>CM042840.1:24124443-24741110 GCA_023653725.1 Bungarus multicinctus
GCTGTCATATGACACTTTTGCTCCATGTGAGGTTAATAGAGTAGGAATCATAACAAGTCCATAGGTAGGAACTGAAGGATCAACATGCCAAGTTCAGTTTCTTTTTCTTATTAAAGTTGGCTGGGAAAATCTCTTGCCCATGAAATACCTGTTCTTCCGAGCAATTCATATTCAGAGGAAGTTGGCATTTAACATTTAGAGAAAAGTTTAAACTTCTGAATGTTGTGAACAAGGGGGGATGTTTTCATTAAATCTTGAAATGCTGCTGTTTTTCTTCATTAAAAATACTTTCAACTCCACAGATGCATCTCTGTGGAGCCAGCATAATGGATGAATAAATGCCAAAGCATGCCCCTCTGATTCTGGCAAGCAGTGCTTACCATATATCAAACTTATTCTCTGCTACAATTTCAGATAGCAAATGGCAGATCTCTGAAGGGTTTTCCCTATGGATCAGTTAGCAGGAGACTCCTTGATTATATAGCAATCTGATCTGACCAGATGGCATTGAATCCTAGGATCTACAGTGAAAGGAAGCTTTCATAAATTTCCTGCTTGGTTTCCTCATTTCAAATATATGCTGCTCTACTCTGGATTTAGCAAAGCTGGAATCTTTGTTGTTCCCAAATATCTGAAAGAATGGACTTACTAATGCGGCTAGCAATATTTTGCAATGTTTTCTTCCCATGTGTACTTCAAGAGAATGTTCTAGTAAAGTCTGTAAAATGTGTCATTAATCAAGGAAAGGGCCAGCATCTCTATGTAGATTATAAAAATATAAGCATCTGGCATTTTAATATATTGCACTTAATGGCACCATCTATTAATTTCTTGCAGTTAGTTATGGCTTTTAAATTTAGCATAGTAATTGTTTTAAGGGTGATATTGAAGGTTTAATATAAAGCTTTCACCCCCAACACAGGGACCTTTAATTGGGATGGGTTTGATCTGTAATCTTTCTGTTTGGAAAAATGTGTTCTCAGAATGAATTACTTAGGCATATGAAAGTTGGCAATTTTAAAAATCAGTTTTACTATACATTCCTTATATCATGGAAATTGAAATGTGCTTATAACTGAAGAAAATGAGCTACCTAAAAAAAAAAAGAAAGACAATCCAAGCTTGTTCTTTTACTTCATTGACAGCCATGATTTTCTATATTGAACTGCTCAAGAAGAATTACTTTTAGCATTAATAGTTAAATAGTATTTATTTCTTTTTTAATTCTTCAGTTCTGCCTTTATTTCTGCAATGTACAGAATTTTGTTGTTAACAACTTGAAGAATTGGTTAATTAATGGCTAAAGAAAATTGTCCACCTGAGAATATATTTTAACTGGTGATAATATCCAGAGGGATTTTTCCCCTATTGTTGTCTTCAGAATCTGATTTAAAACTTCAGAACTTGAAATGCGTAGGAGACTGTATTGGTGGGCTGTGGTCTCCTTGCACGACATCGATACTCTTCACAATGTCCCTTCCCTTTTTGATCTTGGAATCTTCACTGCAAAGATCTGAAGAAAACTTTAAATATTCTTGGAAGCTTGTCATTAGCTGAAAACCCAGATATTAGACGGCTAAAGTGGTGTCTGGTAAATGTTTACAAACTATCTCTGCTGGCTTCAGAACAGCTGATTGGCATGCTATGTGCAATGATTCAGCTCCGCTCTCAACCAGCTCACTTTCAGAAAATTTAACAATCAGCTCTTGCTAGCCAGTACAAGCTGGCTTCAGCACACCACTGATTATCTGTCTCTATAATGCTTTTGAGAAGGCTCATCTGAACTCAAGTCAATGTTTTGAGGCAGAAGCTAAATAACCTTGTTATGGAACAGAGCAAGGATTTATACTTTCCCACCATCTTTGATTTTATGGTACAATCGAACTTAAACATTTACTTGAAAGAACTAGATGTGGTTGTATTTATTTATTTATTTTATTTTATTAAATTTTTATACCGCCTCCTCTCCCACAATGGGACTCGGGGTACTGTATAGCCAAGATAAAAAAACCCACAATAAATAGAATTTTAAAAAGGTTTAAAAGAATTAAATTAATGGCTGAGAAAAACAGTAAAAACAAGATAGAAAAGTTAAAATTACCAGAAAATTTTTTTAAAATTTTAAAACCCTAATAATTGGTATTAGGCCAGACCGGCCAGTTGGAAGAGATGGGTTTTTAGTGCATGCCGGAAGGTTTGCAGGTCAGTAATGGCTCGCATCTCCGGAGGTAATTCGTTCCAGAGGGGGGATGCCCCCACAGAGAAGGCCTGCACCCTCGGGGATGCCAGCTGGTGTCATTCAGCTGACAGCACCCCAAGGAAGCCCAACCTGTGGGAGCACACTGGCCGGTGGGAGGCTGATGGTGGCAGCAGGCAGTCTCATAAGTACCCAGTATAATATTCTTGGGCATGTCCACAGGCTTCAAATCATTTTTTGTGTAATGGAGCTTAGTAATCCTTTCTGTGACACAGCTGTAAGTCAGTCATGATTGTAGGCTAAACTCTATCAGGCTTTATATAGTTTAAAGAAAACTGGTCACTCTCAAATTCTGGAAAAGAAAAGTCTGTCCTCTCACATCATAAATCTCATAATCATAAATCATCATAAATAATTTCTCTTTGCATTGCATCTATAATCTGTACAAATGACATTAAGTGCACAATGGACACCAAAAAATGGCTCATTTCTAATTTACTATATTCTTACCATTAGTAGTATATTTTAGTATTTAAGATAATATTAGTTATGACTTTCTTTTCTTATTCATTTATTCCCTTTTGATGCTATCCAATTTCAACCAACTCTGAAGAACTAATCTAATCCTTTATTAATCCAGGAAGACTGTATTCTGTTCTAAAAGTTTCCTAAAATGAAGTATTTGTGCTTTCTTGTCTGGTGTTCCATATTTTGTTTTGAACCTTTTCATTTTTAAGATATTGTTGCCCTTTGGAAAAGTTTTGATTGGAATCCTTCAGTGATGACTTTCAATATTCAGTATCTTGATTATGTGTCTGAATGGTTGAATAGTTGACAACTCCAAATCTCGACCAACAAATGCTCTGTCCTACACATTGGTAAAAAAAAAATCAATACACCAAATACAAGCTAGGTGGATATGACCTCGTTGACGACCCTCACTCTGTCAAAGACCTTGGAGTTCTCATATTGAATAATCTAAACACCAAAGGTCAGTGCAACAGCATTGCAAAAAAGGCTTTAAGAGCTGTAAATCTGATCTTACAAAGCTTCTCCTCTGGTAATACTGATTTGCAAACTAGAGCATACATAACCTTTGCTAGACCAATACTTGAATACAGCCCCACTGTCTGGAATCTGTACTGGATATCAGACATTAATACAATTCAGTGAGTCCAGAAGTATTTTTACAAGAAGAGTGCTATGCTTCTCTGTTCTCAACAGAATACCCTACACCACCAGCCTTGAGATTCTAGGCTTAGACAACCTTGAACTACACCAGCTAAGATTGGACTTAAGCATAGTACATAAAATCATATGTTACAATGTTTTACTAGTTAATGAATATTTCAGCTTTAACCACAACAACACAAGAGCACACAACAGATATAAACTAAATGTAAACCACTCCAAACTTGATTGCAGGAAGTACAATTTCAGCAACAGAGTGGTTAATGTCTGGAACTCACTACCTGATTCTATTGTCACATGCTCAAACCCCGACTCCTTTACCCTCAAAGTAATCTCGTCCCATTCCTAAGAGGTCTGTAAGGGGCATGAATAAGTGCACAATTGTGCCTACCGCTCCTGTCCTATTGTCCCCGATTATTAGTTCCTATTTCATTTATTAAAACTTATGTTTATTCTTATTTCTATTATATTGTAAGCATTTGACAAAATAAAATAAATAAATATTTCTTAAAAATCCCAGGTGAGATTTTAAAATGTTCCATATGTTTCCTGTAGAGTTTTGATCCTTCTTTTCCATTTCCTGCAATGACTCTTGAATGTTTTGCTGATATTTCTGCTCTGCATTTATTCATATAACAAGCAGTTGTAGAAATTAAATGAAAAAAATCTATTCCTTTATGGACTTTGAAAATATGTAATATTTTTTGTTAAAATTAGATCCTGTAATCTGTGCAAGTTAAATGCCATTAGCTCATTCCACCTGTTGCAATCCAAAGACTGACCAGTTACACAGAAATCTTAATTAAGGAACATTCACTAGAATATGAAGTCATTCTACATGAACAGATCAAAAAATTGTACTTAAAATTTTAAAAATAATTTCTAAGAGACTGGCTAAATTAGCTTTTTATTCTCCCCAAACATCAGCTGTACATATCCTGTAAGTCCTAATATTTGCTTTATAAATCTTTCTTGAAAAGATTCTTTCCTTATAGTAAATTGGATTTAAAGTTTGTCTTGCAAGGTCTCACAATATTAGGAACTTTCTTCAGCTTCTTACATTGCCAAATTTCTTTCCTTATTTCTTTTTCTTTAGCCATGAGGCTTCCTAGTAAATGTACCAGAGGTTCAACCATATAAAGCAAGTGTCTCAGAGGAGCCAGATGAAGGGTGTCTCTCCCATAAATAATGTAGTGAAATGTAATTTACAGAACCCATATTGTATTGGTTATCTCCTAGGCCAAAAAGAGTTAACTGATGGAGTTTTGGGACATTGGTGACAAATGAGCTACAAGATTCGTTACTGATGGCTGAGTAATCAGACACAGCAGCTGCAGGACTACTGGGGAAAAAAAGTTTCCTTACCCACTTCAAGTATACAAAGATTGAAAACTAGGAAATAATGATGTATTACTACAAATCAAGTCTATCAAGAAGAATCTGAAAAAAAATGAACAAGTTCCTGGAAGGACAATATTCAGAATCAGAAATAAGGCAATAGAGATTAGCAGATTAACGTTGATTTATAATACAAGATAAAGAATTCACAAAAGCAGAAATGAAAGTTCTACTCAGGGCAAAGAAACCAAAACTTTCCTAGAAGTAACACAGACTTTAGAGGGAAACCAGGAGAAGTCAGCAGTAGACGAAGCCAACATAGCTATTGAACTGTTTACTTTTGAAAATCAGACACCCTCTTTTCTATGTTCTTCTTAGAAAGAACAAAGCCATCTAAAAAAAACAATTAAAAGAAAAAATAACTGGACATATATAATGACATAAAAACAACAAAATAAGGTTGCATAATTGAAGTTTGTTCCAAAGAAACAGCTAGCATAAGTATTAAGAGATGCCAATACTTTAATATCAAATATAAGCTTCAGGTCACCAGAAGAAACTAATCAGGTAATGTGCAGGACAGCTGCAATTATATATGTATATCTGGGATGCATAATCAACAAACACACAAATACACAAAAAAGTCAAACAGTATACTACCAAATTGGAAGGTCACGCTGGAAAATAAGATCAACAACCTAAACCAGATGCAACCAAGCTAGAAGAGATGAAAGAAAAGAAGCTGGAGAACAAAAAGACCAAAGTATATTCAATAAAAAAAAATTGCATCTTGGATGCAATCTTGAAACATCTGGAGCCATGGCATTGACAAAATCACTACCAGTCAGTTGTAAAAAAAGTATTACTTGGAATAGCTTACATCATTTAAAACCAGAGGTGGTATTCAGCAGGTTCTGACTAGTTCTGGAGAACCAGTAGTGGAAATTTTGAGTAGTTTGAAGAACCAGAAAATATGACCACTGACTCGAGATTTTACAGTATCCTTCCCTGCCACGCTCATCAAACCACGTCCACCAAGGCACGCTCACAGATTCGGTAGTAAAAAAATTTGAAGCTCACCACTGCTTAAAACCATGAAACAACATCTGCTTATCCCAGGTCTTTGGAAAGGACTCTATAGGTGATAAAAATGCCAAATCCAATCTAAACATCAGCCAACTATGCAACCAACTATAATAATATACTATATTTATATTTATGTCATTTTGATTGTCAGCCTTTAATTTTGTTCACTAATTTCACTTGCTAAGTTCCTTTTTAGAAACTCTATTCACTTGATAATGATCACAATGATAATATTAATTAGGTCTGTCAGCTCAAATGATAGGCCCTTCTTGGTAACTGGCCACATAATTATAGGCTCTTGGCTAAAGTATTTGGAAGATCCCCCATTCCCCTTTACAAATGAATATGAGATAGAGGGAAAGAGGCAGCATCTTAACAATCTATCAGAATGAATGTCAGTGAATCCAAATCATGAAGTTTAGTCAGGAACAAAGCTAATTATATTTATTATTTTCTAACATCCTGGCTTAGAGAACATTAAGTGCTTTTCTTCCAATATTTGTGGTCCATTTGTGTCTGTTTGGATTGCTCTGAAATATACTAATAAATAATAAAGTTGCTGATTTTTCCAGCTAAATTTCTAGGGATGTTAATTGCATTTTGTTCATCTCAGTGTAGTCACTGCAGAAACAAGCCATTGCAGAAACAAGCCACTGCAGAAACAAGCCCATACTCATAATATCCAGCAGCCCTTCTCCCTTCTTGCCACTTAATGGTTGAATTGTTCTACAGGAATGCAACACAGGATGATTTTCAACCTGGTCTTCAAGTGCTATCCAATATTTATTTATAGCTGCTATCAAGGTTCATGCCTCTGATCACCACTTTGTGTTAGTCTGTTTTCTTCCTGTCCTTGGACAGCAAAAGTGATTAGCAAGAATGTAGTGGAACACATAACACCAAACATATCACTGGAAGGAAACTGTGGTCTCACTTATTTTTCCCATGTCATGTGGGGGAATTCACTGGAGAAATTATGTTGGAATGAGTTAGCAGCAAAAGGACATCAAAGCTGACATCTGCCAGAGCATAGAAAAACTCAAAGAAATAGGGCAAGGTTGGAAGATGTAGAGAGCTGGCTCATAGAATCACCAACAGTTGGACACAACTGAATGGACACATCATCATCATCATCATCATTGTCATCGTATCAGAGACCTGGATGTGTCAACTGGCATGTGGGAGCCTAAGAATGATACAAAACCTTGGAGATGGTTGGTGGCCTATGGACATTCCTCTATGGCTAATTTTTTAAACTTTTAATTTTAAACTTTGTTTTTAATTATCTGTTTTTTTATTGTCATATGGTTTTTACTTGTAAGTCACCTAGCATTGCCTAGGTGAGATGGCTGTGTAGAAAATGGATAAATAAATAAAATACAGATTTACTGCCGCATTCTTTATTCTTCTTTTTGTGTGAGACTAATCATGAAAGGATTGAGGATATTTTAGTTAACAATTTCATTGTCAGTCAAATAAAATACAAAGAGAACATGCAGAAACTAATAAAGGCAATATGGATATTATAATTTGTACTGATGTTTCCCAACCTCAGCAACTTAAAAACATGTAGACTTGCCCCAGAATTTCCCATCCAGTATTAACCAAAGTTTTGCCTTGCTATCAAAATTGCTAAAACTGAGCAACATTTTTTACAGACATGGTTTGAGACATGTTCACTTATTTTTTTCCTCACATTTGTAGGGCAATTTTGAAATTAGAGAATTGTCCATGCCAATATTATTATCTAAATGTTTGTTACTAATAGGAAGTGAAGACTTTCATGTTCACAATGAGCATCTAATTAAAATTTGTTAAGTTTTTATTTACCAGTTTGTGTCCCATCACAATCATTCAAGACTTTCAGCAGCATATACTAATAAATACAAAAATTAAACAAAAAAATCTTACAATATATTAAACCATTCTACAGTAATTTATACTTCAGACCCCAAACCCTCCAGAAAAGCTCTGTTTTCAGTTTTTTCCAAACAGCTAGAATGTTGGAAACAGGTAAAATTATTCTAATTTTTGTCTCTGTTTAGCTTCACCAAGTGTGGCTACTTTCACAAATGTTGAAGTTTTATTGCTAAACAACAAACCATTAACTAATTTAATCCATACCACTCTTCATTGGCACTGAATATTTTCTCAATTGCTGCCCTTTTATTATTGCACGATGGTCCAGCTGCACTGAAATGATGATATTAATCAAACTGGTGCTCCTTTTGTAAACAGGCTCTACTTGTATGTATTATGGGTGAATATTCAAACAAAACTTATAACTTTTGATTTGTCCAAATGTCTGAACTAATTCTTCACAATTTGAAAAGTATTCACTACTTTATAGAAGTAGAGTACTAGAATCAATAGGATGCTTTATACTAAATCATTACCAGTCTCTCTTAATGTACTATATTCCTGGATGCCAAAAGTCTGTAGTTGAGTTATCCTGTAATACTAGAAAATATTCCATGTGGATCATAAACTTAATGATGAAAGAGATATAGATATATGTTCATAATAGAAATTTAGAAGACAGATAGTGCTCAACGTTCTATAACAGAGTGAGGAATTTAATATATTTCTTCAGTTTTTCTGGCAAAAACACAAAGCAGGAAATACTTTCCAGTCAAAAGCAGGTTCTCTCTATTAGCTAGTCAGCAAACCAGAATGTGTAAAAAAAATCTAAGCCATCAAAACCCTGGCAGACGCACTGCTGTTTATTCTTATCCAAAAGTTACATGCCAAGCTAGTTGTACCATCTGTTATCCAGAAATCAGCTAAGCAAAGACAGGTGGACAGCTGGTGCTGTCAGTTCTGAAATGCCACTTCAGCAGAGAAAGAGCATGGCAGAGGAAAAGTGTGAGCCAAGCAGTGTGCAAAATAATTTTTTTTAATGGTGAAACAAGGAAATTGTGCAGGTTCAATACCATTTCCAGTGAGTTGGCTGTGCCATCCAATCAAAATCTGAATAAGTTACACTGCCCACACTTCAAAGGCCACTATGCCTATGAAAACACAATTGAATATTTTATGTAGCATCTCAGGTAAATAATCCTAGGATCTGAAGGAAACTCATTCTTCTGTTAAAACTGGTGTTTGAAAACCAGTGTATATACATAATGAAATTTTCAGCTGTAGAGGCAAGAGAAGGAATTCAGTAGAACAGTTTCTATATTGAAGTTTGCCATGGAAATATAGTTGCTAGAAAAGTAATCATAGAATTATGGCCACCAGCTGACCTCCATTATTCTGCTCCTCCTTTGACAAAATACTATTTCATATTTTATGAATATGTCATAGCATATTCCAAAGTGACAAGGTCTGAAACAATTCTTCACATCCATCAATAAAGTCAATCAATATTCCACAAAATTGAAAGACTGAAAGCTCTAAAGTCACTTTATTTAGAAGTAGAATTCATTAACTCAATAAACATTTGAGGCCGTTTGAACTGGCAACCGAGAAGAACTAAAAAAACTGAATTGTCTTTCTTAATTTGTCAACCAGAACCTCCTGAAAATCTGCTTTGAAGACTTAGAGTCAAACAAACTACTCTTCAAAAAACAATTTGGGTTCAGGAAAAAATTATCCTGCAATATTCAATTCCTACACTGCAAGCTTTACCTTAACTAAGGTAAAGCTATAGATGCAATTTACAAAGACTTTGCAAAGCCGAAGTCAGTGATACATGACAAACTACTGTTAAAATTAAACTCTTATGACATTTCCGGATCCCTTTATAAGTGGATTGCTACATTCCTATCAAACAGGCAACAAATAGTAAAAATAGGGAGTGCTATATCAAACCCTGCTTCATTTAACAGCAGTGTCCCCCAAGGCAGCATTCTAGGACCCACATTCTTTATACTCTATATAAATGACCTTAGCGATCACCTTATAAGCAACTGCATCCTCTTCGCGGATGATGTAAAACTATCCAATACCACTGACAATGTTACTGTCGACCTTGATTATATGTCTGAAGGATCAAACAATTGGCAACTCCAAATCTCGACCAACAAATGCTCTGTCCTACACATTGGTAAAAAATAATCAGTACACCAAATACAAACTAGGCGGATATGACCTCATTAACGATTCTCACTCTGTGAAGAACCTTGGAGTACTCATATCAAATGACCTAAGCACCAGCGCTTATTGTAACAGCATTGCCAAAAAGGCATTAAGAGTTGTAAATCTAATCTTACGAAGCTTCTCCTCTGGAAATATTGAATTGCTAACTAGTGTGTACAAAACTTTTGCTAATACTTGAATACAGCTCATCAGTCTGGAATCCACACTGTATATCGGACATTAATACAATTGAGCAAGTCCAGAAGTATTTCACAAGAAGAGTACTACACTCCTCTGCTTGCAATAGAATATCCTATATCACCAGGCTTGATATTTTGGACTTGGACAACCTTGAACTACGCCACCTATGGTTGGACTTAAGCATAGCACACAAAATTATCTGCTACAATGCCCTACCAGTCAGTGACTATTTAAGCTTCAACCACAACAATACAAGAGCACACAACAGATACAAACTCAATATAAATCACTCCAAACTTGATTGCAGAAAGTACGACTTCAGCAACAGAGTGATCAATGTCTGGAATGCACTATCTGTTTCTGTTGTTACATCCTCTAACCCCCACTCCTTTAACCTCAAACTATTCACTATCGACCTCACCCCATTCCTAAGAGCTCTGCAACGGGCATGCATAAGTGTACAATCATGCCTACCGTTCCTGTCTTATTGTCCCCATTTATTCATATCTATTTCCTGTATTCTTACTTATGTTTATACTTATACTTATCTTGTAAGAGATTGACAAATCAAATCAAATAAATAAATAAATAAATCTCTGACAGATTACCTAATTTTTGAGTTGCAAATGTCCTCTTAAAATTTCTTACCGTACTTGCTGTTTATTTTGGACTTATCTTTTAATTGCAAAGGCTAATAGTCTGGTATCAGTAGGTAAATATTATAACTTAAAGGGTGCAAATATACTTATATTCCATATCTTTAAAAAGATGCATGAATTTACCATTCTGGCATTACATTGAAAATGTAAATAGCAGATGTTTGAGTCACTGTGACAGTGACATATGCCTGTGATATTTTCTATAATCTTAGTCTCTAGGCAATACTGTTTAGATGTGTTACTTTATACTCTTTTATGGTATTAGACATGAATAAACATGGAAGAGTGAAAAGCATGCTTCCTTTAAGTATCTGCAGAAGAAAAAGCAATCTGGTAATTTCTAGAAGACTTGGACTTCAGCTCCTATCAGCATCAATAACAAGATCAATTGTGAAGGACTTGTCTTTCCGTCTGCCATCAATGTTCTTCTTTGGTTTCTGGAATAGTGGGTAAATTTACAAATATAGGATGTTTACTTTCAAGGTGGCAACTCTATTTTTTTAAAGATGTAAATGGAACAAGCTACAAACTTTTCTCAGCAATCACAAAATATCAAACTGATCCAAATTATGATCTGAAATGTTTTTCTACTTTAAAACTTTCCTATTAGGAATGGTTGTGGATATCATCCATATCCTATCTTATGTATTACCATAGTTCTTAAAGCTGCTGTATTAACACAGTCAGGGATAATGCATGCAGCATCAAAATGATGGTTTCAACTGGAACAAAACCCTATGCCTTTTAAAATGAACACAACACATATGAAACATGTTTGATCTGGTTGTGCTTCCCATTTTGACACAGTTAATCTCTTTTGGGGATACCCTGGCAATTATGATTTCTCTTTTTTTGATAGTAGAGCACCAAAAATACTATTAAACTAAGAATTTATATATACATCCATTGAGTTTTACTTTTATGTTATCATTGTTCTAAAAGAAGCATGCAACATATAAAAATGGAATCACAATTAGAAACACCAATTCAAATAGCTAGCATCACATTGTATTTGTGTTGGAAGAATCAAAAGATACTTCTGGTTTGAAAGAATTAGCTGGAAACATCACCATTGCCAGGAGATGTTCAACTGGGGGCTCCTCTCATGTCTCTGGCAGGAGCTGGAGCAAAGGACAGAGCTCATCCCCTCCCTTAGGAGCACTTGGGTCTCAAATGCAGGCTTACTGACTTCCAACCCAGTGTCCTAAGCACGTGGGCTATCATACTCCTTAAATAGCTAGCATAAAAACCAAGAACACAAAATTCAGCATAACAGATAATTACAACTCTCAATTCCTAGTTCTGATTATATTTAAACAACACAGGTAAACAAAGACAATTTTATGAATTATATAAAATTCAAGTAATATGGTATCCTATACCATATTATGGTATGGTGTTGACAGGGGGTCTTATCATATTATGGTATTATGGTGTTGACAGGGGGTCTTATCAAGTTATGGGAGCCCGCCCCTGCTGTTTACAAGCGGTGGTGTGCTCCGGCCTCCAGGTCATGTCTCGCTCCCTGAGTTGTTTGAATGATCGGGCCCCGGGCCTCTGGCTGATGTTATGCAATGCCAGGTCCGTAGTGAATAAAGCCCCCCTTGTTTAGGATCTTGTCACAGAGGGGTGTGTGGACCTGGCTGGCATTACCGAGACCTGGCTGAGACAGGAGGGGGGTGTCTCTCTGGTAGAGATGTGCCCAGCCGGGTTTCAGGTTTTTCATCAGCCGAGGGCCCAGGGAGGGATGGGGTGGGGTTGCGGTAATTATTTGGGAGGATCTGGGACCTAGGGAATCCACTGTTCCTCAGACGACCGGATGTGAGTCCCTTTTTGTAAAGTGTTGAGATGGGCCTATTGATCACATACCTGGCTCCCTGCTATGTGACATCGGCTCTGCCTGAGCTCCTCAAGGTCATAGCCGGCCTGGCGGTTGAGACCCCCAGGCTGATGGTCATGGGGGATTTCAACCTGCCTTTGGCTGGTGGGGCCTCGGGGATTGCTCAGGAGTTCTTGGCTTCCATGACAGCCTTGGGCCTGACCCAATTAATTAGGGAACCCACTCACATTGGGGGTCACATCCTGGATCTGTTTTTTGTCTCTGGACAGTGGCAGGATGATCTTGGTGTTGGGGATGTTTTTGTTGAGGGAGGTGGACCAAATATTTGCAGGGAGGTGGACCAAATATTTTGGTGCCGCCCCAGGTGCCTGATGGATCCATATAGGTTCCTGATGGAGCTTGGGCCATGTCCTGACATTCAAACACACGATTCGGTTGAGGACCTGGTCACCACCTGGGATAGGGTGGCGGCTGGGGCCCTGGACCGGGTCGTGCCCTTGCGGCCTCTGACCTGGCGCCGCTCTCATTTGGCCCCTTGGTTTTTCAGGAAGCTGAGGGAGATGAAGCGCTGGAAAAGACGCCTGGAGAGTATTTGGAGGACTACTCGCTCCGGATCCGACCGAACACTATTACGGTCTTATATTAAGACCTATTTAGTGGCGATAAGGGTGGCAAAGCGTTCTTACTTTTCCACTCTTATTGCGTCTGCAGGAAACTGCCCGGCCACCCTGTTTAGAGTGACCCGCTCCCTCCTGGAAGGGGGAGCGCGGGAGGATCCCTTGCAGGGACAGGCTGAGGACTTTTCAAATTTCCCGGTGGATAAAATCGCTCGGATCCGGACTCTGAATGGGCAACTCTAGGTGGGGAGTTGGGGGCAGAATTTGAGGCAGTCATTTGGGAGGAGTTTGATCCTGTGACCTCCGAAGATGTGGACAGGTTGCTGCGGGGACTGAATGCTACCACATGTTTATTGGACCTGTGTCCCTCCTGGCTGGTGTTGGCCACCTGGGAGGTGACACGGGGTTGGTTTCAGGGTATTATTAACGCTTCCTTGAGTGAGGGATATCTGCCCGCTGCCTTGAAATCCTCCCCTCCTCAAGAAATCGTCCCTGGACCCAATTTTGTTATCTAATTATCATCCCGTCTCCAACCTTCGTTTTGTGGCGAAGGTTGTTGAGAGTGTGGTGGCATGACAGCTTCCCCAGCACCTGGATGAAGCTGTCTATTTGGATCCACGCCAATCAGGCTTCAGGCCCGGACACAGCACGGAGACGGCATTGGTCACATTGGTGGATGATCTCTGGAAGGCCCGTGACAGAGGTTATTCCTCTGTCCTGGTCCTATTAGATCTGGCGGCTTTCGATACTGTCAACCACAGTATCTTATTGCGGCAGCTGGGGGGGTTGGGAGTGAGAGGCACTGTTATGCGGTGGTTCTCCTCCTTCCTCTCTGACCGTTCACAATTCGTGTTGGCAGGGGGGCAGAGGTCAGCCCCGAGGCCCCTGGTCTTTGGGGTGCCTCAGGGGTCGGTGCTCTCACCCCTTCTGTTCAACATTTATATGAAGCCGCTGGTGAGATCATCCATGGCTTTGGGGTAGAGTTCCATCAGTACGCTGATGACACTCAGCTGTACATCTCTACCCTGGGCCATCCCGATGAAGCCATCAAAGTGATGACCCGGTGCCTGGAGGCCGTGCGGTGTTGGATGGGGCGGAACAGGCTTCAGCTCAACCCATCTAAGACTGAGTGGCTGTGCTTCTCGGCATCCTGGTACAGTCAGCTGGTTCCATCGCTGGCTGTAGGATGGGAAACTCTTGCCCCCACAAAGAGGGCCCACAATCTGGGTGTCCTCCTGGATGTGCGGCTGTCATTGGAAGACCATGTGGCAGCCGTCGCCAGGGGGGCTTATGGCCAGGTCCGTAGGATCTACCAGTTGCGGCCCTTTCTGGATCGGGATGCACTTCGGGCAGAGGTGACCTCCCGCCTAGACTATGCCAATGCTCTCTACATGGGGCTGCCTTTGAAGAGCATCCGGAGGCTCCAGCTGGTGCAGAATGCAGCCGCGAGAGTGGTGTTGGGGGCTCCTCGGGGCTCCCATGTTACGCCACTTCTGCGCGAGCTGCATTGGCTCCCGGTGGCCCTCCGGGTGCGCTTCAAGGTCTTAGTTATCATCTTTAAAGCGCTCCATGGCTCAGGACCAGGATATCTGCGAGACCGCCTCCTGCCATTATCGGCCTCCCGCCGACCGATACGCTCCCATAGAGTCGGCCTCCTCGGGGTGCCGCCGGCTGGACGGCTGGCGACTCCGAGGATGCAGGCCTTCTCATTGGGGGCACCCCCTCTCTGGAACGAATTACCCCCGGACATGAGGACCATCCCTGATCTCATGACCTTCCGCCATGCGCTGAAAACTTATTTATTTCAGCAAGCCGGTCTGGCCTAGGGGTTTTTAAATTTTTAATCTGGTTTTAATCTTTCTTAATCCCCTTATTTTAATCTTTGTAAGAGCCAATATATTTAATTCTTTTAATTTTTAAATATTGTATATGTGTTTTATATGTGCATTTTATTCTGGCTGTTCACCGCCCCGAGTCTCTTTGGGAGAGGGGGCGGTATATAAATTTAAATAATAAATAAATCCTAGTTGTTCACATTTTCATAGTGGACAGCCGTAATCAGAGTAATGCCTTATATTGGAAATATATGTGGTTCACCAGCAAACCATTGGAAGACCCAGATTCTCCTTTAGTGGATTACATTAAAAAAAAACATGAGGTTTTTTTTGTCAGAGTGCACACAGATTTACTACATGAGACAACCCAGAAGCAATAACAGCAAACAGAGGATTGTAATAAATAGTGGTATTATCTACAAAAGGATATATATTATACATACACATACTATAGGCAGAGGTCAAAGAAGCACCAATTACAGCAGGGAAGAACATACAGTGAATGAGAGAGAGACAGTCCCTAATAGGGCCTCTTCTTATTATACAGGTTCTTAAAGGGATAACGGCCAAAATCTTTGCTGACTCATTCCCATAATTACATCATTGCATCATAGTATGGCTGTGGCTGTGGTTTCCTGCCCCCAGATTCAGTCAGCTTATTCCATCGCTGACCATGGGAGGAGAGACATTATCCCCTGTGGAAAGGGCACGCAACTTGGGTGTACTCCTGGACGTGCGGCTATCCTTGGATGATCATATTGCGGCCGCCACCAGGAGTGCTTTTTATCAAATTCGTCTTATCTACCAATTGCGACCCTTTCTGGATCTGGACGCACTTCGCACAGTCACCTCTGCCCTCGTCATCTCCCGCTTGGACTACTGTAATGCTCTCTACATGGGGCTCCCCTTGAAAAGTCTCCGAAGGTTACAGTTAGTTCAGAATGCAGCCGCACGGATGATCTTGGGCGCCCCTCGGGACGCCCATATAACACCTCTTCTCCGTTGGCTGCACTGGCTTCCTGTGGCCTTCCGGATTCGTTTCAAGGTGTTACTTACAGTTTTCAAAGTGCTCCATGGTTCGGGACCTGGATACTTACGGGATCGCCTGCTGCCACCAACAACCTCCCGCCGCCCAGTACGCTCCCACAGAGTTGCCTTGCTCGGGGTACCACCACTGGATCGCTGTCGTCTAGCAGCCCCGAGACTACGCGCTTTCTCTGTGGGAGCCCCATCCCTCTGGAATTGTCTCCCCCCGGATATACGAGCCATGTCAGACATCCTAACCTTCCGGCGCGCAGTTAAGACCTTGCTGTTCAAACAAGCCGGTCTAGCCAAATAAAATCATTGGGGTTTATATTTTGGAATTTTATAGGGGTGATTCTTGGCCATCTTGATTATTTACCTGTTTTCGCTTCTGTTTTCGGTATTATCTTGTTTGTTGAGTGTACACCGCCTTGAGTCCCTTTTTGGGAAAGGGAGCGGTATAGAAGTACGAATAAATAAATAAATAAATAATAGTAGCAGTTGGTCAGCTCTTAAATCTCTACCCTGACAATTTTGCACTAGGAACATAGCCAAAATAGTTGCTTTAAATATTTCAGATGTTCAAGGTACCTATTTTACTTCTTAAATATTTTAAACTCCTTGCAGCTAAAATTGAACCTCCTGTGCTTTTTTGAAGTGTGGTCCTCGGAATGCTCCAAAAAGTGTGATATAATATTTGAGTCAACAAAAATGTATGCATTCATGTCTGTATTAAGTCATCACCTTAAGTCATGATCTTTTAAAATCTGAATCTTGGGGTACAAGTAATTCTTGAGTTACAACCACAATTGAGCCCAAAATCTTGATTGCTAAGCAAGACAGTTATTAAGTGAATTTTAAGCCCCATTTTTATGACCTTCTTGTCCCAGTTGTTAAGTGAATCACTGCAGTTGTTAAATTAGTAATAAGTTTGTGAACTGAATCTGGCTTCCCGATGGATTTGTTTGTCAGAAGGTTACAAAAGGTGGTCGTATTATCCCAGGACACTGTAACCATCATAAATATTAGTCAGTTGCCAAGCATCTGAATTTTGATGTGATCATTGGGATGGTACATTGGCAAATGTAAGTGTAAAAAATAGTCATAAGTCACTTGTTCAGGGTCATTGTAACTTCAAATGATCATTAAATGGATTGTAAGTCAATACATTTAATAGCTCATGAGATACTGAAGTTTGGTGTCATATATAAAATATCCTGTTTAAGCATTTGACAACTGTCAATTAGAGCTTCCACACAGTCCTGAAAGTAGACCCTTATCAAGTGCATTGCAACAATCCAGGCATGGAGTTATGGAACTCACTGAAGAGGTAGAGATAACTATAGAAACATGGGTGGGGGAAAGAGAGAGCCATTGAATTGTAGCCTTCTTGCAGAACTATGCAAAAGTGATTCACTGAACAGAATGGTTGTTCATCTTCCTGCAAAAGTAGGGCAGGTCTTCTGAGGCAAAAGCAGTCACCTGCTAGATCTCATTGTCTTTTGTCATGTGGATGCCAAGTGTGACAGCAGTGAATGATGACAAGGAGCAATGTAGTGAAATCGCAGGCAATCACTTCCATACCTGAACAGCCAACATTTCTTACTTTTAGAGATGCACTTTGCAAGCCCTGGTGTAATTCTAAATATTTTAAATGATTGATTGGAATGGAATGTGGGCCCCTTTTCTTTCTGCTGAAGCAAGTATTTGGTAAGTCAGAGGAACTTTTGATTAAAATGCAAATCAAAGACTAGAAGATTTTATCTGTTACTTCTACTTTAATCCCTTCCTTTCTGTCACATATTGCCATAACACATTTTCATGCTATTGATCATCCTGGCTGAATAATTTCCCCATAAAATGAGGCTCTACCTGCAATTGTAAAGATAATTTAACCAGTAAAGACTCCTATTTTTTTTACAAATTAGGTCACTGTAATAGGACTGTAATTACACAAAGGGTAACAATATTCACTCTCAGTGCTAAATCCATTTGGGCCTAGCTAACACAGATGAAGATGAATTATGAAAATAAGTCATAACCATGATTAATTCTACTCTGCTAGAAGAAGCAAATGTCAGCTGTCGGCTCATACATAAAAAGTTTAATGGAATAGTTTGGAAGAAAAGAGAGAGTGCTTTAGCATAGCATCCTCATCGTGGATGTGCACATGACTGCTAAGTTCAACCTAGGATTTGACTATCATATCTGTATAATATGTAAGCATTCTAGCTAAGATTTATCCTGCTATTCTATCTTCCAGTTACAAATCATGAAATGTTAAAAAATCCTATAGGATTTCATCAAAGGCTAGGAAGTTCAACTAATAAATTAAGATATACCTATTTTGATTGCAGAGCTTCCTTCCTTCCTTCCTTCCTTCCTTCCTTCCTTCCTTCCTTCCTTCCTTCCTTCTCTCTCTCTCTCTTTCTTTTATTCTCTTTCTTTCTCTTTATTTTTATTTATTTATTTAAATTCTCTTAATTTAACAACTGATTAAATGATCAACTATGCAAATCTCAAACTCCTGTTCAGACTTAAAACTAAGACATTAACATGTATATGTACAGAAACATGGTAGCTTTAGACATAATTCACTGCAAACTGCCTAAAACAAATAATGGGGTAAAACTATACTGTAATAATAGCAACAATACTGTTAATCACTCAGATTGGAAAATAAAAAAGTGTACTTTGGAATATTCACATAGTACTCATCTGCAACTCTTTAAATAAGTTTTTTTCTCTTTTTTCTCACTAAGTTCATGTAACAACAGGAAAACATGTTGCTGCTTTAAATTATTGCCAAAAAATAGAAAATAAACTTTCTCTCCTCATTTCTTTTTGCCTTTTTAAGATGAGGAGGAAGAGGAACACCTACTGGAAGAAATAGATTGATATTTTAATATATGCAATGAGTATGCTGAGTGTTTTATCAGCCTATGAAGGCCATTTCTTAGATGGAGAATACAATATAGAAATAATTTTCCTACTATAGAGAGCAGGACCTGAGAAATTCCTCAACAGGTCTTATTATAGGAAAAAAGGAAGGAAAGAAGGAAAGAAGGAAGGATCACCATGGCAGATAGCTTAAGATAAACCATTATTTGAAAGTATATTTCTCATGGAGCACAAACAAAACAATGGAGACCATCTCATTCTTTATCTGCTGCTCAGCTTCTTGTGACTTTTTATTGCTCTTTCTGGCTGCTTTCACCTTTCCCCTCTTTTTTCTGGGTAAGACATTTTGAAAGGTTAATAGCTATTTTAATGGACTTGGCTTAATTTTCTCATTGGGACATAGCCTTAAATATGCAAACATGTTTTGGCCTTTATAAGTTCTCAGCCCAGGGACAATGATTCATAGCTACCACTGCAGAATAAAAACACACTTACTTTTACTTTTTTTTTTCTTACAAGGGAAAAGGAAAATGTTGGTGCAAACATTTTTTTTCAAGGATCTTTGTGGTTGGATTAAATTATAGAAATGAATCCCAAATAATTAATGTAATTCTTTTCAGCACAGGAATAAGGCATATCTGAATTTCTGGCATATCACACACCCCTACATATACATTTAATATTCCTGATCTAAATTCACAGATAATGCATTTTCAACTGTGTGAAAAAGGACCGTAACAGATTGTTTTGCCTCTGGAGTTTATAATAAAATTGTTGGTCTGTTGAAATTGATCAGTTCCAACAGGACTAGTATCCCAGCATATCAAATACCTTTGGATGAAAAATGAAACAAAAATCTATATCTGTAGACATTTGTACCTATAAGCTTCAGTATCATTGAACATTAAAAAATATCAACAGATATCAACAATATATTGAATATTGAACAATGTCAACAATATCAACAGATATCAACAATATCTGGCTGATTAGTTTGCTACAAAGATCAAATTAAGGATAATTTTCCAAACCATACTGCTTATTCAAGCCTGTTTCAATAACAAATCCTTACTACTTTATTAGTGATATGTTTATTATTTGCAGATTGGTATTTCCAAGAAATTTGTGATTACTTTATTGTAGCTAAACAAGCTTGGCTATAGCAAGATTTTCTCAAGAGAGAACTGAAACTGTTTAGAAAAACTATGTTTACCGCATACATACACTGAGTACATATTAATTAAACAAACAATAATGGCCTGATTCACATATAATACTAAGCCATTAACCTTGCCCTATGAATCATGATGTTGAAATCATACCTGCATGTTAAGTCAAATCCAAAGTAAATAAATCACAATTTAATACAAAGGTGGTAACCTTTTTTCTTTAAATATTCAAGCATACAAGATTGGAAGCTAATTTTTCTTATGGAAGCTATTTCTCTTCTAGGTTTTTCATACTTTTCCTAGGACACTTAAGAATCATATGCAATTCCCAATATGCCTCATCAAGCTGTTTTTAGCTTCCTTAGGGATTGCTTGAACTTCAGCAAATCTTGGGTCCCTCCTCTTTTACAGATGATTCCCTCTTATATCTCAGAGGAGATATTTTGATCTGCCCTGTCTGCCCTCCCCATCTGAGTTTGCTGTTAAAAAGAAAATTGATTGGATGATATTAAGTGGTGGGATTCAAATTTTTTCCCTACAGGTTCTGTGGGCGTGTATCGACCTCTGCCGAGAACTGGGTACTTTTAACAATAAACCACATTACTCACGATTGCAGTTATGGAATGGTAGAGTTTATTGCTGTATTCCCAATTGCGGCTAGTAGCTACAACGGATTTCCGTGCAAAGTCAGCATTGAGAGTAGGTAATTCCCAAAACTGTTTTATCACTCCCTGCTCCTCTACCTAGTATCCTCGCCTTTCCTAATTTCCCGCGCCACCACCCCGTGCCTAATTAACCATGCCTGTCCAGTTTCCTCAGTCCTCCCATCCTAATCCCTTGTTCCACCACCTCGTGCCTAATTAACCACACCCATCCAGCAATCCAGCTTCCTTGTTCCTCCCCCCTACAAGCTATCTGTGTAGTATTATACAAATTAACAAATTAAGTTGCCACAGACTCACACTACAGTTGACCAAGCTGACATGCTCCCCCCCCCCCCCACAGACGCGGTGTCGTAATGTTCCTGCTCCGAAGCCGACGTTGTAACCTTGGACCCACAGGCAAGCTCTGTGAGGCTTCCAGCTGCAATGACAAGTGGCGGGATGAGAGATGTTGGCAGCATTATGGCCCCACTCTGAAACCAAAGCCATGATAGCGGACCTGCTGACCACGAGGCTTCCGGCCTTAATGTTGGGCTCCAGGATCCAGGTAAGCTGTTGAGCCCGACATCTTGGCTTGGTGGGCATGGTTTGGTTGGCATGGCAGGGGAAGACTACTGCAAAATCCCGTTCCCTCCCCACCTCACTAACCTGCTTTCCAGCTCCGTTCTCCTGTGCAGGGCAACAAAAGAAGACCCAGCTGATCAGCTGTGACTCAGGAAGCAGAGAATAGAAGGGGGTAGGGCCAATCAAAGGTGGTATTTGCCAGTTCTTTGAACTACTCAAAATTTCCGCTACTGGTTCTCCGGAATTGGTCAGAACCTGCTGAATACCACTATATTTATATTTATTTATATACTATATTTAGATCGGGCTGAAAGTGGCGTAGTTCTAGGTTTTCTAGGTCTAGAATTTGGAGTCTGGTGGCATAAGGTATTCTGCAATGTGTAGAGGAGTGGAGAACTCTTCTTGTGAAATATTTCTGGACTTTCTCAACTTTCTGTGTTAATATCAGATACATAATGTGGGTTCCAGACTGATGAGCTGTATTCAACTATTGGTCTAGCAAATGTTTTGTATGCTCTAGTTATTAGTGTAATATTACCAGAGAAAAAGCTATGTAAGATTAGATTAATAACTCTTAACGCCTTTTTGGCCATGTAGTTACAGTGGGCTCTAGCACTTAGGTCATTAGAAATGTATACTCCAAGATCCTTGACAGAGTTTGGATCATCAACAAGGTCTTGACTATTCAGCCTGTATTTTATTTTCTGATTTTTTTTGCCAATGTGTAGGACAGAGCATTTATTTGTTGAGATTTGATGTTGCCAGTTGTTTGACCATTCTGATACACAATCAAGGTCTTTTGGAAGGGTAGCAGTATTGTCTGTGATGTTGAATAGCTTTACATCATCAGCAAAGAGAACGCAGTTGCTCTTGATATGATCACAGAAGTCATTTATGTAGAGTATGAAAAGAGTTGGTCCTAGAACAGTCGTGTATCACTGAATCAAAGACTTTACAGAAGTCTATGTAGGTTGCATCTATTGTTTTGCCCTGATCGAGTTGTGTAGTTTTTGCAGTGTAAGAGTTGCAGATTACATGATAGTTTTTTCCTGAAACCAAATTATTTATTAGAGAGTAGGTTGTTTGTTTCTTAGTGGAGGATGATGGATTGGTTAATAATTGATTCCATGACTTTACAGGTGATGCAGCATAAAGAGATTGGTCTGTAATTTTCGACTAGGCTGGGCTCTCCCTTTTTGAAGATGGGGATGACCGTGGCTTGTGACCATAGCTTTGACAAGGAGCTGGTCCTGAAAGATTTTTCAAAGATTATGCTTAGAGGTTCTGCTATGGCAGTGGATAGTTTTTTTAAGAAGTAGGCACATATTCCGTCCGGTCCAATAGATAGAGATGGTTTTAGATTGTGTAGTGCTTTTTCAACATTTTCTTCTGTAAAATCGATATGTATTAGAGCATTGTAGTTGTCTGTGGTTCGACATGATCCATTGCTGTTTACAAATACTGAGCCAAAGAATGTGTTAAAGAGGTTGGCTTTAATAGTGTCGTCGTTGCAGTCTTTATCATTAGGTCCTTTCAGGGGTGGGATGGACCTTGAGTCTTTTAATTTGTTATTTAAAATTGTAGAAAGTGTAGGTGGAATTGGTGTGTAGAAAGTTTTCTTCTTGTTTAATGTGATAATTGGTACATTCAGTTTTTATCTGGTGGTATAAATTTTTGTATCAGCTTTTGAAGTTGGCAACATGACCAGATTTGTTTTTCCGCCAAAGTGATTTATTTTGGGATTGAAGCTTCCTTATTGTTATGGATAATTTGTTTTTTTCTGGTTTGGGGAGTTGTTAATGGTACATATAGTTTGATGACTCTTTTGACTTCAACTAAAAATATGTTGTAATGGTCTTCTACAGTATTGCATCCAGAGAATAGAAATTGCCAATCAAGGGATGAGAGATCGTTGTTTATAAGATCATAGTTGCCTTTTTTGAAGTTATAATTGGGGATTCCATCATTGTGATAATTTTTATGTGGACGTATGTTGAGACAAAAGTCAATCATGTTGTGGTCACTGTTGAAAAAGGTTCTTTAATTTGTATTCCGTAAATTGAATTCAAACTATTGCAGAAGATGAGATCGAGGCAGTTGTTAAGTCTAATGTTGTTGGTTACTAGTTGTTCTAGTCCCAGATTTGTTACTGCATTGTAGAAGGTTGCATGTGTGGGTTCAGTTGTACATTCGTTAAGGGTCCAGTTAATATGAGGTAGATTGAAGTCACCAAGAAAGATAAAAACATGTGGGCAGGATGCTGCCCATGTTAGTAGTGTATTTAGCTTGTTTGCATGTTCGATGTCATAATCAGGGGCTCTGTAACATAGTAAGAACCAAAATGTGATATTTAAGGCCAGTTCACAGATGATGGTCTCAGGAATAGCAAGCTCCTGAGTAACTTGGATGCTTTTTAGATGTAGGGATTTTTTATAGAAGATAGCAACACCACCTCCTCTATGGATTTCATGATCATGATCGGTAAACATGATAGTCTCTTATTGTGGTAATGGAGTCAGGGAGAGATGCGTTGAGCCATGTTTCACAGACAAACATAATGTCGAATTTAGCCATATTTAGTAAGAGGAGAAATTCAGGTATTTTATTTAAAAGGCTTCTTGCATTGAGTAGCTTGCATTTAAGGCCAGTTGTGGTTGGAACTGAGGTAGTTAGGTAGTTATGTATACTGCTGAAAATGAGCAGCAATGTCAAATAATATCAAAATAATATGCACATTTTGTAATACTTGGTTTTAAGAAACATATATAAATGATACACAAAGAAGACTGGACAGTTGAACCAATTCAAAGTTTTATTTGAACTTTATGGATCTTAGACTAATGGTCTTAAATGTGTCACCCACCTTTGGATTTGCCTGTCTATGCAATATTGTTTTCAATATTTTATGTCACCTTTGCAAAGAAGCAGAGGCTTTGTTTTGGGGAGACTTCTCTAAAATGTTATATTTAACACATAGTTTTGCAATAGCAGAAACAAGTTTCAAAGAATCATATACTTGAAAAATGAATAACACAATTGTACTCCAGGTAGCTGAGCAAATAAGAATGTCTCTAACAAGCAATCATTATTCACCATTAGTTTCTTGACTTATGTGGGCAACTCAAAAGAATGGCAGTTTTGAAAAATATGTGATTTTCTAACGTCTGTGTCAGTAATTGTCAAATAGGTACCACTTGGATAACAATATCTCAAGGCAAATTATTAAAAAGTAAAAGCATTGCTAACATTACATTTCAACATATCTGTGCCCAGCAGAATTTCTCTTAAAGTAATTAAGTATGAATGTCTTTAATCTTATGTAACTCTTTTGCTAATTAATGGTGACTAGGTATTTTTATGAATGAAAATTTAACTCCTATTTACTCAATCATAGCAATAGATATTGACCTTTCCACTTAACGTACTAGCCATAATGCTTTGAAGTTGGAGAAGAAACCCATATTTTTTCATTGACACAGATTACCTCATAAAATCTCCAATGCAATATCAGGGATAAAGATGTTTCATTTTTTTCTGCCTTCAAATTAATGGAGCAACCTTAACTTATCAGATGATGCACTTTAATTTCCTCTGATGTGTTCATTATGCATCCCTTTGTGCCAGAACTAATTTGCAATAATGTATATTTAATTCTGGAAAGCAAGAACACATTCTGTTGCCTTCCAGTTATGATTAACCTGTAGAAATGCTGAGACACGCATATAATATGGATATGCAAACATGAGCACCCCTTGAAATGTTCAAAAACCCAAAGTAGCAATCCAATCTGCATTTTTACTATTAAATGTCAGGCTAGGTAGAAAAATGTTAGATGGATTAATCTGTCTTTTGTTTCTAAAAAACACAGCATAAAAATAGCTGAATTATTTCAATAGAATGATTAAACTACCTTGGGCAATAAAATTAAGCAGAATTTTCCCAAATTAGATGAATTAATTTATTCATGCTTTTTAGAACTCTCTCCATATATCCAATTTACAGAATATGCATTTAAGATTTGGTATTTTAAATTTTTACTGGGTATGCATAACACATTTAACTATGTTTTACTTGATTAACAAATCAGAATGGCCATATCCATTCATAATACTAACCCAGATCCCATGATTTAGATATCACCATCCTGGATTATTACCCAAAACCAACCAAGCAAATTATATGAGAACCCAGTCAGTATATATAAATGATCTAATTTAGCTTTAACACAGAACATTAAGATTGCTTTATGAGATGCTTAGTGATCTCTTATAAAAAAATTCTGATTCTGTTACTGAGCAAAAATCTTGATCCATAAGCTTAACCCTAGACATAGGAAGGAAAGAAAGAATCACTAGCAGCAAGATGGATGATTCAATTGTGAATGCTCCATGGGATATGGGGCATGTACCTTCTTGACCACGTCACAATTGGCACCATTCAACAGTATTTTGGTGTGGCACCTATTACAGAGAAGATGAGAAAATGATATAGATACATCCAGAGTGCAGCACCTTCCATCGTTGCTGACAGTCATCCAATTAGACATCAATGGCAGGCAATCTTAAAGGCATCCAAAACAGAAATGGCAAGACACCACCTCAAAGACATGCAAGCTGTGCCCTGAATGTGCAAAGTGACATTCAATGATATGAAAAATGGACCCTGCATCTGTGGGAATAAGCCAGGAAGAAGAAGGAGAAGGAGGATAATTCAATTACAGTTGCTTTGGGTACGTCATTAGAAGATCTGAAATACCTTAAAAATGATTTGATGGCACATCAATCAATCCTGATGGTAATCAAAATCAAACTAACTCAAGAACTATAGTATGCAATCTACAGTCTAGAGCCACAGATAGCCATCCCCCCCCCCTAATTTGAGAACTACACTATATATTTCTATTATCTACTCCAAGGTCTCAACTGAATTTCATATTTTTATTGCAGTATTTTATTAATCCAATTTGCATGGCTGCTTACTCATCATGTGGCTAATATCTAGTGGAAATCAGCAACAAGTAATCCAAAGAATAATTAAAATATTCCACTAGGAGGGGGCAGATGATATATCAACAATAAACATCTTAAAATGGACTCGTCTAATATTCTGGCCCAATGATGGAGGGAAATCAAGTCTTCAAAATCTTGCAAAAGTCTGCCAGGATAGAGTCCATCCAGACCTTATTTACCTGTGTGGAAGAAGTGTACTACATTATAGGGCAGGACCAGTGACGGAGAAGATATTTCTTGTAGGATCAATCAGTAGATATTGTTAAATGGAAGTATATCCCCTTCTCCCCTTATTGAATCTTATTGCCAGAAATAATAGGAAACAGAGTCCTCAAATAATCTTTCCTTGTGTCATGAAAGGCTTTACAGGTAATAGTCAACACCTTGATTCACACCTGGAAGTTCACTGGAAAGTATTAATGTTATATAGGTGTAAATGATGATATGCTTAAGGAAGCAAAAGGAAGAAGGGCCATGCTTTTGTAACACTCCAATCTCCTCTTTTCAAAAACAGGCAAAACAAGTTTCAAGACATGAATTTAGAAATGTAGAAGCTGCGTCCTTCTTTCAAGAACTTATCAGTATTAAATTTGGGGGAAGGGAAAGTTGGTTTTGAACATTTTTGTTGTTTTCTTAATTTCCCTTTCGGATTTTTGAACTTCCTAAATAAACTTCTTATTTGATTTGCTAAGTAATAGACAGGCAGTGAGCTGTTTACTGAAGAATTCCTTTCCATTTTCTTTGGATCTGCTAAACCTGCAGCTATAGTTTCTTATAAAATCATTAGCATAGTTTCAGTGCTGTCCTGATATATTGTACCTGAGATGGAAATTACAAATACACTCTCCACTTGCAGTAACATTTACATAATGATTTAATTAGTGTATATTTGCTGTGAATATGAGTCAATTTGAACCATTGCCTCAGTTTGCTGATAGCTGCCCTAGTTCTCTTTTTCTTTTTCTTAAAATGTTGTTCAGATGAAACATTCATCTGCAACATGGTCAAAGAATCAAATAATTATTATTATGATTTTTCTTCCATTTATTTGTAATGCATGTATAATGTAGTTTGATCACTTATCAAGATATTTCCAATATGGTTAATATTAGCTTTACATATCATATCTATAATTTGTTTAAGCATAGTATTTAGCAAACACAAAATATTCCAAGACCATAGCATATTAGTAAATGTGTCTTGAGTTAAAACAGGCAATGTACTGGTTGGCATAGCATTACAATATTAATATTTTACTTTTCAGTATTGTAAATCTGCAATCATGTGTGGGATTAAGCCTTGAACACAATAAGAGTTATTTCCAATTGTGAAAATTCAGTTCTGCAGAAGGAAGAGAACTATATAGCTAAATTATCCCCATTTCTTTTATTTGTTCATTTTGCAAAACAAGAAAAATCTAAACCAGAGAAACTATGGAGTCTATAATGATTTGTCAATATCATTTTTAAATCTATTGCTATTCTGTTAAATCTATTTTGAATAAAAATTTAGTATTTTTTCATTTTGTTCTTAAACATTTTATTTAACATAATCAGTATATTGGATAAATTTGGCAACTGTATATTACAGAAGAAGGCAATTTTTAAAAATAGAATTAACTACAACAACTAAAACCTCACATTAATGTTGTTTATTAATGAACATTTATATTATCTAATAAGAATTTTGTTTATATCAGACTAAATAGTTTAATATCAGCAAAATTATATAGTTTTCAATTGATGCTGAATACAATAACACAATTGCCAGCTAAATTCAGTGAAATGGATTCCATATTATTGTGGTTAATGCAAATTTAGTTAAGTCATACAATCAGTAAAATTGTAAAATCATTGATAATTATTGCCTAGAAGCAGCAGATAATTGGCTTTACTTATTACAGCATAATATTCACTATCACAAATGAAAAATAATTTTTAAAAAACACCCAAACAAAGTAGAAGGAGCAAGCTTCATTTTCATGAACTCTAGATAGTAACTTTAATAAGCTAACCCAAAGAACACAAAAACACAGGTAAACTTTCATGTTCTGTACAATTCTTTAAGGACAAAAATGGAATGAAAAGAGGCAAGGAATAATTAAGCAAAAAGTTTCAAACATGTTTTCTAAAGTTCAAATAAATCCCAACATATTGGCTATTGACTGAATGTAGAGAGAAGCTTCATCTATCATGTCTTCTTTGACCTGAATTAAAATATCTCACTTGCCACTTACAAAGCAGATATCTTTACCTGGAAGCTTCTGCAGTGTCTGGCCAAAACTGGATCCCACAATGGGTAAACAGCTCAGCTTATTTCTATTTTTGTTGCTATAGCTGCTTCCTCTTGGAAATATGGATTTTGTGAAAGACAATTCACATATTTAGCAAAAGCGAAATGAAGTTTTAGTTTTAGATGTATTCTGATGTTTTTTCCTTCTTTAAATGCAATAAATTATATTTAATTCCTTCCTTAAATTAATAATTCCTTTGACAATAAGTGAATCTTAAGGGCAAGGGCAAACTTTTTTGAGATCTTAAGTTAATTTTAATATGTGGACTTTGATATAAATCAAAGTATTAGGTTTAATGTTCATCTTAAATTCATTTAGGAATATGGGCAGGTGATTTAAGTTCTTAATTCCTCTGCAGCATTCCAATTCAGTTCTCTTCTCTTTCTGATCTAGATGCAATTGCAATGGAACAGTCCAATGATCCCCTCCCAGTACTGAAATTTGACAGATTCAGTCTCTATGGTATTAGAATTAGTACCCAAGACAAAGGTAGATTGAAATTGCCTCCATTGCATTTAAACTTCCCAGAGGGAGGAGCTGTTGGCTGTTTGTGTGGGAGACAGAGAGTGAGTACCCAAGACAAAAGTAGTGGCCTGCGCGCCTAACGGTGTACAAATCATATAACTATAAATCAAAAAAAGCAATAATACATTCAGGGGTAGTGTGCTTGAGATTGTAATTTTATTTTATTTCAAAATGACCAGCTTAGTTCAGTGTAATACTTGTTTTGCAGCTGTCTTTCACAGTACTCTTTTCAAATTTGGATATTGTCCTCTTTGTAAACAAATTACTAGTCTACATGGACAGATTATCTATCTAGAGTCTCTAATCTGTGCTCTCCAAGCAGAAATTAGGTGCTCAATCTAGCAGTACCAGTCTATTGAATTGCTGCCCTATCAGCCCCTCTACCACAAACATTCTATAGGACAAGGACAGTCTGGACAACCACGGGATCTGGCAAGGTGAGACTGGACCATAAACACAATGCTTTTGCTGTGTCCCAGCATAACAAATATAGTGCCCTTGATGACTTTAATAGGAACACTAAAGTGACAGGTCAAGATAGTTGTGATAATGATAACTCAAATAAGCAGGGGGTCGTGGTCCAAGAAGAAAAACTTATTTTGGAAAGAGGAAAGTGTGAATCAGGTATTACACATCAGTCACATAAGAAGAGCAAGGTATCCAAAAAGAGAAACCACCTTCTGGTTGGTGATCCAATTGTAAGGGATGTAAATTTAGGAAAGGATACATAGGTTTTGAAAGAGGTCAAGTGTTTGCCAGGTGCCACCAGGTCTGATATTGTTGAAGCTATTATACATCTTGGTACAAATGATCTGTCCCAAAAGGATGTACTTTCTGTGCAGAAAGACTTCCAGAGCTTGGCTTATATTTTCAGAGGTTCTACCGGTATACAAGGAACAAAAAGGGAAAGGGCAGCGTGTAGCAGTTTAATGTGTGGCTAAAGGAGTCGTGTAAAAGGGAAGGCTTTGGTTTTATTAGTCATGATGTCTGCAGCTGGTACAGTGAAAAGCTGTACAAAACAAATGGTTTGAATCCATCAAAGAAAGAGTCTGAGTTACTTGGCATTAAATTCACAGATTTTCTGGATAAACATTTAAACTGAAGAGCGGGGACAAAGAATTAATTGATACAGAACATTTCTGTCCCCAGCAATCTAAAATTAATAGGGTTACCAGTGCATGTAACATTTGTGCAGGTGAGATTACCAACCTTGCTGTCAAGCAAAGCCAAGCATTTAATAGTAAGTGCCATACCATGTGCAATAATAAATTGGTGGCAAGAAAGGAGGGGCAGTCAGGCACAACAAAGGTTATTTAGACAGAAAATACAGCATTAGACATAAAGATCTCAAGTGCCTATATACAAATGCACAAAGTCTGGGGAACAAACAGGGTGAACTTGAACTATGAATACATAAAGTTAGATATGATATAATTGGAATAACAGAAACTTGGTGGGATGAAACCCATGATTGGAACATACTGGTAGAAGGATACAAATTGTTCAAAAAAACCAGACCTCTTAAAAGAGGAGGTAGAGTTGTACTGTATGTAAAGGGCCACTATATTGCTACAGAAATGCACAAAACCAAAGATGAAAATCTCCTAGAATGCATATTGGTCAATATAAAAGAAAAAAACAATGACATGGCCATAGGTGTATATTATAGGCCACCCAACCAAGCAGAAAAAATAGATGACCTTTTTGCCAACCAACTAAAAAACATATGCAGGAAATACACTACAATAGTAATGGGGGATTTCAATTATTCTGATATCAATTGGAAAACTAATTCTGCACCAAGTGAGAAATCAAATAGGTTCCTAACCAACCTAGCTGACAACTTTGTTGTCCAAAAGGTAGAGGATGGAACTAGAGGGACAGCCATACTGGATTTAATTCTTACAAACAGAGAAGAAGTGATAGAGGGAGTTGAAACTGCAGGAACCTTGGGTGAGAGTGACCATGTCATACTAGAATTCAACATAACACAAACACAAGCAATAGAACACAATGATACCAGAGTCTTAGATTTGAAAAGAGCTGATTTTAATAAACTCAGAGAGAAATTGGGAAAGATTCCATGGATGAAAATCCTAAAGGGAAAAGCAACTCAAGAATCTTGGGAAACTCTGAAAAATACGATCATAGAAGCCCAGACCAGCACAATACCACTGAGAAAGAAAAACAAAAAATCCAAGAAGAAATCAGCATGGCTGCACAAAGATCTCTCTGGCAAATTGAAAAAAGAGAAAGGACAAGTACAAAAAATGGAAAGAGGGACATACAACTAAGGCAGAATATTAGCAGATAGCCGGAATCTGCAAGGACGAAGTCAGGAAAGCAAAGGCTCAGAACGAACAAAGACTTGCAACAAAAGTCAAAGATCATTAAAAAAGTTTCTTCCAACATATAAATAACAAGAAAAAAAAACCAAGGAATCAGTCAGTCCACTAAGGAGAATAACAGGCAACAGAGAGAAAGCAGAGCTGCTTAACTCATTTTTTGCATTGGTCTTCACGCAAAACAACAACAACGCTATAGTTCAACTCACCAAAAACATAACTGTAATAGACAGACTAGAAATAAAAGTTAAAATAAGCAAAAAATAGTAAGAGAACACCTGTCTGATCTTGATGAACACAAGTCACCAGGGCCTGGTGGATTACATCCCAGAGTTTAAAGGGCTGGCAGAGGTCATCTCACAACCACCCCACTATATCTTTCAAAAATCCTGGAGCATCAGGGAACTTCCAGAGGACTGGAAAAGAGCTGATGTGGCTCCCATCTTCAAAAAAGGGGAAAAAAACAGACCCGGGCAAGTATAGACCAACCAGCCTAACATCAATACCTGGGAAGATACTGGGAAAGATAATAAAAAAACACATCTGCCAACATCTAGAATCAAATAAAGTTATAACTAGCAATCAGCACGGGTTTGTTAAAAACAGATCATGCCAAAACCAATCTTATTTCATTCTTTAATATAGTGACTAAAGTAGTAGACCAGTGAAATACTGTGGACATAATACACTTATATTTCAGCAAGGCATTCGACAAAGTAGACCACAACTTACTTTATGGTGAGCTAGAAAAAAGTGGGATAGATTGCACCACCACCAGATGGATTTGCAATTGGCTGACAAACGGTACTCAACGAATAGTCTTTAATGAGTCTAAGTCTACATGGAGGAAAGTAAGCAGTGAGGTTCCATAAGGTTCTGTCTTAGGCCCAGTACTCTTCAATATCTTCATTAACGACATAGATGAGGGAATAGAAGAGGAGCTTACCAAATTTGCACATGATATAAGCTGGCAGGAATAGCTAACACCCAAGAAGATAGGATCAAGATCCAGATGGAACATGACAGACTAAAACTCTGGCCATATTTAACAAAATGAAATTCAATGTAGAGAAAAGTAAAGTCCTATGCTTAGGCAAGAAAAACCAAAAGTACACATACAGACTGGGTGAAACCAGGCTTAATAGCAGTAACTATGAGAGGGATCTTGGAGTTTTAACGGACAACCAGCTAAATATGAGCCAGCAGTGTGCAGCAGCAGCCAAAAAACCCAATGCAATCCTAATTTGTATTAATAGACCGATACAATCAAGATCAAGTGAGGTACTAATACCACTCTATAAAGCCTTAGTAAGACCACACCTAGAGTACTGCATCCAGTTTTGGTTATCACACTATAAAAAGATGTTGAGACTCTAGAAAAAGTGCAGAGAAGTGCAACCAGGATGATTAGGGGACTGGAGACTAAAACATATGAAGAACAGTTACAGGAACAGGGCATGGCTAGTCTAGTGAAGAGAAAGACCAGGAGAGATATGATAGCAGTCTTCCAATATTTGAGGGGCTGCCACAGAGAGAAAAGGATCAAGTTATTTTCTAAAGCGCCTGTAGGCCAGACAAAGAATAATGGATGGAAACTGAACAAAGAGAGATTTAACTTGGAAATAAAGAGAAACTTTCTGACGCTGAGAACACTCAACCAATGGAACAGCTTGCCCTCGGAAGTAGTGGGAGCGCCATCACTGGAGGCTTTCAAGAAAAAAGTGGACTTCCATCTGTCAGAATTGGTGTAGGGAGCTTGGGCAGGGGGTTGGACTAGATGACCTACAAGGTCCCTTACAACTCTGATTATCTGTTATCAGAATGCCAGAAGTCAATTTAAAAAAAAATTTCTTCTTGTCTGGGAAAAAGGAACAGGCTGAGTCATCTCTGATGGAAAGTGTAGTTTTCCCAGCCATAAGAAGCATTTTCCAACTGGGAAGTAAATGAGTTAATTTCTGTGCAGGCCTCAATACTCTTTTTTAAGCCATAATAAAAGTTGATGTGAGACATGTTTGCCTTTCATTCAAGGATGAAGAAAAGCCCATTTGTGTAGATGTGCAGATGTATCATTTGTGTTGGGGACCAACTCTGAATTGTAATCTTCCAAATGGAATTTGAACTTCTCAGCCACTTTCCTCTTCCTTGTTTTTTGGATCCATTGTCTAATTATGAAGAAGGGAAATACTTATTAATCTTTTGTCCAAACATTTTTGGATATCTTCCCACAATTACTTTACTTCTAAAGGAAGGTGTCACAACTGAATATACAAAACATATACCATATAATATATGTCTACTTGGAAGTTTATCACTTTCTAGAACTCCCAGAAATGAATAAAGATATAATTATTGTGGTGATTGTATTGTTGTTCTTGTTGATGATGTTATTTTGTGATGTTCTTTTAAATCTGGTGTCCCAAAACTTCTGTGTATAGGAATTTAATATATGTCTACTTGGAAGTTTATCACTTTCTAGAACTCCCAGAAATGAATGAAGATATAATTATTGTGGTGATTGTATTATTGTTCTTGTTGATGATGTTATTTTATGATGTTCTTTTAAATCTGGTGCCCCAAAACTTCTGTGTATAGGAATTTCATTATTTAGAATCAGAGGTATGCAAAGATTAGGTTCAGGATCTGCTATTGGATAATGTGAGTTTAGATTTCTGACTACGGATCTTGAGGACAGCTAAAACACACAGTGCTAGATACTGTTCTGACCAAGGCTTCCTGAGACACCAACAAACACATATAAAATCTAAAACTCTTTTATTTTAGTTCAATGGCTGTGAATTATCGTCATTCACAGCCCAGAATGTGTCTTAACCTACTGTAATTAGTCCCAGGGGCGTCTGCCAAAGTTCTTCGTAAGGCGTCTGATAAGAATGCACCCTATCTTACTTGAAGTGCTGCCAATGACTAAAGTCCCAATTAGTCTTTCCAAAACCAGAGAACAAATTCACCATGGAGCTTTCCGAGTCCAAACCTATCAGAGCGAACGACTTTGCTTCCTGCAAAGGTTTTCCTACCTTTGTACTCCCTTTACATTTTATGGGAGGGGCAATCACCTCCAAGCTTTACTCCTGAGTCACCCCTTTTGTCTTAGTTGCTCTTGCCTTCTGGCAGCTCTGCGCACATATGCATTGGGAACAGGCTCCCCTTGTTCCTCTGCCTTGCTGCTGTCAGATTCTGAAGGCTCCGGAGTCAGCACATAACTCCCAGATGGTCCTGGCCTCATCTCTGTATAGATGCAGGACTCTCGTCCGAGTCCTCCCCACACTTAACGAACTGGTCCCTGTTCTTCCCCACTGCCTGATTCTGCTGCTGTCTGCATAGGCTGCTGGCAAACCACAACAGCTACAGTTACAATTTAATTAGATATAAGGCAATTTCCTACACTGCCATATGTACATTAATGTACAATATTTCTGTAAGGTTGATGCAATAACTTTATGCACTCTGAACATTGACTACCACCAGCCTCAAAAATTGTTCAATTTAGTTTCATCTCTATTCATTACACCTCCAAAAATAATTTCTATCTTATTATTCCATTCTTCTGATTTCAGAAAGAAATCTTTCTTTTTACCTAACCTTATAACCCAACCATTGAGGCAGAACTGTTATCAATAATCTGATTTCTATCCTATTTCCAGGCTTAAAGAATCAGGAGACAAAATGCTATAATATTGTTTTATTTTGTGTTCTTTGAGGATACAACAACAATAATAATGAAAATAACAATATTTTTAGCAGCTAATATAAATTATTACTTATATAAATTATTACAGCACAATTCCATAAAGTTTATTCAAGTAAATACTGAGTGAATACAATAAATGAATTAAATAAATAAAAAGGCTTAGTTTATTCAAGAAGATGCAATCCCAGGATTTTAATTGAACTAAAACTACTTGTCTGGGAGTTAGCTGGATTTTCTACATAATAGGATTGCACTTAAAACCAAGAAACAGAAACAAATGACCAAAACATTCTTCATTGATCTTTGATACCAATATTAAGCTAATGGAGAAAGTGAGATTTTTTTTCTTATTTAGCATTTTAAATTTTAGTCTCTTTAAATATTTTAAAATACTTGTTTGAACAAACATTAACATAACCTTTTTTGGTTTGTTTATCTCTACAATAATATATCTCAATAATAATCTAGTTTTAATATGAGAAATGTGATTAGTATCACACATTTTTCAAACAATATTTTATACGTGCTATAACAGATTCCACTTGTTGACACTTATACCTAGTTAATGGGAGTCTTAGAAAATAAGTCTAAATGTCGACTTTGATTGCTAGCAACCTCCACCCCATCTTGCTGTTGATTTCCCACCCACCCATCTTTTATTCTCATATTGTTGTATTCTCAATGTTTTCTTTTTAATTTTTTATGCCATTGTCCCATTACTTTGCCACTCTTATGGTTATAATTCTCACTTTTGTTGTTGTAAGCTGCCTAGACTAACCCTGTGACAAGCTAATTGGCAAATATATTTAATAAACAAACAAATAATTATAAACAAATTACATGAAATCAAGGTTACATCATGGTGGTTACAAATCAAAGATTAATCATTCATCCTATAGGATAAGAAATAAGTGTAAAATACCCATTAAATGGGAGAGAAAAGTTTATATTATTCTTAAGCAGGGGTGTCAAACTTGTGGTATCATGTTGTTGTCACCTGATATATCGTGACTTTTTCCTAAAATCGGTTTCAGTATGTCTGGTGCATGATGCATCCTGATTGGGGGCCGCAAGTTTGATACTTAAGAAACATCACAGAAATGCAATTCAAGCAAGTATCTTTTGTTAATCAGTAATAATCAAATTCCAAATTTTCATCCCAAATTTTCTTTTTGCAATGCAAACATGATTCAATTTTTCCTATGTATCAGGATAGAGAAAATATATCTTCCTTCTTGATTCATCCCACTGAAATTCATATATTATTTATTAATGAGAAGACCAGAATGCGTAACTGGGGATTTTACTATGCCTACAGGAGATGCAGATGCAAGTATTATTCAGTCTGGTTTCTCAGTTCAGTTTTTGGTGAGCTCTTAAATTTCATGTTAGATCATCACAGGAGGAATGGAGGATTTTAAAGTTTCAGGTCTATATTTTAGAATTTAGTTTTCAATTGTTTCTTTGCCATTATTTTCATTTACTTTCAGGTTCATATTATTTTCATTGTAGCCTAGGGAAAGAAAACTAATAATATGAAATGTCCCATTTGTGGTTTCTTTCCATAGTAATTGGTTGGCCATTGTAAGAAAAAGAATGTTGAACTAAATGGAGGCAGTCTAGTAGGTGTTTTCTATGGGTAGATCAAGGGATGATAACTAGATATATACATACTTCAATTTATATTTGCAGGTGAACAGATCATGCAGGCATTTGGAGTTGGAAAGTGTTGAGTATAATTGTAAAGAAAGGAAAGAAATACAAACATTTTAAAAGAATCACCTAAGGAAAAGAGGACTTTTCATAATATATTCAGCTATTTCCTAAACAGGAATGTCTTAACACATAGGCCTTAACAAATAGACATTGGGACCCCGTACTAATCTGTGTAAGTTAACTTTACGGGACCGCCTTCTGCCACAAACAACCTCCCGCCGCCCAGTACGCTCCCACAGGGTCGCCCTGCTTGGGATACCGCCACCTGATCGTTGTCGGCTGGCGACCCCAAGATTACGTGCTTTCTCTGTGGGAGCCCCCTCCCTTTGGAACTATTTCCCCCCGGAGATACGAGACACATCGGACATCCTAACCTTCCGGCGTGCAGTCAAGACCTTACTTTTTAAGCAGGCCGGCCTAGCCAATTAAAGGTTTTCTGAGATTTTTAAATTTTAGATTCAAATAAGACTTTTAATTCTATTTGATGGGACTCAATCATTTACTTACTTATTTTACTCATTTATCCTATTTTCATCTATCTATATTCAATTCTGAGTTAATTACTGTTACTGTTGACTGTATCTTTATATGTTTAGACTGTACACCGCCCCGAGTCCCTTTTGGGAGAGGGAGCGGTATAAAAATACGATAAATAATAATAATAAAATAATACTGTATTTTTTAATTAATCTGTGTTATTTTATTAATACTACAGAACATCTATAAGAGCAGTCAGTGCTGTTTTACTCCCATATCTTGGGTCTAACTTCCAAATGAAAAAGAAACAGATAACTCACTTCATCTAGAATTATCTGAAATTGCAGCACAACTACCATGTCAATAACTTTTCCTAAAATGAAAAAAAGGCAGATGTTTCTTTTAGCAACCTAAATTGGGAATGGTTAATGCTGGAGAACAAGTATTATACAGCTCTGATTAATAAGATTTATTTGGAAGAAGTTTAAAGTAACCACACAAGACTTCTGGCAGGTTCTTTACTGACATGACAAACTTATATATATGCAAATTAGAGTTTTTCTCACATATTTGATGCTTGCCTTTTTTGCAACCATTTACTGAGCTGGAAATGGCTATTTGGCCTATTTATAGATTTTTTTAATTTGAAAGCAGAATATTCAGTAGAATTTATGCCATTATTCTCTTGTAACAATAAAATGGAAACAGTCCATAAGAAGTCTTTCAGAGTTCTGAGTTGTAAAAAAGTACATTAGGAAAAAGTTAAAGTAACAACACTAACATTTCAATAATTTTTAACATGTGCCTAATCCAGGGACTTTCTATAAATGGATCCATTAAACATTTGGACTGGACCAACTTAATGGAATCTTTTTTTGTGTGTGACAATGTATTAAAGAGAAATTAAAGAGTCTGATCAAAATATTCCCCACCATCAGATCATCTTCAATTTCTCTGGGATCCATCTTGTGGTCACCTACATGGTATGGGATTGTCACCTACAACAGTCCATAGTTATAAAAGTCATGAACCATTTCAACTTCCACCCTATCAAGAGGGTGAATCAAGGTGTTGAGGACCCTGAGCAGCTCTACATGGTAATGAGATCTTAAGCGCAGGAGGGGATTAAATGGTGTAGTATGGAAAATTGTAAACCAGGGTTGTCAAACTCAAGGCCTGGGAGCCGGATCGGCCTATGGGGTGCCTAGATCTGGCCCATGGGGCCATCCTGGAAACAGCGGACTGGCCCATGGTGCTTCTGCTAGCAAAAATCGCCCTCTTAAGGACCATTTTTGCAGGCAGAGGGTGCAGGAGTCCATCGCAGCCGAAAATGGAGCTACAGAGTGCTTGGGCCACCACAGGTCCCCCTGACAAGAATAATTTCAAATTGGCCACGTCCACCCTGGCCACACACCCCCGCGCCCCTAAGGTCAACCACTACCCTGATGTGGCCCTCAATGAAATCGAGTTTGACATTCCTGTTGTAAATAGTAATACTCCCAGTTGTCCTTTGAATCTATCCTCATAAATATAGCCATGCAACCAGTTATCTTCAGGGCAATGATCTGATCATTCTGATTAGGTAGAATTTCTCAAAAAAAAGTCACCATCTCCCCTTTTATGAGCTTTATAGCTGATATAATCCCTGAAACACACACGAATGCATTTCAGAGAGATAAACAGCCCTTTCCTCATTTATCCCAGTAATACAAGCTAGGTATTCCCTCTCTCCAAGATTAGATCATACATCAGTAAGAGTCATTACAAGCAAAACTAGCATTCAAAAGCTACCTGCCTGTGGTTATCTTCCTGAAACAAGATCTGGGACTGGAAGTCAATTCCCTCTTTCCCAACCTATAATTATATATTCTTCTGTGCCTCACTGTCTTATTTTAAAATGTATGTCTAATGCATATTTTAAAATAATAACTATAACTTAAATAAAATAATAGTCTGTGTCTTACAACAGTGTGTAATCCGGGAACTTTGTGCTTGTTCAAATTGCTGTTCAGGTGCTAAATATTGATGGGCGATTTCAAATCAACCTGCCTTTACTTCTTTATGATTCATTATCGTTCTATGGAGGTAAACCAGACAGCACTTCAGATTGAAGATGCCTTCTAGGAGTAGAGGGCATATGGGCTTGCCATCTTTCATCCTGATTTTGATTTCCTACCTCAGCACAGAAAGTCTACACTTTAACCTTGCCAGAAAGAATAAATTAAAATGAAAAGTTATGGGGAACCTGTGCTTCATTTATTCATTCATTAGGTTTATATCCAGTCTTTAGTCCAAAAACCTACTCCTCCCTCTACAGAATAACAGATCTGTGAAATAAGTTGGATTGATAAATATGACTGGCTCCAAATTATTTTTTTTTAATGAAAATGGTTTTGTACAAAACTTTGGTATATCAGTACCTGGAATGCACCATGCAGTTGCAATAACCAAAAATGGAAAAGTGCAGAAGAGGGGAATTAAAATGACTATAGCTCTTTTATTTGGCAAAAAAATAAGGAGGGAAATGAATGGTACACATAATTGTAAAAAAAAAAATGGGCATGGGATGGTAAAAATTGGCAGAGAATATTGTTTCCCCTTTCTCAAACCATCCAGTGAAACTGGAAGGGGATCTGAAGTGAACAAAATGAAGCATTTCCTCATTCTGCATATAATTAATCTGTGAAAATCATTACCATAGATATGAAGATAGCTTTAAAAAAGATGCTGATAAATTCTTACAGTCCAGTGTCCTCACACCTATCGGTTTTAAATACTCAGTGTTATTTTGGCACTGAGGCAGCTTTTCTCCAAGTGCCAATTACAAAGACACAAGAACGGGGGGTTTGTATTTGACTTGTGAGCATCAAAGAAACTCCTAGCTGACTACTGTCAGAAACAAAATGTTAAAGTAAGCTGATGTTCAGCCTGATTGAGCAAAACAGTTCTTAGATTCTAACATTCTGCACATCCACAGTTCTAATTAGTGGTGGGATTCAATTTTTTTTACTACCGGTTCTGTGGGCGTGGCTTGGTGGGCGTGACATGGTTTGGTGGGTGTGGCTTGGTGGATGTGACAGGGGAAGGATACTGTAAAATCTCCATTCCCTCCCCACTCCTGGGCGAAGGTTACCACCGGTTCTCCGAACTACCCAAATTTTCCGCTACTGGTTCTCCAGAACTGGTCAGAACCTGCTGAATACCACCTCTGCTTCTAATCCAATATTGCTATTTGTTGTTAATGTGGCACATCAGGCTTTGCATCCTGCTCTTCATACATGGTATAAATTGTGGAATTAGTCTTTTGAATGATCTTTATTTTTCACAGACTTACGATAGAAATTCAGGTTCCCTACACGTAACAGAAACATCAACATTTGAAACTTCTTACCTACCAGGTTTCATTCATATGTAGTGTTATGTATAAAGTTTTGAGAAACTTAAACAAGAAGGCCTGGAAAAGAAAGGACAGGGGGGATTGGTGATAGGAATAAATGATTTTTAAAAAATGGATTACCTTAGAAGCTGTAAGCAGAGTCTGGAAAGGAGCCTCCTGATGTCAATAACAGTAAAAATAGATCTTGGTAAAAGCATTGCAAAAAGACCCATTTTAGTGTAATTGGTTGTGCTGCCTAAGAATCAGGAGACCATTATTTATTTATTTATTTATTAATCACACTTTTATACCGCTCCCTCTCCCAAAAAGGGACTCGGGGCGGTGAACAGCCCACTAAAAACATACAATAAATACATAATAAATACGGTTAAAAATAAATTAAATAATCAAATCGGCTGTCTATTAAAATTAAAACCCAATTAAAATTTAAAAACCCCTAGGCCAGTCCGGCCTGCCGAAATAAATGCGTTTTGAGCAACCGACGGAAGGCCATGAGATCGGGGGCGGCCCTTATCTCCGGGGGTAATTCGTTCCAGAGAGGGGGTGCTCCCAATGAGAAGGCCCGCACCCTCGGGGTCGCCAGCCGTCCAGCCGGCGGCACCCCGAGGAGGCCCACCCTATGGGAGCGTACCGGTCGGTGGGAAGCCGATGGTGGCAGGAGGCGGTCTCGCAAGTAACCTGGTCCCGAGCCATGGAGCGCTTTAAAGATAGTGACCAAGACCTTGAAGCGCACCCGGAGGGCCACCGGGAGCCAATGCAGCTCGCGTAGAAGTGGCATAACATGGGAGCCCCTAGGTGCCCCCATTACCACCCTCGCGGCTGCATTCTGCACCAACTGGAGCCTCCGGATGCTCTTCAAGGGCAGCCCCATGTAGAGAGCATTGGCATAGTCTAGGCGGGAGATCACAAGGGCGGAAGTGACCGTGCGAAGCGCATCCCGATCCAGAAAGGGCCGCAACTGGTAGATCCTACGGACCTGTCCAAAAGCCCCCCTGGCGACGGCCGCCACATGATCTTCCAATGACAGCCGTACATCCAGGAGGACACCCAGATTGCGGGCCCCCTCTGTGGGGGCAAGAATTTCCCCCCCCACAGCCAGCGATGGAACCAGCCGGCTGTATCGGGGTGCCGGGAAGCACAGCCACTCAGTCTTAGATGGGTTGAGCTGAAGCCTGTTCCGCCCCATCCAACACCGCACGGCCTCCAGGCATCGGGCCATCACTTCGACGGCTTCATCGGGGTGGCCCGGGGTAGAGATGTACAGCTGGGTGTCATCAGCGTACTGGTGGAACTCTACCCCAAAGCCACGGATGATCTCACCAAGCGGCTTCATATATATGTTGAACAGGAGGGGCGAGAGCACCGACCCCTGAGGCACCCCGCAAACCAGGGGCCTCGGGGCCGACCTCTGCCCCCCTGCCAACACAAATTGCGAGCGGTCAGAGAGGAAGGAGGAGAACCACCGCATAACGGTGCCTCCCACCCCCAACCCCCCCAGCCGCTGCAATAGGATACTGTGGTCGACAGTATCAAAAGCCGCCGAAAGATCTAGGAGGACCAGGACAGAGGAATAACCCCTGTCACGGGCCCTCCAGAGATCATCCACCAATGCGACCAGCGCCGTCTCTGTGCTGTGCCCGGGCCTGAAGCCCGATTGGCGTGGATCCAAATAGACAGCTTCATCCAGGTGCTGGGGAAACTGTTGTGCCACCACACTCTCAACAACCTTCGCCATAAAGCGAAGGTTGGAGACAGGACGATAATTAGATAACAAAGTTGGGTCCAGGGACGGTTTCTTGAGGAGGGGTCTCACCACCGCCTCTTTCAAGGCGGCGGGTAGATATCCCTCACTCAAGGAAGCGTTAATAATGCCCTGGAACCAACCTCGTGTCACCTCCCGGGTGGCTAACACCAGCCAGGAGGGACACGGGTCCAATAAACATGTGGTCGCATTCAGTCCCCGCAGTAACCTGTCCACATCTTCGGGGGTCACAGGATCAAACTCGTCCCAAATGACTGTTCCAAATTCCGCCCCCGATTCCCCACCCAGAACTGCCCATTCGGAGTCCAAGCCATCCCGGATCTGAGTGATTTTATCCACCAGGAACTTTGAAAAATCCTCAGCCTGTCCCTGCAAGGGGTCCTCCCGCGCTCCCCCTTCTAAGAGGGAGCGGGTCACTCTAAACAGGGCAGCCGGGCGGTTTCCTGCGGACGCAATAAGGGTGGAAAAGTAAAGACGCCTTGCCACCCTTATCGCCACTAAATAGGTCTTAATAAAAGACCGTAAAAGTGTTCGGTCAGGTCCGGAGCGAGTGGTCCTCCAAATACTCTCCAGGCGTCTTTTCCGGCGCTTCATCTCCCTCAGCTCCCCGGAAAACCAGGGGGCCGAGCGAGAGCGGTGCCGGGTCAGAGGCCGCAAGGGCACGACCCGGTCCAGGGCCCCAGCCGCCACCCTTTCCCAGGTGGCGACTAGGTCCCCCACCGAGTCGTGAGTCCGAATGTCGGGATATGGCCCAAGCTCCATCAGGAACCTATCTGGATCCATCAGGCGCCTGGGGCGGTACCAACGTATTTGAGTTCTAGTCACATCTTAGGCATGAAATCTGATGGGGTAACTTTGGATCAATCACTTTTTCTCAACCCAACCCACATCACAGAACTGTTGTTATGGGGAAAATAGGAGGAGGAGGGAGTGTTCTGCCTATACTTTGCCTTGGATGGATCCACAATATATTGCTTTATTTTTTTCCTGAAATGTCATCAGTTTGAAGAAAAAAGGAAGGGAAACTGAAATAGTAGTTTGTGGTGTAGTTAAGACATATTTGAATATGACTCTCATTTATTATATTGATGTCACAGATTTTGAAAGATTTACTAGCAGATTCTGGAGTATAAATTTTATCTTGCATGTACTATTTGCCAATGCAAATAACATAAAAATATCACTGATGGGTTAGGACTGCCAATTCCATCAATTGTTATAAGTCATAATATTGAATTCCATTTATGTAATATTTTCTATAGAGCTAGAAGAAACACATTTTTAATTCCCAATGTTTATTTGCATATCCAACCAGATGCTCATTGTTTTAAATTTCATGTTGTTAGTCTTGATAAACGTTAATACCACAAATTTCCAGCTTTTATTTTCATTCTGGTATATATTCACTTTATTTTCATGGTTCTTTAAATCAAAGGGCCACAATAAAGTGATTTTCGAAAACAACACATTATGGTTCAATTCTAAAATGTTGTATAGATGTGCTTGTTTCTGACAATATGATAATATGATAATATGAGCCATAAAACCTGTTGTATGAAGTCTACAGTAGTCACTTGTTTCCATAGAACCTGTTGTATGAAGTCTATAGTAATCACTTGTTTCTGTATTGACTTTTCTCTAGGCTTCAGAGAGATATTTTCTTCAAACCTTGTCTAGATATAATGATAGTGGTTTAGACTCATTCTCCTCAAAGAGATAGTACAATGTACAAAAGAACAATGAACCAATTGTCAGTCAAAATTCAATAAAATGATCACTGACTAAAACCTCCGATACTGAACAAGACAATAAACATTCAAACATTGAAACATAATTCATTTTTTAAAAAGCCATCTAAAAAGTAACTTAATACTGTATGAGTGACTATCTTATTGAAGATTGGCTGAATGGAGATCTTATATTTTAAAGAAGAAAAGATGGGAATCAAAAATTCTTCTATTTTGGAAGAACTTTATTTTTCCTCTTCATAATTTTTCTTTTCCCTGCCTAACTTAGCATCTTAACACTTTATAATAGGCAAGATTGCCCAAGATACAAATTGAATTTGCTGTTTGGCACCCATTTTATATAGCAACTGGGTTACTTTATAAAAAATTAAATGCAATCCTTTATAATTAGTGAATATTTAATTATTAAAACTATTAATGAATAACTAATGAGGCAAAAGAAGGAGCTAGTGAAATGGAATAGTAAAAAGTCAAATTGGGCCATTAGAAAGATATGCTGTTTCTTCTGACCTTTGAATCTATAATATATTTCATATTGCTATTCATTCTCTGACCCACTCAAATAATGCTATAAGTCATGACACAGCAATGATCTATATATACATGTGATAAAGTGGTGGTTCTCCCATACCGTTGAGTAAAATACTTCAGTCTATTTATACATTAATATATTCTAATGACTCAACATGCGAATGCTTTGTATAATTCTTCCACAACTGTTCAGCATCATTCTCACATCTGTGTCTCCTTTATGAACATTGTATGCACAGGTATGGACCACAGTGTAATAAAGGTGAAAATGAAAGGAAATAACAATTTCAAATATTTTCATTTCTCTGCCAAATTTCTTACAAAGGAATACATTTATAGTAGTCACTAGGCCAATCTAAATATATTTGGTCTAGTGGGTAGGGCAAGAAAGCAGGAGATTGTGAATTCTAGTCCTGCCTTAGCCATGAGGGAGAGTGGCTGTGTGACCTTGAATCAGTCATTCTCTCTTAGCCCAAGTCACCTCACAGGGTTGTTGATGTGGGGAAAATATAAATTTATTTTTATTTATTTTATTTATTTATTTGATCTGTCAATCACTTACAACATAATGGGTATAAGTATATACATAGTTATGAATACATGAAATAGATACATATAAGAAAAATAAAAAAGAAACAATAGGACAGGGACGGTAGGCACGTTGGTGCGCTTATGCATGCCCCCTACAGACCTCTTAGGAAAGGGGTGAGGTCAATAGTAAGGTTAAAGTTTTTGGGGTTTGAGGAAGAAACCACAGAGTCAGGTAGAGTATTCCAGACATTGACCACTCTGTTGCTGAAGTCGTATTTCCTGCAATCAGGTTTGGTGCGGTTAACCTTGAGTTTGTATCTATTGCATGCTCTTGTATTGTTATGGTTGAAGCTGAAGTATTTATTGACAGGTAGGACATTGCAATGTATGATTTTATGTACTATACTTAGATCGAACTGAAAACAGTGTAGTTCTAGGTCATCTAGGTTTAGAATTTCAAGTCTGTTGGTATAAGGTATTCTGCAACGAGTAGAGGAGTGGAGAACTCTCCTTGTGAAATATTTTTGGACTTTCTCAACTGTATTAATATCAGATACGTAATGTATATAAAATCATACATTGCAATGTCCTAACTGTCAATGAATACTTCAACTTCAACCATAACAACTCAAAAGCAAACAATAGATACAAACTCAACGTTAATTGCACCAAACTTGATTGCAGGAAATACGACTTCAGCAACAGAATGGTCAATGTCTGGAATACTCTACCTGACTCTGTGGTTTCTTCCCCAAACCCCAAAAACTTTAACCTTAGACTATCTACTATTGATCTCACCCCTTTCCTAAGAGGTCTGTAGGGGGCATGCATAAGCGCACCAACTTGCCTACTGTCCCTGTCCTATTGTTTCTTTTATATTTTATTTTTCTTATATGTATCCATGTATTCATAGCTATGTTTTACTTATACCTATTATCTTGAAAGCAATTGACAAATAAATAAATAATAATAATAAATAATGTGGATTCCAGACTGATGAGCTGTATTCAAGTATTGGTCCAGCAAATATTTTGTATGCTTTAGTTAGTAGTGTGATATTACCAGAGAAAAAGCTACGTAGGATTAGGTTAACAACTCTTAATGCCTTTTGGGCTATGTAGTTACAGTGGGCTCTAGCACTTAGATCATTAGAGATGAGTATTCCAAGGTCCTTTACAGAGCTTGGATCATCAACAAGGTCTTGACTATTCAGCTTGTATTTTATTTTCTGATTTTTTTTGCCAATATGTAAAACAGAGCATTTATTTGTTGAGATTTGAAGTTGCCATAATTTGGCAGAGAAATGAAAAGATTTTGACCATTCTGATACATAGTTGAGGTCTTTTTGAAGGGTAGCAGTATTGTTTGTGGTGTTGTATGTAAATGTAAAATGTAGCAAACACACTTCTTTGTTTTGATTTGATTATCAAAACAAAGTTATAGGCAGTAGCACACACCTAAGGGATGCTATCAAAATTCAAGGAGTTCATGTAAGGTGGTAACAATGGGAAGAAACCAGCAAATTTATTTTAATAGGGACAAAAGAGAAGTCCTACAGCTGTGTAGAGAAAATCAAAGGAGTTAATATAGATTAGAAAAGTTCTTTCTGAGCTGAATGGATTTTTTTTCTTCTGTAGAAAAGAAAGTAATAACTTTTGCATGTCCATTCAAAAATGTTTCTCCATTCCCATTGTAACAAACAAGTTTACATCTGATGTCCTTGAAGATACGGCTTCAAGAAAGAGACATCTATAATCGATTATATAAAATGCATCAGTCATAATCTAACAATAAAGATAAATTATATATGGAATTAGGACACCAACATGTAGTAATTGCCTTTCTTTATTTGTGAACACTACCTTTTGCAAATAACACATGTTAAGTTTAGAATTTATCATGAAAGAACTGGAAAGTGAACAGAGATTTTTTTAAAATGCTCTGTAAAAAGTTTGAGATTGGAAATCCAGAGCGTTTTTAAAACAAACAAACAATAAAAATTTCACTAGTGATTTCTATAATTATTATTAACCACAGAAATGTAGGTTCAATTTCTGAAAAGAAAACTTTCAGCCAGCACAAGACATGAACGACAAAGCAGACTGGGACACTACATTATTTGGAATAGTTTTATTACCTGCTTAGCTGTGAGGATATCCTTAGGTTTGTGTTTTTTTTTTTTGCATGCCATTCTTTTTGTCCCTTTTTAATCCTCCCTCCCTTCCTTCCTTCCTTCCTTCCTTCCTTCCTTCCTTCCTTCCTTCCTTCCTTCCTTCCTTCCTTCCTTTGTATATTCCTCTTCATTGCACAATTTTTTTTTCTATTCAGAAGAGACAGTTGCAATAATTAATGTTGAGTACCTTCCCTTGATCTCTAGCATAAAAAATGTGCAAAGGTTGTTTTTCTTATTTGAAATTGGCTTTTTTGACAATTTTCATATTTTTTTAAAAAAAGTTCCATATCACTGGAAACAATATATTTTAAGTGACATATCTGCAATACGTTGGAAGTGAAGATATGAACTTTTCCAGCACAACAGAAATTACAGTGAGCAGTTTCTTTTTTTTCCCCTGGGGAAGGGAAAGGGAATGAGAATATTTATTTATAGTAATTTATATATCCTCTTCCCTACATATTTAGTTAGCTAACATAATTTACAAAAAAATAAAATATTAAAATTACCCAGTTTTATAAAATATTAAAATCAAATAAAGAACAAAAATGAGAGAAAACAGAATGAATATATATATAGTAAAAATAGTCATAAGTAGAAGACAAAATTTACAGAGTCTGCAAACTTGCCATGAAAGGATTCCTTGATAGGAAGGTGAACCAGCTGGTAAAAAACAGAGAGGCACAGGGACTTCCTGTTTGAGTTTCTTTGGAGACAGTCAGAAATTTGCGATTGTGCGTGGTTTCTGTCTGTGCTCGCCGCTGGAGCGCCCCGAGCTGGCTGGTTTCGGGGCTAAGCCATCCCGTAGAGGTGGTGAAGAAGGGGGAGACTGTCAGCAGGGTCGAGGAGAGCCGCATCTCTCCTCCCCAGCTGATCTTTACTCCCTTACCCAAAGGCGGTTGTAGCGGTGGCTAGAAATGGCCACCATAAAGAAGAGCTCAACCGGAAAAGAAAGTGCAGGAGGAAGATAAGAAGAGAAAGTTTTGGCTGACCGGGTTGAATTGAAAAGCAAGAACGTAAGAAAAACAGAGAGGCACCCAGTGAGTTAAAAAAGAGAAGGTGCAACTGCACAATTGGAGCCTGTATTGCTTTTTATATTTACATAAAAAGAGTGAAGTTTCTATTGTCAGCATCATCTCAACTTTTCTGACCATCCATGAACATCTCTGAAAGATCCCAGAAAGGATCTCTGTTTTGACTTCCCAGTTTTCCCTTTTTGGTGTAGAATTGGAGAAGACACGTCTTAGTTTTTCTTAATTGTGCTTCCACCACACATAATGAAATTCTTCATCAGTTTGTAGGCTATGGTGGATGCTTTGATAAAGCTAAGGCTAGACCCTAATCCTAACCGTACAGTTTGTTTTCATTCATCAATATTAACATTCTGAAGTTGGAAAATTCACATATTGGGTTTTTAAAAATTTGGTGCTAATGCTTTTTAATCAATGCTTACAGGGCTGTCTACTCACAATTTTTAAAAGGTTTTTGCCTAAATTGTTACAAATTCCCATACCTGCCTGTTGTGTTTAATAGCCAGATTTGGCCTTAGATGGGATGATTGGAATCCGTTTTCTCACCACGCTGATCTTTATAGCAAATTGTTCACTGGGTCTGATAAAATTTAGACAAAGAAAGCAAGTTACCATATTTTTTGCACTATAAGACACACTTCCCCCCCTCAAAAGTGGGTGGAAATGTCTGTGTGTCTTATAGAGCGAATATATGGCGGGGGGATGGGGGGTTGGTGCACCACCACTAGGGAATGATGGAACCTTCACTGCCGAGCAGCTGATTGGTGGTTGGATTGTTCTCCCAAAATACTGCCAATAAGTTGTTCTAGGCAGCATGATCGCTACTGCTGCTGCCACTTATCGCTGCTTGTTCGCCCGTCTGCTTGCTGCCGCTTGATTGCCACCCGCCTGTTTGCTGCTGCCCATTCACTGCTGATCACCGCAGCCCTTTCACCACTGTCCAATTGCTGTCTGCCCATTTGTTGCCATCTATTTGTCACCGATCACTGTGGCCCATTTGCTGCAGCCCAATTGCCACCACCTGTTCGCCACCAATGGGAAATGGGCCACGGAAATCGATGCCAAACAGGCTATGGCGAATGGGCTGTGCCAAACGTGCGGGCAGCAGAAGGGCCACAGTGATTGATGGTGGCAAATGGGCGGGCAGCAAATGGGTGACAATAGGCAGTGGTGCCAATGACAATAGGCAGCAATCAGCAGTGAAGGTTTCAGTGTTCCTTGGCAGTGGCAGCAGCTCAGTTCAGTTGACTGGTGGTAGGCACAATGGAGCGGAGCCCTGATGAACCATGTGCTGGTGCTGCAATAATGTGCTGAAGCTGACCAGGGTGTTTGCTTTTTGCAGCCAGGATGCTAGCTAGATGAATACCAGATGGATGCTGGGAGGCAGAGGTAGATTATTTTTCTTGGTTTGCTCCTCTAAAGATAACGTGTCTTTTAAAGATGCATCATGCTTTAGAGCATCTTATAGACTGAAAAACAAGGTATAAATAGTATTTTAACTTCCTTAGTGTGTACAGAAAACATGGGCAAGAAAATGTAAAAGGGGGTTGTTTCATTAAAAATGTACAAAAATGAAGAAGTAACATATAGAAAATGTGCATCTGCATTCTATTCCAGTGCGTATTTGAATAACATACTTTATACTTCAGCTTGAAAAAGTGATCATTTTTGTAAACATACAGTAAACATGGGTTTGTTATGCTGGGTCTGAATTTTAGTACTATGATGGAAGAAGACTTTAAGGGAGAAGATTCAGAAAGCGACTCATTTTTCGCAATTCTAATTATCCTGGTTCAAGTAGATTAGAAAATAGGAAATGTAGAAGTTGGAGACATTTTTAGCTCCATCGCCTGTCAAGTTAAGTTTGACAAATGGTGGGCATGTATAATTAATGCTGTCATCTTTCCCTTGACCAAAGGGCGACCATAGTAACTATAGATTGTAATTGTCATCGTTGTCACATAAAATGTGCTATTATTAAGTTCAGGCTGAATTTTATTGCTTCAGATGCTCATAAATTGAATGGTCAGTCATTTAAATTACCAAGTAGAGTGCTTTGAAAGATACTTTCAAGAAAGTGTATTTGACTCTGGACCTCAGAGAAACTAATTAGGCTCCTTTAAACAGATGTTAAACAGGTTACAACCTGTGTGAAAAAAAATCCTTTGATCCGCATCTTCTTGATATTTTAAAACTTAAAAAAAGGAAAATATTTTAATTTACCAGGTTTGCCATGAAACGTGCCTAGAATGCAACTAGAAGTTTGCGTCCCTGATGGATTTAAAAGATGAGGTTTTTTACCTTGTAAAAAAGGTGACCTAGAGAGATAAAAAATGAGTGTGTAGTTGTGATGATGAACAGTTTATTTTATCTCCCCTAGACAAAGGGGAAGTGATAGTGGTTAATGAGATGTATAGGGCAGCTGGAATTCAGAATCCAAACCATTTAGGAAAGTTAAATAAGTGTGGTTGCTCGTCATTACTGCAGATTTCTATTTAATGACAGCCAATTAAGATGAAATATATTACTGAATGGTAACATTCATGTTCAACTTTTAAAAGAGCTAGCCTTTACCAGGAAATTATAGCTATGCGTGGAATTGTACTTGGCATGGGACCACTTAGGCTATCAGGACCGAGCCCCAGTTTGGTACAGGAATCTCATTTATAAGACTTGCAAAATGATTTGCAAAAAGACTCGAAATACATGGGTCTTCAGTTTCTTGAATATACATACTGAACAGGAGCCTCCAAATTCAGTAGGGAATTTGTTCTATTATTGAATTGCTCTTACCAATAGAAAGTTTCCTGCCTGTTATAAAAATGATGCATAAGATTTTCACATCAAAAGAGCCATACAAATTCTCTCTACAGCTCTTGCTGTTTTCTCCCCAAAGTGTCATTCTAAATTTTACATTTTCCAAGCAATAAGTATCAGCTTCCTTGGGCTCTTTTCTTTTATGAGTAATGTATTTTACAAGCCATGCTTGCAATTGTTAAAGTTCTCTCTCTCTGTTGTGCAATTGTTCAGGTGCTGCTCAACAGCTGAATTCAATATTAGATTCCATGCTGCATTATGTTGGATCCCATACTCTGTGAGAGTGTTCTGCTTCTGAAATGGTCTTGGATTACAGTTTTTCATTTCTTCTAAACCTGTTGTAACCCATGGAAATTTGTTTCAAGCTCTGTGGGTCTATCCAGAATTATATGAAAAAAATGCATGAGAGAAGCATTGCTATAAACTGCCCTCTGCTCTTTTTTTTTTTCCACAGAGACTTCCTTGATTCCAAGCCCAAATGGGATGAGGCTCTTTCATTTGAAGGCCTCATTTTAAGCCAGAATAATGTTTTAATGACATTATCAGTCTCCTTGAGGTTCACTTGGGTAACAACACTAAGTAAAAAAATGTATAAAGTAATTGTTTAAAATGAAAGAGATGGGTTACAATATGACATTTTTAAGAATCAAATTTGAAATGAAATATAATACTGCTTGTCTAGATGTGTTATCAAGCCTAAGAGTTCTAGGCATGCTAAGACTTGGTGGCTTGAGTGATTACTTACACAATCCATTTTGAATTGTGTTTGTATGCGTGCATACAAATAAATGGGCATACAATTAGTGTAAGGAGGACTCCCTCCTTTTAATGACACATTTCCTCCCCCACTCCATGACTTTAGTATAAATCAAAGAATAATTCAAATATTTCCCATGATTCTTTTAATATTATTAATTAATGAGAAACTGTGTACAAGTAAGCACTAGTTTCTAGCATATTTTTTTCCAAGAATGCTCAGGACAGTTGTTGAAATTTTAGAAAAATACATAATTGGTGGTTGCAATCAGTGATGGGATTCAAATTTTTTAACAACCGGTTCTGTGGGCATGGCTTAGTTGGTGGGCATGGCTTGGTGGTCATGTGACTGGCTGGGCATGGCCAACTCAACATCATTCACATTGAGGCACACATCTCCTCGCCTGGCCTCTCAAGAGTGTGGGGATGCTGCAACAGTCGTAAGTGTGAAAAATGATCATAAGTCACTTTTTTCAATGTCATTGTAACTTTGAATGGTCACCTCACACAAGCAAAGTACCAGCAAAGGAAGGAAAAGCAACTCCAGAGAAGTTCCTGAGACAGAAAGTCTAGTCCTGCCAACAATGTAATAAGGATTAATGGAGAGGCAGTTTCCGTAAGCAACACCCGAATGTTTCCTTCCTGTCTTCCTTACAGGATTAGACCAACAATTTCTTCTAACAACCGGTTCTCCGAACTGCTTAGAATGTTAACAACCGGTTCTACCGAATAGGTGCGAACTGGTAGAATCCCACCCTGGTTACAATGCTTCATTTGGAAATGTGGCCATTATTTCTAAGGAAAAAAATTACTGTTAGAAAGGTGTGGCAGGGGACAATATTTGCTATTTGCCTTCTGGTAAATAGTTATTTTTTGTGAGAGGACACCAGTATGGCATCCATTTGTGAAGAGTCCTATGATACACTATCAGAATTTCAGATGTGAAAATATTAGAATTTAGATATGTAACATATGTAATATTAGATTTAGAATATTACATAAATATATTGTTATTGTATCCACCAAATAGTAGATAAAGACATGAGAGGTATTTGGTAGATTCATAAGGATAGCAGCACACTATTTTCAGAAGTGCAAAAAAGTCAGATATCTGTTTCAGTTGGAAAAATCAACAAGAGTTTAAGCAGTTTCCCTATGTTAATTCTGAAGTTCTAAAACTGTGGTCCAATGAACTATTTCTAATGGCTGAACTCTACTTAATTAGAGTTTCTCTACCATTTTAAAAGACAGCTAGGGCATAATCCAGCTAAGTTAAGCACTTTTAAGTTCCATTAATTTCAATTGCAATGTGCTAAGCTTGTACTTTAACTTTCTCATTAAAATAAATGGGATTTAAATGTACATAAATTTGGGTGGACTATGCCCTTTGTGGACATATAATGCCCCCTAATTATTTTCATATAAGCACTTTTTTTTTGAGTTGCCACAGCAATACTGTACAATCATTAATGGATGTTTTGATTTGGGGAAAATTAATTTACCCAAGAAGAAAATCTAAAATTAAAATGTATTAACAGTATTTTATTATTTTTATGCTGGCTAATTATTCTACACAAATATTTTTTTTCTCTTCCTAATGATGCAGTCACTAAAACTATTTCTTGGCAGTCTAATCTCCATTTTTATTTCTTTGCTAATTGTTCAGTCTAGATTTGCATAATCTGCCTCTCAACCCTTGTTCCTAGAACTAGATACTGAATTGTTGAAAGCTGATCTTACAAAATGCAGCAAAGAGGAGAAAGTGATAGCAACTTTTGCAGTGGAAGACTACCTACTTCTAAAAAAATAGAAGATTGTTAGACTAAGAGATAACATGTCTCTGAATGAGAAAGAAAAAGGGATAGCAGATGAATGGTGCTGTTTTCATGTTTCGCCCCCCAATTTTCCAGAAACAATAGGAAGACTCTTGGTAGAGTTTAACAAATCCTTAGTCTGATGGGATAAGAAATATCTTTGAATGTACATGTAGCTGCTAATTTGCTTAAAGCCAAGCAGGCTTGAATTTTCTCAGTAGTTGGATACAGAACTACCATGGAATAATGTGGAAGGTTCAATATCCTTGAATTTTATGAGTCATTAGCTTGATTTTGAATTGAACAAAATATGGCATATCAATGTACATAACAAAACAACTTCATCTCTCTCTCTATCAATCATCTATTTAATACATGGTGTGTGTGTGTGTGTGTGTGTGTGTGTGTGTGTATAGATAGATAGAGATAGACATACATAGATACAGATATATGCGTGTATATGTATCTACCGATCTACCATCTATTTCTAAAATCATTTAAAATCTGGCAACATTTCTTTTTCTCACTGGATATTAAAAGTACTTTCACTTGAGAATTTCATGCCAGTTGGAAAATATTCTGGAGCTTAGTTTTGTTAAACTATAAATTGGTTTGTAAGAGAGCTGAGGTGATTAATTTCCATCTCAACTGTAATATGGTTATATTTGCTTTTGAGAAAGTGTGATGCCATTTCTCCATTGGAAGAAACTGTTTTTTCAATCTTCTTCCAGAGTCCTGAATCAAAGTCCTAAAAAGAAAGGGATTTCTTGAGATTTGCAGCTTCTCATTCCTAGACCATTGTTACAAATTGGACTGAAATGTGAAAAGGCTATTACGGACAATTTTATACATTCTCATAACATACTGAAGGAGGAGGTAGGTCCCTGGGGGAGTTATGGATCCCTGTAGGAAGGAGAAAGAGGCAGAGAAAGAAGAACAGGAAGAGGAAAAGAGGATGCTGTGCTGGGGTTTTCTTTAGGCTGAGTAAGTTTCAACTTACTCAACTTCAAGCCTTCAATTCCAAGTATATTTCTTACCAATGCAAGATCTCTGACTAACAGAATGGTTGAATTAAGGCTACAGATTGCAAAGACTAGAACCGCTGTGTTTTGCTAATCAAGAAACTTGGCTTCATTCACTCATTCCAGATGCAGCTGTTGAGCTGGAAGGTTACATAGCTCACCGGCAGGACAGGAATAGAGATTCTGGCAAGATCAAAGGGAGGCTTAAGCCTTTATGTGAACGAAAGCTGGTGTATCAATACAAAAACTATAGATAGCTACTGCTCCATTGATCTGGAGTATATGACTCTTAAATGTAGACCCACATATCTTCCGCAGGAATTCAGCATGGTTTTGATTACTGCAGTCTATGTCCCACTTTATGCCAATACTACCATAGCTTTGGGATTCTTGTATAACATTGTTAGTAATCATCAGAATAAGTATCCTGATGCTGTGCATATCATAGCGAAGGACTTTAATCAAGCTAATTTAAAAGAAATGCTCCCTAAATTCTATCAGCATGTTAAGTGTTCTACTAGAGGAATAAACATATTGGACAAAGTATATACCAGCATCAAACATGGTTATAAGGTTATACAATTACCACATTTGGGACAATCAGACCACATGTTACTGCTTTTAGCACCAGTGTACATCCCTCTTAGGAGACGGGCTCTGCCTATAATAAAGACAGTGAAATTTTGGCCAGAAGATGCTTTCCAACAACTTCAGGATTGTTTTGAGAACACAAATTGGGACGTCTTTTACTACCCTGACCTAAAGGTGCGCACTACAACTATTCTGTGCTATATCAAACACTGCACAGACACTCTCACTGTGGATAAACATATTAGGATGTATCCCAATCAGAAACCTTGGATGACCAAGGAAGTCCAGTGCCTCTTGCGTGACAGGACCAAGGCCTTTAGGTCCAGTGATGGGGCAAGATACAGTGTTGCCAGAGCTAATCTGAAGAAAGGTATTTGGAAGACAAAGACTGATTGTAAAAGGAAGATTGAGGATAATTTTTATAGCAATAACATGAGGCAGGTGTGGTGAGGGATTCAACAAATTACAAACCATCAACCGACTAATGTCATCCCTGCTGAGGGGGATGCTTCATTGGCAGAGGAACTGAATCATTTCTTTACTCGCTTTGAAGTGGAGACATCAAAGACAGATAAAACACAACTGCCAGCCAATTGTAGCTCCCACCTCATTGTGGAGGAACAGGAGGTGAGTAGCATTCTGAGGGCTGTGGACCATAGAAAGACTGCTGGTCCTGACGGTATCTCTGGTTGAGTGCTTAAAGACTGTGCCGATCAGTTGTCTGGAGTCTTTACCAGGATCTTCCATCAGTCTTTATCCCAGTCTGCTATTCTATCTTGTTTGAAGGCTTCCACCATTGTTCTGCTGCCAAAGAAGTTCCCTATCAATAACCTCAATGATTATAGACCAGTGGCACTCACTCCTATCATCATGAAGTGCTTTGAGAAATTGGTCTGTCGGCACATCATTTCTGGTTTTCCGCATACATTTGATAAACACCAGTTTGTCTATAGAAGAATAGATCTACAGAGGATGCTATAGCCATCACTCTTCACACTGCTCTGACTCATCTAGAACAGTGGGGGGAGGGGGGGGGCTATGTGAGGATGCTTTTTGTAGATTTTAGTTCTGTGTTTAACACAATTTTTCCACATAGACTAGTGTCTAAACTTTTGGACCTTGCGTTTTCTAATTCAATCTGCCTTTGGATTATGGATTTCCTGTCTGGCCGCTCACAGAAGGTCAGTTTAGGTAATCATACCTCTTCAGCCCTTATTCTTATCACAGGTACACCACAGGGTTGCATGTTGAGTCCCTTACTCTATACTCTTTATGTGCATGACTGCATTCCCACTCACGCTAGTAATACTATTGTTAAATTTGCAGATGATACAACAGTGGTGGGACTTATCTCTGGGGGGGATGAATCTGCTTACTGAGATGAGGTGGACCGGTTGCTTTCGTTGGTGTGGAGACAATAACTTGGTCCTCAACATCAATAAGACCAAGGAGCTTATAGTGGATTATAGAAGGAACAGATCAGACATCCAGCCCTTGATTATCAATGGAGACCGAGTGGAGCAAGTGGCCAGTTTTAAGTTTCTGGTCAAAAGGGCCCAATAGAGATTATACTACCTGAGATTTCTCAGAAAACAACAACTGAATGAAAAACTGCTAGTGGCCTTCTACCACTGCACCATAGAGAGCATTTTAACATACTGCATCTCTGTATGGTTTGGCAATTGCACAGTGGCAGATAGGGAAGCACTCCAGATGGTTAATGTCATTGCCCAGAAGATCATTGGTTGCCCTCTCCCCTCTTTGGAAGAACTTTATAGCTCCTACTGCCTTAAGAAAGTTCAAAACATTCTCAAAGATCCATCTCACCCTGCAAATCTTTTTTTTTTGAACTATTACCATCTGGCATACAGTACAGAATAATAAAAACAAGGACAAATAGGCTGAAAAACAGCTTCTATCCCAGGGCAGTAACTCTTTTGAATTCTGCTATATAGTGCAGTGTTGGTGTGGTGTCAGGGGTTTTCGGTTCAATGTGTGGAGGGTGAAGGATATGTGTTTGTGTTTATTTTCATGGTCATGATGTGCACTGAAGATGGTGTTTTATTTCATTGTATGAGGTGCAATGACAATAAAGTAATCAGCACTTGCAATTCAAAGCAAGATCAACTGAAAATTTGATACATCCCAATTCATTCATAATTCAGCTTTATACATGACTTTTAATTTTTTTTTTTTTGCAACTGTATTATCTTTCTCTTCAGTCTCCACCATTCATTATCTCCCTTCTTGAAGAAAGAAGCAGGAACACTCTAATGCTCAGCTTTGCCCCTCTTCAAAGAATTTTCTTGCTTTGTTTCTTTGTTCATTTCAATCTTATCAATTCTTATTCTCACCATTTTGCTTCTGTTCTCAATGGCTATTGTATTTAGAAATTTATTTGAAGTACAATGTCTAGGGAACAGGATTTGTGTTTTTTTTAAAGGAACAAAAAGCGCTGCTGGCTGATTTTCTTTCAGACTCTCTTTGTGAGAAAAATTGATATCAGCAATAGATAATTAAACATATTGATTGAAGTTTATTTATCATTATCCAAAGTAATCAATGCATGTAACAATACAATTTGTTGTTTGTCCCATATGGAAAGTAGTTTTAAAATAAGAATATCCAAACTAATTTAAATGCAAAACATTTCAGTCCAAAGTGCTCCACTGAAACTTCATAACAATTGTTTTGAGTTCGGGTTAAGTTTTCTGGCTATTTGATAATTTTTATGAACTCAACAGTTGAATTTGAAACAGGAGTTTTGATCTCAAAATGGGTTATTCAACAGAAAACATTTCTGCAAGTGTAGGAACAATGCATCTCAAGTTTGAAACAACTCTTTTAACATAAAACTGAATATTTGAGTTCAAAATGTTTAAAACTTTCAATTGTTTTGTACATATCTATTTAGGAAGGCCATTGTTCACTTAAAGAAAGAAAGAAAATGAGAATTTTGCACGATTGTTACTGTTTAATGTTCTATTAAGGAAAAAGCTTGCAGCAGCCCCCTTCTTCATTCAATAAAGAAGAGGAGAACTGCCTAGATGAGAGAATTGTATTGACATTCTATAATCATGCAGAAATGAAGCACTAAAGCTTCATTCTTTTTTCTCAGCATCTACTTTTTAACTCTGTAGTTGTCAGTACCACAGTCTGAGTTCTGTTTTTCAGAGGTAATGATATAAACTTTCTGGTACAAAACCTTTTTCATCACTCAGCCAGATATCAATTACACGAGTGCAATGTTCTTTTTGGAGCCAATAATGCTGTCTTGATTGAAGAAGACCTTAGCAAACAGAAGCAGATTAAACTATTGCCCTTGATAAGAAAGAAGGTTTGATTTAAATCACAGACCCCAAATGCCTTAGCACTCTTTTGCTCCTATCAAGTTAACTACAATGTTGGTGAGTGGTGTAAATTAGAGGCATTGAAAGTATTTATTAGTATTTCTATTTTGAGGGTTTTCAATCAAAAGTTTGACATTCTCATGAAGAACATTGGCATTGTTATCTTTATGATGTCCAAATTATATTTCTACCAGTTGAATAGGAAAAAAAAAAGCATGCTTTGGTTGATCATTGTAGCCAAAATCTATATTCAGTGCTTTGTTCCTTGTAATGCTTCCACCCAAAGCTGCCTTTTCACTTTCTGCTCATCTACGAAGTGGCTCAGGGACCACCCACTGACTCTGCTAGCTTTGAGTTGCTTAGCAATTAAAGTGATAGCTAGTCTCAGCATGAGGGAACAGCAGGAAAATAACAGAAGGAAGATCTCACTTAGATCAACCCTCCACCCATTCCCAGAACTCAATACTCTTCATTATTTTCATGAGTTTATCTCTCAAAAAGGATGTAATTTTTTTGACTATTTGTTCAGGATTTTTACTGCCACAGGAGGACTTCTAATCCTGCTCCTTCATTTGCTCTCACATTGCCTTTTGCATCACTGTACTTGAGTTTTGATAAAAGATGCTATCCATAACAGAGTGCTGATCGCATTATTTGTTATTTCTTTGACTGATAGAGACTCAGGAAATCTTTACCTTCAGAAATGATGGTGAACAGGTACATCTGATGCTATAATGTGGATGAAGACAAAGAAAACAAGAACTAAAAACAAATTACCTTGCCTAAAATTTCCCTTTTCCAAAAGGGCATTGTATGGAGGAACAAATCACCTACCAATCATCGGTAGGCACTAATTCGCCTATGGAGACTTCAATTGACTGTTTTTAGACTCCTTCGTTTATTTTTAAAAATTATTTTAGTTAAAATCAAAGGATAAGATAACAGCCTAAAAATCAAGGCATTTTTTTGGTGCCATCGCCATCTTCCTTTCTAAAAAGTTGTTTAAAAAATAGCTGTGGGTTGTTATTGTTATTATTATTATTTACTTTTATTCATTAAACATGAAACTCAGTCAACTGAACATTTAAAAATGAATCACCAATATCACTGACTGGCACTGATGGTTGATACAGGTTGCTGCCAGCATCCTAGGTATCAACCAAGTATCTTCTTAAAATGTACAATGTTCCGAGTAGCGCACTCTTTTGCAGCTCCGCTGACACTACAGCAGGAAGTTGCAACTTCTTGATGTATTTTGCAAAATTCCTGGACATGGTACCAAGTATCCAGATAACAATGGGTATCACTGTTACATGTTTCATCCATAATCGCATAGTTTCAATGGCCAGGTCACAATATTTCAGAATATTTTTCCAGTTCTTTTTCTTCAACTCTGGCATCTCCTGGTACAGCGATATCAATAAATTGTATGTTTTGGGTTTCAACAACTGTGATATCTGGCATGTTGTGTTCCAAATGACAATCTGTCTGTATTCAAAAGTCCCACAAGTTCTTCACCTTCTTATGTTCGACAACTTTTTCACTTTATGTTCCCATGACTTTTTGGATACAGGTATACAATGACTAGTGGATTAATTTAGTAACTAAGTCATATCTAGCTTTGTAGTCAGTTTGGGTAATTTTGCAGCACTTACATATCAAATGTGAAACAGTTTCAACTTTGTCATTGCAAAGTCCTTAGTTTGGATTGTCAGTGGTTTTTTGTATCTTCGCTTTCATGACATTAGTTTACAGTGCTTGATTTTGAGCAGCAAGTATTAAACCTTCAGTTTCTTTCTTGATGGTTCCCATCTTAAGCCATGCCCCTGTCAAGTGGTTATCATATTTTCCTTTAATGTTTTTCAAGTGCTGTCCATGTAAAGCTTTGGTTTTCCATTCATTTAATCTGTCATTCAGCTGTTTTTCTTTATATTCTGCCTTTGTTTCTGTTATTTTTATAATGTTCTCTGTTTTCATAGCCTGCATCAGTTTTTCGGTACTTTGGTTCACTTGGTCATTCAAACTTCGTTTTTCTTCTTCTACAGTTTGTTGGAAGGGAGGATAGCCCTCTGCCCCCCTATTCTTCTTGGCAGATACAACCTGTTGATGTCATTTTGTGGGTGTAAAGCATGGTACATATTCAATAGTTTATGTATTTTCCGGTCCAGGTTTTCCACTTCAGCCATAATGATGATTCTAGCTGGGTAGCGTATCACTGGAACTGCCCACATATTAATGGTTCCAATTATGTTTCTAATATTCAGTTTTCATTTTAATATTTTGTGGACCCTCCTGATGTATTCCTTTTGCATTGACTTTGTGTTGTTGCTGTTATTATTATTATTGTTGTTGTGTGGCGGGAAATGAGACTTCCGTACCCAGTTGACTTTCCTTGTCTTTTTATTTTGTTACAGAACTAAGAGCCGGAGAAGCCATGGCACTGACAAGATCACCATTGGTCAGCTACAGAAGGCCACCTTACTGGGATTTGCTCGCATAATCTGCCAATACATCACGCAATCCTAAATGCTTGGAAAGTGTTCGACTAGTGATTTGTGATACGAAACCCAGCATAGTTATGTCGTTTACTGTGTACACTGTAGTTTTTATATAATAATTATGATAATAATAATAATAATAACAACAACAATAATAATAATAATAATTGTTATGTATTTACATGACTTACTTGTATTGGTTGATCCGACGGCGGGAAATTTGAAGAGCCATCATTGGCTGGCGAGCCGCGAACAGCCAACTATAAGAAAAGCTGCCGCGACTTCTCCAGCTCTTAGTTCTGTAACAAAATAAAAAGACAAGGAGAGTCAACTGGGTACGCGAGTCTCATTTCCCGCCACACAACACTGGCGACGAGGGTGGATTCTGAGACAAAGAAACCCAGTTGAGCATGTGGCAATGAAGACCGAGCGAGGCAGAATGTCCGGGAACAACTTGCCACCCGCACAATTCAACCCAGCAACCAAAGAATGGCAATCATACGTCGACCGATTCCTGATGTTTTTGGACAGCAGAGATCTCCACAGAATATCAGAACATCGGAAGAGAGCTGTTTCTTCACTCACTGCAGACCTGCCGTGTTCAAGATGGCGAAAACATTGGTGGCACCTATCGATGCAAAAACCATGACGTGGCCAGACCTGGAGAAACTATTACGAGCTCACTATACACCAACCGTCTCGAGCCTCACCAAAAGACACAAATTTTACTTGAGAAACCAAGAGAAGACGAAAGTATCGCCGATTTCGTGGCAGCACTCTGAGATATCGGTGGAGCGTGCGACTTCCTGAACCTAAATGAGGCACTGCGGGATTGCATGGTCCTTGGACTCAAGGTCCTTACATTACAAGGTCGATTACTAACACGACCTAAAATAACCATAACCGAAGCAATAGAAGAAGCCACCGCTGCGGAAGCCACACACAGATCAGCAGCAATGATGCAAAAAATAAATAAAACATCAGAAGAAAACAAAAAAGTTTCCCTGCAACTGGAGACGAGCAAAACCACGGCCACAACACACCACAAGGACATCGAATCCCTATCCAAAAGTGACGAAGACCAGAAGAGGTAAACCAACTCCGTTCAGAAAAAAGTAGACGGGAGCAGAATGGGAGAAAGATAGAATTCCAGTGCACCAGGTGCAGGGGAAAGCATCCACACTCCGAGTGCCGTTTTAGTGACGCCATTTGTAGAAAATGTGACCAGTGGGTACACATAGTAAGAGCATGCTGATCAAGGAACAACTATAGCCCCTGACGAAGATAGAGTCCACACCCGAGGGAGCGAGAGAGCGATAGACAAACAGGGAGCTGTTGGAGTCAAGAGAACAGAAGTAAGCGAGAGAGAGAAACAAAATACAGAAGGGAAGAGACACACCAGACAGTAACCATTGGACAAGAAACATGAGAAAGATACATATACAAGTCACAATCGAAGCACAATTATGTGAGATGGAAGTAGACTCCAGCTCGTACCTATCAATGGTATCATGGGACACCATAAAAGACCTGATTCCTGATATACGAAGGGAAGAGCTGGAGATACAAGAACTCACACTGAAAGACTATCAAGGGAACAAAATTCCTGTGGTGGGTGTCGGACACTTCAAGGTTAATTTCAAAACCACACAGAAATCCTCCCATTGACTATTGTTGACCGGAACCGACCCAGCCTGTTGGGACTCAAATGGTTTTCACTGCTAGGGATCGGAGTAACTGGAATAAACCAGATCGATAACACAAAGTGGGAAGGGGACCTGATGAAAGAATTCCAAGACGTTTTCAATGGGGAATTGGGCAAGTACCTGGGGTCCCCAATTTCCTTTAACTTAGACCCAAATATAACCCCAATAAGACTAAAGGCGAGGCGAGTCCCATTCGCGTTAAAACCAAAAATTGATGAACAATTAGACAAACTTATACAACAGGGGGTGCTGGAACCGACAGACCACGCAAAGTGGGAAACCTCTATCGTTACCCCTATTAAGCCAGATGGGTCAATAAGAATCTGTGGGGACTACAAGGCAACTCTTAACTATGTGCTATAACAAAGCACATATCCAATTCCGGTAGTCCAGCACCTATTACATTCAATAGTGGGGGGAAGAATCTTCGCGAAACTGGATCTAGCACAAGCCTACCAACAGTTACCTGTTGACCTACTAACGGCAGAAGCACAAACAATTGTTACACATCGGGGGGCATTCAAATGTAACAGATTACAATTCGGAGTCAGCGTGGCCCCCGGAATATTCCAAAGTTTAATAGAATGCCTACTGCAAGGAATAAAGGGGGTGGTACCATATTTTGACGATGTCTTAGTATCAGCCAAAGGCAAAGAACTACTAAAAGACCGCCTAAAGGAAGTCCTAAACAAATTTAAAGAGGCAGAACTAAAAGTAAAAAAAGAAAAGTGCAAACTAGCCATTGACAAAGTAGAATTCCTGGGATACCTCATAGACAAAAAAGGGATTCACCCCATGGAAAACAAAATCAGAGCAACAAAGGAAGCACCCATCCAAAACAATAAAACAGAGCTGCAGGCATTCTTGGGACTTGTTAACTTTTACAATGTATTTTTGCCACAGAAAGCAACGATTGGTTGATCCGACGGTGGGAAATCTGAAGAGCCATCATTGGCTGGCGAGCCGCAAGCAGCTGACTATAAGAAAGGCACTGACAAGATCACCAATGGTGATCTTGTCAGTGCCAATTGTTTTTAATTGCTTACCTAGGTCTTTAGGCACAGCACCCAGTGTGCCAAGTACCACTGGAACCACCTCTACTGATTTATGACAGAGTCTCTGCAGTTCGATTTTCAAGTCCTGATATCTGGTGATTTTTTTCAAATTGTTTCTCGTTGATTCTGCTGTCTCCAGGTATGGCAATGTCAACGGTCCACACTTTTTTCTTCTCCACAATTGTGATATCCGGGCTATTGTGTTCCAAAACTTTGTCAGACTGTATTCGGAAGTCCTACAGTAGTTTTGCATGCTCATTTTCGACTACTTTATCAGGCTTATGATCCCACCAGTTCTTTGCTACAGGCAGATGGTAGTTGTGACACAAGTTCCAGTGGACCATCTGAGCGACTGTGTTGGGCCTTTTTTTGTAGTCAGTCTGAGCAATTGCCTTGCTGTTGCTCAATATGTGATTGATGGTTTAGTCTACTTCAAACTATAAAATGTATACTAATTCTACAAGAAATGGAAAGTATTAGTCCTTATTCATTCTCTCTCTCTCTCTCTCTCTTTCCCTCCCTCCCTTCCTCCCATCCCCCCCTCTCTCTCCCTCGGTGTGTGTGTGTGTGTGTGTGTGTGTGTGTGCGCGTGTGATATGAACAACAGACTTCCCAAATTATTCTTTCATCATGTCTTGTTTAGAAAGAAATCTGTGCCTTTTTTAAACCTCAAGCATGTAAAATCTTATTAGCTTAAATAGTTTAACTATATTATTTTAATTTAAACCTCTCAAAATGATCTCCAATCATCATTTTTCAAAGTAGTCCTCAACTTAAAACAACAATTGGAATGATATTGCTTAGCAATACAGCCACAAAGTATGACTTCATCGTCTAGCGAGAAAGATCTCTACAATCCTGATTGCTATTCTTAACTGGATCCCACAGTCCTTAGTCGACTCAACTTCTTGCTGGCTCCTAAGAAACAAAGTCCAGTGAAGAAACTGGCAGGAAATTGCAAGTCCCAGATCAATAGGCAGGTAAAATGTGATATGGTGAGGGAGGAAAGGATTTATACAGGTTTGTGGGGGGGAGAAGGATCAGGATGGATGCATGAGAGATGTTTCTGTCAGTTCTGTTGGTCCGCTGCATTTACAACAATATTTTTATTAGCTGTGAGGGAGACATAAATTCTATCTCTGCATTCACTTCCTCCCTTTTTAGAATGGGTTGGTAATTGCTAGTCATATGTTAGCCTGATCTTTCTTTCAATCTATTACAGAATGTAGCCTGGTACATATATGGCTTCATAATCTATGCCATTTTTCCATGAATGATAGATAGGCACATACTGTGTGATTTGACATAGTGATAAGTGCAACAGTCCTCAGATTCCAGTTCAATGACATGTATTCAGTGGCTGCAGTTTGACCCCCAAGCAACCACTAGTTGACTGGCAAAGAAATCTAATAATCTAACTTTTGCTGCAAGCTAGTGGCTGATAAATCAAAGATTATTTTGAAGAAATTAAATGAATAACAGAGTTGGAAGAGACATTAGAGACCCTCTAGTCCAACCCCCTGCTCAAGTAGGAAACTCTTGAGGAAGTGGTTACAGAGTTGGGGTTTCTGTCTCCCTCACAGCCAATAAAAATATTGTTGCAAACCTGGGGACCAATAGAACTGCCAGAGACAAATGGTTGTCCAATCACTTCTTAAAAAATTCCAGTGTTGGAGCACTGGAGGGAGGCAAATTGTTCCACTGATTAATTGTTCTAACTGGCAGGAAATTTCTCTTATGATTCTTTCACATACCAAAGCATCTTTGCTGCCATCTAGATGTCATTGTGACTGATAGATCAACAGTATTTGGAAAGAAAAAAACAAACAAATGACTGAGCAACGTCCAACTTTTACAAGCACTAGCCTAGCACACATTGTGATGTCGACTTTTGCCACACTTGACTTTCAGCCAGGGGAAAATGTCAGGCCATATCTTTATATACCCTGTTGTGTGGAAGAGTAGCATAGCATGGCACTATTCCAGATGCACATCAAAGGCAAATTGTGGGGCCATCATGATTTATTCTCGCACAATTTCCTCTTTGCTCCTGGAAGAAAACATAGCAATGTTGTCAGTTATTTTTAATGCTAGCTGATGAATGCTAGAAGGTCAGGAGTGAAAGTGACTTTTAATCTACCAAGCCCTTTTCTGGATAGCTGCTCTGTGTGATCGCACTGCTGGTATAGAAATGTTCATATTTAAACGTGTTATTACAGGGATGATAGAAATTGCCAAATTAATTTTCTCCATACAGCTTCCCCACCACCATCTCACTTGTAGTTACTGATTAGTTTCATCAAGTTCTCCAAGTGGAGAAATGGTTGGGAAACCTGGTAGGAGCAGGAAGAAGGGTTGGTCTGGAATAGGTGAAATCTTCAATTGCCCTAAGCAAATGGCTTTAGAAAGCTGGGAACTAGACAGGAGGGAGAAAGTTTCCAGAGACATCAAATAGTTATAAGGAGCTGGGCAGGTCATAAGTCCTGAGGTTTCATAATGTCATGGAATCCCCTAGAGCAGGAGTGTCAAAGTTGCAGCCTATGGGCTGGATGCATTATGTGCTGAGCATGCCTATCTCTGGTTTAACAAAGGAGGAAAAAGTTATGTTACGTCACATGACAACAATGTGTCATTACCAGTTTGACACTCCTGCCCTACAGCATCTCTATGGCAAAGGTTGTTTCAAGAGAAGAAGAAAGGTAGGATCAGGAGAACACATCATATAAAGATGACTATTAGTGTATGTCCAGCTTATAGCTTACTCTTTTTAAAAGTTTACCATTTGATAAATAATTTAGCTTGTCATTATTTTTTTCCTTAGAAATACAGTTCATCACAATTTTACTGAGAAAATAATTCTTGCTTTATGTTTACAACACATTATTTTCATAAAAATGAGTTTTAACTCCTGGTCAAGGTTATGAAAATAAATATAGGTTAAAGTAACATAACATTAAAAGAGAGACTTGGAAGCTACAATTCATAGGAAAATTTAATAAAATTACTTTACAACAGTCTAGAAAAGAGAAAGATGCTTGAGAAAAACCAGAAATAGCATCTCAGCCCTGAAGATGAGTTAGTAAAAATGTACTTCATTCTGTGAAAATTCTGAAGTCTAATAAATTGGCATTTGAGGAGTGCCACAAAAAATAATGTATTACATTTCAGTTTGCATTACAGTGTACAGGTGTCCAAAAGTTATTACAGTCTAGCCACTTGACTTCAAATTGTATGAAAGTAATAGTAGGCCTTTATATGAGTTGTAGTCAGGAAATTCCTATTTTATTTTGCTTTCCCATCAGTTTGGATTTGTTATCAAAGTTCTGATACCAATAAAATACAAGAAGGGGGCAAAATTAAATTTTCTGTTTCTAGTTTACTTTTGTTGTGATAACTCCAATATCATCGGCTAGAAGAAAGAAACTTATTTAAGTCTTCTTAGTTTTCCAGACTAAAACTTAGAAGCAGAAAGAAGGGAGGGAAAGAGGGCAGAAAGCAGGTAGGCATGGATATGTTAATATGGCAGTCAATATATTGGAGCAAAGGAAAGCATGAAACAATTTTTAGATAAACTTCCATAACAGAAAACAGTTGATACTCAGCTTTTGCTCCAAAATTCCTCAAAATATTTATTTTTTAATTTTAGGCATAAACAATCTTGGTTACTTTGCCACTCATACACACCTTGTTTATATTTGTATAGGATGTATACTATTTAACTAAGAATTCTCTTTCCAGTAATCACATTTCATTCTCAGTCATGGAATTCCTTCAGATCTTTCTTACAAGGTCTTTCTAACCGTCTGCATGAAAAATCATGCTGAATATAAATTCATTAAATTTTATCCGACCGTTATTATTATTTTAAATAAATTAACACAACAAACATATCCAATACATATTTCTCCTCCTAATTTATCATTTCAGTTAGATGGGTTGGCCTGAGATTAAGTCACTGGTCCAAAGTCATTCAGTCAGTTTTGATGCCTAAAGCAGGATTAGAACTCATAGTCTCCTAGTTTCTAGCCTGGTAATTTCTTCAAAATTTCAACATGTATTTATCTTGTCAACTATTTTGGTTTTCAGGATTACTCAGCTGTACTTTTCACTCACTGGGTGGGTGGGTAGATACATGAAGTATATCAGTTTTGCATATGTTCACTCAGAAAATGTTGTTCTTATTTCCATATCAATCCACAATACAAAAACCCACACAAATATATTTAAATAACATCATTTGGTGTTTACTTTATTGAAAACATACACATAAAGTTGGGGCAAGTAATTTATTTTAGTAAATCCAATCCCTTGCTTAGTAGAGAATACTGTATTATAGCATGCATGACCTACTTTTGTCTATCTTTGCTTGTTCACAGTCAGTAGAAAGCAATTGGTATCATTGCTGACTGCAATTTGAAACTGTTTTATATGTATATAAACACATTTATATATTAAATTTATATAATATACAAAATAGTTGTACAAATGTATATTCAAATTTGTATACAATGTGCATTATTTTGAGCACATCTAGGAATATGGGAAATCTTTGATAGCATTTGGAGAAGTGTGATATTTGATATGGCTAAGGTGAAAATTACTTTTGCTTGTGATCAAAATATAATAGCTTGCAAGGCAGAATATTCATTTCTAAAAATAGCATGATAAAAAGATTAAGAAAAAAACACCGTATGTGAAGAACTCTCATCCTTCAGGGCAGAGAACATGGATTATTGAAATAAATTGGAATTCCATGTAGTATTTTATTTCTCAAACCTCAGGGTTGTTTGAATCCAGACAACCCCCCAAAAAAATAAAAATCAGAAAATAAAATACAGGCTGAATAGTCAAGACCATGTTGATGATCCAAACTCTGTCAAGGATTTTGGAGTACTCATCTCTAATGACCTAAGTGCAGAGCCCACTGTAACTACATAGCTAAAAAGGTGTTAAGAATTGTTAACCTAATCTTACGTAGCTTTTTCTCTGGTAATATTACACTAATAACTAGAGCATACAAAACATTTGCTAGACCAAAACTCGAATACAGCTCATCAGTCTGGAATCCACATTATGTTCTATATTAACACAGTTGAGAAAGTCCAGAAATATTTCACAAGAAGAGTTCTCCACTCCTCTACTCGTTGCAGAACTCGAATACAGCTCATCAGTCTGGAATCCACATTATGTTCTATATTAACACAGTTGAGAAAGTCCAGAAATATTTCACAAGAAGAGTTCTCCACTCCTCTACTCGTTGCAGAATACCTTATGCCACAAGACTAGAAATTCTAGACCTAGAAAACCTAGAATTACACCGTATTTGGTCTGATCTAAGTATAGTATATAAAATCATACTGTTGAGGTAATTCCCCATTAGGAGAATGAGTGCACACAGGGAGACATAGTGAGAGTAATGTTGAATAACACACACAGCACACAGCTACACTGTATAGTAAAATGTAGGTTTTACTTCCAGTAAATGGATAAGCAAAGTCCAACAAACAATATAAGTCATATGCGGTCAGCCGACAGTTTTCAGCCCAGGGATAATCCAATAACAAAGTCCAGTATCAAAAACAGTTCAATAATAAATTCACATCTATCCAAGACTCCAATAATCAGCAACAGTCAATGGGAAATGCAGGAACCAAAAACAATGAACATCAGAACATTGACCAATTAGCAACTAGCAACACTCTGGGAAACCAGGTTTCTGGTTCCATCTTATGGCTGTTTGAGGAATGACACCCAATTACAATTTTAGCATTCCCTTAAAGAGACAGTATTAAAATGTCTATCCTGGTTTATATATTTCCAACCCAACTGTTAGGTGACTTACATTCCTAACATTCTCCACTTTGGGTAGGACAATATATACAACCTTACATTCTAAGTCCATAATCCTCACAGCAAGCCTTATGCTTTACAGAGCCTTGGGCTTTTGTAAAATGATCTGCGATGTTATTTTCTGACATACAGTATTCCAACTTAATCATCTTACTTTGCACACATTGTCTTACATTTAAATATCTTAAATCTGTGTGTTTTATTCTTGTCTTTACAGCAAGATTTGAAGCCATCTGTATTGCTGATTGGTTGTCTTCATAAACCATAATAGAATCTGTTACATCAACTCCCATATCAATCAATAGTTGCTTATAACAAACTAAATCTGTACATAATAAAGACAAACATGAAAATTCAGCCTCCATTGTTGATAAACTTAAATGTTTCTGTCGAATAGACCTCCAGCCAAACAACACCTTTTCTAATAATACTACAGTACCCGATGTAGATTTTCGTGTATTTACATCTGTAGCAAAACTTGCATCAGCATATGCAGTTAGACATAGTTCATCCTTAGGCTCCAAATTCAATACATAATGCATTGTTTGTTTCAGATATCTTAACACACACTTAGCAGCTTGCCAGTGCCTTTCAGTTGGTTCAGCATTAAACCTTGCTAATTGGTTAACATTGTATGTTATACCTGGCCTTGACCAATTACTGAGATAAGATAAACTACCAACCAAGGACTGATAAATGTTCTTATCAAAAACAGGATTTGAACATCACTGTAGCTAAACTCCTGGCTCATCAGTGTTTTAGCTAGTTTACAAAGTTCCATTTAAAATTTTTTTAGTAGTTAGTTAATTTTATCTGCCTGTGAGATTTTGTATCCTCCCCTAGTTCTATCTATCTTTAAACCAAGATATTGTTTAAGTTCTCCTAACTGTTTTATCTTAAATTTCTTCTCTAACAGTGACATTAGTAGCTTCTTGTTTAGTTTTGGTGATTAATGCTATGTCATCAGTGAACAATAGCAACAATGAAATTATACCATCAGTTTCTTTTTTGAACAAACATGGATCAGCCATGCCAGCAACAAAACCTATCGTAGTTAATTCCTTATCTGTACATTGGTTCCACTCATATTCTGATTGCTTTAAGCCATAAAGACTATTTTTCAATCTCCAGCAATCAGTTATCATTTTTGATACCTAAAGATTTCTTTAAATATATAGTGTGTTTCAATGGTACATGCAGATATGCTGTCTCTACATCTAAATGATTTACAATGTATTTCTCCTTAGCTGCCCGTACTAGCACTGCTTGTAATATAGTAGCTTTCAGACTAGGTGCAAACACCTCATCATGTCGTTTGCTGTCTGATTGAACCCTTCTGCTACTAACCTGGCTTTATGGGTAACAGTCCCATCTACACTTGTCTTTAGCTCATAAATCCATTTACATCCTATGGCATGTTTACCAGGTGGTAACTTAACTTTTTAGTTTACCTCCAACTTTTTTTAAGGATTCCAGTTCCTTATCCATTGCTTCCTGCCAAGCAGTCTGATCCTTAGCAGGATACAGTTTTAGTTCATTATAGTTATTTGGAACTGTATTCACTTGGCATACAACACTAGCCTGATATCTATCAGGTGGTCATGTTACATGGGTTGAACGTCTTGGTAATACAGGGCTTATGATGGACGCTTCTGTTCCACCTGCTCCTGTTCTTCTACCTCCTCTGTGCCTGTTCTCCTACTTCCTCCTGTTCTTCCTCTTTAATGGCTATTCGTGGTTTACTTATTTCATCATTAGGGACTATTCGGGTGACAATAATATCATTGCTGGATTTCTGTTCGAGTTTATTCCACCCAACATGCTCAATAAATTTTGCACTAGTGCTACAATAAACATGAACTGTGTCTGGATCTCAGAATCTAAACGATCTATGGTTGGCCTTGTAACCTACAAAAAATAATTTCCTAGCTCTATGTTGCCCTTTCAGTCTTACTTGTGAGGGAATATGCATCCATGCTGGTGCTCCAAATATGTGTAGGTAACTTAAATTTGGTTTTCTGCCATGCCAAAGAGTGAAAGGCAATTCACCAGCTGTTGTATTAACTACATTGTTTAACACATGGTTACTACACACTATGGCTTCACCCCACAATGTTTCAGGCAAACCTGAATCAGATAACATAATGTGAGCCATGGCTTGTAACGTTTGCCCTCTTTGTTCTACAAACGAGTTATGTTGTGGTCTGTAAGGTGCAGAACATTTATGCTTGATACCAGACAATTTCAGCATTGTTTGGAATCTATTGTTAACAAACTCAGTCCCATTATCAGTAATTAAAGTAATTACTTTATGTCTCATTTTTCTCTCAGCAAATCTTAGCCAGTTAAAGAAATATTGGAATGTTTCTGTTTTGTTTTTCATGAGATAGCAGAAACCGTACTGTGAGTAATGGTCCACTATACTCAAAACATAGCAGGCACCTCCCAAACTGGGTTTCTTAGGACCAATTATGTCAGCAAAAATAACCTCTAAAGGTTCTTTGGTCTTAAACCCATTAAGTCTGTTTGCTGGAATAACCTTGTTTTTCTCTTCGTTACAGGCATTACAGTTGAAGTACTTGCTACAGGGTTTTAATTTTACTCCCTCTGACAATTTGACAGTTTGTTGCAGCATTTTGAAATTAATGTGCCCCAGACATCTATGCAGTAAATGTATACATTCGTCATATGGCTTAACATTGTTATAAACCGAGTTAGCCATCTTCAACTGTTCATCATGTATCATATATAAATCATTCTCTAAAGTAGCAGTAACACTTTTACCCTCTTTCTCTATTATACTGTTATCTCCCCTAAAGGTTACTACATAACCAATATTAACTAAAGCCCTTACTAATAACAAACTAAATTTTAGTTTAGGTACATATTACATAGTTAAATTGCTCGTTTATACATGAACAACATGCAGTACCTTCACCAGATGCTTTCATCTTCCATCCATTTGCCAATGATACATGTTGTTTACTCGTAGAAATCTTTACAAACCTCTTTCTATTTCTAGTAATGCACTGAGATGCTCCACTATCATGGTTTACAGTTGAATTGCTAGACATAGCTAAACTAACATTCTTCTTAGCCTTCTGGTGATTATCAGTATTCTGTCATTTTCCCTTCTTACAGAATCTAGCTATATGTCTCCTAGCCCCACAAGAAAAACATTTCCTAACAGTATAGGCAGTTGAAGACAAATCCTCTTCTTGCGGTTGTTCCTTCCTCAGTTGTTCCCTATCCAGCCATCTTCTTTCCTCTTCTAACAACCTTCTGGTTATGTCAGTCAATGTCAGTTCATTTCTGGTCAGGACTTCCAGTGAAGATATGTAATCATCATAACTTTCATCCAATGAGGAAAGAATGATGTAAACTTGATGCAGCTCTGAAAATATCAGTTTCTTTTCATGTAGCTCTTGAAAAGTTATTTTCATGAAATTCAAATGAGCTAACATATCTCCACCTTTCAGAAGACGTGCTTTCAACAGTTTATGTATAAGATGTATGTGTGCACCTATACTGTCACAAACATAAATCCTCTTCAAATTCTCCCAACACTTAGCAGGAGACTCTTCTCCACGAATATGGACTAGCTGCTGGTCACTCAGTGTTAGTCCAATTATACAAAGAGCTTGTTCGTTGTTCTGTTTAAAGTCAGCTAACTTCTTGGCATCGTCCTCATCATCTGGATCCCAAGCATTTACATCCAGTGGATCTTGAATTACAGTCTATAACCCTTCTCTACGTAGAAGTAGACTGCACTTCATAGACCAGGAAACATAGTTTGTTCCATCCAACCGGATTATCAGTGATAGACTTGTTGATGGGTCTTGTGCCATCTTTACCAGGACAGTAACCCACAATTAAACAGTAAACAGCTGTCTGTATACAGTACTGTGTATTCTCACACTAATTCTCAGTTATCTGAGCCTGGCGTGGCCTGGGCCCATAACCAGTGTTGAGGTAGTTCCCCGTTAGGAGAATGAGAGCACACAGGGAGACATAGTGAGAGTAATGTTGAATAACACACACACAGCACACAGCTACACTGTATAGTAAAATGTAGGTTTTACTTCCAGTAAACGGTTAAGCAAAGTCCAACGAACAGTCCAAGTCATACACAGTTATAGCAGTCAGTTTTCAGTCCAGGGATAATCCAATAACAAAGTCCAGTATCAAAAACAGTTCAGTAATAGACTCACATCAATCCAAGAATAACGACGATCAGCAACAGTCAATAGGGAAATGCAGGAACCAAAAACAGAGAACATCAGAACATCAACGAACTAGCAACTAGCAACACTCTGGGAAACCAGGTTTCTGGCTCCATCTTATGGCCATTTGAGAAACTACACACTATTACAATTTTAGCATTCCCTTAAAGAGACAGTATTAAAATGTCTATCCTGGTTTATATATTTCCAACTCAACTGTTAGATGACTTACATTCCTAACATATACATTGCAATGTCCTACCTGTTCAGCTTCAATCATAACAACACAAAAGCAAACAATAGATACAAATTCAAGGTTAATCGCACCAAACTTTATTGCATCAAAATGTGGTCTTTCAGCAAAAGAGTGGTCAATGTCTGGAATACTCTACTTGACTCTGTGGTTTCTTCCCCAAACCGCAAAAACTTTAACCTTAGACTGTCTACTATTGACCTCACCCCTTTCCTAAGAAGTCTGTAGGGGACGTGCATAAGCGCACCAACTTGCCTACCATCCCTGTCCTATTGTTTCTTTTATTTTTTTCTTATATGTATCCATGTATTTATAACTATGTTTTTACTTATACCTATTATCTTGTAAGCAATTGACAAAAATAAATAAATAAATAAATAAATAAAAATATACCAAAAGCAAAAGCATCTGCAGGGACAGGTCAAAGGTAAACAAATGAGAACAACATCAGATGTTATGAGTGTCCCTGGTGCAACATCTATTAAAAATCCTGTTTCAAAAAATATCTCTGCATAGTTTATGCAGATGATTATACATTAAAGTATAAGTATACATGAACAAATGAAGGCAAACTTTTTGATTACTATCTTACATTCTCTACAAGGGTTCACTGGAAATAAAATTTCTATAACTATACAGCTTTGGATGATAGTTTACACTTTGGAAGGAAACCAGAAGTTGAAGAAGCTCCTTCTAGTCAACCAGATTGTGGAATCCCGGCAATTCAATTGCAGCTGTGCAATTTGCAGGATCAATCCTAGTGTGTAAAATGTACTCAACACTGATCCACATTTCTTTGGACATGTTGATCAAGTATTATATTTTTCAGGAATAAAATTATCTAGATCCTTCAAGCTTGAATATATTTAATTAACTTTAATTTAAACCTCTACCAACCCCCCACCTCCATCTTCTCTTCAGGAACTGATTTGGGCGTTGCAATTTCCTTGCTTTTTGTTCTCCTTCTTTCTATCCTTATTCAACACCCAAATTACTTTTCTTCCTTGTTTTATCTGAGTGGGTCATGATGCTTACCTTCTTTCTGTATTAGCCAACCATTTATTTGCAGCGTTGATATGGCAGTATCCATGCACTGCAACCAAAATATCTAAAGACAGCAAAGAACACACACATGCAATACCTTTGAATGGCTGACCAAATTAGCACAAAAGCATGTGTAGCATTTCTACATTCCAGAATTCTTAAACAGCCAAGATATTACAGGATTAGATTGAATTCCCCTTTCAAAATTTGAGAACTGCAGTTCATTCTCAGTATGAAAATTATGAACTGAATACAAAATCAGTATAATTGACACCCATCCCACATTCCCTCTCAGTGGAATTAAACATTAGAAGCACCTTAAGAAACTAGTGTAATCTGATAACTTTTGGGTATGCAGAGGTATCACAAGACAAGGTCAAAAATGTTCAGATGGCACACATGAGCACCAATTGTTTTTTATGGGCATTGCATTGTCGTGATTGCCATCTGGACGTTTTTAAAAATCTATTTTCGAGAATTCTAAAAGGAATTGTCAAAGAAACCTGGATCAAGTCCCTATGAAGCTATGATAATAGAAAACTAGAAGGAACTGGAAAATCTCAGCAATTCTGTCTTTGTATGTAATTGAAAATTAGCTGGTCAGCTGTCCCTTTTTGAATATTATGCTGCTGCTTTATTTGAATTGCCCTCTTCATTTTTGTTTGTTAATGTTTATTTCACACTTTTCTACTACCTTGAATTTATTACCAATGAAATTCTATGTAAGTCAATATGAAATTGCAATGAATTTAGAATAATTGCTATCCCAATGACATTTTTTTTGCTCAGCATACTGGGGAAAGGACAAATAAACATAATTAACAATCAGCAAATATGAAGTTTAAAAATAGGAAGCAACATGAGAAATGATCATGAGAAATTATTCATTTAGATGCCTCTATTACATTGTTTGAATGCAGCATGCATTGGGATGTAAATCTTTACAATGAAAGGCTGTTTTATGACAAAACTGATTTCACATTCAAATTTGTTATCTCATTGTACCTAATATCAGGTAATCCTTGCCACAATATTGAAAAAAACTGTCACTAATTCAAATGGATATATATATCCATATATTACGCGGATGATCTTGGGAGCTCCTCGAAGCTCCCATGTTACACCGCTCCTGCGCGTGCTGCATTGGCTTCCTGTGGCCTTCCGGATCCATTCAAAGTGGTAGTGATCGTCTTTAAAGCGTTCCATGACTCGGTACCTGGGTATTTACGGGACCGCCTACTGCCACCAACAGCCTCCTGCCGCCCAGTGCGCTCCCACAAGGTCGGCTCCTCAGGGTGCCGCCGGCTGGGCATTGCTGGTTGGCGGCCCCGAGGGTGCGGGCCTTCTCTGCGGGGGCTCTCTCCCTTTGGAACGATTTGCCCCCGGAGATATGGGCCATTACCGACATTCAGATCTTCCGGCGCGCAGTAAAGACCCTGTTTTTTCAACAGGCCGGTGTGGCCCCAATAATGATTTGTGGGGTTTTAAATTTGGTATTTTTAAATTTTTTATCAGTTTTATATCTGTTAATTTTATATTCAGCCTCCAATTTAATCATTTTAAATTGTTTTTAATTGTATAACTTTATACTGTTTCTGTTTTAGCTGGCTGTACACCGCCCCGAGTCCCTTTTTTGGGAGAGGGGGCGGTATAGAAATCTAATAAACATAAACAAACATATATATATATATATATATATATATTTGTTTTCTGAGGTTTTCGCGGGTATTTGTATGTGGATCTTTGGTAATTCGGTAATTTTTCTCCCGCGTAAAATTGGAAGTATCTAGGCGACATTTCGATGAAGTCTCATTCATCATCTTCAGGCTTGTTGTCTTTGGCTTTGTACTTCTCGGAGTAATGAAAAACATTAAGTAAGTGCTGTTTGTGTTGCTGTTGTTACAAAAATGAGTAGGATACTCAATCATGGATCATAAAAGTACATTAGGTCACATCAAATATTATACTAATGCCATATTGTTATTCCCAAATTATTTTTATTGTGGTAAGACATATCTCCTGTTCAAGATACTTTTGATATTTTCTAGAGTGGTGTGATGGCTCAATGGTTAAGACGCTGGGCTTGTTACCTGGAAAGGTTTGAAACCTGAATGCAGTTGGGATATCACGTCCATTTTGAGGATTAGTGTATGCTGCAATCTGATATAGAACCTGGTGTTTATCTTACATGGCTGTTGATATTCAGATGTTTCTGTTTCTTAATTGTCTTTGTCTTAGAATGTTTTCCTCAATCTTGGTCTGGCCTTACGTCAATCATTTTAAACTTCTCAGTCAGTTTTGTTCGTACACTAAATAGTCTAACTGGAAATCAGAGCTTCTTGCTCTAGTTAACATTCTTACATTGGTTACATTAATTTATCTTTACCACATACATTTTATTTGTTATTGATATTTTTGTTTATTGTTTTGAAACAATTATTCATCTGTATTGATCTAGTGATATATAAATAGAATACATAAATACATGCATTTTAAAAATGCTAATTGTTCCCAAATTGACAATAAAAGATTTGCTAAAATAATTTGTAAAAATTGTTTATTTCTTAGTGTAATAATATTATTATTATTTTGCACTGTATTATGCTTCTTACATACAAGCACATTGGACTGAGGCAATTAAATAAATGTAGAGTTGTGTTTATCATTACAGAAGAAAAGATGACCATCTTCAGGAGTTTAATAAGTTATCAGGAAAATATGTTTATTTAACTAATATTCTTATTTGTTTAAAAGAAAATGGTCATAGACCACGAATTCACTTTGACTTTTGGAATGTAAATCTGCCATATTTGGCCTGCATGTGCTTGCACAACCACGAGCGAAGAGATGAAGTTTCTTTTTGCTTCCAATTAGCAATCATTCCAATTTTATAGCCCATTATGGTAGACTTTTTGGCAATAAGCATTTTGACAGGAGAGAAAATTATCATTGTTCTGCTTCAAGCAGTAATATCAGTTTTTGTCTGAAAGTTCGAATTAGATGTATTGCATACAATTCCCTTGATTCATTATATTTATAAAGAGTAAGGAAGATTACCTTGACAAAATGTTATGCAAATAGGAATGACAGGTCTTCTTCCATGCTGTCTTCCTATCTCTGGTGGTAGAGATAACATATCTTTTTATCATGTATAACACACACACCTACCCGCACTTGACAACTACATATTCACCTGGTTTAATAGGAACAGGTAAATATTCTGAACTTTACATTTGATTCACTGACTTGTAGTGAGTGGAATGAATGCAATCTGGACATCAATATAGAACTTTAAAATACCATTCAATATAGAACTTAATGGCATCTATTCAAATTTGAAGGTCTTAGGCTGCTCAGTTTGTTTGATCTAAATACAAAAAATGGGTCTTTAAATTTAGGAGACATCTTGGCATATGAAATCTGCTTTGTCATGGCTTATTAATTATGCCTGACATATGGGAGACTACTGCTGGCAATAACCAGCTTGTTAAAATGAGACACAATTTGTGATAACATAACTAAAGCCTTTAAAAAGAGAGACCAGATTATTTTCTGCCCAGTCACTCACACCATCTGTCTTTTAACACATAGTCATCTTTCCTTTTATTTTTGTGTGTTCACCCGCACACAGTTTCCAACTTTCCTCCTCCTTTTTCAAGTGACTACCAGAGATTGTTCTATTCTGATGCTTCATTAGAAAAAAGTAAATAGAGGCACAGCATTATAAACTGGACCACATGGATGAAATGCATATTTTCAAACCACCTGTAATCCAAAATTATATAATGAACACATGCTAAAAAAAATCCCTTGAGAGTGAGCATTGCTTGCAAAGTTGTATTTTCTCAAAGTAGAACAGCTTGGCTTGAATATTGTGTGCAAATATCATGGTTTTGTTGTAGAATTAAAGCATCTGGGACTTGAAAGTGGAACAATAAAGCAACAGTAGGAAGAACATATAAAATATTTTTCAGATGAGGGAGGATTTAATTGCCTTAAAATGTTAAGGTGGAGCTGGTTAGCCTTTGTTAAATGGGTAGGATGAGAATACAAAATGTCCTGAAGGATGAAGTTATACATAGCTCCATTCTTTACACCAATGTTTCCTAACCTGGACACTTTCTTTGAGTGTAGATTTCAATTGCCAGAAATCTCTAGTCAGAATGTTATTGTGGAAACTTCTTGGAGTTGAATATTTCTGCAACTCATCCAATTGGAGATGTACTACTTTAGAATATCTGTAAACAGATTTGATTGGTAATTACAGTCTCTTGCTCTTAAATATTCTCTTGACCACAGAATTATCTTGACCATAGATATAATAGTTATACAGAGATAATAGGAGTCTGGCTTCAGATCTTATAAAGTCATGGCTTGCTAGACTGAGACTAGAATTAGAATTAGAATTCTTTTATTGGCCAAGTATGATTGGACACACAAGGAATTTGTCTTGGTGCAAATGCTCTCAGTATACATAAAAGAAAAGATACATTCATCAAGAATCAAGAATCATAAGATACAACAAATAATAATAGTCATAAGGTACAATAAGCAATCAAACCATACTAGGAAACAGTCAATATAAATATTAAAGATACAAGCAACAAAGTTACAGTCATACAGTCACAAGTGGAGGGGATGGGTGATAAGGAGTGATGAGAAGATTAATAGTAATAGTAGTGCAGACTTTTTAAATAGTTGGATAGTGTTGAGGGAATTATTTGTTTAGCAGAGTGATGGCATTCGGGAAAACACTGTTCTTGTGTCTAGTTGTTCTGATGCATGGGTGCTCTATAAAGAGAAGGAGTTGAAATAGTTTATGTCCGGGATGTGAGGAATCTGTAAATATTTGCACCACCCTCTTTTTGACTTGTGCAGTATACAGTTCCTCAATTGAAGGCAGGTTGGTAGTAATTGTTTTTTCTGCAGTCCTAATTATCCTCTAATGTCTGTGTCTGTCCTGTTGGGTTGCAAAACCAAACAAACAGTTACAGAGGTGCAGATGATAGACTCAATAATTCCTCTGTAGAACTGTATCAGCAGTTCCTTGGGCAGTTTGAGCTTTCTGAGATGGCGCAGAAAGAACATTCTTTGTTGTGCTTTTTTGATGATGTTTTTGATATTAGGTGTCCATTTTAGGTCATGTAATATAATAGAACCTAGAAATTGTTGATACTGTGTTGTCTAGTATTGTAAGAGGTGGTAGTATGGGAGGGTTTCTTCTAAAGTCTACCACCATTTCTACGATTTTGAGTGTGTTCAGTTCCAGATTGTTCTGATTACATCACGAGGCAAGTTGTACAACCTCCTATCTGTAGGCGGATTTGTCGTTGTCTTGAATGAGACCAATCACTGTTGTGTCATCTGCAAACTTCAGTATTTTAACAGATGGATCGTTTGAGATGCAGTCATTGGTATATAGAGAGAAGAGAAGTGGAGAAAGCACACAGCCTTGAAGGTCCCCTGTCTAATTGTACAGGTATCAGATGTGATTCTGTCTAGCTTCACCTGCTGCTTCCTGTCTGTTAGAAAGCTTATGATCCATTTACAAGTGTGTTCAGGTACCGCTAGCTAGTTTAATTTAGTTAGAAGAATGTCTGGAATGATGATATTGAATACAGAACTGAAGTCTACAAAGAGGACTCTTGCGTAGGTATTTGGAGATTCAAGGTGTTGTAGGATGTAGTGCAGAGCCATATTAACGGCATCATCTGTCGATCTCTTTTTTCGGTATGCAAACTGCATGGGATCTACCAGCGGATCTGTGATGGTTTTCAGGTGGAACAGCACTAGCCTTTCAAAGATTTTCATAACTACCGATGTTAGAGCAACTGATCTGTAATCATTCAGTTCCTTGATGGAGGGCTTCTTTGGCACTGGGATGATAGTAGAGTGTTTGAAGCATGAGGGAACATAGCACATCTCTAGTGATTTATTGAAGATTTGGGTGAAGATGGAGGCCAATTGGTCAGCACAGACTTTTAAGCAAGAAGGAGTAATCTTGTTTGGCCCTGGTGCTTTTCCTGGCTTTTGTATGTAAAATAGATCTTGTACTTCTTTTTCTGTGATCACCAGAGGTTGTGAACTCAATGGGATGAGTTCAGGATCAGTTGTAGGAGACTTGGCTGTGGTTGGTGTGTTTGAGATGGGGGTTGTGAAGATAGGTGGCTATAGTTTCCTTTCAAACTTGCAGTAAAACACAGGTCATCTGCTAGTTGTTGATTTCCTTCTGCCTGGGAAGGAGGTTTGCTGTAGCCAGTGAGGTTTTTAAGAGTTTTCCACGTGTTTGCTGGTCTGATTCCTTAATTTTTCAGAGTAGCTTCTTTTTGCTGCTCTGATCTCTCTTGTTAATATGTTTCTGGCCTGATTGCATAGCACTCTCACCTTTTCTGCAGGCTTCCTCTTTGGAACAACGTAACTGCTTAAGTTTAGCTGTGAACCAAGGTTTATTGTTACTATATATTTGCAGGTTCCTTGTTGGTACACATAAGTCTTCGCAGAAACTGACATATGATGTTATAGTATCTGTGAGCTCATCCAGGTCTGCAGAGGTATCTTCAAAAACATTCCAATCAGTAAAATCAAGGCAAGCATGGAGCTTCAGCTTTGCCTCAGCAGACCAAGTCCTCCTTGATTTAATTGTTGGTTTCATGGTTTTAAGTCTTTGTCTGTAGGCAGGTACAAGGTGAGTCATGCAGTGATCAGAGTGTCCCACAGCTGCTCGTGGTAAAGACCTATAAGCATCTTTTACTGTTGTGTAGCAGTGGTCTAAAGTATTTTTGCCTCTGGTGGGACAATTGACATGCTGGAAATATTTTGGGAGCTCTTTCCTTAAATTTGCTTGATTGAAATCTCCTAAAATGATGGGAAGGGAATCTAGATTTTTGGCTTCAGCCTCCATAATTCGATCAGCTAGAGTTCATAATGCCTTGTTTACAAAAGCTTGTGGAGGAAAATACACAGCTATTAGGAGAAGTGAGGAGAATTCATGTGGAGAATAAAGTGGCTTGCAGTTGATATATAAAGACTCTAAATTTTTATCATAGAATTTATATATTATAGTTATATCCTGAGACCAGCTGTTGTTGATATATAAACATAATTCTCCACCCTTTGTTTTACCTGATATCTCTTCAATTCTAGCTGATCTAAATATCTGAAATCCTGGGATGTATATGACAACAGCATATACTTAATGAATTTCTTCATTAAGCCAGGTTTCAGTAAAACAGAGATCTGCAGAATTGTAGAAATCAGAATTGCATCTATTTAAAAGGAGAATTTCATCCATCTTGTTAGCAAGTGAGCGTAAGTCATCTATAGAAGTTTCAATATAATAAGAGTATGTGTTAGCAAGCAAGTCATCTATAGAAGTTTCATCATAATAAGAGTATGTGTGATGTCATGCTTTATAAATTATTTCATAAAAATGACTTTTTATTTGAGTTGTTATTCTGTTAACAGCCAGAAAATTTAATAGAAAATTTCAATCTTCAGCAGCTTTATTAAGTTATACCCATCCAAGATGGTCATTTGGCCTCTTAGACAAAAATAAAAAATGAACGTTTTTTGCTTGTTTGACTTCCACTTCAATTGTAATGATTTTCCAAGTTCTAATGCATTTTACTGTGCTCTTCAAGTTTTGATTCCTGCTTTCATCTCTGTCCTGACACTTTCTCACTTCATATAACAGCCAGCCTGCTGTCTTTATTTACTTTGGTTCAGAAAATTAAATAGAAGAAAACAGTGTCTCAAATAGCTGAATTGGTATGAGCTTGAAAACAATTCTAGACATCAGAACAGTCTTCTCCCCAAAATAGAGCAGATAATACATACCTCCTATTTTGACATATATGTATCATTTTAGAACACAAAGAGCATAGATAAGTGTTTAGGCTCAATGGTACATTTGGAATTTTTAGTTACATGTTGGGTAAAAGGAGTCCCTGTGGATTTTACTCTGCTAGTTGTTGAAGCCTATGTGGGGCAGTGCTCATCTCTATTTCAAAGCCATTGAGCCAGTGCTATCCAAAGACATTTCTGCAGTCATGTAGCTAGCATTAAATAAGGGGGTGCTGTTATCTTCCCATCAAAGTGGTGCTAATTTATATACTCACATTTTCATGCCTTTGAACTGCTAGGTTGGAAGGAGTTGGACAGTGGTGGGATTCATTGTTTTTTACTACCAGTTAGGTGGGCGTGGCAGGGGAAGGATACTATAAAATCTCCAGTCAGAGGTTGTATTTGCCGGTTCTCCGAACTACTCAAAATTTCTGCTACCAGTTCTCCAGAACTGGTCAGAACTTGCTGAATACCACCTCTAGAGTTGGGGCAAGGACAGGAACTCACCCTGTTATGTGGTGCTGGAATCTCAAATCTGGGTTGCTGGCTTTCCAGTAGAGAAGCTCAGTATCTTAAGCGCTAAGCCACCACACACCCCTACACATGATGGGTGCACATGCAAAATAATTCATGTTGTATGTCTATCTACTTACAAATTGATTGCCATGGTGTGTCTGGTCAATCCCAAACATCTATTTATTAGAAGATGAATGATTTCTGCCATTCTAGAAGACTTATGTTAGGCCCAAAGCCATTCCTATTAACACAGAGAGACACAGACACACACACACAGAGTCACACACACGCACACACGCACACACACACACACACAATACTGGAAGCTTTTGCTTCACTGTAGTATATTAACTTCCTATTTTTAATTTTTATGAGAAGAATCCATTTATTTTAAAAAAAACCAAGAAAGATGAAGATCAAGTGGGTTTCAAGAGTGGTTTAAAAGCACATTATTAGAAGCAGGATTATTAAAGTATAAAAGAATCCTTTTGTTTATCTGGAGAACTGGGTAAATTCTTTGGAGGGAGCATACTATATTTTTGTAGGCATCTGTTTACTTATATTCAGATGATGATTGAACTAAAGTTAATTAAGAATTTTAGGTGAATAATGCATGTTATCATGGTATCATTATTACAAAATATGATAGAATTTATTTTTCTTGAGAGGTGATAGAGAGTGACTGAACTATAAATATACCTATTCATATAATTGAATATGTGATCTATTTTGCCTCCTTATCTACTTGTAGGGTTTTTGATGCAGCACAAACATTTCTAGACTGTCTTTTCACTAAGTTCCTGCCACTCGGGGTCTTTTTTCTAAAGAAAATGTTGATTCGGCGTTTAAATCTTAGGTGTAAAAACAAACTTAGATTTATCACATTACTTGAAGTTCCTTTGAGATTTGCTTCTGAAAATTATGGCTTAAAGATTTGTCTATTTATTTCATTGTTAAAGACAAAAAAAATACATGATAGTTTCCTCTTATCATTTTATGGCTGTATGCTTCTGTAGCTTGTACTTGGACTATAAATTTACTAATAATTCTCTTAAAGCAATTTAAAGGTAAAACCACCTACTTTCCAAAGACAAATTTTGCTTGTTTGTCTGAAAGTCTATATCATCAATGTACTTTTCGTCACAAGCCTTCACTCAGCTTCAGTGAGATAATCCTTTCTTCTTACATCCATTTAAGTCTGAGTTAGTATTAATGGAAGAGAAGATTCCCCCCACTGTAGTTTTTATAACTTAAGAACTGCCAAAATGCAAGGTACAACAACACAATAACAAATCTGCCTTTGAGTTGTCTTATTTTGAAAGGCTATTTTCATTTCAAAAACAAGAGCAGCAGGCTTGAGCTACTAAGACTCTGATGTAAGGTAATTATATCATAAAGTCACAGGGTGATGTTTTATGCTTCTTTAGAGATAGTTTTATTTAGAAGACAGAGTTGTGTGTGCCTGCTCAAGGGCATGTTCTGATCTCTAAGTAGGAAAGTCCAAAACAGAATTGATGATTTCTGGCTAGCACTGAGACAATACAGAGCTGTAAGGTTGGAATGGATAACAAATTCCAATTAGCTAAAAAGACATAGTTTTTTTTTTTTTTTTTACACTTTTATACCGCTCCCTCTCCCAAAAAGGGACTCGGGGCGGTGAACAGCCCACTAAAAACATACAATAAATACATAATAAATACGGTTAAAAATAAATTAAATAATCAAATCGGCTGTCTATTAAAATTTAAGTTAAAAATTAAAACTAATAAAACCCTAATTTAATTAATTAAAACCAAAAAACATAGTTACTGGGCCAGGCCGGCCTGTTCAAAAACAGGGTTTTTACTGCGCGCCGGAAGGTCAGAATATCCGTCATAGCCCGTATCTCCGGGGGGAGATCATTCCATAGGGAGGGAGCTCCCACAGAGAAAGCCCGAACTCTCGGGGCCACCAACCGACAATAGTCAGGCGGCGGCACCCCAAGTAGGGCCACCCTGTGGGAGCGTACTGGGCGGCGGGAGGTTGTTGATGGCAGCAGGCGGTCCCGTAAGTACCCAGGTCCCGAGCCATGGAGCACTTTAAATACCATCAGTACCACCTTGAATCGAATCCGGTAGGCCACAGGAAGCCAGTGCAGCCTGCGGAGAAGTGGTGTTACGTGTGCGCCTCGAGGGGCGCCCACGATCACCCGCGCGGCTGCATTCTGAACTAACTGCAACCTCCGGAGACTCTTCAAGGGGAGCCCCATGTAGAGAGCATTGCAATAGTCCAAGCGGGAGATAACGAGGGCGGAGGTGACTGTGCGAAGTGCGCCCAGATCCAGAAAGGGCCGCAACTGGTAAATCAGACGAATCTGATAAAAAGCCCCCCTGGCGACGGCTGCAATATGTTCTTCCAAAGACAGCCGTACATCCAGGAGGACACCCAAGTTGCGTGCCCTTTCCACGGGGGTCAAAACCTCTCCCCCCACGGCCAGCGAAGGAATAAGCTGGCTGTATCTGGGCGCAGGAAACCACAGCCACTCGGTTTTGGCCGGGTTGAGACGAAGCCTGTTACGACCCATCCAACCCCGCATGGCCTCCAGGCACCGGGTCATCACTTCGACGGCTTCGTTGGGGTGGCCCGGGGTGGAGATGTACAGCTGAGTATCATCAGCGTACTGATGGAACTCCACCCCAAAGCCACGGATGATCTCACCCAGCGGCTTTACATAAATGTTAAACAGCAGGGGCGAGAGCACCGACCCCTGAGGCACCCCACAAAGCAGGGGCCTTGGGGACGATCTCTGCCCCCCCGTTAACACAAATTGCGAGCGGTCGGAGAGGAAGGAGGAGAACCACCGTAATACGGTGCCTCCAACCCCCAACCCCTCCAACCGCTGCAATAAGATACTGTGGTCGACAGTATCAAAAGCCGCCGAGAGATCTAACAGGACCAGGACAGAGGAACAACCTCTGTCCCGAGCCCTCCAGAGATCATCAACCAACGCGACCAACGCCGTCTCCGTGCTATGCCCGGGCCTGAAGCCCGATTGGAGGGGGTCAAGATAACTCGCTTCATCCAGGAATCGGGGAAACTGACGGGCCACCACACTCTCTACAACCTTCGCAACAAAGCGAAGGTTGGAGACGGGACGATAATTTAATAACAATGCTGGGTCCAGGGACGGTTTCTTGAGGAGGGGCCGCACCACCGCCTCCTTCAAGGCGGTAGGTAGAAGCCCCTCTCTCAAGGAAGTGTTTATAATACCCTGGAACCAGCCTCGTGTCACCTCCCGAGTGGCCAAAACCAGCCAGGAGGGGCACGGGTCCAGCAAACAGGTGGTGGCATTCAGTCCCCCCAACACCCTGTCTACGTCTTCTATAGTAACAGGGTCGAACTCAACCCAACTGGCCTCACCGATATCCACCCCCGCCCCCCCGCCCGGAGATGCCCAGTTGGAGTCCAGCTCGTCCTGAATCTGAGCGATTTTATCCTGCAGAAAACTAGAAAACTCCTCAGCCCGTCCCTGTAAGGGATCCTCCCGCGCTTCCCTCTCTAGAAGGGAGCGGGTCACCCTAAACAGGGCGGCTGGGCGGTTTTCCGCGGACACAATAAGGGTGGAGAGGTAAGTCCTCCTCGCCACCTTCATCGCCACTAAATACGTCTTAATATAAGATCGTAGAAGTGTTCGGTCAGACTCAGAACGGCTAGCCCTCCAACTGCTCTCTAGGCGTCTTTTCCGGCGCTTCATCTCCCTTAGCTCCTCAGAAAACCAAGGAGCCATTTGGGATCGGCACCGGGTCAGAGGCCGCAAGGGCACGACCCGGTCAAGGGCCCCAGCAGCCACCCTATCCCAGGCGGCAACCAAGCCCTCAACCGAGTCGTGTGTGAGAGCTTCGGGAAATGGCCCAAGCTCCATCAGGAACCTATCAGGGTCCATCAGGCGCCTGGGGCGGTACCATTTTAATGGCCCCGCCTCCCTGCGGTCAGGGGGTGTGGAACGGAAGTCGAGCTTCAGGAGCGAGTGATCCGACCATGACAGGGGTTCTACAACTATATCCCCTATACCCAGATCACTCTGCCACTGATCAGAGACGAAAACCAAATCCAAGGTGTGACCTCCCACGTAAGTAGGGTCCCGAATTAACTGGGTCAGGCCCATGTTTGATCTCTATATATACAATCTAAGCATCGGCCTTTCACATAGAGGCATTGTCCTTCTTAAAGAAGATGCGGCACTGGTGAAGGCTTGCAGTAAGTTCAATGGCTAGGCTTTAAGTACAGGAAAAACTTGAAAAATTAGAATATTGTGCAAAAGTTCATTTATTTCAGTAATGCAACTTAAAAGGTGAACCTAATATATGAGATAGATTCATCACATGCAAAGCAAGATAGTTCAAGCCATGATTTGTCATAATTGTGATGATTATGGCTTACAGCTCATGAAAACTCCAAATCCACAATCTCAGAAAATTAGAATATTACATGCAATCAATAAAACAAGGATTGTACATAGAACAATATCAGATCTCTGAAAAGTATAAGCATGCATATGTACTCATACTTGGTTTAGGCCCCTTTTGCAGCAATTACTGCCTCAATGCGGGATGGCATGGAAGCTATCAGCCTATGGCACTGCTGAGGTGTTATGGAAGACCAGGATGCTTCAATAGTGGCCTTCAGTCTTCTGCATTGTTCGATCTCATATCTCTCATTTTTCTCTTGGCAATGCCCCATAGATTCTCTATGGGGTTCAAGTCAGGGGAGTTTGCTGGCCAATCAAGCACAGTAATCCCATGGTCATTGAACCAGGTTTTGATGCTTTTGGCAGTGTGGGCAGGTACCAAGTCCTGCTGGAAAATGAAGGCAGCATCCCCATTAACTCGTCTACGGAAGGAAGCATGAAGTGCTTCAAAATCTCCTAGTAGATGGCAGTGTTGACCCTGGACTTAATGAAGCACAGTGGACCAACACCAGCTGATGACATGGCTCCCCAAATCAACACAGACTGTGGAAACTTCACGCTGGACTTCAAGCATCTTGCAGTGGATGCCTCTCCATTCTTCCTCCAAACTCTGGGTCCTTGGTTTCCAAATGAGATACAAAAGTTGCTCTCATCAGAAAAGAGGACTTAGGACCACTGAGCCAGTTCTGTTTTTCTTTAGTCTAGGTAAAGACTCTTTTGATGTTTTTTGTTGTTCAGGAGTGGCTTGACAAGAGGAATATGACATTTGAAGCCCATGTCCAGGATCCGTCTGTGTGTGGTAGCTCTTGATGCACTGACTCCAGCCTCAGTCCATTCCTTGTGAAAGTCCCCAACACTTTTGAATCGCCTTTTCATGACAATCCTCTCCAGGCTGCGGTCATCCCTTTTGCACCTTTTTCTTCCACACTTTTCCCTTCCACATAACTTTCTATTAATGTGCTTTGATACAGCACTTTGGGAACATCCAACTTCTTTTGCAATTACCTTTTGAGGCTTTCCTTCCTTATGGAGGGTGTCAATGATAGTTTTCTGCACAACTGTCAGGTCAGCAGTCTTTCCCATGATTGTGATTCCTACTGAACCAGACTGAGAGACCATTTAAAGGCTCAGAAACCCTTTGCAGGTGTTATGGCTTAATTAGCTGATTAGAGTGGGACACTTTGGGCCTAGAATATTGAACCTTTTCACAATATTCTAATTTTCTGAGATTATGGATTTGGGGTTTTCATGAGCTGTAAGCCACAATCATCTCAATTATGACACATCACGGCTTGAACTATCTTGCTTTTCATGTAACGAGTCTATTTCAAATATTAGGTTCACCTTTTAAGTTACATTACTGAAATAAATGAACTTTTGCACGATATTCTAATTTTTTGAGTTTTCGCCTTTAGTTGTAGTTGGTTTGAAGTCTACTAATCAAGCCACTTACCATGAACAGTTGTGTCACATGACAAGGGGTGGCAATTTGGATTGGTTAATTTCCCGATGAAGGGAAAGTCCTTAACTTATGACCACAATTGAGCTCAGAACTTCTTTTGCTAAGTGAGACATTTGTTTGTGAGTTTTTCTCCATTTTATGATCTTTCTTGCCAGAGTTGTTAAGTGGATCACTGCAGTTGTTAAGATAGTAACATGATTGTTAAGTGAATATGGCTGTTCCATTGACTTTGCTTGTCAGAAAGTTTCAAAAGATGAGCACACGAAGCTGCAATAAATGCAAGCCAATTGCCAAGCCTCCAAATTTTGATTGCATGATTATGAGGAAGTTGCAATGGTCGCATAATATGTCAGTTTTTCAATGCTGTGTAACTTTGAACTGTCACTAAACAATCTGTTGTAAATCAAGGATTTCCTATCTTATATTGGCTTAGAAATAGGGTTGAAGTTAAAAATAATGAGCAGCACAGAAGCTACTTATGGTCAGTACAGTATGTTGAGCAAAATCTGTGTTTTCTGTTGACCACAAAAGTACTATTTCTTAGAAAATTTTGATTATATTAACTAATATTTTTTCGGTGTAATGAGTTTATCTTCTCTTGTTGATTGGTCCCCCAAAAATTGAAGTAGATTTTTTGGCATTGGATTTTGAGTTGTCAAATAAATATTTTCCTCTTTTCTTTAGAAAAGATAAGAAAAGGGTTTTATATGAAAACTTCTGTGAATATAATTTTGGTATTCACAAATTCCTTCTTCATTCTGCCTAAATCAGGAGAGTATTTTCCATTTTGATTCAGATGTATGTTTAAAAAGTAAAAAAAAAAAATCCCAGAAGTTTAAAATCTGCCTATCTCTGACTTTACTATGAGCTACTAAAGCCTAATAATTATGACCTGTGAAATGTTCTTAACTAAATTTGGAAACATGAATTGTTGAATCACATATGTTCTAATTTCTGCTGCTGTAAAGGTTGCAGTGCTGAAATATGAATAAACTCTGGAGAACTAGAAGCAATGATAAATTGCTGCAGGTGATGGTATCTAATTAAAGGATCATCAATCTCTGAGAATAAATCCATTAAGAGCAATAAGATAGAGACAAAACACCTTTTAATTTTTCATCAATTTTCTTTTGATAGAAAAGCAGAGGAATACCTATCAGGCCTGAAGAAAGCATGGACTTCTGATATTACAGTTTGCCATACCAAAATGAATTACATACTGCTGGGAATAATTATTGGAAATGGATCCTCAGGTCTTGGCATCCCTGATGATTGACAGTTGTATTGACAGGGCTGAATAATGTTAGGGTGATTGAGAGCTAGCACTCAGAAGATATCAAGCACATCTATCATCAGCTGCATAAGAAAAAAAGTTAGTCTCATTTGTCAAAAAGGTTTAATCCCTTACTCTTACATATTTCCTCATTTATAAGGTTAGATTCATTTGTAGAAAGGCCAGCTCATAAGAGTTTTTTTAAAAAAGTAATACTATTTGTTATTGAAAGCATTGCTATTACAAATCATTTTAGCATGTCATTTGTGATAGACAACTCATAATTATTTTCAAAGTATAATCACAGTCCTGGGAGAGATAAAAGAATGATTGAATAAAAGTGGGTTTTGAAATGGACAGATTGTTTTTTTTTTATTCCTGTAAGCACCTACAGATGAGCTACTAAGAGAAAATATTTTTGAATTAATCGGCATAATTGCCAAGAGTGTTGTATTGCATTGTACATTGTACTATACTGCATTTTATTTTAGCAATGAAGCATTATTAAACAATGACTATAAATTGGCTAAAGTAACAATTAAATTAGGAAACAAAAAGTGGTCACCATAGGCTGATTATAAGTGCCATGAAAAAGAGCAAACTCTTAATCATTTCTCTGTATTGTTATTTTATTTATGGGTATTCTGAAAAAGCAGCAAATTGTAATTATTTAATGGTATTATTTTATATTTGGAACGATGGATAAAAAGAGATATTTTCTATCTCATGAGACAAAATATATTGGTTTACTTTAGATCATGCATACCCTGATGTAGTTCTAAATGTGAACATACTGATATTAAATTTGTTTTTACAGAATATTGAAAAGGTTTTAGTTTTCAAGTGACCACTAAATCTCTTAAAATAGAAGTCTTTGGGGAATTATTGAGATTGACATCTGATGTAATTTGAAAATATTAACTAGAAGAATTGAGCTAATTCTGAAAAATAAAGAAAAGTCTAAATAGTGGTGGTTGTGTTCACACAGTGGCTTCCTGATTTGTGTACAGTGTTTGTACCAAGTTAACCAGATGTGCTGGCATCCCCAGGTCTTGTAGGGTTCTTATAATTGATGAAGCACATTTAAATAATCTTTTGATGTTCACAAGATTTTTCTATGATCTAGCAGAGATTTGCAACATGGTCCAAATACCACAACCCCTTTGGAAGCTAGCTTGGATATTGATATTCCCTTTCAATGGTTGATGTTGTATAATTTTAACAGAACCTTGCTGATGTGAAGGATGAGAGCAATTGTGTGATAATTGGTGGAATCTTTGAGTCATTCTTTTGTGTAGTGGTAGTGGAATGAACATTGAGTGTTTGTATTTCTGGGGCCATATGTTGGTTTCCCAAATTTTCTGTCACAAGTCTGTAATGACTCTGGGTAGTACAGATATCAATAGTTCTATAGAGGTAGTGTCAACATCTGGAGTGTTGTTGTTTTGCAGTTGGTTCTTCCCATACAATCTCTTCTTCAAGGATGGCTGGTTCTATTTCTGCTTTTCTTTCCTTAACATCTTGAGCCTGGGCTCCTTTGCTATTTGTGACAGAAGTACTGTATATTCTCACCATCTTTCTTGATGCCTTGTTGGTCAGACAGTTCTTTCCCTTTCTTGTTTTTAATGATGCTTTAACGAGCAATAACTGGAGTTTGAATCTTTTTGACTTGCATAAATGCATTCCTGGTATGACTCTTCATGTAGTTTACTTCAAACTGTTTACATCACTCATCCAGTAAATTTCACTATACTTTCTTGTCCTTTGGAAAGCAGCATTCAATTTTCTTACTTCTTCCCATTTGCCTACAACTTTGGTTGTTTTTCTTTGCACAGCAGCTATTTTGATGGTTTTACCTGAGTACTCATTGTATTTTTTCTCTGGCTTTTTGTGTGGTAGGTATTCTCAATGATGGTATTCAAACTTTTTTACTACTGGTTCTATAGGTGTGTCTTGGTGGGCATGGCATGGTTTAGTGGGCGTGGCAGGGGAAGAATACTGTAAAATCTCAATTTCCACCCCACTCAAGGGGAATGATATTCTGCAAAATCTCCATTTCCACTCCACTCCAGGGGAAGAATATACTGCAAAATCTCCATTTACACTCCACTCCAGGGGAAAGATATAGTGCAAAATCTCCATTTTCTCCTCACCGCAGTGACTTGCTTTTCAGATCTGTTCTCCTATGAAGGGCAACAAAAGAAGACCCAGCCGATCAGCTGGGACTTGGAAGGCAGCGAAAAGATGGGGACAAGGCAACCAGAGGTAGTATTTACTGGTTCTCCAAACTACTCAAAATTTCTGCTACCGGTTTTCCAGAACCTGTCAGAACTGGCTGAATACCACCTCTGGGTATTCTTCTGTAATTCCAATATTGGTCAATTGAATTTTCTGCCACAGTTCATCAGGCATCTTCTCAGCAGTGTCCGGAAATGCTATATTTTAAACCATTACTGCTGCTCTGCTATCATGTATTTTTCTTTTTTGTTCTCTCATCAGTCTGGTTACCCTCACAAAATTCCAGTAGAAAAGCTTTTAAGTCAAAGTAGTCATTCTTGGTATCCCCTTCTAATTTGTTTCTTCAATGATTTTTAAAATCTAGTCCTAAACACTGTAAACTGTATCAAACAATATAGTACATGTGCATATGATTATAAAGTCAGAAAACAAGACTCCTTTCTTTACATTCTCATTTGCAATTAAATTCCATCCAATAAATGATATATGGACAAATTAAAATATCTTGTCTGTTTCATCCTGAACACAGCAAATATTTATCTGTAGAAAAAACAATGGATCCATTATTCTTCTCTCCTTTAAAAAATCAAAAAGTACATCAACCTTCCCATTTAAACATATAACAGGAAAGACCAGAAAGTTAAAAACCAAAATTCTTTTCTAAACAATAAAGACTTGTGAGAGCCTTTTGCGGTGATCAGTCAATAACAAGAAGTAAACTTAAGGGGAAAAGAGTATGCTGAACTACAGAACTTATTGGTTTGATATGTGGGGAAAAAAAGCTTTTCCATATTGAATAAATATTTAGTATCTTTCATCTACCATGATTTGGTCCATAATGTTGTGTCTCCTGACTCCTATTTCCTCAACTCACCTCATCAATTTCCATTTGTATGAGGAACCATCAATTATAGCTCCAAATAAATATTTCAGTTTTATTCTTTGGTTGGCCTGTCTAACTTAATTTTTTTAAAAAAATTACAGGCAACAGTTAATAACTATGACCTGTTTGCACGTTCAGTATTTGAGTCCATTGCAGTATAGTAAAGGGAATTATTTGAATTGCCTTTATTATGGGATTGAAGCTTGCGTTGCCCTGACCTCAATAAAGGACTAGTTTTATGGCAGCTGTACATGAAGAGATAGAAATCGTGCAAAATTTTGTAGGAAATACATCATAAAACTGTTTCTTTTGAAACAGTTTTTCTCCTTCAGCTTCTCCTTTTCACATAAGAAAAAGGAGCAGATTCCTTTTTAAAAAAAAATTTGTGTGTGTGTATGTGTTTGTGTCTAAGTAAATATAGATCATCCCACAATATGCCTGTGAGAAATACAGTGGTGGGATATACTGGCAGAAGAGCATTCATGAGTAGATGAATATGGTAAAACCGAGGAGATAATTTACTGTAGTTCTAAAAATGCAGTAACTCAGAAGAAATGTATCAATTTCATGCATTTATTTGCTTCCTTCCCTACCTTGCTGTTAATAAAAAAAGAGATTGTATTTCAGCGATAAGTCTTTTTTTCTGTATTCTGAATTAGGCTTGGAAATTTATTGCTTCCCCTGCTCTTAGTTTTTAATAAAGGTGTTATTTCTTTTGCAGAAATGTATTAATCTGATTTGCTCGCCTGTGTAACTGGTTCTTATGATCTGTTTATAGTCTCTTCCTGCTCAAGTAACAAAGAAAACAATGTCACTGAAATTAGTTTATAATTCTTCTCCCTCTTTCTGCTTAATATTATTTATTTGTCAGCTTGCTTTAAAAAGGGGACGGGAAATGAATATTCACCATCCTGAAGCATGGAAAAATGTTTAAAGATTTATTTAAAGAGGTTTTAAAAACCAAACTAACATCTAACCTGTCATAATGGATCATATGATATAATAATATAAAATATATAATATAATAAAATAACCCCTGCGACAACTAGGATGGGGGTGGGGGTTATTTTATTATATTATTTTATTAATTTATTACATAATTCTCTTTATTAGTTTTATTATTTTTACATGGCATTTTTATATTCTTGTAAGTTGCCATGAGTCACCATGTCTGAAAAGGCGGCAATATAAATCTAATAAAGAAAGAAAGAAAGAAAGAAAGAAAGAAAGAAAGAAAGAAAGAAAGAAAGAAAGAAAGAAAGAAAGAAAGAAAGAAGCAAACAAACAAATAATCCTGAATATTGGGAATCTGTAAAGGTATGTGGTATTCATGGAAAATCCTTAAATCATACAAGTTACCTTTTTTCCCCTCGCAGATATGACATCATAATTCATGTAATCCAACCAGCAAGTCACACATATATTTTTTTTAAATGTATAAGGAAAATTATATCTCATGGCATTAAAAACTTCTCTTTTATTTTTAATTGAGAAATAAAAGTATACATTTACTCAAGAAAAATTATAATATGGAGTTAATGATTGCATGGGATCTTGTAGAATTATTAAGACATATGGCAACTTTCTAGTCAGTGTTTCTCAACTTAAGCAACTCTAAGATGTATAGACTTCAACTCCAACAAGATAAAATTGCTGAGGTTGAGAAACATTACTGTGGCCCATTGTCTTAGCATCTTTATTCCTCAGATGTTTTCAGACATAGCGCAGACTCCAATGGAGCTCTTCCTAGTTAACCTTACTGTTGAGGTTTGTGGGTAAAAATAAAGCAGAAAGAGCTAAAAAAAAACCTTATGCATACTTGGGTTATAGAGAATATTTTTCACAAGTTGGTGTGCTATAATATCACATTTCCAAATGTGTAAGAAAATCATTTGAGAAATCAACATGCACATCTAAGAAAGCACTGGGAACATTCTTATACACATGCTTTTCTGTTTTATTCCCTTGAATTGTAGATGACCATACTGAGCCTGAGGAAGAGGTCAAATGCATCATCAGTCATGAGTCCCTGCATGCCCACAAGAGATCTAAGGCCTTCCTTGAATTCCTTTGTAACTCCTGCTTATTTTCTTTAACTGTTAGAAGTTCAGATTCTTGTAGGGATCTTAAGCTTGCAATAAATCTTTATACTCATTTTACTGCCTGAATCTCCAGATTTTATCAGTGCTTGACAGAATATATACCAACCCTAGAAAAGCTGCTTGTCACTAAAAAAAACAAACCCACTTACAACCATTGGATTTTTTTGAAGTCTAACTAGTTTAGATAGTCATCATTCAACTTGATATATTAGTTGGGTATTGGAAAAAAGTAGTTTTAGATGAGATGATGATTGAAGATGTGAAGAAACAAGGAATCTCTGAAATTATCATAGTTGAAGATATAATACCTTCTGGAACTCAGGAAACATAGACTTCCTCTCTTTTTACAATGTGACTGGCAGAGAAATGAAACTATGACAAAAGGAACACTGAAGAGTTTTTGAAAAATTGTGTGCATAAACTATATTTAAGCTGACACTTTAGTTAACTCAGATGTTGGGTAACAACAGAACACATCAATATTTCACAGTCCAAGAACAATGCTATAGAAATGGCAAAAGCTGAACCATATGAGATTTCAGACAAATGATAAATTGCTCCCATATCACAAGCAAAGGAACACTTTAAATCTTTTTTCAAAAAAGTAAGTTTGGAATCCAGTAACATATACTCTGACTGAAAGTTACCTACTACGGGTTCTGACAAAAGTCCTATTATATAATCCCTAATATTTCTGATATGTGATAGTTTTTGCACAGTTTTATAACTGAGATGTTACCCTTAATGTTCATTCTAATGTTATTCTCCTAGGATGTATTTCTTCATTTTGCTTATTTGTTCTATTTTTATCCTACTTTCCCAACAAAATTTTAAAGGCTATTCATTGCTTCCTCAAAACACACCTGCAAAAATCAAGTTGACACAAAGTAATTGACTCAAAGTTAACCAAAGACTATGTTCACATGTGGTCAGCAACATGGAATCTCAGGGTGTCCCTCTAGGTGAGACTTGAATTTCAGTAACAATTTAATCTAATGTTTTTAAATTAAAGCTTAAATTACCAAATTTAATGAGATATCAATGTTTTTAACCTCAAATCCCATGAGAGCTCAGTGAAGGAACATCAGCATTTAGTGAGATTTGGCAATCCTGTGAGTATTTATACATATTAGAATTTATTTATTCCTTTTTATGTTGATTCTTCTTTGTATCACAATTAAGAAATGTATTTCAGAACAAGTAGAATTGCTAATATTAAAATTAGACAATGATATCCATGTATTTGTGCCACATGCTAAACAAATAAATAGGCAGTAAACCAGTTTGCATTTCTATTAGTTGCTTTAGGCTTTACTGTGAGTGGCTAAGAATAATGACCAGAAGACATTTCATACAAAGTGAATAAAGAGTCTGTTTATATAATCAAATCTGTAGACAAAATAAGGTTCCAATATTATTCAATACAGGTTTGATCAATAAAGATCCTCCATAAATTTAGCTCTATGAAAATGTTATGAAATCCAAGCGATATACCCAAGATTCAGGGCTGAGAATCTCTGCAGCAATAATAATCTGGGATTACATTATCCCCAAATAAACAATGGCACTTAATGCCTGGGAAATGTTAGATAACAATAGGAACCAATAGAGAAATGTGTACAATTTCTTCTATGAATATTCTCTAGGAAGTTTATATAGGAAGAGATGGTTTGTAGCTTTTGCAATAATTCATATAATTTAGAAATGTTCTACTTTTAAAGAATCAAATGCTTTTTTTTTTTTACTGCAGAGGAAGCAAATATGGTAGAAGCAAATAAGGAATTAAATAGATGCAGTCAGGACTGGCATGACCAGTTATTCTTTTTCTTTCTCCTGAATATACAAATTGACTTTGATCCTGCAAGCACCAGATATGTTTATGTCCATATGAAAGTGGTATCTGTGGGAATGTCTATACTAATGGTTATAAAATGACACAGTTAAACTTTCTAAAAGCATTATTTGGAGCAAAGCAATTACTCCTTATGTCTGGAAGAATGAAATTTACCACCACAGAAAAGCATAAAAAGTCAAAATAACAACTGTATGTGGAATATAAATGATGCCACAGTTAATGTCATCTTCTACTTGTTACAGGCAAGTACAGATTTAAAAGGCACCCAGAGAGTTATTTTGTATAGAGGTTGAGTTATGGACTGCACAAAATCTTTTGAAGATTCCTATCCTCCCCCCTGCCCCAGCCACATTTCTCAAAGTAATATATTTACTATTTCAGGAAACTAAAAACTTAACCCACTGGAATGTACAGAATTTCTTTTTATGACAATTCCAGTAAGACTATTATTTGTTCAAAAATAAAAAAATATTCAGCACTACCCACAATGAAGAAATAGTTGGTGAAGACGATGGAATTTGTGACGATGGCTATTTGATTTTGAGAAAAAAAACATCTATATTTATGGTTGACTGGAAACCTTTTTACTTTTTGCATAAAACAGAAAAATCACTTTTATAATTTATAGATTTGATTAGTAAAAAAACATGGTATTAGAAAAGAATGACTTTTTTTTAAATCATGGCAAGACCTAACTGTGAAATTTTACTTATACTTGCTGCAAAGGAAATTGAAAGCCTTTTCTTTCTTTCCTTCTTTCTTTCCTTATTTTCTTTCTTTCTTTCTTTCTTTCTTTCTTTCTTTCTTTCTTTCTTTCTTTCTTTCTTTCTTTCTTTCTTTCTTTCTTTCTCTCCCCCCTTTTTTCCTTCTCTCATTAGTTTGTATTAGGTTTTATGCTATTTATAAAACTTAGTAAAAAAATTACCTAAAAAGAATTTAAAAACTATTTTTTAATTAAAAAAAATAAGGTATGGACTATATCTAGTAAGTTATTCACTGTTGGCAGGTTTCCTGGATTTGAGATTGTTGTCATAAAAGATCCTTTATTATTTACCGTAGTGTATAAATCGAACCAGCTTCTATGGCAATCTGTAGTTAAGCAGACTACAAAGTATGTTTGGAAGAACAGGCTGCTTGAAAAAATTTCCCTCCCGTCTGAACTTTCCCCCAGCATCAAAAGTGGACAATAAAGCTGCAACCTTGATGGAGGTGATTGGGAGGAGACAGACAGGATCCCTATATTGGGGAGCACAGTAGCTAATGGCAAAGGTATTTTTCTTTCAGAAGGAGTGGACATTCCAAACGGAAAGGAAATGTAGCATTGCAGGAAGACCAAACACAATGTAAAAAAGAGCTGTAAATACTGGTCATTAACAGAAGACAAAATTTCTGAGAAGGAACTTCAGTCAAAGCAGGCTTAAGAAATAAACATTGATATGGCTAATTATAGCATAAAACAAATGGAATGTTTTGGCGGCGGAAATAACGAGGCTCGCACTCTTTAGTGATTTCAGCTCTTCTCTTGTTTATTTCAGAATGGACACACTGGAGAGTCGCGGCAGCCTCTCTTTTAAAGGCTCCCCGCGCCTCACCAGCCAATGACAGGAGAAGGATCTCCCGCCGACTCAACGACCAATGAACGGTGAGTATTTCAAATACAAAGTATCCAATAGAGAACACCCCTCCCTTCTTGGTCCAGTCCGACCAATCAGGAGCTCCGCCTAATCACGTAGATAGGCGAGGCTCCTGTGGGTCCGACTGGACCTGCGCGGCTCATTCACAACATCGCTGATGGTCGGTGCAGGTGGACCTGTTGGTCCTCCTGTCCCTGGCCTGGGAAACTTCTGGAAGGTCGAGCCGGCCGAGTCACTCCTAGCGGGCCTAGCTTGACTAGTTGAGATGGCTAGGCCGCTCCCTTCCTGGCTTGGATTATCGTCGGCCGTGTCTGGTGTTTCATCTGGAAGTTCCCCTGGCTCAGGTGCGTAGCTGCGAAACTCGACCGGAGCTAGTGTTGAGGGTGTATGTGTGGAGGTTAGGTTGTCGTTGTTCGTTTGTGGGTCTGTTGTTCTTTGATTGTTGTTTGGGTGCGGGTATGCCGTTTCTTGGTTGTTTGGTGGTTGATCCCCTTCCCCCCCAGGGAGGTCGTAAGGTCTGGTAAGGGTGCGGGATCTAAGTTGATCGATGTGTCGCTTCCAGCTTCTGTTGTCAGAAGTGGTAAGCCGGTATGATCGTGGGCCTGTGAGTTGGGTGATGGTGGCTGGCACCCATAGGGGATGTCCCACCAAATTTTTTGCGTAAACTAAGTCTCCAATTTGAAATGTTCGGAGTTTGCTGGAAGAGTCTAGTGGTTTGTCTGTGGAGTATGTGGGGTGAAGTCTATCTAAAGGGGAGCGTAATTTCCTCCCCATGAGTAGTTCGGCTGGGGTTTTGTTCGTAGTGCTGCTGGGTGTAGTATGTTGTATAAATAATAGTTTATCGATGCGTGCTTGTATAGGGCCCTGGCCTAACTTATAGAGAGTCTCTTTGGTGAACCGAACCATGCGTTCGGCTCGTCCATTCGCTGCCGGGTGTGCCGGCGCGGTTAGGGCATGCCGTATGCCCAAGCTGGCTAAATAGCCCTCAAATTTGGTAGCTGTGAATTGAGGGCCGTTGTCTGAGACTAGGACGTCTGGTAACCCATGTGTGGCAAACCATTTTCTGAGTTGTCGGATGACAGCTTCGGAGGAGGTTGATTGCATGAGGCTTACTTCTAGCCAGTTCGAGTAAGCGTCTACTAGAATTAAAAATGTATAAACTTTAGTCGGACCCGCGAAATCTATGTGAACCCTTGACCATGGGCCCCTGGGCAGATCCCACTCAGCGACTGGTGCTTTCGGGGGTGAGGGACGGGATGTCTGGCATGGCTGGCAACCCGCAACCCAATCAACAACGTCCTTGTCCAGCCCAGGCCACCAGACATAGCTTCTGGCCAAACCTTTCATTTTAACCACCCCGGAGTGTCCTTCATGCAAAAGGTTCAAAATCAGATCCCGCAGTCTTGGTGGAATAACCACTCGATCTCCCCAAAGTACACAACCTTTAAGTACGGAAAGTTCCGTTTGTCTCTGTTTAAAGGGTCTATAAAAGTCCTGCAAGTTATCATCTGGCCATCCCTTGGTAATCCACCCACTCACTTTGTGCAGTAGGTGGTAATTAGCGGTTTCGTGAGCGATGTCTGCTGCCGTCATTGGAAGGTCGGTTAGGGCTTCAATCAGTAGCGCAGATGTGGTGGGGTTCGGATCAGGATCACTGTCCGGCAATGGGCAACGACTTAATGCATCTGCGTGTATGATAGACGGACCGGGGCGGTAAGACAAAGTATAGTTGTATGCAGTGAGGAATTCTGACCATCTCGTCATTCTGGATGATAATATGTTAGGCGTTGCTTTGTTTCCAGCCAGAATTCCTAATAGTGGTTTATGATCGGTAATTACAGAAAACAGGCGGCCATAGAGGTATTCTTGGAAACGTTTAATACCTGATATGATAGCTAGTGCTTCCTTGTCTAGTTGACTGTAATTTCGTTGGCTTTTAGACAACGTTTTTGAATAAAATGCAATCGGAGCCTCTCTGCCATCAGGTAAAAGGTGGCTTAGAACAGCTCCGACCCCAAACGGCGATGCATCGCAAGTCAATATCAATGGTAAAGTCTCGTTATATTGTATTAGTACCTTTGTTGAAGTAATGAGGTCTTTTATTTTGTTAAAAGCTGTTTCCTCCCGACTGCCCCACTTCCAAACCGTGTCTTTGTCCAGGAGTCTATGTAAAGGTTCTGCAACCGTGGCTTTCTGCGGTAGAAAAACATGATAAAAGTTTATTAACCCTAGAAAGGCTTGTAGTTCTCCCTTGTTAGTCGGAGTGGGGGCGTCTTTGATTGCGCGGATTTTTCCTTCTGTCGGGTGAATGCCATCGCCATCGATTAGGTATCCCAGGAATTCGATTTTCTCTGTGATTAATGTGCATTTGTCTTTTTTAACTTTGAGGCCTGTTTCAGCGAATTTGGTGAGAACCTTTCTTAGACGGTCTCGCAGTTGCACTTTGTCTTTAGCTGCGATTAGGACATCGTCAAAGTATGGGATGACTCCCGGTATTCCCTGGAGGAGGCGTTCCATTAAGCATTGGAAAATGCCTGGTGCCACACTAACGCCGAATTGGAGGCGGTTACATTTAAAAGTGCCCCGGTGTGTGACAATTGTTTGGGCTTTTGCTGTTTTTGCGTCTACAGGCAGTTGTTGGTATGCCTGGGCCAAATTGAGTTTAGCGAAGATTTTTCCGCCTTTGATAGAATGTAACAAGTGTTGGACGACCGGAACGGGGTATGCACTCTGTTGTAATGCATGGTTAAGGGTTGCCTTATAGTCCCCGCAGATACGAATCGACCCATCCGCTTTAATAGGGGTGACTATGGGGGTCTCCCATTTAGCGTGGTCAACTGGTTCTAGGACTCCTTGCTTAATTAATTTATCTAGTTGTTCCTCTATTTTTGGTTTTAAAGCGAAGGGAACACGCCTTTCCTTTAGTCTAATTGGGGCTATCTTAGGGTCTAGGTTAAAAGATATCGGGTTACCCCGGTACTTGCCTAATTCGCCGCTGAACAGGTCCTGGAATTCTTGAATAAGTTCTGCTTCCCAGTCTGCATCTGAGATGTGGTTGATGCCGGTCATCCCAATTCCAAGCGGTTCGAACCATTCCAATCCTAACAGGCTGGGTCTGTTCCGGTCAACAATTGTTAGTGGTAGAATTTCGATGTGATTTTTGTAGGTGACCTGGAAGTGCCCAACGCCTACGACAGGAATTTTGTTGCCTTGGTAGTCTTTTAGTGTCAAGTTTTGTCTTTCAAGTTCACTTCGTTGGATGTCTGGAATCAAGTTTTTGATCGTGTCCCACGAGACTATAGAGAGAAATGATCCCGAGTCCACTTCCATTTCACAATCTTGTTCCTCAATCCTTACTTGGACGTGGACCTTCCTTACATTTTTTGTATTTGAGTGTCCAATTATAACTGTTTGGTGTGTGTTTCTTCTTTCCTGTACCTTGATTCTTTGTATCTCCTTTCTCTTCCCTCTTGGCTCCAACGGCTGCTTGTCTTTCTCTCTTTCTCTCTCTCTCTTTCTCTTGGGGGAGGGCTTCCTTTTCGCCTCGGGCTATAGCTTGATCTGGATCTGCATACCTTTGCGATGTGCCCTTTCTTCTCGCATTTTCTGCATATCGCGTCGATGAAACGGCACTCTGACCTGGGGTGATTTCCTCCACAGCGGTTACATTCAAAATCGAACCTTCTGTTTGCCCGCTCTTTTTTCCCTCTACCTGTCTTCAGGTGGCATACATCGTCTTCCTCACTACTGGTCTCAGTTTCTAGATCTTCATGGTGTGTTGTGGTCTTCTCTCGATCCCCCTCTGATTTGGGTGATTCTCTGGTGTTGTAGTTTGCAGCTTTGTTGATCTTTTTCATTTTTGCCGCTGATTTCTGGGTGGCTTCGGCTGCGGTGGCTTCTTCCATAGCTTCTTTTACTGTTATTTTGGGCCGATTTAACAATCGGCTCTGTAGTACTAGATCTTTTAGCCCTAACACGATTCGGTCTCTTAGGGCTTCGTCGAAATCCGAGAATTCGCACTCACCCCCAATATCTCTTAGGACTGCCACGAAATCAGCGATAGATTCATCTTCTTTCTGATTTCGGAGATAAAACTCGTGGCGCTTAATTAGGCAGGAAACTGTAGGAGCGTAGTGTGCTCGCAGGATCTTTTCCAGCTCGGGCCAGGTTAACGTCTTAACATCGATCGGGGATGCTAGCGCTTTCGCCATGCGGAAAACAGCCTGGCCGCAATGGGTCAGGAAAACCGCTCTCTTCCGATGTTCCGATACACCGCTCAGATCGCTGCTCTCCAGGAACATGAGGAAACGGTCTACATACGACTGCCATTCTTCCTTTGCCGGGTTGAATTGTTCAGGCGGGGTGTTGTTTCCAGACATGGTGCCGCTCGATCTCCGCCACTATCGCACTCGCTTAAAAGTGCTGTCTCGATCCCATCCTCGTCGCCAGTGTTTTGGCGGCGGAAATAACGAGGCTCGCACTCTTTAGTGATTTCAGCTCTTCTCTTGTTTATTTCAGAACGGACACACTGGAGAGTCGCGGCAGCCTCTCTTTTAAAGGCTCCCCGCGCCTCACCAGCCAATGACAGGAGAAGGATCTCCCGCCGACTCAACGACCAATGAACGGTGAGTATTTCAAATACAAAGTATCCAATACAGAACATGGAAAATCTTAAGAAAGCAATGGGTAATAGAGTGTATCGAATAGTTAACAATTTAGTAATAGTATAAGACAGCAATAAAACAAAATATAAAAAGTACCCATATTTCACTTTTATATATGTTTGGTTTTATGGAATAAAAGGCTTCCCCTAAGCTTATAGTGAAATATAAGGAAATCATCTGTCCAGGGTTCAATGTTTTATGTATCTTTTGAGTATGATTTTTTTTAAAAAAATTGGTGACCTTGTGACTCTAGGATACAATGGTGTGGCCCTGAATTAGAATATTTAACTTATATTTTGTTATCCTACTTTCTCTTGTAATCCTTACACTTGCATCTTCCATGACATAATGCAGTTATTTTAAGAATTTTCTTGTGGTTGCTTCTTACATTTGGTTTGGCAACACCAGAAGGAATATTCTTAACAGGCTAAATGCTATGGGGAAAGAAATTATAAATGAAAAAAATGATATAGGAGTGCCTCGTCTTATAGCTAGGACTAAATTATTGTGAAATGAAAAAGGTGTTTGTGTAAGTTCTAGATTGATAGGACACTACTAAAATAATAAACACTTACATAGTTGTGATAGTTGGCAGTAGGTTAAAGGTTCAAACCTGCAGGCAACTACATAAACATACTGTATTGATATATTTTTATTTACAACAAACTTTATTTGTCATACCGGTTTCTAATATGTGAATTCCTAGTTTAGTTTATAATCTTGGTTTTTTCTGTTGGTTTCCTGTTCAAGAATTAGGTAGGTATAACTCTACTTAGCTTTTGAAGATCAACCAACTCATTTAAGTATTGCACTAGCTGTCAATAGTTGCATTCATATCAAATTCAAAGGTCTATAACCAATCTGATGTTGTGGTTAAAGGCACTGATATAGAACATGGAAATTCTAATGGTTCTGTAAGCAGAGAATTACACTGGATGACTTTTGGACAATCTGTCTTTCTCAGCCCAAGAAGAAGATAATGACAAATATCTGCCAATAAAACTACAGAGATTTGTCTATGCAAACATCAGAAATCAAGATTAACTCAAAGGCAATATATAAAGGAAAATAATCTTACACCTTCATTAAATTATATTTATTCTTGAAAAATAAAACATTCTACATTTTATGTTATGTTAATAGTCCTCTCTGGTTATAAATACTTGCAGGTTATAAATTTAGTCAAATTAGTATAGAGAAAGTGATTCAGAAAATCTACCTGGGGAATGATGTAGAATATCTTATAATTACTCCTATTGATGACAGAAGGTGGTTTTATCTGTAATATTTCCGTCAAGTTAATGAGCTAAAGTGATAGATTAAAAAACTATATTAAAAAGACACTTAGTACTCTTACAAAAATGCTGTTAAAAAAAGCCCTAATAATCTCAGAAGGGGCAGGACAGCAGAAGCTTGCAATAAATGTGAGATTAAACAGAATTCTAAGAGCCTCCATAGGAAACACTGTCTATTTCATTATATATGAGACATGGTGAGGGTGTGCTTAAATGTGATGGTGCACTTAAATGAGCTGTAAAATATAAACAAATAAAATGATTTAGTGGGGTCTAAACATATAGTGTTGCAGTTAAAAATATTGGTAGCACTATTTTTTCATATAAAGGCCAGGTATGTGCACAAAAGAAGGATTTTATGTTGTGTTCAGAACAAGAGCGCTTTTTAATTTTGAGTATTTCACATGTATTTTCAGTATTTCAAATATATTTTGAGTATTTCACATGTAGAGCTCAGTGGTAATTCAAAACAAGACAACTGCTCCCTTGTTTTTCATTCTAGTGGAAGGGGAAAGGGTAATCTGTGGTGAGTGCTACTTACTACACGATATGGTAAGAAAAATTGGCTAAGAGGCTGCATTAATTTTAAAATGTAAGTTTCTATAGTAAAATTTCTACAGCAAGATTCCTATGAAAGCAAAAGTTCAGAAGTTTTTTTTAAAGTTTTGTTTTTGGGGCTAATGTCACAAGATGTTCATTTTGTATAGTAATTGCTTATTGCTTTCATCATTTTAGAAATTGTATTTGATTTTAAATGTAATTTAGAAATTAAAAAATCATGTACCAAAAACAAAACAATCTAAACATTCATATTTTTAATTTTCAGGTATATTTGAATGGTAGCTTATTGCTTTAGTTTTATTGCAGTGTAAATTATATATATGTTATACATATGTGACAATAAGGAAAGACACCCCCCCTCCTAGAAGAATGAAATATTTTGAGAAATATTAAAAAGGCAGAATATTATATTTCCCTAAAGGAGGAATAGAAAAACATGCTCTTGGAGACAGAAAGAGAGAGCCCCCACTTTTCTCAATAGGCTAACAGATATTTTTCCCATTAAGAAATACTGGGCCCTTCTATGTACAAAACAAAAGACCTTCAGCTCCAGGATGATGGGATTAAGACATGACCCTTCAGGACTTAATAGGATTAGTGACTAACAGCAGAGCTCATTACATTGCACAATCTCCTGAGGAGATTGCATCAGAGTCCACACTTCAACCAAACCTGAAAGCCCAGACAATCTACAGAGCCAGCTATGACCCAACAACAGCCAATAGAATACATGTTCTTGCACAGGAACAGGAAGCTCAAGTGCAAAGCCCAGGAGAAGATATAAATACCCCACACTCTCAGCTCCATGTGGCCAATTGCCCAGAATTCATGTGCTTGGTAGTTCTGCTTAAGCCATCTTTCCAACCAGCTTCCATATTTCCAGTGTCTTTCTCCTAGTTTGGAACTGAACTAGATGGATATTCCGCCCAACAACAGTATAAAAATGTTACTATACTGTATATATGTGAAACCAAAGAATTTAAGTGCAAAATGATAACATTAAATTTTGGTGTTGCTAATAAAAATTAATATAATTGGTATCAAGGTTAAAAAATATAATGATTATCTGCAAACAATGTGAATAGATATTAATTTTGAAATGAGAATTTTTTTAAATCAGAAATTTTAAAAATCAGTTAACACTGGAAAAATTAGACATTTTACAGACGTTGGGGGAGAAAATACAAATATTACCATATGATATTTTTAGACTGCTATGATTTTCTGAATGTTTTACTAAATGCATAGAAGAAACCACTGAAAAGAGTGCAGATTTAGGCTGTGAAAATAACATTGTCCTTGATTCCAATTGCAATTGATCAGAAGTTGTACCAAGTTAAGGACACAGCATGACTACCAAAGTGCTTGATGGTGATAATGGAAATAAATGTTATGTTATTATCCTAACATAATCCTTAGTGACTATACATATCAGATTTTGTTGATATGCTACTGGAATCAATGTTCTTCTCAAATAATAAGTTAATAATAAGTTAAACTATATTGGTATCTTATGTAGCTGGGTAGCAACATTATATGGGCTGAAGTGCTAGTAAAAACATGCATTGTAGAAAACAATCAAACATTGTAACATGACTTATGTTTCTAAAATCTTAACATTCATGTTTGATAAAGCAATGTACAATGATTCAGAATCCTATTGAGACATATTTGTATATTGAGTAAAGTGAAGTAAGGGATGGAGAATAATGGACAGTATGTTAGACTTCAGCAAGGCATTCGACAAAATAAAATTACTACTTCTTGGTAATCTAGAAAAAAATGGGATAGATAGCATCACCCACCAGATGGATTTGTAAGTGGCTGACAAACTGTACTCAACGAATAGTCCTTAATGGGTCTAAGTCTACATGGAGGGAAGTAAGCAGTGGGGTGCCACAATGTTCTGTCTTAGGTCCAGCATTCTTCAATATCTTCACAAATTACTTAGATGAGGGAATAAAAGGGAAATTTGCAGATGATTCTAAGCTGGCAGGAATAGCTAACACCCAAGAAGATAGGATCAAGATCCAGATGGATCTTGACAGATTTGAACATTGGTCCCTATGTAACAAAATAAAATTCAATGTAGAAAAAAGTAAAGTCTTACACTTAGGCAAGAAAAACCAAAAGTACACATATAGACCGGGTAAAACCAGGCTTAATAGCAGTAACTGTGAGAGGGATCTTGGAGTCTTAGTGACAACTAGCTAAATATGAGCCAGCAGTGTGCAGCGGCAGCCAATGCAATCCTAAACTGCATTAAAACAGAGAGATGCAATCAAGATCAAGTAAGATACTAATACCATTCTATAAAACTTTAGTAAGAACACACCCAACTGCATTCAGTTTTGGTCACTACGCTATAAAAAAGATGTTGCAACTATAGAAAAAGTGCAGAGAAGTGCAACCAGGATGATTAGGGGATTGGAGACTAAAACATATAAAGAACAATTACAGGAACTGGACATGGCTAGTCTAGTGAAGAGAAGGACCAGGGGAGACTTAATAGCAATATTCCAATATTTGAGGGGCTGCCACAGAAAGCAAAGGGTTAAGCTGTTTCCCAAAGCATCTGCAGGCCAGACAAGAAATAATAGATGGAAACTGAACAAGGAGAGGTTTAACCTGAAAATAAGGAGAAATTTTCTGACAGTGAGAAAATTTCAATTAATGGAACAGCTTGTCTTCAGAAGTTGTGGAAGCTTCATCACTGGAGGCTTCCAAGAAGAGATTGGGCTGCTATTTATCAGAACTGATGTAGGTTCTCCTGCTTGGTGGTGGTGGTGGGGGGGGGGGGGCGAGGTTGGACTAGGTGATCTACAAGGTCCCTTCCAATCTTTAATCTGTTAATGTTGCTTGCAAAATGTTGGGATTCTCTTTTATTACACCTCTAAGTTGCTCTTAATTAATATAATCAATTCACTTCTTGTGCTATTGCTTCCTTGTAAATGAAGAAATCATACTTGAGTATAGCTATTTTTTTCTCTGTTTTGAGAGAATTTGTTTGCTTGCTTTTTAAAATGATCTCAATCTTATTTTACAGTTTATCTTTCCTTATCAAAATGATCTTAGGAGTTATGGTTGAAAAGGATTTCAACAACTGCAGAAAACAGCTACCGCACACGTAGATTTTTCCGCAGTAAGTGAGAAAGCCCTTACTGCTCAGTGGAGCCCATGTGCTTTGCCAGCAAAATATTGCTGCTAGAATCTTTCTACTTCTGTAACCATGACTGCTAACTTATGGTCTGCTTATGTGCCCTCCAACTAGCTGCTATAGAAACACAGTTTTTACTGTTTTTTAAAAAATGTTTTTGTCAAATAGCTCATCTATCCATTACTCTTTTTCTTAAAGGTTAAATTAATGAAAAACAGAATAACTGGATTCTCATGTATATAATGAGCTTAACATCATGATATATACTTCTATAAAAGCTGTATCAGGTTATTTCATTTTTGCCACCGCATCAAAGAATTTCTTATTACATTCCGTTCTTGAAAGGGGACTTTTCAGTCAGGTTAAATTTGTTCATTGGGGTAAAATAAGACATTAATACAGATTAAGCCATAGGAACCAAGTGCTGTTTAGTAGCATCTGGTTTGGATGGTACAATCATCATCCCTGTACAATTTGTAATCCCCTCGATATCTCCAGAAAGGAGTTAGGGAAGCACCATTTTAACATATTCAAAGTCCTTACAGGAAGGTCTGCAATTTACTTCTGAAAGTATCTGTATGAATTGAAAATTTTGTTGACTAGCTCTGCACTAAGAGAAATAGATTCTTCCAATTGCCACTGAAAGTCAAGGACAGGTGTTTTATCTTGCTGATGATGACAAATACAAGTGTATTCAGGAGGATAAAGGGTAATTATAAATGTGCAACAGGAGAAGGCCTTCCATGGTATAAGCAGCAATCATTCAATTTGGGTTTCAGTGTTGCATGAGGAGCGAGCATAAAGGATTTGAGAACTATTGCACAAAGAGGAGTGGTTTCCTTCACCCACCAAGTCAAATCAGTGTTTGCAACTTTAACTTCAGGAGCAATTTATATTAAAAGCATGTTAAAAATAGATGAATTATTTAAGATGCCTTAAAAGTTTGATTAATGCATTAGAAAACATGAAGTAAGTCTGAGAGGTTTCAGTTGTTGCTGAGAGCAAAGGGATATTGTCAAAATCTTCTTTGAGGTAAATTTTTATATGTAGGCAAGGAGAACCATGGAGGAGTCAAAAAAGTCAAGATGGCATGCAATCAAAGCTAAATTCCTTTTTTACATAGATGCAATTGCAGTTAAAAAAAGGGAGGAATTTGATTGGCATATTTATATCTGTCATATTGACTTTTTTGCCCCTACCTGGCAGTGGATGTATGTGGCAGTCACCTTGTTTCTGGATGAAATATAAATTAAAATACTGGTTCCCTTTAAAATCCTACATGATTTAGACTCAGGCTATTTGAGAAGAACCTATTTATTTAAATGAGCCTCCAGATTGTTTGAGAAAACACCATCTTCTATATCAGGGCTGTCAAACTGATGCATCATGCGCTGGCCATGCCCAGCGCCTGGTTTAGCAAAAGGGGAAAAAGTCCCTATACATCACGTGATGCTGCTGTGACGACGTGAGTTTGACACCCTTGTTCTATATCAACCTCCAGGCTGTTTCAAAGTATATTTTCTGTATGAACATCTCCTACTTTATCAGATTCCATGCTGCTTGAGAGAACTCCCTTCCTCCAGATTGTTTAAGGCAGTGGGCCCCAACCTTTCAGGCTTTGCAGACAAGCTGGGCAGAGAGGGGATAGTTCCATATGTACTGGCCAGTCCCACAAATGGAGCTTTGCATGGGTGTTCAGGCCTGCTGGTCTCACAAGTGGAGCTGTGTGCATACATGTGCTTGCTTGCTGCTTTTGTGGCTTGGTACTGGGCCATGGATCCCCAATTTAAGGAAATATCTCTTTCTATGAACCCTCATGATTACTGAATTCATTTTAGGATGAGTTGCTATAAGGTAATCTGGCTGAAACATGGAACATTTTCATGGATTTTTTTTTTTTTACATCCCATCTCTTTGTAATCCATTCTCTAAAAAATATATTTTTTCTTATTAGCTTACTTACAGAGTCTTGAAAAAATATATTTTTGCACAGACCGAATAATTGATGTGCCAAGTGTTGATGTTGATTATCATTTCTGTTTATTTCTAATGCTTTAATTGCTTTTTTAACTGCTTTCAATATTTTAAATGTTCTTTTGTATTGTAAAACTTTGAGAAATGTAAGTAGTCATTTAATATATCAAGACCAATAAACAAATAGTAGAGTAGAGGATTTTTTTCTGTAGTCAAAAGCACTTCCCATAGTAGTATGAGATAACTATTACATCTTTTCATGTATGAATCAGGTTTTATAGCTCATTAGAGCCAAAGATAATGAGCCAAAGTTCATTAAAGCTTGGCATAGGACATGTTTCTTTTTGTACATAAAACAAAAGCCCTACTTTAATTATTTCCTAAACAAAGGAAGCCACGCAATTGAAATGAATTAAAATACTTTGTTCATATTAAGTACTGTGTTAAGGGAGTGTTTAGGGTATGGTAGAACTGCACCATCATATTTCTGTTGTTTCTGTTGTTAGAAACCAATTGTTTTATGGGATAAATATCTTTCATGTTTTTCCCAAATCCAACCTGGCTGCTGAATTTTGTACCAATTGAAAGTGTCAAATTACATACAAACACTGCATCAATGTGCATTATACTTAATCCAGAATGTTTACAGAACATTTACCATAGTTTTAGATTGTTATCTTGCAGAAGGCAACACAGACAATGTAACAACCAAAACTAAAAAGAGACATTGGTCATTTCTTCTGTCTCATGAATCAGAGAGACATTTGGCTCATAACAGTCCCAACTGCGAACTTGTTTATTCTTATGAATATTCGTTTGGAATTATGTCTCCCCACAATTACAACAGAATACTCTATGCCTCCATACTTTAGGCTTAAATAACTTAGAACTATGCTGCCTTCAGTCTGACCTAAGCATAGTACATAAAATTATCCATTACAATGTCCTACCCACCAATGACTACTTCAACTTCAACCTCAACAATACACAAGCACACAATAGATAAAAACTCAGGGTAAACCACACAAAACTCAATTGCAGGAAATACGACTTCAGCAACAGATTGGTCAATGCCTGGAATACTCTACCTGACTCTGTGATTTCTTCCACTAACCCCAAATACTTTAACCTCAGACTATCACCTGTTTACCTCACCCCATTCTAAGAGGTCTGTAAGGGCATGCATAAGCTCACCAATGTGCCTACCGTCACTGTCTTAATGTTGCCTTTTATTCGTATCTATTTCATGTTTATACTTATATACTTATATATATTATCAAATGCATGCTTGACAAAATAAATAAATAAAAATAAAATAAATAAACAATGAGCACCTCTATTCTTTCTAGATTCTATTTCAATTGTTACCCCTTATCCAGGGATGACAGCAGAAAAGAATTCAGGGAGACATGTCGGTTTCTGAAATGTTACAGAAAATAAGTATGGATGCCATTAACGTACTGGTAACACTTAAATTCCAAACCATAAGATGTTCTTCCAAGCAGTTTTAGGTAAATATTAGAAAGCACTGGTAATAAAATAGATGTCTAAGGAACCAAATAGTTTCTCCTACTTTGAAGAGCAATTGTCATCAAGTGACACCAAGTGAAATGAACTTAAGGGATGAGAGTAGAATTGTGCTGAAATCTATTCCCAAATTTCGTAGGTGATCCAAAAAGATATCATGATCAATGATAGTAGCTTCTGAAAGATCAAGAAGAAACAAAGGCACAGTCCTTTTACAGTGGTACCTCTACTTACGAAAGGGTCTAGTTACAAAAGTTTCAGGTTACGAAGCGCATCGTCGAGAAATATTACAAAATATGTTTCAAAATATGAAAGGCAGTTTGATCTTGGTTTGAAAATGGCGCGTCTGAGCTGCTCTGCCATTGGTTATCTCCCAGCATCTTCCTGGCATCTCATTGGCTAGGAGGGATCTTTTTGTATGAGATGAGAGTAATGCACCGCACCGCGTTCTCAGTCTCACGCTAGCGAAATCCAGCAAAGCACGAAGTGCTTTTGTGATTGTTTTTTGCTTAAGTGTGTGTACACTTACAGTATTAACTTTTCTTCACTATGGCCCCCAAGAAAATTGATGAGAAGAAGAAGAGAGTTTTCTTGTCTATAGAAACCAAGCAAGAGATAATAGAAAAATATGAAAAAGGGATGCGCTTGGTTGATCTCGCGAAAGAATATGGCCGTAACCCATACACGATCAGTACAATTCTGAAGCATAAGGAAGCCCTAAAAGCTATGACTCCTTCTAAAGGCCTCTCTGTTATTTCGAAGAGGAGGTCGCCAGTGAATGATGAAATGGAGAGGTTGTTACTCCTATGGATAAAGGAGAAAGAGATAGCTGGAGACACAGTGACCGAAGTGATAATTTGCGAAAAGGCAACGGCCATCTTTAATGACCTTATGAAGAAGAATACAGACGAAGAAACTTCGGAACCACAACCACACCTGGAGTTTAAGGCATCGCGTGACTGGTTCGAGAAATTTAAGAGGAGGACTGGAATTCACTCTGTTGTTCGGCATGGCGAGGCAGCTAGCGCCGACCAGAAATCGGCTGATGAATTTGTTCGAAAATTCGAGGAATTGGTGGCTGAGGAAGGTTACGTCCCACAGCAAGTTTTTAATTGTGACGAGACGGGCCTCTTCTGGAAAAAGATGCCTCGCCGTACATTCATCACCGTTGAGGAGAAGAAATTGCCAGGCCACAAGCCCATGAAAGACCACCTTACGCTTGCCCTTTGTGGCAATGCCAGTGAGGATTGTAAAATTAAGCCCCTGCTGATCTACCACTCCGAGAATCCAAGAGCATTCAAGGCTCATAAAATAATCAGAGAAAACCTTCAGGTGCTATGGAGGGCCAATGCCAAGGCCTGGTCACACAACAATTTTTTGTTGAGTGGGTCAATGTGGTTTTTGGCCCTGCTGTGAAGAAATACCTCGAGGAGAACAATCTCCCCCTCAAGTGCCTCCTCATTCTTGACAATGCCTCTGCCCACCCGCCCGGCCTCGAAGATGATATCCTGGTGCAGTTCTCCTTCATTAAAGTGCTGTTCCTCCCACCAAACACCACCCCCATCCTCCAGCCCATGGACCAACAAGTGATTTCGAACTTCAAGAAACTCTACACGAAACACTTGTTCAAGAGGTGTTTCGACATCACCGAAAATACCCAGCTGACCCTTCGTGAGTTTTGGAAACAGCTTTTCGATATTGTTGTTTGCCTCAAGATTATCGACTTGGCTTGGTAGGAGGTGAGCAGAGAAAGCTTGGAGAAAGCTGTGGCCCGATGCTACTTCCGCACGAGATTTTGAAGGGTTAGAGGCTGTGGGTGATGTTGAGCCTGAAGTTAGCGAAATTGTTTCGCTGGGAAAGTGCATGGGGCTTGAGGTGGATGACGAGGACATCGACGAGTTGATTCAGGAGCACAACGAGGAGCTTTTGATGGAGGAGCTGAAGGAGTTGGAGGCGATACAACACACGGCAGTGCAGGAGGAGTTCAGTAACGACGAGGATGAGGAGGAAGAGGCAGCCATTCCGACATCCGAAATCAAAGAAATTTTACGACAATATCATAGAGTTGTGGAATTCGTTGAAAAGAAACACCCAGAAAAAGTGTTCACTGGTCGGGCTATCGCTCACTTTGATGATGTTTGCCTTGCACATTTTAGACAAATTGTTAAAAGCCGACAAAAGCAGTCGTCCTTAGATCAGTTCTTTACGAAATGTCAGGCAAAAACTAAGGCCGAGAGTGAACCTGAACCAAAGAAGGCGAAAGGTGACGTCGATAGCAGTTAAAACAAAAGAAAAACGAAATGCAAAAAAAAAAAAAAAACAGAAATGTAAAAAAAAATGTTAAACGTTAAACGTCACCGTTGTCATCGCATAGCCGGCCGACCCGAAAGGTAAATGAAACTCATTTTTATTCTTTACATTAAAGAATATTATTCCTACAATACAGTACTGTACTCATTTTTATGTTTTTTGTGCAATAATGGTAATGTAACATGTTTTTATTACAGGTATTAACGAAGTATTATAATTTATAAAAAATTATTGTCTGAATTTGGGGGGTTTGGAATGAATTAGGGCATTTATAGGTAAAATGCGTCTCTACTTATGGAATTTTCGTGTTATGAAACAGCTTCCGGAACGAATTAATTTCGTAAGTAGAGGTACCACTGTATTAATCTTCACAAAAGATCATCCATCAAGTCACCAAGGCTGTATGAACCACATATTCCATGCTGAACCCAATTTGAAATGGCTCAAGGTCATATGCTACATCTAGGACTACATTAAACTATAGCCAAGAATCCACCAGTTTCTTCTTACCCAAACTATGATAGGTTAGAAACTACAAGCAGATTTTTTTTACCTACAACTGTTTGTTAGTGACTGTTCAAAGTTACAATAACACTTTGAAAAGTGACTTATTGTTCTGATCCAGCCTTTGCAAGTAATGATAAGCCTGTCAACTCGTAGAGCATCCCTGACCTGGGATGGGCCATATCTGTTCCTCCCCCTCACTCAGTTCAGGCCCTAGGAGAGGATGGAAGGCCTCAGCTGTGCCTCTGTCTATGATGCTGTTTCCTTATCAAAGCCTTCCAAAGGCTCCGAAGCTGGCTCACATTTTCCCTCAACCTCCTCATCACCTGCCTCCTCTGCTTGCTCTACTGGCAGCTGATAGGTCACAATACTTATGACCATTTTTCAAACTTACAACTGTGCAACACCCCCATGGTTATTTGATCAAAATTCTGACACTTGGCATGTATTTATGACAGTTGCAATGTCCCAGGGTCATGTGGTCATCATTTGTGACCTTCTGACAAGCAAAGTCAATGGGGAAGCCAGATTCACTTACCAATTGTGTTATTACTCTAACAACAGAAATCATTCACTTAACAACTGTGGTACAAAATGCAGCAAAACTCACTTACCTATCTTTCTTAGCAACACAAATCTCTGGTTCAATTGTGGTCGCAAGCCTAAGACCACCTGTAATCCATAATCTCCCATCTTTTAGGAATCCATTGACGGATACTAGCTAGAGGTTACAGGCTAAATTGATCAAAGATCCAGTGGCAGGATGTACCACTCCTAGCAGTTTTATGATAAAAAAGGAGCTCCTAATACTACACTAATGGTCATCAAAGGAGACATCCAGACTGGCATAAATATAGATATTTTCTCAGCAAACAACTAATTAAATACTGTAATGGAATGTGTGAATAACCTTGCGTAACAAGAGGAGGAAATGCTGTCTAGGAAAATAATCAGACAAGAGACAGATGTCCCCAGTGGCTTAGTGGTCAGAGAAGGAAATTTAGGAAGGATAATCAAACAGTGAAACAGTTAAAAGTGCCAGTGAGAAACCTTTCAAACTTGCAATTTTCAGTAAATGTAGCTTTGCAACAAAATAGAATTAATTCATCTAGTCATGTTTTCTGTCTGGTTTACCTGGGAGGGCTAAAATCAATCTTGAAAGTCTAGTAGTAAAACATCCTGCACTCCTTTTAATTGCTTGATCCATTAGGGTGAGTCCTTCCTAAAAAAAATTCTCTGGCTAGTAAGCCACTGGGGCTCCTGCCTCTCTTGTTTGTTTGTTTTTTCTAGCAGCACATTTTCCACTTTTTTCCTCAAGTGCAATTACAATGATTATCTAAAAGATCAAGAATAGAATTCTGGAAGGAGAAGGCAGGAATACTAGAGGACAGTTGTGACAATTGCTTTAGCAACCCACCTTCTGCAAGTATCAGATCAATGATAGCATTATTGGCAGAAAAAAAACTTAAACCCTTTCAAGCTCTATTGGTGTCCATATAGATCCATTAACATTTTTCAGTACCTTTATGGAAGTGAAATATAATCACCTATGACTTAACCAGATTATAATCCATTCTTGGTATTTGATGCTTCATTCTGGCTATTGTTTCCCTTGAAACAGAAATTTATGCTGTTGGTTGGCTATTGTATTTGGAGTTTTAATTCTGTAAACATATCCTTGAAAATTCACCACAGATTATGCAAAAGACAGTTTCCCAGTTCTGTTTCCTTTTTCATACATTTTATTATGAAATATATGAATATGGACAAATAAACACACACACAGAGATTAATAACAATTATAAAGTATTTTTGCAAATACTTTTAAAATCAATATAATATGTCAATGTATGAGATTATTATGTAATACAAGATGAAACAAAATACGACAAGATAAGACTAGACTTTAATACATCAATCAAAAAGTAATAAAATGACACAAAATGTTCCTTCAATTTGACATTTTCTTCTTTCTTCCATATATTAATAAAATGCTAAATATCTTTGACACCAATAATGAATAAAGTGATGAGTTGGGAGTCTCAGAGGATGGGAATAGTCTATAATTGTTTCTTTCCTTTATGGCTACACAGAGTGTCAGTGCTGGACACTTAAAAAAAAAATCTATCTCAGCCTTGGTTTATTCTAAAATTATTGTGCCCAGATTATTTTACCATTTTTAATGGTTGTTTAGATCTGTATTGTTCATTGATCTTTGTGGCAAAATGTTGCACTTGGGAGTGTGATTTCCTGATAGTAGGGGACAGTTTTCCTTTAATTTGCATCATTTCCTTAAATTACATCCAACAATAAGGAGATTAAGAGCAATTAAAAGAAAATCATATGTAGAAAAGAATTGCAGTCAGAAGAGCAACCTGTTACTCTGAAATCCTAGAACAGAGAGACAAGACATTGAATGTGTATTTACTTACCATATTGAATAATTAAAAACTTTGTATAAAAATAGATGTCCTATTTAGGAGACCAAAATATTTATGATAATATTTGTAAAAGTGAATAGGAAGAAAATAATAATAGTAATAATAGTAATAATAATAATAATAATAATAATTTTTTTATTTTTTTTATTTATTTTTAATTACATTTATATGCCGCCCTTCTCCGGAGACTCAGGGCGGCTTACAGTCTATGGAGCACCATGCTAGGTGCTCAGCAATAGCCTTCATTCCATTGTATATGCCTGCTTATTACTACGGCTTTTTTTTTTGGCCCCCTCAAATAATAATAATAATAATAATAATAATAATAATAATATCTGTTTCTGGGCATTGGCTGTCCATCTGGGTGGGAGAAGCACCATGGATGTCTTCTTCCATTTTTCTATTTGCTTCTGTTGAGATTAGAAATTTCTGGTCTCTGAAAAGTGGATGTGTGTGAGAGAGGATGTGATTAAAGACTGATGCTTTAAAAAAAAGGATGTTTATCATATGATTTTGCTACGGTCTTGACTTTTTATTCTTCCCAGGAACACCTAAAACAGCTGGTTTTAGCCAAGAATTGAAAAAATTGGAAATTGAGAATAGTATTTTCTCTCTCATCTTATTCTACTACAGTTGAGATACACATAATGAAGGCAGAGCAAATTAATATCAAGAGACAAACAGTGATAATGTTAATTGTATGCATCCTGCACATGCCTTAAATGCTATAAAACTCTAAAGGATAATGAAAATTCCATCAAATGTTCTCTATGTAACAAATACGCTCATCATGACTGCTTGGGATTATCTGAGCAAATGATTCAATACCTAGAATCATCCAATGAGTTTCCATATCTCTGCAAATCATGCAGACCCAAACTGGATCAGCTTCAAAGAGTTGATACCAGGGAAACACGAATAACATCCCTTGACACCATAGTAGCATCCCTGGATGCTTTAAAAGAAAGATTATCCAACCTTGAAAAAAAAGACACAATGCAAAAACCTGAACATCCAATAGATACAAACCACATCTCTACCCAACAACCACAACCCAATCCACACAAAAACATAAATCAAGCAAATAATAATATCACAATCCTCATCAGAGAAGCTGTTGAGCGTGAAATGCCATCTTATTTGGTCTAGAGCAGGGGTCGCCAACCTTTTGGACCTCAGGAACCACCAAACTCATAATTTTAAATCCCCAGGGACCACTAACTGGTTCTGTGGGCATGGCCTAATTTGTGAGAGTGGCTTGGTGGTCATGTGACTGGCTGGGTATGGCTTGGATGTAAATATTATAAATATTTATAAAAATATTGAATTTTTTATTTTAAAAAAGAGCAACTTTTATCCAAAAGCAGGCAAAGCAGGCAGATTGAGTTGCTCACAGAATCACAGATTCATTCAGAGATCTATCTATCTGCCATAGCTCAGTCTGTCACATACAATTTGCTTGCCGTGAGTCTGCACTGAATAATAGAACCTCCTGTCCTAAGGGAGGTTCGGCTGTGCTTAAAAGCAGAGCCAAAGATCTAAAGACTAGCTAGAAAGCTAGAAATCCAACCATTTCCTGCTTCCTAGCTAATCTAAATCTCCTAGCGCAGCAGAACAGATGATGGTCGAAAAAAGGAAAAACAGCAATTTAGTAAGCAAATTTGCTGGGCAAGGAATAGGTGGGCAGGGAGGGTTCCTGCGGGGCATGTGGGTGGCACAGCCTTGTGTTTCTGTGCAGCCTGGGTTAATTGCTTTGGGGGGAGTTCTCTGGGGGGTGAGATTTCTCTGCGGCCCACCAAAATTTTCTCACGGCCCACTGGTGGGCCGTGGCCCACTGGTTGATAACTGCTGGTCTAGAGGACATCAATGACAATGATGACATCACAACTGTCCAAAACATCATCAGTGATTATCAAGCATCAACCATCTCCCCTGATGAAATACTTGACATTTCCTGTATTGGCCGAGAGCTTAAAAACAAAGATGGCTCTGTGGCCCCATGCTTCTGCAGGGTCATTTGCAAAAATGAATCAAGCAAACGTAAATTCATTTATACTATAAATTCACTTGCCAAAAGCAGCACCAACCATAAGAGTGTCCGTTCATGCCCTGACCTAACCATACAGCAACGTGACCACTCCCGTATACTCCGCACAGAACTCAAAAAACGTCTAGACAATGGAAAGAAGGATCTATACATTGACTACTGTGCTGACTGTATCAAAAGTAAGTCACACAACCCGCAACTCAGCTTTAACCTTCAACCACAATCCTACTTCAACCAATCCACCATCACCCAAGACTAGGCACGGATGCCCCTAACTACCTCAGTTCCAACTACAGCTGGCCTTAAATGCAAGCTACTCAATGAAAGAAGCCTTGTGAATAAAAGACCTGAATTTTTTCTCTTACTACATATGGCTAAATTTGACATCATATTTGCCTGTGAAACATGGCTCCACGCATCTCTCCCTGACTCCATTACCACAGTAAGAGATTATCATGTTTACCAATCAGATCGTGAAATTCGTAGAGGAGGTGGTGTTGCTATCTTCTATAAAAAGTCCTTACATCTAAAAAATGTCCAAGTTACCCAGGAGCTTGCTCTTCCTGAGACCATCATCTGCGAATTATCCTTAAATATCATAATTCGATTCTTACTATGTTACAGAGCACCTGATTATGACATTGAATATGTAAGAAGCTAAATTCAGTACTAATATGGGCAACATCCTGCCCACACGCTTTTATCTTTCTTGGTGACTTTAATCTACCTCATATTAACTGGACCCTAAATGAATGTACAAATGAACCCATACATGCAACCTTCTACAATGCTGTTACAAATCTGGGACTGAAACAACGAGTAACCAACAATACTAGATTTAATAACTGCCTCAATCTCATCTTTGCAATAGTTTGAATTTAATTTACAGAATACAAACTAAAGAACCCTTTTCTAACAGTGACCACAATATGATTGACTTTTGTTTCAACATACGTCCAGACAAAAATCATCACAATGACGTAATCCCCAATTATAACTTCAAAATAGGCAACTATGATCTTATAGACAACGATCTCTCATTCCTTAATTGGCAATCTCTATTTACTGGATGCAATAATGTTGAAGACCATTACAACATATTTTTACTTGAAATCAAAAGAGTCATCAAACTATATGTACCAATAATAACTCCCAAAACCAGAAAAAAACAGATTACCCATAACAATAAGGAAACTTCAATCCAAAAAGAGATCACTCAGGTGGAAAAACAAATCTGGTCACATTGCCAACTTCGAAAGCTGATACAAAAATTTATGCCAACAGATAAAGATTGAATGCACCAATTACCCCATTAAACAAGAGGAAAGCCTCCACGCACCAATTCCACCCACACTTTTTACAATTTTGTAAACAACAAACTAAAAGACTCAAGGTCCATCCCACTCTTGATAGGGCCTAATGGTAAAGACTGCAACGATGACACCATTAAAGCCAACATCTTTAACACATTCTTTGGCTCAGTATTTGTAAATAGCAATGAATCATGCCAGTATTTCCTAGCCGAACCACAGAAAACTACAATGATCTAATACATATCGATTTTATAGAAGACAATGTTGAAAAAGCACTACACAGTCTAAAACCATCTCTATCTATTGGACCAGATGGAATATGTGCCTATTTCTTAAAAAAGCTATCCACTGCCATAGTCGAACCTCTAAACATAATCTTTGATAAATCTTTCAGGACCAGCTCCTTGCCTAACCTATGTTCAGAAGCCGTGGTCACCCCCATCTTCAAAAAGAGAGAACCCAGCCTAGTTGAAAATTACAGACAAATTTGTTTATGCTGTGTCATCTGTAAAATCATGGAATCAATTATTAACCAATCCATTATCCTCCACTTAGAGACAAAAAACCTACTCTCTAATAAACAATTTGGTTTCAGAAAAAAACTATCCTGTAATCTGCAACTCTTACACTGCAAAAACATATGGACTACACAACTCGATCAGGGCAAAACAATAGATGCAATCTACATAGACTTCTGTAAAGCCTTTGATTCAGTGGTACACGACAAACTACTCCTAAAACTAAAATCTTATGGTATCTCTGGACAACTGCATAACTGGATAGAAGCATTCCTTTTCAAACAGACAACAAATGGTCAAAAATGGGAGTGTCCTATCAAATTCTGTACCTGTCAATAGTGGTGTCCCCCAAGGCAGTGTTCTAGGACAACTCTCTTCATACTCTACATAAATGACCTCTGTGATCATATTAAGAGCAACTGCATTCTCTTCGCTGATGATGTAAAGCTGTTCAATTCCACAGACAATACTGCTACCCTGCAAAAAGAACTTGACCATGTATCAGAATGGTCAAACAAATGGCAACTTCAGATCTCAACAAATAAATGCAGTCTTACATATTGACAAAAAAAAATCAGAAAATAAAATACAAGCTGAATAGTCAAGACCTTGTTGATGATCCAAGCTCTGTAAAGGACCTTGGAATACTCATCTCTAATGATCTAAGTGCTAGAGCCCATTGTAACTACATAATCAAAAAGACATTAAGAGTTGTTAACCTAAGCCTACATAGTTTTTTCTCTGGTAATATCATACTACTAACTAGAGTATACAAAAAATTTGCTAGACCAATACTCGAATACAGCTCATCAGTCTGGAACCCACATTATGTATCTGATATTAGCAGAGTTGAGAAAGTCCAGAAATATTTCACAAGAAGAGTTCTCCACTCCTCTATTCGTTATAGAATACCTTATGCCACCAGACATAAAATCATACATTGCAATGACTAACCTGTCAATGAATACTTCAGCTTCAACCATAACAACACAAGAGCACACAATAGATACAAACTCAAGGTTAACCGCACCAAACTTGATTGCAGGAAATACGACTTCAGCAACAGAGTGGTCAATATCTGGAATATTCTACTTGACTCTTTGGTTTCTTCCCCAAACCCCAAAAACTTTAACCTTAGACTGTCTACTATTGACCTCACTCCTTTCCTAAGATGTCTGTAGGGGGCATGCATAAGCGCACCAATGTGCCTACCGTCCCTGTCCTATTGTTTCTTTTATTTTTCTTATATGTACCCATTTCATGTATTCATAACTATGTATATACTTATACCTATTATCTTGTAAGTGATTGACAAACCAAATAAAGAAATAAATAAAAATAAATCTAATTGCCATTAACAATGAAATATTCATAGAGCTGTGTTAATGCTTATGTGATATCTATGCACAGCATTATTTGGCAATGCTTTCTTTCAACATACAGTATTTCTCTATGGAAATGCAAACATGTTATAATATAAAAATACCATTCGATATATAAAGAAATTTCCTGCTAAATTTAAATAATGTAGTAACTAGAAATTCCTAAGGAAATGAAAACTTCTTGTAGTCCTACAGTTTATATAGAATAGAATAGAATAGAATAGAATAGAATAGAATAGAATAGAATTTTTTATTGGCCAAGTGTGATTGGACACACAAGGAATTTGTCTTGGTGCAAATTCTCTCTGTTTACATAAAAGAAAAGATACATTTATCAAGAGTCAAGAATCATAAGGTACAAGCCTTAATAGTAGTCATAGGGTACAATAAGCAATCAAATCGTACTATGAAACAGTTAGTATAAATCATAAGGATACAAGTGACAAAGTTACAATCATACAGTCACAAGTGGGAGGGGATGGGTAATAAGGATGAGACTATTAACAGTAATGCAAACTTTGTAAATAATTGAATAGTATTGAGGGAATTATTTGTTTAGCAGAGTGATGGCTTTTGGGAAAATACTGTTCTTGTGTCTAGTTGCTCTGGTGTGCAGTACTCTATAGCGTCATTTTGAGGATAGGAATTGAAACAGTTTATGTCCAGGTTGTGAAGGGTCTGTAAATATTTTCACAGCCCTCTTTTTGACTCATGCAGTATACAGGTCCTCGATTGAAGGCAGGTTGGTAGTAATTGTTTTTCTGCAGTCCTAATTTTCCTCTTAAATCTGTGTCTGTCCTGTTGGGTTGCAGAACCAAGCCAGACAGTTATAGAGGTGCAGATGATAGACTCAATAATTCCTCTGTAGGAATTTTCTTTAATGTATTTCTTTAATCACAATTTTAATGAATTAGATTAATATCTAAAGTTTTGGAATCTAGAAATACAGTATTTCCAGAATTAAAAATAAATAAATATTTCACCTGGAGACAATTCTTACATTCATACATCTCAGGATTTCTATGCAGGGTACTCTGGTCTCATTTACATTAATTTTCACAATATCCCTATTAAAGAAACTAATATAATTCCAGGATTAATTGAAATAAAAGTTTCCATAAGTGAATTGAAATAATAGTGTCTAAACTAAATTTCTGATTGTGTAAACAATCTGCAAAATACTGTATGATGAATCAGGAATTTATATCTGAAGAAGAGTTGTGGCGAATGTAGTCTGGATTCCCAGGGAAGATCAAGAGACAACGAAGTTTAAATAGCGTGGTTGAGAGAAAGGTGATTAAGATAGCTCATCTGTAAACATTATTTAATGATGTGAGTACAGGTGGTCCTTGACCTATGACCACAATGGAGCCCAAAATTTATAGTGTTAAGTGAAACATTGAATTTTGCCCCATTTTATTACCTTTCTTGCCTCAGTTCTTAAGAGAATCACTGCTATTGTTAACTTAGTAACACAGTTGTTAAGTGAATCTGGCTTCCCCATTGACTTTCCTTGTCAGAAGGTCACACAAGGGACCCTGGGACACAACCATAAATATGAATCAGTTGCCAAGCATCTGAATTTTGATCACATGACTAAGAAGATGCAGGAAAGGTCATAACCGTGAAAAATGGTCATAAGTCACTTTTTTCAGTGCCGCTGTAACTTTGAATGGTCACTAAATGAACTATTGTAGATTGAGGACTATCTGTAGTTGCTTTAGTTTGGCAAGATTTTTGTCTGTGGGTGGGAAATATTAGACGAAACTGCTTAGAAGTAACTCTATATGTATTTTTTAGGTTTTGGAGCCTAACAAGAGTAGATGGATGACTGCATAAAAACGTCTTGATTTTGTTAAGATGACCTTCAAAGTTACTGGTGATACAAGTCCTGGTTCTCAGTTGTTTATATCTCTAAAAAAGTTTCTATCATAAGTAGAACACGTCTGCCCTTCAATGCAGTATTTCTGATCATTTGTTATTACAGATATAGTAGATTATGAGAAGCCACAAAGCAAAGAGAAATATTAGCAAATCCAAACAATAACCAGTAACAATACTTACACATTTAATCGTTTAAATCTGAAAATAGGAGAAAAAAAATTAAAATTGAATAGAATATTTTATTTGGCCAAGTATGACTAGACAAACAAGCTGTCCAGTACAAAGCATTCAAGTGTACTTGCAAAGCAACAGAGACAATAACAATAATAACGACACTAATAAAAGAGGGAAGTAAATAAGATAATCAAAATAATGTTTTAATCATTTTTAAAAAGTATAGTTATTAATTTTTTATTTTTTTAAAAAAAATATTTTTCAAACTACAAATTAATGCAAATACAGATAATGCTCTTCAGGTCTCAAGGCTAGTAGATGACATATTAATGAGTTAATTCAGAAATCTCTGTCCTGCAATTGAACACCAGGCAGCTAATGAAAAAGTAAAAGGCTTCCTATCAGATTGTTTAATAAATAAAAATGAAACAGGCTTATAATAACTTTTTAAATGTTTAAAGTTTTGAATAACTTCCTTTAATAGCTAATTTCATTAGTTTTATTGCTTAGCATAAAATATTGAGAATCCTAGATAGCTGGTAGAACGCTCTAGTAGACAGATAGATAGATGATAGATAAAATTTAATAAATAATTCATAGAGCTAGAATGAGGCTGAAAGGAGATCTTAGCTGAATGGAATATAATTCTCCTTAATGCAAATTGAATGTCCCAATAGTGCTGGCACTGAAACATCCCATCAAATATCAACTGTCACCATCATATTGTGATTCTGGTATTTCACCAGTATGCCTATTGGACGGTTGTTTCTCTTTTGCTTTCTTTCCTCATCCTTTCATGTTGCCTCATTTTTCTTACTGCATTGGAATGCTTAATTATGATATTTTGAGCTTCATTGTGAGCTTTAAGATATGTATGTATGTTAAGCAGTATAGAAATAGACTGATAAATTAATAAATATTAATAGTTACCTGGCAGCTCCTTTGTAAGTGCAGAAAAAGATATGCTGAAACTCTGAAAGACATTCTGAAATTTGTTGTGTTCTCCTTACAGGCATGAAACAGCAGGGACATAATCAAGGGGAGTTAAATATTATAAGCCAAAGTGGCAGTCATCATTGTGCAGTTGAAGCTTTGATATCCATAAATATTGCATGATGGTGAGTATCATACTGATTTTTCTTACACTTCTTCTCCATGAGTGTCTCTATGAAGTGGCCTAAAATATTCATTTTTCTTTTCAAAAACATTGTCTCAAATTCTACTTTTATTTAAAACATTTTTTGCATTTTGGAAGGACACTTAAAAAACTTCCCAAATTTCCACCAAAACATGCTCACATGTAAAGACAGGTTTTTTTTTAAAAAAAGCAAAGTGTAGTCAACATCCCATCCCCAGGGCCCAAACAATTTTCTCACTGTTATGCTAAGTTATCATTTGTTTAATCAGTTAATTATGTAAACCATAGCTTCTTAAAAAGTCCCTAAAACCGAGTCATGGCTTAAGTTGTCATAGGACAATCCCAACCAAAAACACTGATTGCAATGTAAAGGACTTAGTGCTTCTTCCCATAAGTGCTTGTTGAAGATCTTTCAGGGCCTGTCCTGTCATTAAAAAGAATAAGGTGGATGTGAAGGGAGCAGACACAATTGAATGTATAGAAGAAACAAGAAAGGGAGATAGATGGCATAGTTGTGTAAGTGGAAATGGGAAGCTTTTGTCCTTTATTTTATTCTGCAAAAATATTTTGAGTTGACCCTGTCTTTTTCAAAGTATATTTCTGATAAATGCTAGATAGATGTATATAGATCATAGATCTGTATTTGAATCACCAGCAAAAAGTACACATGAAAGAAGTAAGCACTAGGTCACAATCATTCAAATAATTAAAAGCAAACCTATGAACTACAAAATATGAAAAGCATATAAAAGCTATTGTAACATTACAAGCACAATGTAATAATAATAGAATATTAAGATTTATAGAATGATACATATTAAAACATCTTGATTTAAACATTTTCCTTGTCTTACTATGTTTACTTCTAATTCCGTTTATAACACAATTTGCATGCCAAAGTATAATCCCATTCCTATAAATGACCTAATAGAAATGAACTCCGAAAAGTAGGCTTTGACTTTCACACCCCCTTCCAACCAGGTCTTCATTCCATGTCTGTCATATATAATGATGTACAATTGACTTTCATAAACATAATTTGACAAAATGAGATTTCAAAGTTTTCTCTTTCTGAACCATTTTTAGTTTCAGTGTGTTTCCAGGTCATCTGGTTCATTTCTCACTACCTTGCTGTGCCTCCCCTCCACTCATACTAGATTGCCTCTTACCAGTCTGTCATCATTGTCATTTTACCCTTCAATTTTCCTCTAAGTTCTTTGCTGAATTCAGTTTTGTTATCTATTGTATCCTAAATTACAGTGGCCCTTTCCATTTTTATCTCCTGTTCATAGTAAATAATACTCTTTGTGAAGGCTGCTATTATTTTAAAAATGTACCTGAAAATTTCAAAGTTGTCATGCAACAGCTTCACATTTTCCTTTTGTGCTTTCTTGCTTTTCCTTTTAATAAATATAATATATTTGGCACAGCTGGATCGAATATGTACACAGAATTTTGGAATAGGGTGGGCTGAATATCTTAAAACTCGCAACACCATATGATCCTAAGCAGTTTATGAAATGGACAATGTGTGTGTGTGTGTGTGTGTGTATGAAAATAGAAGCAATGTATGACATTGGTTTATTGACTTTCTTTCTTTGTTAAAATAGGTGGGATGAGAAGACCTGGAAAGAAACTTTAGTAGTAAAGAAGAAAGGCATGTGTGACCTTGAAAGAGATCAGATAGATTCAGACAACAACCCATGGCAACTTTACAATGGAAAGATAGAATAGAAATAATTTGTGGCAAAAAATAGTGTTTCCTTTATTTTAAAATACTTGCACAGATGGCAGAACCAGTATAGAAATAATTCATTTCATTTCTGACTTGAAATACATAGACTCACAAGTAAGTATGGATGGATATCTGCATCTGCATTTTAAAAGAGTTTGGTTCTGCATTAGAACTATAATATAAGATGGTTTGCAAGGATTACTTAATTGCACACTTTTGGGGGAACAAGAACTGGACTGGGTCTTTCAGGGACCAGCAGGGATTCAAACTCAAACATTTATTTTCACCCTTCAAAGACAATTCCTAAGACTTTCAGGATCCACATGCATCCTTGGCAATTTAAACTGAACAACTTTAATTTAGTTCAATCTTCTATAAATGCTAGAAATTCACAGTCATGGACATTTGCAAAGGAAAGAACATTTCATCCTCTGTTTTCCCAATGTGCCGTAAAGCCCAGATTCTCAGTTTTCATTTGAAAAAAAAATTTTTTAGTTTTCATAGAAGGTGTATAAAAGGCTAGCATTATTGTTTTTAGTATTAGAAGATTCTACAAGAGTTATATATAAAAATGGCAAGATAGTAGCCCACTTTTTATAATTGAACCTTACCTCTTCCTAACATACTTTAACTAATGTAAAATAGGGTGGCGACTTCTAATGTCCAGTCACAGTTGCCATCTTGACTTTTTTGAGGGGGTGGGGTACACTCTTTCCCTACAGGTGGTCCTGTTCAGATTTTTCTTCAATATTAATGAAACTCTGAACAATAATTGACAGTGTCTGGGCAAAGAATCCTATTCTTAAAAAAATCTGTTCTGAGGGAAAAATTACTGCCTCATTAAATAAAAAATAGAAATCAGAACAAGTTACAACTGGAATATAAAGAATAAGATGTTAGAGGGTATTTGTAGTATTTTTGAATTCTATTTTTTTATAAATTGGAGATTTTTTCCCCTTTTAATTTCTGAACCTCTGTAAGAGTTTTTCTTTTACAATAAATGTTGAAGTTACATAAATACTATAATACCTGAAATTGATGAGCAGTATTAGTAGTTTAATAAAGGGATTCCCCAACCCCTGGATCATGGCCCACCACCAAGCGACCACTTGTCGACCAAACATGTCTGTTCACACTCCATTTTTGTGGAGTGGTGCACGGAAACATCCCCTCTCCTTCTCCCCACTGTCTGTGAAGCTGAAAAGGTTGGGAACTTTGGTATAATACTGTTACCCCAAAAACAAGGCCAATCTTATATTTCTTTGCCACCAAAAGGGGCACCAGGTTTTTTTTTAATGGGGTGATGTTGTCCATTGCATGTGTCACCCCTGGCCTTCTTTTTGCTGTAAGAAGCCAACAGGAACTTCTGCAGCCAGCAAGGTTTTCCTGAAGGCCTCTGCAACCAATAATAGAACTCCAGATCGATCCAGAGTTCTATTACTGGCTGCAGAGAATTTCTGGAAGGCATTTGCAGAGTTCTATTATCAGCTGAAGAGGGCTTTCCGGAAGGCATCTGAAGGCAAAATGGAGGCTGGTGTGATGCCTATCAGTGGTGGCAAGTGGCTGCAGAAGAAGTGGGCCAGCAGTGGGCTCTTGCTGGGTGCCCACTGCTGCAAGATGAGTCAATAATTAGAACCTTCCAAAAAGAAGGCCTAGCCATTTTTTCAGGGATCAAAAGAAAATAAGACCCAGCCTTCTTTTTTTGAGAAATACAGGTATTATGGGAGTGGGTGACCAAACAAAGTTAGTCTTTGGATAATTAAAAATGCCACAAAAAGCATTGAATGATTTATAACCATGATGGTGAACCTATGACACGCATGTCATAGAGTCATTTGTGTGGACATGCGAGCCCCAGGCAAATTTATCTCACTGCGCATGCCTGTGCCTCCCAGCTGATTTTCAGCCCTTTTTTGGCCTTTCAAGGCTCGAGGGAAGCCTCTGCAGCCTTTGGAGGCTGAAAAAGAGGCCCAATTAATTACTTCCTGTATTTCTGGAAATACCGGAAGGGACAAAACAGGCTCATTTTTAGGCCTCCAAAGGCTGCAGAGGCTTCCCTTGACCCTATGGGAGGCCTAAAAAGGCATGAAAATCAGCTGGGAGGCACGTGCGTACACAGTGCAGATAAGGGAATGGTGGGAGGGGATTGTGTGCGCATGCTCAGTGGGCATGGGCCACTCGCGTGCATTGCCTTCTGGATGCTGGCACACGAACATACACACCGAGCAATTTTTGGCACAAGAGCCCAAAAAGGTTAGCCACCACTGATATATAAGATTTATATCCTGTCTTTTCTTCCCAACTGGAATTCAGAGATGTTTTATGTTCCTTAAGTTGTCTTTTGGCAATTCACAGTATCCCATATAAATCTGAGTTCAGCAAAAATTTGGTTTTCTTTTCAGTTGAAATATGACATTCTTTCTTGAGCTTTTTTCCCACGAGGATTCTAATTCTCATGGGAAAAAACTAATGCTACTACTATAGTAGGTATTCTTCTACTATGGCTGAGAAAAACTCTAATTAAGAATCCAGGAGATCTGTTGTGATCTCAATAAAGTACCTAGATATGTGTGCTAGAAAGCAAGTTCCTATACTAAAATTTCATGATGTTAAATGAATTTCCATGGTCATGTTTCAAAAAATATTGAAATACTGTTGTATAATGTTTATGCCATGAATTATGGAGTTAGCTAAGGAAGTACAAATGCAAGAAAAATGGAGCATGTGTTATAGTTGCATACATTCTGGTAAAAATTACAATCCTATTTTCCATGGCCCTGGCTACTTTCAACTTGGAAAAATTTCTGAACATATTCAGCTTATGCTTGATCAATCCCCCCATCGAAGAGACCTCCTCATTTCCTATGGTAATTCTTCTGAAGAATAATCTGTACTATTGGGACTACTGTAGTATTATTTTTATTTTCCATCTACTCTTTTTTGGGTTTGGAGTCCACTAATTTAGACCACCACTTTCAGAACAATAGGTAATTAAACTTCAAAGACTCCTGCCATTGAGTATTTCCCTATGTCAAATTGTTTTGTCCCCTTCTTCTGGAAAATTGTTATTTAGGTTTAAGCTTTCATAGAAGGATGGGTTGAAAAAGAAAATCCTAGTCATTCTGCCAGAATTACCAGCTGGAGGTGTTAATTTCCCAGTGATCAAATACAGAAGGTGAACTAAGCCCCTTAAGAAATCAATTGGGTTCAAATTGACTCTAATTAGCATCTCAGTAATTTCAGAGAGATATAAGCATTACTAAGACTTCTGTGAAATGAATATTTGAGCATGTATGATACATCTGATGTCATTGTATATGTCAGTTCTGAAATACTAAATCCTATTTAAATCCTTTCATTGAATCTTATTTGTGATCATAAAAAGTTACCAACTTTCAAATAATTAGAATTACTAATGGTTCTATTTCACAGGTCATTCTAACTTAAAAATAATTCATTTTAAAAATCCTGCAAGACTAATTATGAACTTGGGAACTGGGCTAATGCATTATGAAAATCTCAGAAGTCTTCCTCCGTGTTTCATGAATGCCAGAATAAAATAGTAATTGTAATTTTCAATTCAACTGCAAAAGATTCTGTAACCGATTCATAGCCAGTTTTTATGTATCATCTGAATTTATGTACCCTACTTTGGAATATCAAATGTAGTGGATTTATTATAATACAAAATGAATTTGTATTAGAAAAATTAAATTATTCAGTGAAATTAATAAATAAGTTTCTAGAATATAGAATAACAGAGCTGGAAGCAGCCCTGGAAATCTGCTTATTTATAGACCCATTGATAATGACTAGGGTACATGGAGGATTATGATTTGGAAAGAAGTAAAAGAGAAACAGAACAAATAAATGTATATCTGTGAAATTAAGAGGAAAGAGAAAGATGTAAAATATTTTAATGAAGGTCAGATCTTGTGGAATGTAGTTCATGACTACATGCTGGGAAATAAAAGTATATATTTAATTATGATTAAAAAGCAAAAATGTATGCCATGGAATATGAATTTATATAATTTAAATTAATGTGGGTTTGTAAGAAAGTAGATATTTTATAGGATGATAATTGTGTAATATCCAGATCTCCAGTTAAGAGTAATAGTGAAAGAATCAGGGATAGATGTGGGGAAAATTAAGCAGCATTCTGAAGTAATGTGAATCAGGAATAACAATTATTCTGTTAGATAACATGAATGGATGCATGGGAAGAAGATGAAAGATAAATTAAAAAATATTGGGCCATTTGGAAACCAAGACTGAATTAAAATGACTAACAACTACTAGCTTAGAAAAATATTTCTGTTTTTCAACTGTATGGTATAAGCACAAGTTATTCAGGTGCACATATGGCAAAAGAATAAGCATAAATTTAAAAGCATGAATGATGTAATTGTTTATAATGAAGAATGGAAATGGCCCAATATTAGTGAAAGATAAAGACAGATGAAAGGCCATATTTTTGGTATTGGATCTTGAAAAAAGGTAAATTTGTGAAAAAAAGGGAAAAATAATGAAAATGGAGAATAAACAGAACAACTGCAGGAAGAAAAAGTATGAATCCTGTGTGAAAAAAAGGCATTAGAAGTAATCTTAAATTAAAAGAAATGAAAAATGGATGTAAAACAGAAAGGATATGGAAACTGCTTGAAAAAAATGAAAAAAGTTGCTACAGAGTGACATGAAAAGGGTGAAATGAAAAAAGTTCTGATTATATGTAAGATAATGTTTACTACAAAAATGAGGCTGAGGTAAATTGTATTATGTATATGAAGAGAAAAAAACTTATCACAAATAAACAGTTATGAATAAAAGGAATGAAGACAACATTTTTGATACAAATATTTAAAAAGATGTTAGAGTGACAAGATTAAAGAAGAGGATTCCAGTCAGTGTATGAAATTAAAAATAGAAGCAACAAAATGGGGAATGATGTATGATGGAAGTAAACCTTCAGTGATAATAATGAAATGCTTAGCAAGGGGTTTAGTCAGACACATGAATATACATGCCTGCATGTGATGCCATTGTGTTGGCTGAGAATCCAAATGAAATTTTATAATACAAAAAGTAGTCTGGATTTGAGAATAAAATTGCCAGTGTATCAAAGACCAAGGTAGTTGTGTTTGACAGGGCAAATAGAGTGAGCAATGTGAGTTGTAAATCACTGGTGGAGATGAATGTCTATCCTTTGGCCAAAGGTTGATTGAAGATGGGGGGAATGAATAAAGAAATGCTGAATAGATTTGCAAATATCTGTAGAATGGTGTGGTGTATTGTGAAGAATTTGTGGCACTTTAAAACAGAGGAAATGGCTATGTGCAGAGTATGTTCTGTTTACTTTATTCTATGGAAGTAAGAACTGGGTGTGTGAAAAAAAATGAGCTTATGTATTTAAGAAGTGTGTATGACAACAAGAAGAGATTGATATTGAATGTATGTAGATCTGATACCTAGACTGAATGACCATGACAAAAGAAATGCATAGAAGCAGTTATGCTGTGTAGAAAGAATGAAGTCTGAATTGCAGGAAGGATTTATGAAAGAAAAGGGAATGGGGTAGGAAGAATAGGAGAGCAAGAAAGTTGTAATTTGAGGAAAATTAGTGAAATTCCCCCAAAGAGAAAATAGAGAATATGATGAACAAAAAGCTATGGATAAAGGAACACATGCACATGGGAACTAGGATTTGTTTGCATAAATAGAAAGATATGGAAAGATTCCGTAACTAGTTTCGGAATAATCTAATTTTCTTTTCTTTTTCTTAGGTTGTGCTTTTAATTTGTTTGGCTTATTGTACAATTTTAAAACTCCTTTTCTGCACTCTTATATAATATTTCTTTTCCCAAAAGGAAATAATGCATGTATTTATAATTTTTCAAGATGACCAATTTTATGTAATCTGGAGGGAAATGTTGCCTTTTGCAACATTTCAAAATATGAAAATAGGCACAAATAATAACAACATTGTGTCATTAACAAGGCAATTACAAGTCTCACAAGGGCAATTTTGCAAGAAACCAGAATTTCTCCCACTTTTCAATTAAGAGAGCAAAAGTATTCTTTCAATTATGTCATTTTGAAAGAGACATATTTGCATCTTTCGGCACTTTGAATACCACCTGTTTGTGCTACATCATCATTAATATTCCACAATGGTCTTTGTGTGTTTATGTGTGCTATTACAGTCTAATTGACAGGGTTTTAACTATTTCATATTCAGAGACTTCACAGATGTCACAGGTAAATGATCATGTAAAAGCTAGAAAGAGATCAGTTTATAGCCACAGATGCCTGTTTTTCCCCTTTTCTTACTGATGTACTCCGTGTCTCCAATGTAAACACTTAGAACAAATATCTCAGAGCTGGTTTGCAGAATATCAACTCTTTGCCCCCCAGCCAACTTTTACTGTCTGTAACTCTTGAGATTTTGATGTCTTTCTTATCCCTCAGGAAATTGCTCATTCACTTGGCATATCATGTACTGTGGTCAAAATCTAGAGAATCACTGCATCGCAGGAACAAGTTAGTTCTTAGGGTGTTTTTGTTTTCTATATTTTTAGTTTCCTCTCACTAATGCAGTCCATAAACTAACTCATTCATTTTCTTTATTTTGTTTTTCAATTGCCAATTACAGAGTTGGTGGATTCTAGGTATGTTTTAAAATAAAAACATTACTATCCAGAGAAGAAATATTTAAATAAATAAGCAGAGGAGGAAGTAAATCAATGAAAAATTCCATTGTTTAAAATATAAAAAGTGCTATCTCAGTATAACCCAGGCAGGTTATAGAAAAAGGAAAAGTCTTAAAGTGATAAACGTATGGATAAGAGGAAAATTTCAGGCTGGTGCTGAAAAATGTAAGTTTGGGTCTCCAATGCTATTTTAACAGGAAACAAAGGATGATTAAATTTTTGTGCATTATTTAACTATGAGCCATTCAAGGATATAAAAGTCAATATAACCTTTTGTGATTGGGAACCTAAATCTTTTAATTAGACACTTTAAAGACCTAAGACATTAAACTGCCTCTCAAACCAGTTAGGCTGATGTATCCAAGAGAGACTTGGGGTAATCTAAGGTACCTAATTTTTGAACAGTAGGTTTTACCTGAATATATTGCCTTTACCTGCATCACCATGAAGCCTCAAATTTATGGAGGAAGCTCCAGGTGTCTGGAGTAGAAATCAAAGAATGCCATCATATATGCAATGATCTCATAAATGGTGTTGCATATATTTATGCCAACTCTCATGGATTATAATTGTGGCTTTTACAGGATATTATTATATACCTTATATGCATATGAACTGTGATAGCACAGTAGTTTGAATCAGAGGTGGGATTCAACTTTTTTTTACTACCGGTTCTGTGGGTGTGGGTTGGTGGACTTGGTTTGGTGGGTGTGGCTATGTAATCCTATGACTGGGTGGGTCAAAAGAGAGAAACTCACTTTAACAATGCTCTTGGAGCAGGAGGTTGGACTAGATGACCTCTGCGGTGCCCTCCAGCTCAGGATTGCTGTGCTGTTTCAAAACATCCTCTAAAGCTGTGCCTGGTGCCAGGGTTTGTGGTCCTTTTTTCCTCTCTTTTATCTCTTCCTCCCTCCCTCACTCCTTCTCTCTCTATCCATCTGTCTGTCCATTCATTCATACCTCATTCAGTTCCCCTTCTTTCTTTCTTTCTTTCTTTCTTTCTTTCTTTCTTTCTTTCTTTCTTTCTTTCTTTCTTTCTTTCTTTCTTTCTTTCTTTCTCTTTTTTCTCCCTTCCCTCCCTCCCTCTTTTTTCCTTTCTTTTTCTCTCTTCCTTCCTTCCTTCTTCCTTCCTTCCTTCTCTTTCTTTCTTTCTTTCTTTCTTTCTTTCTTTCTTTCTTTCTTTCTTTCTTTCTTTCTTCCTTCCTTCCCTTCCTCTTTCTTTTCTTTCTCCCTTCCCTCCTTTTCTTTCTCCCCTCCCCTTCCTCCCTCCCTCCCTCCCTCCCTCCCTCTTTCTTTCTTTCTTTCTTTCTTTCTTTCTTTCTTTCTTTCTTTCTTTCTTTCTTTCTTTCTTTCTTTCTTTCTTTCTTTCTTTCTTTCTCTTTTTTCTCCCTTCCCTCCCTCCTTCTTTTTTCCTTTCTTTTTCTCTCTTCCTTCCTTCCTTCTTCCTTCCTTCCTTCTCTTTCTTTCTTTCTTTCTTTCTTTCTTTCTTTCTTTCTTTCTTTCTTTCTTTCTTTCTTTCTTCCCTCCCTCTTTCTTTTCTTTCTCCCTTCCCTCCTTTTCTTTCTCCCCTCCCCTTCCTCCCTCCCTCTTCCCTCCCTCCCTCCCTCCCTCTTTCTTTCTTTCTTTCTTTCTTTCTTTCTTTCTTTCTTTCTTCTTTCTTTCTTTCTCTTTTTTCTCCCTTCCCTCCCTCCTTCTTTTTTTCCTTTCTTTTTCTCTCTTCCTTCCTTCCTTCCTTCTTCCTTCCTTCTTCCTTCCCTTTCTTTCTTTCTTTCTTTCTTTCTTTCTTTCTTTCTTTCTTTCTTTCTTTCTTTCTTTCTTTCTTTCTTTCTTTCTTTCTTTCTTCCTTCCTTCCCTCCCTCTTTCTTTTCTTTCTCCCTTCCCTCCTTTTCTTTCTCCCCTCCCCTTCCTCCCTCCCTCTTCCCTCCCTCCCTCTTTCTTTCTTTCTTTCTTTCTTTCTTTCTTTCTTTCTTTCTTTCTTTCTTTCTTTCTTTCTTTCTTTCTTTCTTTCTTTCTTTTTTTCTTTGCATTCCCCTTGCATCCATTTTTGGACTAGTAAGCTTCCCTGCAGCCTCCTGGAAGCAAAAATAGGGCATGAGGCCCATGTCGCACCCTCACGTGCCCCATTTTTTATTTTATTTATTTATTTATTTTTATTTTGTCAATTGCTTACAAGATAATAGGTATAAGTAAAAACATAGTTATGAATACATGGATACATATAAAAAAATAAAAGAAACAATAGGACAGGGATGGTAAGCACATTGGTGCACTAATGCATGCCTAGGAAGTCTCTCTGGAGTGTCCTTGGAGCGAAAACGGGGCAAGGGGGATGCCACACACACACTCTGTCCTCCATTTTGGGTCTAGCAAGCCTCCCTGCACTTACCTGGGAGCCAGAACCAGGTATATGGGGACCCCTGGGAGAGGTGGGGTGGACCAGCTGGTCTTTGGAACAACCAGTTCGCTGAACTGGATGTAAAATTAACATCCAGTTCATGTGAACCAGCCTGAACCAGCTGAATTCCACCCCTGGTTAGAATGCAGTATTACAAGCTAATTCTGCTCACAGCAGTTTGGCAGTTTGAGTCTCACCAGACTCAAGGCCTTCCATCCTTCCAAGGTCAGTAAAAGGAGGACCCAGAGAGAAATATGCTGATTCTGCAAACTTCTTAAAGAGGTCTGTAAAGCACAATGAAGCAGAATATAAATCTAAGTACTATTGCTATTGTGATTGATAGTATTGTCTCAGATGCCTCACAATGAAGTTTTGTGTGTGTGTGTGTGTGTGTGTGTGTGTATGTATGTGTATATATATATATATATATATATATATATATATATATATATATATATATATATATATATATATATATATATATATATATATATATATATATATATATAAAACCCCAAGTGCATAATATATGCTCTGTTGATAAGACTAAGAGTATCAAGTACATAGTCCTATGACTAACTGGAAGAGTTGTTGTTCATAACTGCAATTATTTAGAACAGTTTTCATTAAATTAACAATATTAATTAGTGCTTTTTCCCAAAATGCTCTTCATTGTTCTATTATTGTCACACAGCTTACATATCTGACCAGAATGTGGTATAAAGTCGAAATCAACAGATTTTCTTACACTGCCCTTGTGACTAATGCTAGAACCGTGGATTTCCTAAAAATAAGCACATTCCTCACTAATCTGAAACTAAGAATTCTGAGAGTATTTTGCCTGAATCAATTATCTGGATATAAAAGTGTAGAATGTATATAAAATGCATATATTTATTTCAAGTGAATGGTAGAGATATTTGTTACTGAAAGAAATACTTGAATTATGTCTAAAAACGAAGACATGGGTCTAAATATCAACTAAAATCAAACCATTTTTTTCATCCAAATTTGATCTAAAATTATCTAGCTGCTTTTCTTTACTAGTTGAAGCATTTTTTCACATCTATCACAGCTTCTTTGCCATGTAAAAATGACTTTATTTATTTAGCCCAAGAAACAGGATAAAAAGCAGAAATATCCTATCTTTCATAATTATGAAAAAATGTTGCTTTGATGGAGTTTTTAAAATACTTGTTATTATGACTGACCAGTCAACAAGATGCTTAGACTGGATAGGGTAATTTTATTGACTTATCAAGTTCTTCTGCAATAGGAAAATATGTTTAAATGATATTAAAAGTATTGTCACAGGATGTAAATTGTTCCAAATAAAGCTGATTGCTGCAGTTGAATGATTTTCAAGTAGTGCTCCAGATGTTTTGGGATTGCACACCCAAAACCCAAAGCACTTACTACTGTTTGTACTGAACCATGGTTGCTCAGTGGTTAGAATGCAGTACTGCAGGCTACTTCTGCTGATTGCCAGCTGCCAGGAGTTTGGCAGTTCGATTCTTACTGGCTCAGCCTTCCATGCTTCTGAGATGGATAAAACGAGGACCCAGATTGTTGGGTGTAATATGCTGACTCTGTAAATTGCTTAGAGAGGGCTGTAAAGCACTGTGAAGTGGTATATAAGTCTCAGTGCTATTGTTACTACCTTAGCTTTCTTTTGTCACAGTCATTCTACTTCAAGTCTTTGTATTTTGTGATTTTTCTCCTGTTCTTTCTCTTCTATCTGCTGTCTCCAGGAATTGCAATAGATTGTCTATGTGGTTGAAGTGGAATAGCCTGGAAGATGTTTTTGATCTTTTATAATTATGGACTGACTTATTCAGTGTTGTTGACAGAGACATTGCAGTGGCAAACAGTAGTGGTGGATATAAGAATCTCTGAAAGATTCCTCTCTTGATAATAATCTCCCAAGCCTACCATCATTAACCAGCAACCATTGTACCATTGCTTTTTACATAAAACCTCTAATATTTCTATTGATTCCTATTATTTCCTGACATTTGTTTATCCAGTCATGGAGCAGAGAGTTAAAGATTTTCTTGAAAACTATCCAACTATATTCAAGTGGATCTTCCTTGTTTTGTATGGTCCCAAAATCATATTGTTAATTAGGAAGATTTTTTTTTTTGTCTTTGGGTGGCTTCATTTTTTGCTGAGGTACAAAGAGCTGTTTTTAATTGGATGCTATTGGATTGCATCAGTAACCACTCTCAATAACAATTTAAAATTTATTGTTGGTAAGCAGGTAATAGGTCTGTAGGTTGCCTAGGACTGCCCCTTTTGTTTCATTATTATTCATAGCTTTTGCTAGATGTTAACCAATCTTCACTTTCACCTCCTTGCAGTATGTTATTAAAATGCTTGGTATGAATGGGTATAGACAAGTCAGATGTTTCAATCAAAAATTATATAGATCATTTTGACCTTAATTCTTAATGTTCCTAGTCAATTCTTGATCTTCCTTGTTTTCCCCCCACCATTTTGGCTATTATTGCAAATTATTGCAAATTGTTGCATATCAGTTTCTTTTTTATTCTTATCTATTTTTATCCAAGCCAGATTCTTGTTGTATTTCTTTGGTCTGCTTCATATCTATAGTTCTCCCAGAACTTCCAACATTTTGTGTTGACTGCTTCACTCAGTTGCTCTGCTGATTTATTGGTAGAAAAATTGAGATTCTGCCTTTAGTGTGCCATTTGAGCTTCATATCAGCTGACCTTGGCTACAGCTATTATTTGCTGCTTTATTATTTCCAGTGCTTTCTTAATCTTTTTTGTTTCTAGGTGATATTTCTTGATCAGATGTTCTTCGGTCTCTTTTCTTCAGCTTCTTTTTTCCGTCTCTTCGAACTTGCTTGAATGTGATCTTAGAATTTGATAACATTTTCCAGCCTGATTTTCCATGTTGATTATCCCTTTGATATATATTTTTTGGATTTTTTTTCTTCTGTGTTGATTTTCCATCCCTGAAATTAAATTTTAACTACAGTCATGCTATACATTAGTTGTTGTTTTTTCTTTCAGTGAGCTGATGCTTATATTGGCATCTTTTAATACCTGTACTAGCTAGTTCTATGGAACAAGCAAATTATTCTGTTATTTTTATGTTGTTCTAGATGCAGAATTAATTTTTGTTTCAATTTTTCTTTAGTTCTTTCTGAGAAAAAGGCAGAGGAGAAGGTGCTTGGTGTGGAAGTGAAAACAGTTCAATAGATACATTGGCTTCTTTTACTCTTGTGTCCCCTAGATTTGACTCTCTGGCAAGGCTTTGTTCTGGGTAGACCTTTGCAATTCTTTTGATTCTTCTTTGAATGCATTAGTTTGTATTATAAATCAATGTTGATCTGCTTCTGTTCTGTTATATTTGATTCTGAGTGTTCTTTTTTCCAGAACTTGTGCATTCTTTTCAGACATTCTGTTTACATTGGACTTGTTTTGTAATAACAGATGATTGATTGTTTTCAATCTTTGTATATTTGCAACAAGTAAATGACTTTTTTTTTTCTAGTAGTCATGAAACTTCTGGTGACTTTTTTATTATTATTATTTTAATAAGATATAAGGGCTGCCTTACTTTCTTTGGAGATTCCTGTAGGAACTGTACTTAAAAAAGTTTTTCTACCTGAGATGTTTTAGCTGAAATCTGCAAATAGATAATTGGTGTTCCATCTCTGCTTCTGCAAAGAGTAGCAAAGCCTTTGATGTTAATCACAACTCCAGCGTATTTACAAGGAATGTTTAAAGCTGAGATAAGTCAGCAGACTGCTAAATAAATATATAGTCCCAGTGGTGGAATTCAAATTTTTTTACTACTGGTTCTGTGGGTGTGGCTTATTTGGTGGGCATGGCTTCGTGGTCATATGACTGGATGGGTGTGGCTTAGTAGTCATGTGACTGGGTGGGTGTGGCCAACTCAATGTCACTCACATCAAGGGGTGCCTCACCTGGCCCCTCCCCTCCAAGCCATTACTTGTCACCCAGCCTCAACTTATCTATAGTTCTGTAAAAATGTTGTTCACCTTTTTTGACTTTATTATCTGCATACTATAGATGTACTTTCATGGACCACTGAAAGGAGGAAATGATTCACATGCTTTACCCAAGAGTGTGATAGGCAACAGGCTTTTAAGGGGTTGCCACAAAGAAAGGGGGACAATGTATTTTTCAAAGAAGCAGAATGCAAACAAGAAGCAATGGATGGAAACTGAACAGAGAGAAGCAACCTAAAACTAAGGAGAAACTTCCTAACAGTAAGAACAATTAACCAGTGTAACTGACTGTCTCCAGAAGGTCTGGATGCTCAATCGCTGAAAGTTTTTAAGAAAAGACTGAACAGCCATTTCTCAGAAATGGTATAGCGTTCACCCCAAGGTCCCTTCTGACACCTTTCCCAGGATTTCTACTCAGAGTCTGGCATCCTCAGTTTTCTTGCCTGAGCTGGGGGTTGGACTAGGAGACCTCCAAGGTCCCTTTCAACTCTTGTTAAACACATGTGTATTTTATGCTCTGGACTATTGACATTGAATGCATGTAAACCCTGAAAAATATGTGGTAGCCTTGGGCTACCTATGTGTAGGGACAGCCCCTATGTGTAAGGACAGTGTAAAATATTAACACATGATAAATAATGGAACAATTAAAAATAATAGTACAGAGTTTTATCTCTCTCTCTTCCTATTTTTCTTTCTTTCTCTCCTTTTTTTTCTCTCCTTTTCTTTCTCTCCCTTTCTTTCTTTCTTTCTTTCTTTCTTTCTTTCTTTCTTTCTTTCTCTCTCTCTCTCTCTCTCTCTCTCTCTCTCTCTCTCTCATACACACACACACACACACACACACACACACATACAGCACTTAACAGACAAGCATTTTGGAAGCAGCTCCTTTAAATTTCTCCAAGGCTGAAGTGGATTCCCCCACCCCCTCTGTCAGACTGCACGTCTTCTCACTCCAGCACTTTAACTCACAAGGGGAAAGTGATACTTGCGGCGTCCTTGGGGAATCCTTGGAGAAGTTTTTAAAGGACCTGCTGCTTTTAAAATGCATTTCTTTTACATTGCAAAAGTGCTTCAAGGCTTGATTCACCCCCACCCCTTCTGTCACACCGCACTCTTTCTCACTTCAGACGTTTTAGCTCACACAGGGAAAGCGATACTTGCAGCATCCATATGGGGAATCCTTGGAGAAGTTTTTAAAGGACCTGCTGCTTTCAAAATGCATTTCTTTTACATTGCAAAAGTGCTCCAAGGCTTGATTCACCCCCACCCCCTCTGTCAGACCGCACTCCTTCTCATTCCAGCGCTTTAACTCACATGGGGAAAGCGATACTTGCAGCGTCCAAGCCTTTCTTCCTTTCCCCCAGGGAGAAAGAGGACATGGAGAACGGAAAGCTAGGAGAGCAATCGCAAGTGAGCAACTGGGCGACTGGGTTGGGGGCATAGCCAGCCAGGGTTTGCCACCGGTTCGGCGACCCATGCCAAATAACCGCTACCGGTTCACCCGAATAGGTGAGAACTGGTTGAATAGCACCTCTGGGTAGTCTTCAATCAGCAATCAGAACCGGCAATTTGTTAAATGAATCTGGTGCTAAGTGAAAACATGAGTGCTTTTAAGATCTTATTTCACAAACTTCCTTCCCTTTAAAGATCTTCTAAGATCATAAATATGAGGGTTGGTTGCAAAGTTATTTGTTCATCACAACTGTAATTGCAATGTTTATTTTGGTGGTAAACAAGGCAATCACTAAACAAGGACTCTCTGTTGACTAAAGAGACTTAAGAAGTCTTCCTATAGACATAGAAATTCAAAAACTTTGCCTGATTTTCTGGGAAAGTTGCCAGGTTATTCTGGTTCGTGTTGTGCCATAAAGCAAAGGACAATTCCTTTTGAGCAGAATGTGCATTTGTATAAATGGTGAGGTGAGAGTATGAATGTGAACAGTATGTCAGTATCTAAATTATGTATATGCTTACGGTATATTAAAAACATTGACCTATCCAGCAATATCATGCAACATTTGTCTGCAAGCATGCATATATGCAATACCCTGATCCAAAGTCTTGGAAAATAATCTCTTAGACCAATTGTTCTAGTATAAGAAAAACAACTGCACAATAGCTGAAAAATAAAATATAAATGGTAGAACTGACAAAACTATTTATTATTCAGTTTTGTTAGATCAGTTGTAGCAAACAGAAATATTTCATGACAATTTATTTTATTTAATTCTGCTTGTGCAAAATTATATTAGTTTTAAAAGAGTCAATGTTTATCCTACTGGTTTCAAGATACATGATATTATGTAAGATTCTGCTAATGAGCCTCATGCTCTGTGAGAATTCAGAACTCCCACTTGTCTATTTGTAAAGTAATGGAATTTATTTAGTATCCTTTCCCAACAAAGTGTGGGAAAAACAAGCCGAAGCACAAAGTGGTATTTTCTGCAATGCTTCAATGAAATTAGGCAACTAACTCAGATCTTCATTCAGGAGCTAATATGAATTTCAACAATGGTGCAATTAGATCATTTTAGACTACATACCGATCTTCTGATCTGCCTGCTTTAGACATACAGCACACTGATACTAAAACCTGCTAAATCAGGTCTGCATGGGAGAAACTTCCTGGTCATTCACAAAATAGGGTTCTAAATGAGATCTGATAGCACCACTGAACCTGGGTACTAGAAATCTTGACCTGGCCTCCAAATTTATTGCATTATTTGTCTTACATCATTCCAGCCAAAATATTGTTTCTCCATCTCATGGAGTGAATATTAAGGTCAGGAAGATAACCCCATAAAATGACTGTATCACATATAATCTGACTAGCCCATAAAGCATGTGACAGTAAAACTGTTTACCAGTTCTGTGAGAAGGCCACCTGCATGTTCATTTCACCACACAGCTAGATTTGTATTCTAGAATCTCTGCAAACTGTTCCTAGCACAGAGGTGAATGCTGCCTAAACAGAGCAATGGGCAATATTTGTAATTATTGCGATAAAGGAGATAAATAATAGGCCAGACATGTGAAAAGTTGAGTGGTTTCTAGGAAATCAATCATTTTGCACAAACTCACTGTAAAGACATTAAATCAGTGTTTTGTATGGGCTGCTCGATTTAAATTTGATTGAACTGGCCAGAGCCCCATTTATTGCTTAGCTGCCAGCCCTTCCACCTCACCCCATGCCTGACAGCACCTTCAGTTGCAATTTAATATGTGTAAAATAAAGATCCCTGGTCTGCATGTCCTGTCAGTTTACCTTAAAAAAATAATAAAGGATGCTGATCTCAGGAGACAAAGAAGACTGTTTGCTGACAGCCATTTTTTATTGCAAACTACCATTTGACAGGAAAGAAGACTAACCTCTTCCGATGGAAGAGGATATTTGTAGATCAGGGACGAATTGTGGGCTCCTTGGTACTCTCTGGGCTTGATTGTTTGCTTGCAGATGTTTCATTACTCAGCTAGGTAACATTATTAGTGATGTTACCCAGTTGAGTAATGAAATGTATACAAGCAAACAACTAGGTTCAGAGAGAACCAAGGATTCCATGGAGACTAACTTGCTTTCCTTGCTTTCCGGTGCTGTAACCAACTGTGATCTAATAAAATATATGCCTAGTTAAGTCAATGCTGTCCTGATGCAGCAAAAGGGAAGGTTTTTCATATGTTACTCAGAATCTTAAAACATTCTTTAGGGAGAACCAAAAAGAAAATAACCTAAAGCAGTCCTTCAAGAATTGAATATGCTCAAAGACTGGAATAGTATATGTAGATATTATGAAATGACAGTTTAGACCAGGGGTGTCAAACTCAAGACCCACAGGCTGAATCTGGCCCGCGTGTGCTTAGATCTGGCCCATGGAACCACCCTAGAAACAGCAAAAGATTGGCCCATGGTGCATCTACCAGCACTATGGGAGGGCTGTGTGTGGCCCTTGCAAACACCGTTTTTGACTGTGATGGCCTCCTGCAACCCCCTGCCAGAGAAAACAGAGCTTGGCCCTGTGCATAGTCCTCCTGAGCTCCATTTTGCTTGCAGAGTGCTTGGGCCGCCACAGGTGCCCCTGACATGATTGATGTCAAATTGGCCACTGAGGCAATTAAATGGTTAACCCGGCAAATCATGAGACATGGAAACAGGGTTTTTCCTCGGGATGAAATGCCCCGAACCGAAGTCCAAAGCACTCTTTTATTTAGAAAAAGCAAGGTTACAGAATTCTCAGCCAAGCAATAATAACACAAAGTCAGTTCATTAAAATCAGTTCATTTCGTTACTTCTTTGTTACAGATAAGACCACATTCCTGGCTCTACATGAAGCAAACTCCCTGTTCCATCAGCCAAGGTCAGGTTGCGTGTACATTGAGCATCATTAATTAGAACAATTGAACAATTAATCCCACATCTCCCCCTTTTCTATTTCATAACCATCACGAGCATAATAAGTAGTAACATGTATTTCTTGCGTTTGTTGAAATAAACCTCTTACCATGACTATCAAGGAAGGCAAGCACTGAATACAGCAACAGACACTTACCAAAGCAACCAGTATCAAGATGATCGATATAGCCATCCTTCGGATCCAAGACCCATCCGGCAGCCAGGACCACATGGCTCCCCATATGTCTACGGTACCAGAACCAGTCCCTACCAAAGGATTCTGAGCAATCAAATTTTCCATGGCGTCAATAGTAAGGGTTAGATTAGGGCCGTGATCAGTCACATAAGTACAACAAACAGCACCTACCAAAGCACAGACTCCTCCTTTAGATGCTAAAAGGTAATCCAAAGCATAACGGTTCTGTAGAGAGACCAATCTGATCTGTTGAAGCTCTTCATTGATATCTTTTAAAGCTTTGATAGTCAGATTAAACATTTGTGTAGTCCAATTATTTAACAGGTGTAAATCTCGATAATTCATAGCCACCCCCAAACTAGGAAACAAACTTCTGGCTAGTTGAGTTGACCAGCTACCCCCCATTGTTAAACCGGAATCTAGGTCGTCGGTTCCTCGTTTATTGCGGACACGTAACTCTGTCGGGAGTGTGTCCCGAACCCAAACAGCAGGTGCAAGCCAACCAAGCGTACAAGTGCCATACCAACCACTCGGAATGACAGCATATGCATTGTACCCACATAACCACCAAACTTCTCCCACAAATAAGGGGAGACTACGGTTCTCTACAGCAGAAGCATTTGCTTGCTCAATAATCATACCAATTATCTGACACATAGAAGAAGGCATAAATTTGCTAGTAAAACAATGAGTAGCCTTAGCATTTACCGGGTGTTCGTTGGTTGGGTCAATAAGGTCTCCTTTAGCACAAGTTAAATTGTGTTGAACACAATTTCTGTCCGGGGTGCAATTAAATACCGTCCGTCGGCATTGAAAGTCTGAATCCATTTCAGTCCATCCAGACGTGTAAAGATTCTTTGCATTAATGATTATTGTCCGTCTACATCGAGGATAGTCCCCCAGAAAGATCCCACCTGTCTGGTTCACTATTTTAAAACAAACATCCGCTTCTTCCTGGAGACGGGGACTAAGAGCAGTCACCGACTTGTGGAAAGGTTCGTCTGACAGTAAATCTGCAAAAGTTCCTTTAAAGGTTGCATGGGAGGCTATTGAAGTCAGATTCAAAGGGACACCTTCCAAGACTAATCCGCCATGACCTCCTGTTGGTAAATGCAAACAAATCCAGCAGTTCGTTCTGTTAAGCATAGAAGCCATCTGAGCTGCATCATTTACCAAGGTGTTCTGCTCCCAAATTCCCAGGTCCGCTCTCTTGTTCAGACCTCCGAGGTTGCTGGCCATACATATATGGACGAATGCAGCGACCAGGCACCCAACGAACACCATTTTCATTTTCCACTGCAGCATATCCGCGGCCCCACGTAATAAGTTTAAATGGGCCGCACCACGTAGGGTCTGGGAGAAACCGAGCCCAGACCAGAGGGCGATTTTCTGTAGAAGAAACAGAAGAAGGGAAAAACCGGTCTGCCGCTGTAGCTGGAGGCGAGCCGGTGGGAGTTAGAAAATTTAAAGAATATAAAGCAATATTGAGAGTGTCTTGTATTCCCGGAAGTCCCGGGGAATTCCCCCTTTGTTGTTGTTTAAATTTTTCGAGCATGCGTTTTAAAGTGCCATTTGCTCGCTCGCAAATAGCCTGTCCTTGCGAGTTATAGGGGATTCCGAATTTATGACAAATTGACCAACGATCACAAAATTGAACAAAGTTTGAACTAGTATAGGCAGGACCATTATCTGTTTTTAGCTCCTTAGGTGGCCCTGAGGAGGCAAAAGTGCGGAGACAATGATTAATGACATGCTTAACAGTCTCCCCCCTTTGCGGGGTAGCCATAATAAACCCAGAAAATGTGTCAATACTAACATGTAGATATTTCCATGGGGCAAAGGAGGGATACTGCGTGACATCCATTTGCCAAAGGGCATTACGGTGCAAACCCCTAGGGTTTACTCCCATGGGTATAGCTGTAGCAATTTTACTACAGGTAGGACATTGCTGGACAATTGCAGCAGCTTCTGTAGCTGAGAGGCCAAATTGTTTGATAAGGGCTTTTGCCCCTTGATGGAAGTAAGAATGGCTGTCCCACGGAGTTGTTTTAGATAAATGTAAGTGCTCCACACGTGTGGAGGCATCAGCTCGCTGGTTTCCTTCAGCAAGGATTCCAGGAAGATGGGAATGACTACGCATATGCCCAACAAAATAAGGACATTTACGCTGTTCTAAGATTTGCTGATATGATAAGAAAAGAGCAAGTAGCCCTTCCTCCGTTCCTGGGGATACATATGCCCCTTTGAGGCATATAGTTAAGTTGTAAACATATTGACTATCCACAATTAGATTAAATGGCGTGTCAGGAAAAGTTTGAAAAGCCAACATAGCAGCGGCCAATTCTGCTCGTTGAGCTGATTTTTGAGGGGGGGTAATTTTCGTATGCCACTTCTCGTTTAGTTTCCATACGCACGCACCATATGTTTTTCCTCCATCCACAAATAAGGTCAAAGCATCTGGGAGAGGAAAAGAGCAGCGAACTTCTGCCAAAATTATATGTGTATTGGTGACAATGGACAATCTATGATCTGATGGTAAATGATAAGCAAAAGTGCCTTGCCAATTTGCTAAAGACAATTGAAGTAGCTCAGAGGTAGCCAAGAGTTGTTCCCATAAGTGAAGCCGAAAAGGAACATAAATAATAATAGGTTCAATGCCCATTAATTTAAGGCATCGGAATCGACCCCTTAAAATCAAAGTGGATAAGGTATCTTCTCCTGTGGAGACAGATTTTTTCCCAACATGGCCTAAGTGAAGCCATTCAAGAAGCAGGGTTTTTTCTGACGTTATCTGCAAAATCACACCAGTAGGCAATCGACCAGGCAATAACGCTAAATGAGGAGGGGCATTTTCCTGACATCTATCTGTCCATTGCTCAGTCAGCCGACGTTCAACCAACCGAACAACTTCTAACTGTTTCTGACTAAGGGATATTGGATCAGCAGGATTTTTTCCTTGACGCAGGGCATCAAACAAAGGGCTTAATTCCTGGGTAGAAAGATTGCAATAAGGTCTTACCCAATTAATATTTCCTAACCACTTTTGTAGTTCTACTAACGTAAACACTGGTGGTAAATCGAATTTTACCATCATAGGCGTGGAGTGAGCTGCTGTCAACTTGTGGCCTAAATATTTAAAAGGACTATGAGTTTGAATTTTTTCTGAGCTTACACAAAGTCCATACCTAGATAAGTGTTCTATTAAAAGAGCCATTGACTGTGCTACGGTCCCTTCCGGGCCAGGAGCGGCCACCAAAATATCATCCATGTAATGAATAACTTTCCACCCTGGTCGTGCCTTACGGAAGGGTGACAGCGCCAGAGACACATACATTTGACACATAGTAGGACTATTTAGCATTCCCTGAGGAAGGACCTTCCATTGATATCGCTTAGTTGGTTCTTCATTATTTAAAGCGGGGACAGTAAATGCAAAGAGCTTCCGATCATCATAATGTAAAGGAATTGTGAAAAAAGCATCTTTTAAATCTATAACAACTAAATCCCAGTCCTTAGGGATCAGATTGGGATTGGGCAGACCACATTGAAGAGGGCCCATTGGCAATATTATCTGATTAATTTTTCGCAAATCATGTAAGAATCTCCATTTACCACTTTTCTTTTTAATAACAAACACAGGGCTATTATACGGACTAGTGGAGGGTTCAATATGGCCAACTTCTAACTGTTCCTGTACTAATTGATGAAGATTATATAATTTTTCACTGGATAAAGGCCACTGCTCCGTCCACACTGGGACAGAGGATAACAAGCGTAATTTCAAAAGAGTCTCCATAATTCCACCACTATCAATCCTCTACTGTAATGACAGCTTTCAGCTGACTCATCAAATCTCTCCCCCACAAGTTGACATGTAATTGCATGACAATAGGTTTAATTTTCGCTGTTGCACCCCCCTGCTTCAGCGTAGCCGTGAGCCATTTCTCGCTAACCTGAGCCTCTTGGAGACCACCAACACCTCGTACAGCAGGAGTAGCCACTAACGGCCAAAACTTTGGCCACTCAGCCGACCGAACAACTGAGACATCAGCTCCTGTGTCCAACAAACCAGAAAAAGGTTTGCCATTGAGTAAAATTGTCATGATTGGTTTATAGGCTGCTATCTGTTTAGTTACGGTAAAAACAGAGCTCTCAAAACTGTTCTCATCAGTGGATCCAAAACCTCCTTCCCCCCTTATTCTAGCCGAATCTCCAGGGGGGGTTACACAGGGCAGCAATATTAACTGAGCCACTGCCATCCCTTTAGGTAGAGAAACAGGAGTATTTGCATGAAGCTGCACCTTGATAATTCCCTCATAGTCAGCATCTATCACTCCTGGGACTACAAAAACTCCTTTCTTCCCTGCTGATGATCGTGGTAAAACCAAACCAACCGTACCCTCTGGCAAAGGCCCTTTCATTTCTGTGCTAACTACTTCAATTAAACCTGGAAAAGTCAATGAACATGGGGTGGCAAGCGGCAAATCTATGCCCGCAGAATGAGCAGTTGCAGGTCTATGGCTTAAGCAACCAATATTAGACTTATCTTGGCAGAGTTCCTTATTTACTCCTGGATTTGTTGCCGGGGGCTCTGCCACCTCCCCCTGAGTTAGTTTTTTTGTTGTGACATTGAACGACACTGATTCGCCCAATGATACCCCTTCTTGCATTTTGGACAGACTGTTTTTGGCTTACTTAATTGTCCCTTACGACCTTGATGTTGACCACCACCAGGGGCCCGGCACTGAGCTTTGAAGTGACCGGGCTTCCCACAATTAAAACAATTTCCCTTCCCTTGCAAGGTTCCTCGAGTCATTGCTGCAGCCAGGGCATCCATTTGATGGAGCTGGCTTCCTACAGCAGCACAAGCTTCAATCATTTGTGCAATTTCCTTCGGTCCTGTAGCTATCAAGGGCTTCAGAATAGCCTTACAGTCTGCATTAGCATTTTCTACGGCTAATTTTTGGAGTAATTCTGCAGCCGCCATATCATTATCTACCGATCTTTCAATTGCAGTTTTCAATTTAGTAATAAAATCCTGATATGGCTCAGCATTTCCCTGCTTGATGGTAACAAAACTGCGAACGGAACTACCTCCAGCCTCATCTACTTTAGTAAACGCAGCCAACACACAAAGGTTAATCATAGGGAAAACATTATCTGCCAGATTATCTCGTTGTGACTCAACCGTGTTGAATTGACCTGCGCCATATAACTGATCAGGTGTAACCTGTCCTGTCCCTCTGGCTAATGCCTGCTGCCTATATTGAAAATCCCAAACAATATACTGACCAGAGGACAAAATCATTCTGGCTAAAGCTTTCCAATCCTCTGGTATCATCATTCGACCAAATGCCAAAGCTTCCAGCAAAGCAGTTGTATATTTACTTTTTAACCCATAATCTTTTACTGCTGTGGTAATTTCCCTGAGAGTTCTTAATTCTAAAGGACGCCAAACACGTTCCTGATTCCCTACTCCATCCATTTCTACAACAACAGGAAAAGCTGAGACCGGAAGGTTGATCAATTCCTCCGGAGACAGCTCCCCATTCTCCATTGCCTTTTCAAATCCAGCATCCACCGCATTTTTCACTCCGCGAGGGGCTAGCGAAAGCTCGCTAAGAGCAGGGGCAGAAAGAGGGAGCAGCAGCCCAGGATTATGAACTGCTGTGGTATCAGCTGGCTGAACAAGAACTGGCTGATAAGGAGGTGGGTGAATGACAGGATCAGGAGGGGGTTGTAACAAAGGATTATTTTGAATTTGCAGTGCCTCAATCAAAGAACGCCATGTACAGAGTATGGGTGCAGGGGCGCGAGGCGCATTATGCAAATCCTCACCTATCTTCCTCCATGTAGACACTTTTGTGCTGCCTGACAAAGGGTAATTTGACATATGTTCCCATACATATTTCAAAAGTTCTTTGATCTCTTTTCCCTTAACTTGCCGAGCTTTCCCAGCTGAGTTAAACTGAAAGTAATTTCGCTTAACTATCTCTTTCAATTCCCTGACGTGCTCTTCTTGAGCCTGAGATAGATCATTCCTCATACTTACGATGAATCAGACGCGGTCCAGCCGTGTACCTGATGAAAGCGCTTAAGCCAATGTCTGGCGAAGGATGGGGACAAAGCGGACGTATCCCTTAAGAATCACGTCGGAGTCACCACTTGAGGCAATTAAATGGTTAACCCGGCAAATCATGAGACATGGAAACAGGGTTTTTCCTCGGGATGAAATGCCCCGAACCGAAGTCCAAAGCACTCTTTTATTTAGAAAAAGCAAGGTTACAGAATTCTCAGCCAAGCAATAATAACACAAAGTCAGTTCATTAAAATCAGTTCATTTCGTTACTTCTTTGTTACAGATAAGACCACATTCCTGGCTCTACATGAAGCAAACTCCCTGTTCCATCAGCCAAGGTCAGGTTGCGTGTACATTGAGCATCATTAATTAGAACAATTGAACAATTAATCCCACAGGCCACACCTACCCTGGCAAGGCCCCTTCCCCCAAGGCCAAACACAACCATGATATGCCCGTCAATGAAATCGAGTTTGACACTTCTCATTTAGAGAAAATATGTACCATGTGGCCTCAGGAATTCTTTTCAATCCCTTAACGATAATAGCTCCATTCCATGTCACCTGGAAGAAAAGGGAATTACAATGAAGTTGCTGACAATATTCCCAGCAGCTGCCCAACTGCCTCTCCCATAAAGATACATTCCTGGATTTTATTTTTCTTAGCAATCTGACCTGGTCCATTTTTGAACCCCAATCTCTCTTTTGTACACATACACAGTCAACATTCTCCCCTCACATCAAATTTGGTCCCTTGCTGTTCTGTTTCCATACAATTGTGTTAATGGTAAAAAAAATCATATGGATGAACAGAATTCCAACTCCTTTAATCAATTTATTTCAAAATTCTGTTGGGATAGAAAGAATAAAGAACCAAAGAGATAGACTGAAAGAAGATTGACTAGGTATTAACCCTATGAGAGCATTTCATTGAGGTTTACTATTTTTTAAATAAAATTCCATTGCTTTGCTCTTATATACTTTTTGCAGAAAAGAGTAAGGCTTATCATTCAAACTATGGTTTCATGGTTTTCCTGTCTATCTTAGAAACCTTTGTGCAGTCAGTCAGATATTTCCTTGTATTGATTTCACTTTTTCCTCACTATGGAATTTGAAAGCAATGTATGGAGCTAAATTCGCTCAGCTCCAGTAAAAGTTTGTGTTCCGTAATCTACTACTTGATAAGATAGAAAATTGTGGGTTAGGATCAGAGGTCCCCAATTACCAGACCGCTGCTCACTATGGGGCTGTGGAAGACATGGACAAGCACAGATGTGTGTATGCAACTCCATTTGCACACACAGCGGGTGTCCAAGAGTGCATGTGAGCAGGTGTCCAAGAACGCATGTGAGCGCATGTATGCAAGCTGTCTGCTTGTGTGCCTGTCACTTGCACAAATGGAATTCTATGTGCAAACATGGTCACCTACCATTCACATGGAACCATCCTCTCTCTCCTTCTGCCAGTCCACAAAAGAAAAGATTGGAGACTTCTGGGTTAGACAACATCACCACCAGATAGATTCAGAACTGGTTGACCTGCATACAACATATAGTCAACAAAGATTGGAGGCTAAAACTCATGAAGAATGGTTGCAAAATTGGGTATATCTAATTTAATGAAAAGAAGAATTTGGATGACATGATAGCAGCATTCAAATATTTAAGGGCCTGCTATAGAAAAGAGGAGTTAAACTATTTTTCAAAACACTGAAGGCAGGACAAGAAACAAAGAATGGGAACTAATCAATGACAGAATTAAGGAGAAATTTCCTAACAGTTAAAACTATTAATCAGTGAAATGACTTATCTCCAAAAATTGTGGATGCTTCAACACTCGAAAGCTCTTTCCAATTCTATTATTCTGTTATTCTCAAAATTCTAGACTTAATTTATTTTTGCCCTAAAAACCACTTGATCCAATTAAAAAAAGGTATATCACAGTTCTTTTATTTGTTGAATTGTAGAAACAAATCTGTAAAAGAAAGAGATTCTTCTTCTTGTGCCATATCCATCATTGGATGCTGGCGATCATGTTGGCAATTCTATTTTTATCAACAATTGCACAGAAAACTGCTGTTGAGTTTTCTCCAAATCAGTCCCTTAGATTTTGGAGCCATGATATTCTTCTTCTGCCTGGACCTCATTTGCCTTCAATCTTTCTTTGGAGGATTAAGTGAAGCTTGCATACTTTTTGGGGTGTCACATCACATGTCCAAAATATTCTAATTTTCACTTCTTTATGGTTTTGATGATTTCCCTTGCCTTTCCCAAGTGGCTTATCACCTTCTTATTTCTGAAATTGTCAATCCAACTTTTACGTAACAGCTGCCTGTAAATCCACATTTCAAATGCTTCTAGTCTCTTCAAATGGCTTTCTGGCAGAGACCAACTCTCTACTCCGGAGAACAGGATGGAGAAGATGTAGAAGCTGACAAGCCTGATTTTCAATCTTAGGCTTATGTCATGACTGCAGAAGACCTTTTTCATTTTTCAAGAATGCTGTTCGAGCCTCCTCTATCCTTGTTTTTACTTCAGTGGCCATGTTCCAGCTTTCATGTAAATTAGAACCGAATTATGTGATCCTATCAATTTTTTCTAGTGGTATTCCTTCTGAAGTTATCGATGGTAAATTAATGGGTTGTTTGCTGATGATCCTGATCCTGGTTTTTGAGGTGTTAATCTTCAAGCCGTATTTTTTAAATATTTCTGTGACTCGTTGATGAGGAACTGAAGGTCTGGCAAGCATAACTGTGCCATCAGCATATCTTAAATTGTTGATCTGAACACTGTTTACTTTGAGGCCAGTATCAATGTTTTCTAGTGCTTGAAAATTGATTCAGAGTTATTATTAAACAACAGCAGAGACAGAATACAGCCCTGTCTCACCTCTTTTCGTATTTCTGCATCATCTGAGTATTTTCGGCCTAATTTCACATTTGCTACCTGATGCCAATATAGATTATTTATGATTTAGATGTCTTTGTCATCTAGTCCCACTTGTTTCAGGGTTTGTAATAGTTTGCTGTGTCTTATTTGATCAAATGCTTTTTCAAAATCAATGAAGCACATATAAACACTGTGATTGACATCTCTATAACACTGTGCAAAGAAAGAAATAGTAAAATAATATGGTTACTGGGACAGCCAGTCATAATAATGGTCTATCATCACCTATTTCCCAAATTTTTGGGACATCCTTGTTTACAAGGATAAATGACTTGATTATAAAGAGCAGAGCAGATCAGAAAATTCAGTGGAATGGCTTGCCTTCAGAAGTTGTGGGTGCTCCATAGTGGAGTTTTTAAAGAAATTAGGTAGCTTCCTTCCTTCCACAGATTGGTATAAGTCTTCTGCTTAAGCAGAGGACTGGACTGGAAGATTTCCAAGGTCCCTTCCAACTCTGTTATTCTGTATTCTATATTCTGAATTCAAATTTCATAGCCCTAGAGAAAACTTCTAAAGAAGCAAACAATATTTCTCCTAAAAGGTGTTGTTTTTTTTTTTGCCTCTAAACCATCTGATTTCCTGTTTCCCTGTCTCTATATGGCAACTTAAGGGGATTTGATTGCCTCTATTCCCAATACAGGTCTCCTGGAAAATTCCTTTACTGTTGTCTGCTAGATGACATGTCCCTGTCACAGGCAAGACACTTTTGAAATTTGTTACTTTCATTGCTATGATATCATGTCAATTGATATGTGATAGCACCCAGGCATCAAATAGCGAGGTGTTCCTTAATCTATTACTATGTTTCTGTCCTTGATTCCATTAATGTTTGAGTACTTTTCTGGGCATCTTATATAATAAATGAAGAAGAAAAGTAACCTGGAACTAAGGAGAATTTTTCTGATAGTTAGAACAATTAATCAGTGGAACAAAATTGGTGCCAGAAGCTGTAAACCTCCAACACTGGAAGTTTTAAAGAAAAAATTGGATAACCATTTGTGTGAAATGGTATTCCTGTCTAGTAGACCTCCAAGGTTGCTTCCAACTCAGTTATTCGATTAATTATTATATTTATATAATTATGTAGCTGAAATTTATTTATATAAATTATTATATCTATATGATTGAGTACCCAGAGAGAGAAATACCAGCCATTACCTAAGATGGAATTCACAGCTCTCTGATTGTGAGGTGAGAGTTCCACCTCTAGGTCACCATGATTGAGTGGCATGGTGACCTAGAGGTGGAACTCTCACCTCACAATCAGGAAGCTGTGAATTCCATCTTAGGTAATGGCTGGTATTTTTCTCTCTGGGCACAAAGAAAACACATCTGCTGAGAACTTCATATATGCATCAGGAAGGGACTCCAGCCAGTAAGTGCTCAACTCCATTCAGTTGCCCTGACTTCGCCTTGATGTAAGAGATTATAGCAATAGTAATAGCCCTTAGACTTATATACTGCTTTAAAGTGCTTTACCACCCTCTCAAAGCGGTTTACAGAGTCAGCATATTGGCCCCGACAATTTGGTCCTCATTTTACCCACCTCAGAAGGATGGAAGGCTGAGTCAACCTTGAGCCTGGTGGGATTCAATCTGCCAAATTGCAGTAGGAGTGGCTTGCAGTATTGCACTCTAACCACTGCGCCACCGAGGCTCCTTAACATTATTATTATATTATACATATTATTATATGATTGTTAAAAAAATATATCTATATGATCATGAAATGAAATTTGAGGAATGAAAATGGTGTGACTAATACAATATGACCTTTGGATAGTCTTGAAGTATATAGCTACAGCTATAGTTATCAAATTGCAGAGTGAACACTGTTATAATCAGAGACAGAATAATCTGACATGGAAGTAAATGGTTCTAGTCTAGGAGTCTGATCACACCTCACTTTTGCATCTCTAGTCCTGTTGTACTTCTAGTTCTTTTCAACATTAATCAATGGACTAAGGAACTTGTATAGTACTATTTAAGCTAAACCATTTAATAGAGGTATGGATCTAAAGTTAGGAACTAAAATGAAATTATCTGTAAGATTAGAAGGAACTTCAGAAGGCAGAATAGAATGATGTTGGAGCAAAGTCCAAACATAGAGGCAAAAGACATAATGGGTCGATATTTGGGTAACAGTAAGTTTTCATATTTTTCCCAATTGAGAAAAATATTTTTGGCTATCTTGGTCAGGTGAAAACAGCCCACATCTAGAAGGTTTTTTTAATGAGCAGTAACCACCATTCTTAAGAGTCAATTCTTGCACTTTAACACAATTAGTGGTAGGGTGCATGCAATTTCAGGGTCAATAAACCTTATCTTAAAAACATCTCATATTACAGAGATTTTTAAATTTTGTTGTTTGTTTCTGAAGTCATTTCATATACACAACTGCCCTACAATCACTTTAAGTAGCCTGAATAATGGAATATATGTCAATTTATCCAGGCAACTTTGGAACCAATTATTTTTTATATTTTTAAGCGGAAGAACTAATTTTGGGTTCTAATGGTAGGTTATTGACCAAAAATCTTCTCTTGGAACTCACATTGTGCTGACAGATCAGATCAATTTTTAGATGGCAGTAATGAGAGCAGGGCAACAGCACTTCAAAGGGACCAAGAAATATTATCCAAAACCCCACAACACATCACATCACAACACATAGTTGGAGATAATTAAAATGGAGGCCTATTAATCCACTTGATTGAGGAAATACTGGTTCTGCTTTAGCTAATTATCTTAGGATTCCAGAACATTATGTCAGCCTGAAATTGCCTTTAGCTTAGATAAACTAACTATATTTGAACCCAGATCAAATAAAAGCAAGGTTATGCTAGTTGCCCTAAAACTGCATTGCTACATAAGCATACTTTTGAGTATTTTTTTTTTGACACTTTAAGGATCATCCCTGAAACTAAATTCTAGGCACACTTTGCATTTTTTTATTCATGCAATAATGTTTATACCACACTTTTCCACAGCTAGAAATCATCATATCCAGGATTCTCTAAGTGACTTTCATCAATCAATTGACCAGTCCCAGAACTGATGAATTTTAGGTGTTATGGCATTTAGTGGCATTTTCAGGATCTTGTCAGCTTCTTCAGACTGATGAAAGCAACTTTGTGGTGTTGCAACACAAACTCTGGCCTTTGGGAGTATGCATGTAACATCACGACATATGCAGAAAACAAGTGGAATTTGTGTCACAATGCTATGATCCTACAGTCAGCTCTGCAGCTGGCCTGACTGAGGCCATCTTTGAAGCTTCAGGGTTGCTACAAGAGATGAAAATCAGGGAGGAGAGAATACAGATAGCTGGGGTTTGTAGCAAAACAAAATACTTTCTCCTGAACCAAGGACATTCTAACAGGTGGCTGAAGAGTGGAGGAATGTTGTTACCCAGCAACTGGACAGCACCATGATTGGACCATATGATTGTTTGGGAAGAGGGAAAAACTTTTATTTTTAATTAGGTGAAAACCACGGCAATCTTTAGAGTCAGTTTTCACCAGTCTATGCCAATATGATATATCCAATAAAACTGTTCTTTGAGAAATCTACCTGCCTCAGAGTTCTGTGTGTTATGGGTATATGACTTGGAATCCTGACACCTATTTTGTATTTCCATTGTCTATTTCCCTTGTGCTTTACTCATTGATGGGATCCCACACGAGCTCTCTATTAGCTCCTAGACCCAATGAATTAGTTTTAATGCACTGAATGTTTATTGAGTCTTCAGCTAATTCCTAAAATACTTGCTTTTTATAAGAACATAGGAATCCACCTTATTCTAGAGTAGGGCTGTCAAACTCCCAGCCTGCAGGCCGGATGCATCACATGCTGGCCATGCCCGCACTCAGTTTAGCAAAGGGGTGAAAGTCCCTATACATCACGTGATGCTGCCGTGACAATATGAGTTTGACACCCCTTTCTAGAGCAATCCAGTGGCTCATTTTCTACTGCAGCCTCTTGTAGCAGGTCCCTAGGCCTTTCCTGAAAAAGGAATCTTCTATTTCCCCTTTCCTGTAAAGTCAACAAGTCACCTGGTTCTTCTAATATTTATCTGCAGCTGTCTCTATTTAATGTTTATACTAAACTCTGGCACATAGCAGCAATTCTCATTGATCATGGACATAACGCTGCAAACAGTCCAGTGTATTGCAGGCTAATTCTGCCAACTGCCTACTCTCAGCCATTCAGCAGTTCAATTATCAATGTCTCAAGGTTGACTCAGCCTTCCATCCTTTCAAGGTGGGTAATTGCCCAGATTATTGGGGGGCAATATGCTGACTCTGTAAACCACTTAAAGAGGGCTGTAAAGCACTGTGAAAGTCTAAATGCTTTTGCCATCTATCATGTTTCTATGGAAATGTCACTACTTTGAAGTGCTATTGCACTATATAGAGTTAGTTGAAGGGAATTGTTAGATGCCTGCAGATTCTCACCATTCTTTAAAGGATAATTGTAACTGATCCAAGTGCATGTTTATTTTGGTTAAATGTACTTGAATATAGCTTTAATAATCTGGAAAAAATAACCCTGACCATGTCTATTTAGTTACGCATGTAACACAGCCAGTCTCCAGAAGTTTCTGTCCAGAAAGGAGCAGGAAAGAAGTAATTAACAAGATACTAGTAGGAAAAGAAGAAAAAACCTTTAAAATGCAATCATTTGGGGGATTGTATATGTCTTTGCTGTATTATGAAGGTAATATTATTTTTCATCTTGACTTTGTACCAACATTTAAATTTCAATAATACTTTCCAAACTGCAAGCAATATCTTCCAAAGCCGAAAATGGCTTGCTACAGATTCTGTAAGGTTTGCAAAAAAAAAAGAAAAATGGTAATCTTTCCTCTGCTTGCTTCCTATCTTTATAAATATCTATGTTTTAGAAAGGTCATTCATAACTGAGATGAAGGTTAAGATGTCAAAATTAATTTCAGAGCTTTGGAGAAATGACTGAGAGCAGAAAAAGAGAAACTTGGCATCAGTTTCTGGGTGAAGATGAAACAAGTAAAAGATGTTTCTGATGTCCATTGAAGCAGTCCACACATTTCACAGAAATCTGACCTCAGCAGGGAGAAGCAGTCAATCCTAGATCTCAAAAGTAATTCCCATCCAGTTCAGTAAAGTTTATGACCAGGTAACATGAATGGAGGATTTCAAAGCAAGTTTATTTGCACTGCAATTTACTTTACAGTTTTTGGGTGCAGTTTTTCAGTAAACCCCAGAGCTCAGAGTAGGCAATCAAACAGAAATCATGGAAGATAGCAATGAGAAGCTACTTCCAACTGTGATGACCTGGGGCATGGCATAAAGGCAACACAGTCAAATAAGCAAGAAGAGTCCCTTTATTATCTCCAACTTTGTCCCCAATGTCCAGGTTACCTTCGACTGGAGAAAAACTCTCCCAGGAACAGCCTTTAACTATAGAAAATTCAGTACAAAACAAGGTACATACACACTGTAACTAAAAAAATCCAAACAAACCAAGCTGAAGTAATTAACTTGACAGGGTAGGAGAAGAAATTTCAGACTTGAAAGCACGGCAAAACTCACACAGTTGGGAAGACATCAGGAACACAAATATGCCATGATGATACAAAATAAATTCACTTTTTCTCCCAACAACTTGCTGTGCTCAGCTTACTCTTTTATACACTGTGTTCTCAGCTGCAGCTAATGAAGGAAAAACAATTAATACTAACCTGCCTTCAACTGAGGACCTGTATACTGCACGAATCAAAAAGAAAATATTTACAAACCCCTCACATCCCAGACATAAACTGTTTCAACTCCTTCCCTCAAAACAATGCTATAGAGCACTGCACACCAGAACAACTAGACACAGAACAGTTTTTCCCCCGAAAGCCATCACTCTGCTAAACAAATAATTCCCTCAACATTGTCCAACTATTTACAAAATCTGCACTACTATTACTATCAATCTTCCCATCACTCCTTATCACCCATTCCCTCCCACTTGTGACTGTATGACTGTAACTTTGTTGCTTGTATCCTTACGATTTATATTGACTGTTTCCTAGTATGATTTGATTGCTTATTGAACCCTGTGACTATCATTAAGTGTCGTACTTTATGATTCTCGACTCTTGACGAATGTATCTTTTCTTTTATGTACACTGAGAGCATTTGCACCAAGACAAATTCCTTGTGTGTCCAATCACACTTGGCCAATAAAGTATTCTATTCTATTCTCCCCTGTAAGCCACGCAACTCATGTTGCTCCCTTCTCCGTTCCTCCCTGCGTGCCCTAGGATAAAGAGAGAGTGGGCCTGGGTCTTCCTCTGAATTCCCTCTCCCTTGCTTTACCTCTTCCCTGCTCTGCCCAGCCAGACTTTGTCCTTCCCCAGTTTCTTCCACAACCAATGGAGCCACACTCCCATTCCCTGTCAGCTGTTCAGCTTCTCCCTCCAAGTCAGATTCCAACAGGTGCATGACACCAACATTGCTATCAGTGATCTGCAAAAATCTAGATGTATATTAGGTGTCATTAGTAATTTGGGAAATTTGGTTTGCTGCCATATAGTAGTTTTGTTTTGCAGCCAAATATACTGTAGTATGTCTATATATCCGAATATAGTATGATATCAAGGAAATGATCATGTCCATGTGGCTGGTTACCAGGAGATGAGTTTGACTGAAGATTGCTTCAGACCCATTGTGTGTCAGATACCGTGTGTTAGAATATCAGGTTTTAGAGATGCATATTGGTTTTGGAGACTTTGATATAAGATTCATTGCTCTGGTTACCAATGCTTCAAGGCTTTCTATTTTCCAGAAGATCATAAAAGAAAGTACATCAAAGATGGACTGGAAATATAGACTGAATTATCCTCCACTTAGAAACAAACAACCTACTCTCTAACAAACAGTTTGGTTTCAGAAGGAAACTATCCTGTAATCCGCAACTCTTGCATTGTAAAAACATATGGACTACACAACTTGATAAGGGCAAAGCAATTGACACAATTTTCATAGACTTCTGTAAAGCCTTTGATTCAGTGGTACACGACAAACTACTCCTAAAACTAAGGTCTTATGGTATCTCTGGATACCTGCATAACTGGATTGTCAAACAGGCAACAAATGGTCAAAATTGGGAGCGTCCTATCAAAACCTGTACCTGTCAACAGTGGTATCCCCCAAGGCAGTGTTCTAGGACCAACTCTCTTCATACTCTATATGAATGACCTCTGTGATCATATTAAGAGCAACTGCGTTCTCTTCGCTGATGATGTAAAGCTGTTCAATTCCACAGAAAATACCGCTACCCTTCAAAAAGACCTTGACTATGTATCAGAATGGTCAAACAAATGGCAACTTCAAATCTCAACACATAAATGATCTGTCTTACATATTGGCAAAAAAAATCAGAAAATAAAATACAAGCTGAATAGTCATGACCTTGTTGATGATCCAAGCTCTGTAAAGGACCTTGGAATACTCATCTCTAATGATCTAAGTGCTAGAGCCCACTGTAACTACATAGCCAAAAAGGCATTAAGAGTTGTTAACCTTATTCTGCGTAGCTTTTTTTCCAGTAATATCACTCTACTAACTAGACCATATAAAACATTTGCTAGACCAATATTTGAATACAGCTCATCAGTCTGGAACCCGCATTACATATCTGATATTAATACAATTGAGAAAGTCCAGAAATATTTTACGAGAAGAGTCCTCCACTCCTCTATTCATAGCAGAATACCTTATGCCACCAGACTTGAAATTTTAGACCTAGACAACCTAGAACTACTCCACCTTCGGTCCGATCTAAGTATAGTATATAAAATCATACATTGCAATGTCCTACCTATCAATGAATACTTCAGCTTTAACCAAAACAATACAAGAGCACAAAATAGATATAAATTAAAGATAAACCGCACCAAACTTGATTGCAGGAAATACGACTTCAGCAACAGAGTGGTCAATGTCTGGAATACTCTATCTGACTCTGTGGTTTCTTCCCCAAACCCCAAAATCTTCAACATTAGACCATCTACTATTGACCTTACCCCTTTCCTAAGAGGTCTGTAGGGGGAGTGCATAAGCGCACCAAAACATGCCTACCATCCCTGTCCTATTGTTTCTTTTGTTTTCTTTCTTTTGAATCTTGATCCCTCTGGATCTTTACAATGCCTCTTCCTTGATTATACTGTGAATCCTATCCCTTCTTCAAATAAACAGAATACAAAAATTCTGTCTTCCTCTCTCCCACACTGTTGGTCTATTGGCAGAAGATTGTTTGGGTGGGTTATTAAGCTGACAAGCAATAATAAAATTTGAATTCAGAGACAGGATCCTATTTGCCTCTGAGCAAAAGCTGCACCCCACCTGCTCATTTTACTCTTTCTCTAATCAAAGGTATTAAACAAATGAATTACACTATTATCAAGGGTTTTGTAAAAATGTGAATAAAAAAAATAAGCTGAATTACTTCCTTCCAAATTAAGTCATTGATTTGTAATTCATTTACTTAAACATTGGACTTAGAAAAGGGGAATGTTTATACTTTTTTTCACCTAACTCTGTTACTGCCCGTAAACAATAGAGCCCCCTGAGCAGATGTTCCTTGTCATCCCTTGCTTCTTACCATTGAATATTTCTTCATAGGACATAAAATTCTAATTGAAGGACATACTGAACCACATAGCTTGCTGTAAAAACCTATTATGTATGGTTAGTGTAGTACAGGACTGTCAAACCCAGGGCCTGTGGCCCGGATGCATTACATGCTGCCCATACCCAATCCTGGTTTAGTGAAGGGGGGGAAAATCATGATATGTCATGTGACAATGCTGTGATGATGCTAGTTTGACACCTCTGGTGTAGTATGATTGGTTAGTTCAGTAAATTATATAACTCCAGAAAACTAGGTTGTGATATTAAGTCAAATTAAGAACTGGATTAAGTATGAAAGCTAAGTAGATTTGGGTCTGGTTAATACTTGTGTGATTGAAGAGAATGTCAAGATTACAGGTTAGACTGGGAAGATGAGAAGGCATCAGGATTACTATAATTTTGGCTCTTCACCTAATGCTGTTACTGCTTACAAACAAGGACAGCCAAGGATAGATATCCTTTAGCAAACAACTTCTGTATAGTTGGAGGACACAGAACAAGCTCTACATTGAAACATGTGAGAAAGTAGTCCTAATAAAGGAGCTTATCTGTAGCTCAGAGTTGAAATGAGGGGGCCTCATTTGAACACCTCATTGGTCCTCTCTGAGCTTGGTTGTTTTCTGGCAGACATTTCATCACCCAAACTAGGTAATATCAGCAGTGCTGAAAAGGCCATTTTTTGCTCCAGCTGGATATGAAGCAGGGGTGGGATTCAAATTTTTTAACAATCAGTTCTTTGGACATGGCTTAGTTGGTGGGCGTGGCTTGGTGGTCATGTTATTGGCTGGGTGTGGCCAACTCAATATCACTCACATCGAGGCACGCATCTCCTTGCCTGGCCTCTCATGACTGTGGGGATGCTGTAACAGTCATAAGTGTGAAAAATGGTCATAAGTCACTTTTTTCAGTGCCATTATAACTTTGAATGGTCACTCCACACAAACAAAGTACCAGCAAAGGAGGGGAAAAAAAACTTCAGAGAAGTTCCTGAGACAGGAAGTCTAGTCCTGCCAAGAATGTAATAAGGGCTGATGGAGAGGCAGTTTCTGTAAGCAATAGCAGAATGTTTCCTTCCTGCCTTCCTTACAGGATTAGGCCAGTAATTTCTTCTAACAACCGGTTCTCTGAACTGCTTAGAATGTTAACAACCGGTTCTAGCAAATAGGTGTAAATTGGTAGAATCCCACCCCTGTTATAAAGCCAGTGTAAGTGGGAGAAGACCAAAGTCATATATATCCAATTTTAGAAATAGAATATTTGAATATATAATCCAAAAGGTACCTTCTAGAACTATTTGCACTATGAAGCAGCTGCATTCTACTATAGTAAGCTGCAGGAGTAACAACATCTAACTAGCATCAATACCCAAAATACAGCTCAAGAAGTTCCAGTCATTTTGAGCAATAGTGAGTGATGTAGTTCAGCTTAGCAGATTCCACTCTTCTGCTTATGCACTATATAAGCATATAAATAATGGCAAATCCCTCCTTTCTTTGCATAACTAAACTGTAGCTAGTTATTCTTTGCAGTTTCTGACTTATTTATTATTACACAAAATTAGAATCAGTACTTGTTTTATCAGTAGCTTCTTCTCTTGTGTATTAACTAATTTAGAGACACAAATTTGCTGGCAGAAAGAAGAAAGAGAATGTAGTCAGCAAGTTGGCTTGAAAGTGCAGATATGCCTATGTAGCTTGCCTCAAATGTCCTCATTAACTTTTCAAAGCCTCCAGATTTGGTGGAATTACTACAGCCAAGTATAAATTATGCATGTGAAATCAATGATTTCTTGCCTATCTAACATTGAAAGTTGCAAAATTTTGCATATTGTGGAGTTGCACAATTCCTGCTTTGTAGTTAGTAATCTATTATAGAAGAGTTGTTTTGGAAATTTAGTGCATGTCTTGTGGCATGGGCCCATTAATTTAGTCAATTCTGGGAAAGAGCGTTTACCACAGAACTATATTAGGCAATTATGAGTCAACACTCTCCCATAATAATTTATATTGTGCAAACAGAAAACCTCAATCAACTATATGCAACGGCCAAGCTTCACCATTCTGTCCACTCAGGCCTCAGGGCAGAGCAGCAGAAAATTATTTTATTTATTTTATTTTATTTGTCAATCGCTTACAAAATAATAGGTATATGTATATACATAGTTATGAATACATGAAATGGGTACATATAAGAAAAATAAAAGAAACAATAGGACAGGGACAGTAGGCATGTTGGTACGCTTATGCACGCCCCCTACAGACCTCTTAGGAAAGGGGTGAGGTCAATAGTAGACAGTCTAAGGTTAAAGTTTTTGGGGTTTGGGGAAGAGACTGCAGAGTCAGGTAGAGTATTCCAGACATTGACCACTCTGTTGCTGAAGTCGTATTTCCTGCAATCAAATTTGGTGTAGTAAACCTTGAGTTTGTATCTATTGTGTGCTCTTGTGTTGGTTTGGTTGAAGTATTAATTGACAGGTAGGACATTGCAATGTATGATTTTATATACTATACTTAGATCAGACCAAAGGCGGCGTAGTTCTAGGTTTTCTACATCTAGAATTTCGAGTCTGGTGGCGTAAGGTATTCTACAATGAGTAGAGGAGTGAAGAACTTTTCTTGTGAAATATTTCTGATCTTTCTCAACTGTGTTAATATTAGATACGTAATGTGGGTTCCAGACTGATGAGCTGTATTCGAGTTATTGGTCTAGCAAATGTTTTGTATGCTCTAGTCAGTAGTGTGATATTACCAGAGAAAAAGCTACATAGGATTAGATTAACAATTCTTAATGCCTTTTTGGCTATGTAGTTACAGTGGGCTCTAGCACTTAGATCATTAGAGATGAGTATTCCAAGGTCCTTTACAGAGCTTGGATCATCAACAAGGTCTTGACTATTCAGCTTGTATTTTATTTTCTGATTTTTTTTTTGCCAATATGTAAGACAGATCATTTATGTGTTGAGATTTGAAGTTGCCATTTGTTTGACCATTCTGATACATAGTCAAAATCTTTTTGAAGGGTAGTAGTATTATCTGTGGTATTGAAAATTATGAAAGTTACTGCCAAGATAGAGTAGATCTTCCAATCCTTAGCTGCAATGCCTCAGCCACATTCACTGCTGCCTAATTGATGGATATGAGGGTGCTGGTACACTGAATCTTCCCATTCCTGTTCTGGAAGAAACAGGACTGGATTTGTACTGACCAAAAGGGTGGTCTTTGATCAATTAATTAACTTTCAGCTGTGGGACCCAAAAACAAAATAATATGATTAACTATCATTAGATGTGATTAGACAGAGTTAATTGTGCTGCATCCATTCACTTTGATTTTTACTAGTGTGTGTGTGAGATTGAAATTATGTAATTCCCAGAATTTGCATCCAATCTAAATACTTTGGGCAGTTTGATGCAGCATTAATCTTGGATATGGAAAAGGTTTTGAGAGGTCAGTCTGTGAGATATCATATATCAGACAGTCTTTCCACTCTGGCACTGGCATAATATGACATAATATGACATATTATAATATAACAAGGTCCAAGAATATCTTTTTGTTTTGAATTTTAAGGATCACTGGAACTCAAGAGGGAAGCGCTATTTGTCCAATATAGGAGATCAATTCTGCTCTTTCAACCTATATATGAATATCAGATTGGGCTGCCTAAGGCAAAACTCTCATTTCTTTATTCTTCTCCCAGACTGAGATTATAGAACAAGGTATTCTGTACTGTGCAGTGGATTTTGGAATACATATATCTTTCCCTATCTCCCCAGGGAAATTATTCCACTGTCTATTACTGCTTACTGCTAGGACATTTTTTAAATATATATTCATCTGATCCTTTTTCTTTCCCTTTAAATCTACTACCTCTAGTTATAATTGTCAGAGTCAGAGCTTTTATTTAACAAAAACTGACAGGTTGAATTTTATTTTACTTCTTGTTAGAAGGGAACCTTTATGCTATCAAGTGTTTGTTTATTATTGCTTCTCTTACCTTTGAAACAAACATCTCTGTCACAAATAATCTGCTAAATAAAGCAACAGGCTTTGGGTTGGTCATATGAAACATATATGTGCATGTATGTCTGTCCATAGGGTCAGCCAATGATGCCACCCACCCACTTTTAATCAAACACATAAATTGAAGTCTAAGGAAAGAATCCCAGCAGAATTTTTTTAACTTTGAAGTCAGGAAAAATAAAACCACTACTGTTTCTACTGATAACATTAATAACTATTTGCTGTTTTGTTTTCCTTATGCAGGAACATGAAAATATTTTCAATAGTTCTGATTTTGGAGGACAGTGGATCTGTATTTGGAACCATCTTGTTCAATAATTGCTCTCCTAAGTAAAGCTAAATATTCTGGGGTGTTGCAGCCAACTTAATTGGAAAGTTATCTTTTTGTGGTACTGTTGCTTGTATTTTCAAAGAATCTTCCAGATTTGTAGAAGGAGGAGTCACTAGTCAAATCCCTTCTGCTACTAGCTTGGGTAGATGATAGGTAGAGCAAAGCAGCCATCAAAACAGGGATGCCTACCATCTGAATGTTGTCAAACACACCAGTCTTATGAAAGCAGTATTTGCCATCAGGAGGAAATTCCTGTCATTTAGAGATTTGCACTGTGATGTTGCTTGCCTGTGCAAAGGAGGCAGAGCATATTATGCATGCAATCATTCCTTTGCCATGAAAACAGCTAAAGCCTACAGATCCCTGTATGCCAGGTCTAGATGAAGATTTGATGCTTTGGAAATCACAGTTTTTTAAACAGCATTTGTCTCAAGGTGAGATTCTTTTGATCTTATTGTTGATGGTAAGAGATCAAAAGAGTAGGATCACACTTGATCTGTAGGTCAAGAAGCTAGATACATCATTCATTAGGTAGCTGTTACTTCTGGGGTTGGGGAGTATATCAATGGTCACTTTTTCTAAAGCCACCTGCCTAGCCAGAACAACTCAGCCTATTTAAGCTAGAAACTAGTCCTATCAAGAAAGATGAAAGGAATGAGGAATGTTTAACTCTGAGAAGAGCCCCAAAGGAATGTCATATGTAAGAAGGTCAAAACTATTTTCTACTTTCCAGAGAAGGAGTCGCCAATGTTTTGGACCTCAGGGACCACCAAACTCATAATTTTAGATCCCAGGGACCACTAACTGGTTCTGTGGGCATGGCCTAATTTGTGGGTGTGGCTTGGTGGTCATGTGACTGACTGGACATGACTTGTATGTAAATATTATAAATATTTATATAAATATTGAATTTTTTATTAAAAAAGAGCAACTTTTACCCAAAATCAGGCAAAGCAGGCAGGAGATTGAGTTACTCACAGAATCACAGATTCATTCAGAAATCTACCTATCTGTCATTGACTAGCTCAGTGTGTCACATAAAATTTGCTTGCAAGCAAACTCATAAAATTAACTCACAACACACCATGTATATAAATATTGAATTTTTTATAAAAAAACAACTTTTATCCAAAATCAGGCAAAGCAGGTAGATTGAGTTGCTCACAGAATCATTCACTGATATATCTATCTGCCATCGGCTAGCTGAGTCTCTTAAATTTGCTTGCCGTGAGTCTGCACTGAATTTGCTTGCAAACAAACCTTCAGTCCTAAGGGAGGTTCGGCTGTACTAATAGAAAGCAAGAAATCCAACCATTTCCTGCTTCCTAGCTAATCTAAATCTCCTGGCACAGCAGAACAGCTGATGGTCAGAAAAAGGAAAAATAGCAACTTAGCAGGCAAGTTTACCGGGTAAGGAGTGAGTGGGCGGGGAGGATTCCTGCAGGCCATGTGGGCAGCGCAGCCTTGTGTTTCTGCGTAGCCTGGATTAATTGCTTTGGGGGTTGCTCTGCGGGTGAGATTTCTCTGCGGCCCACCAAAATTTTCTCATGGCCCACCAGTGGGCCACGGCCCATTGGTTGGCGACCACTGTTTCAGAGTACAGCATGAAATAATGGCTTTAAGTTACAAGAAAGCAGATTCTAACTGAATTTATTTATTTCAATTTATATTACCACCTATTTCAAATAGGGGAAAAAAACCACTTAACAGTCAAATCAATTAGCCAAATAAATGATGGGTTCCAATGGTGCATTTCAAAAAATTTTATCATCGGTTCGGTGGGCATGGCTTGATGGGCATGCTTTGCATGTGTGCACACACTTTGCGCATGCACACACACCAAACGTGCACTTTGCGCAGATGCAGAGGCTTTCCAACTCACCTCCTGCAATCCTATACTCTCCCTGTCGCTTCAGTAGCTGCCACGCAGCAATCTGCTGTACTGCGCAAAGCAGGACATAAAGATTAATATGGGAGCCCAGGTGGGTGAGCGGGCCCAACAGCAGAACATCTGATTCGGTCTCCACTGCTCATCGCCGCTACTGGCTTGGCAGAACTGGGCTGAACCGGTAAAATACCACCACTGATGGGTTCCTCTTAATTGGATTCAAGAAGGGACCATAGACAAATCTGTTTGGAGGTGTTTTGATTGCCTTCCTTTGAATTCTAAACTGTTTGATTCCATGTAAGGCTGCCAAAGGTGTTACCAAAGTCATGTTATGAGTTTATGATGAATATTATCTTGAAATAAATGGATTTGCCTATAAAGGCAGTTTCAGTGACATACTACCGTAAGAAATCAACTTATATGAGTTACATGGATTTGGAAAGGTAAACAACATAGGATCACATGCCTTCTGGGATAATTTGATGAATATTGTTTGCTTGCAAAGGAGTTAAAATGACTAGTTGCTTATCAACTGTTCATTATTATGTCGGTCCTCATATGACCCAGTTCCAGATTCCAACAGTGCAGCTTCCTTGCTATCTAGTATCGTAGGGAACTGTATTTAGGGTGCTTGGCAAATAGCTAGTTGCAATGTTTCATGATCACATAACACAATTTACAATATTTCCCCCCAGAAACTGGCCTCTATCCAATTTCCAGAAAAACTTGCCCATAGGCACAGATTCACTTAGCAGTAGCACTTAAACTTATAACTGCTTCATAATGCTTTATAGCATTTTCTGAGCATTTTACAGAGACAGCCTATTGCCCCCAACAATCTAGGTCCCTATTTTATCAACCTCTGATGGATGGAAGGCAATTAACCTGGAGCCCTGTCATGATCAAACTCTAGACGATGTCAACCACTGCAAAAAAAGGACATAAAATGAGGATGGTTATATCGGTGCCTTGACTTACGGTCATTGTGGCTTACAATGGAAATTCAGGAATCCATTATGATTGTAAGTTGAAGACTAACTGCATTAGCAGAATGAAAAGTTTTAAACAGAAAATGATAAACAGTCAAAATAACAAAGAAAGAAGGACACAATTACCTTTAATGGTATATAGAATGGGGAAGATATTTGGTAGATGTTTGGAAGGCAGCCCTGGAATACAGGAGGAACCACTATGGCCATACTATTTGGTACAGGTATAGGGAAAAAGCATTATTATTTGCAACATACAGCATCAGTGATACCATACACTATGTTGATTGCCCTTGTTTTATCTCTGCTGCCTGTCCAGGAAGGATATCAGAAGCTGCAACTAAAACAATAAATCTTAGAGAGTCAGTGCAGTGGCAGGAACTACATATTCTATTGACTAAAGGGGACTAAAAATTATTTGGGTGCTTTTCGTTTTATTCTGCTTGAACTTTGATTTTCTGAGTCCCTCTCTCTTTCTCTTTCTCTGTCACTGTCTCTGTCTCTCTCCCCTCCTCCCTCCCTCTCCCTCTCCCTCCCCCCCCCCCTGCCATTTGAAGCCTTCAATGTATATTATGTTTCCTGAACTTGGCTGATTGAAGGGAAAATAAAGCAGTTCTGCATGTTACTGTCCTTTTTGCTTATGCAAGAAGGAAACCACTCATATCAGATCTTGTACATATTGGTAGGTGAAAGTAATTATGGATCTAAAGCATGGCTTTTATATAAGATTGATTATATAAGATTGATTCATAAAATAGTTAAACTATTCTCATTAGGTCAGTCATACATTAAGAATTGCATTAATAAATATCTAAACCCTATTGATATATAAATATTGAAAGTGCATTTTATATCACTTTTATGATGGTTCAGAAAAAGAATAACCTTGAAGCAACAAATGCCATTTATATGACCTTTTGGTAAGAGAACATTTGTAGGTCTATTTCAAAGTTTAGCTCCTGGAAATACTGACAAAGCTTGACAATTCAGCTGTCACGTTGGAAGGCTTCTTTCCCAAGCTAAAATGAAGAATTGATTTTTCATTCAAACTCTCATATTTAAGGCATACTCAGTAAGACTTGCTGTGCTAAATAGCATTTACACCAAAGAAAACACATTTAGAACATAGCTTGATTGACAACTAAATTAAAGTGTTGTTTACTTATTTTTTCTCATATCTATTCCTTTATTTCTCAGATTAGTTCCTTCTCTTCCTTTTTTTTTGGTCTTCCCACACTGTCACTATTTAAGGCCCTTTCAAAGTGATGATAAACTATTATTTGCCGGAATGAATAAACCACCTACAGCTCTTGGTCTAGTATACACTCTTTCCTTCCCTTTTATACTGCAATGCAGCCAAATGGAAGACACTCAAAATTTTCACTTCTTTTGTTATAAATCCAATTTGGGGGGTGGGGGGCGGGGAATCCAAGATCCCTTCTTATGGCTTATAGAATGAGGCTTGTTTATAATACCAGATGATGAGAATGAAGTGATTTCAAAGAAACCAGATTTAAAATGACGTGTAGATGGGCTCTTAATCAGGAAGAGAAAAAAAATGATGTGAAGGAACTAGATTCCCTTCACCATTTCTAGGACAACCTTAACCAAATATATCCTTAGGAATATGCAACCCTAAATCCATATGTTACCATATCCCATTTTCCTGATTTTCGTATGTTTTAGTCAGTGGTGGGATTCAAAAATTTTTACTACTGGTTCTGTGGTCATGGCTTGGTGGGCGTGGCATGGCTTGGTGGGCATGGTGTGGCTTGGTGGGTGTGGCAGGAGAAAGATACTGTAAAATCCCCATTTCAAATCTCCATGCCTTTCCCACCCCATTAACCTGCTTTCCAGTTCTGTTCTCCTGTGCAGGGCAACAAAAGAAGACCCAGCCGATCAGCTGGGACTTGGGAGGCAGAGAATAGATGGGGGCAGGGCCAATCAGGGGTGGTATTTGTCGTTCTGTGAACTACTAAATTTTTCTGCTACTGGTTCTCCAGAACTGGTCAGAACCTGCTGAATACCACCTCTGGTTTTAGTCATAATAAGTACTGTAGGAATCATCTGGAAACATGACACATCAAGTCATTAAAAGCATCAGTTTCAGTTTCTCTCCTTGTGGTGTACTCTTTTCACTATTGCCTAAAATTATTTATTTTTTCTTCAAATACTTCCAAAATGTAAAGTTTCTGTGGAATCTCAGAGAATATTTCTATATTTCTCCACTTTTAAGTGGCTACATTTTAATTAGTGAAATATGACTGGATTATTTAATAAATGTAAAGTTTGCCTGGGGAAAAATAGAAGCTTCAATCCTAAGGAAGGTTCAGCTCTGGTCTCAGGCCACTTCTCCCTCCCCCAACCCCCTGAATACCACCCTTGTCTGGGCCTCAGGGAAACCTCCTGGGTGGAGTGGGAGGGGAAGAACCAGCCAATGGTGTGATTTGCCGGTTCTCTGAATTGCACAGAATTGTAACAACTGGTTTTATAGAACTGGTCTGAGCTGGTAGAATCCCACCCCTGGTACTGACTACCCCTGGAGAGAACAGAAAAACTTTCAAAAAGAGATATATTAAAAATCTTTCCCTGTATCCATCCTTTAGCCTTGGATAATTGTTGACCAATTGCTGTAAATTGAGGCAAAGTATCTGCCTCTGAAATATAACAAATGAGGTCTGACAGCCTGTCCTGCAGGGTTAGAGTATAGTTGACCCAGCTGGTCACACTTTGCTTAGGAAAAATCTATTCCTTGCTGCCAGTTTTAATAGCTGTGACTCCACAGCAAGAATTAAAAGCAGATTTGCAAACTATTCCTAAATCTTCAACATTTCTGTGAATACAGAAATACTTAAAGCAGTATCCAAACAAAGAACTGTCATTTCCTCTAGAAATGTCAATTGTAAAATACTCTGGAATGGGAAAAAATAAAAACCACAATGCAAAAGAAGAAATAATATTATTATTTTGTACATTTAGAAAAAAACATGTTACAAGGGGGAAAAACTATCAAGTATCTCAGGAACCAGTCATCATAATACCACTAATTATTACTAAATGAGAACACTAAATGGAATAAGTTGTGTTAGAGCAACCTAGGAGATATTCTTCCCCATCATTTGAAAAGTCAAACTCTGGTCTGACCATTGCATCATTGCCTTTAATACTTTCAAATGGATGGCCACTTAAAGTAAAATTGAGCAAAAGAGATTCCATGTAATGATTTCCAACATAATTATAACATATAAATAAAAAAAATAATGCAAATGTTTAAAAAGGAAGGAAGAAAGCCAGTTTAGTCTAGTAGTTAAGGCACCTGGTTAAAAAGCCTGAGATTATGAGTTCTAGTCCCATTTTAGCCACGAAAGACATCTGAGTTGACCTTGACTGGCCACTCTCTTTCAGCCCAACTCACCTCACAGAGTGGTTGTTGTGGGGAAAATAAGAGTAGGAAGGTATGCTGAACACGTTTGCTGCCTCTAGTTATTTGCAAAAAATAGTAAAGCCAGAATACAAACAGTTAAAATCACACAGTATCATTTCACAGAGAGAGCTGACACAAGGCATTGCTCTTACATGATTGGATCTAAACAGCTACCAATGGAACAGGTTGCTCATAATAGATATAGGACTATTTGTTATTGTGATTCCAAAGGGTTAAATTGGGAGCTGAGAGAATATGAGTTGACTCCCAAGCATTGTGAGACTTCTAAAGCAATGTTTTTCAATCTTAGCAATTTTGGGACATGCACACTTCAACTCCCAGAATTCCCCAACCAATATGGGTCTTATAGTTGAGAAGTTTTAAAAACATTGTTCTAGAGTGAGATACTAATTGGAATTTTTGAAAGAGGATCCATTACCTCATTGTTGTCCTTATCAAAAACCCAAATTATTGGAAAGAAACGTCATTTGGAGCAATGGTGGGTTTCAAAAATTGTTACTACCGGTTCTGTGGCATGTCTTTATGGGCGTGGCAGAGGAAGGATACTGTAAAATCTTCAGTCAGAAGTGGGATTTGCCGATTCTCTGAACTACTCAAAATTTCTACTACTGGTTCTCCAGAACTGGTCAGAATCTGCTGAATACCATCTTTGATTTGGAGTTTCCTAATCCAAACTTTAAAACTCACCCACTTTAATAAAAGAACAATTTTGCTCATACCTTGATAAATGCTTGCACACTTTTTCTCAAAATAATACCTAATTATTTTTGTTGCAATCAGACCTCCAACTCTGTAAATTATAAGGCATTCTTCTTCCAAAAATACAGTAAAGCAAGGCTGAAGGAAAGCAATTTAACTAATGTCAGAAGGAAAGCAATCTGAGTTCTTTTTAGAGTTCTTCAAAATCAGAGTGTTCCAGCAAACCTTGAAGGTTTACTTTATTTTCCTTTATTTTTAAACCCTTTCATTGCATTCAGAAGTAATAAATTTACTCCTGCTGTTAAAGTGGTATGATTGTTTGGGGTGATGGTGGTGGATATTATTGGGTAGAACTAAGATGGCTTAATAGTCCGAGACTGGTCCCTGAATTCACCTGGTTGGTTCATGTCATGCTAATTTTTGAAACTTTCATATGGTAGGACTTCTGAAAAAGAACTTTTAGAAAGCGTTGGCCTCAGGATACAATAGGAAGTAAGAGAGGGAAACAAAGAAAATATGGGTGTCTCAATAACCAGTGAGATTATATGGTCTTTATTTTATTTATTTATTTATTTATTTATTTATTTATTTATTTATTTATTTATTTATTTATTTATTTCTAATACTTATATACCGCCCTTCTCCTGAAGGACTCACGGCGGTGCACAGCCAATCACAAACCCCAATACACTATACAAAAGTTAAAAACGGATTAAATAATTTAGGCTGTTTAAAAATTTATTCCTAGACTGTGCAGCTCTTTATTAGAAAAAGTACAGAGAACAGCAACCAGGATGATTAGAGGTCTAGAGGCTAAAGCATATGAAGAACAGTGGCAGGAACTGGGCTTGGCTAATCTAATAAAGAGAAGGACCAGGAAAGACATGATAGCAGTCTTCCAATATTTGAGGGGCTGCCACAGGGAGGAAGGGGTCAAGCTATTTTCTAAAGTGCCTGTAGGCCAGACAAAGAATAATGGATGGAAACTGAACAAGGAGAGATTTAAGCTGGAAATAAGGAGAAACTTTCTGACAGAACAATCAACCAATGGAACAGCTTGCCCTCCGAAGTTGTGGGAGCATCATCACTTGAGACCTTCAAGAAGAGATTGGACTGCCATTTGTCAGAAATGGTGTAGTGTTTCCCGCTTGGGCAGGTGGTTGGACTAGATGACCTTCCAACTCTGATTATCTGTTATCTGTTATTATAAAACCAGGTTATATTGTGCTATTTCTCTGTGAGGTTTGTTTTTTTGTGAAAACCATAAAAAATATTTGTAGTGCTCTAGTTTATATCCAGAGCACATCTAATAATGCAAATTCTATTGACTCAAATGTGAATTATATTTTTAAAACTCTTTATCTTTGGAAAACGGCCCCATGCAATTATTTACTGAGAATATTTATCTGGTCTTTAAATCTCAATGAGCCACATGCAAAAAAAGAGAGCAAAGTGCTTGATGATCCATGTGACTATTGATTTAGAAGGTGGAAAAAGCTTTGAAATGTGCACATTTATTTTACAATGATTTCTTTTATACTAGATTATAGAAAGAAAAATGCACTAAAACTGGATTTATGTTAATGTCTCAGAGTTGTAAAGTATTTTTTGAGGTTAACATGAATGTATTGGAATGCAAAAGAAAAAATACAAAATATATTGTGCATATATCAACTGCATACGCATTAATTAATAAAGTAGTGCTTAGATTTAAAAAGATATATTTCTATTGCTTTTTATACAAGTATGCTCAGAAGGAGGTTTTACTTATTCTGATGATGTAGTTATATGATTATGGTTTTAAATGGGTAGCTATAACAAATTTGAATGTTATATAGAAATAGTGATTTTTTTTCTTTTCATTGTATCTATTTGAAGGCTTTTTCTATTACTATATATTTTCTTTCCCTGTATTGTTGTTTTGATATTTACGGTAATGTATATAACTTAGATCATGGGTATCAAACTCGTTGCGTCATGTTGCCGTCACATGACATATCATGAAGTTTTTCCCTTCATGGTGCTGGGGTGGGCATGGCCTGCGTATGGTACTCCCCCCCCCCCAAGGCCACCAGTTTGACACCCCGCCAATTTGACACCATTGGATGGTTCTATCTTGCATGTAAAAATAAGATGATCATACTGGCCAAAGTGACAATTTATTGAATTTATCGAAGTGAATATTTATGCTTTGTATAAATATAGTTCTCATGATATCAGCCTTCCTTATGGGATGACAATAAATATATGATGGTTTAATAATTTAAACTGATGCATATTATAGAATGCTGCCTAGTTTTGACTTTAGCTCAGGGAGCCCCATCCAGCTTGAATAAACAAGTTCACTCACAGGTAAAAGTAGCCTGAATTGATATCGTAACTCCAGTTCCTTAAAGAATAATTAGATAGGCTTATGATTCAAAGGAATAGGACAATCAACCAGATGTGACATTCTCTTGTGCCAATGAAGAGATCAATGAAAAAGGTTAAGTAAGAATCTGCTGAGGGAGTCCTTGCTAGATAAGCTACATATTTTTCACATCAAATCTCACAACTCACATATGTGTGTTTGTGTATCTCAAAACAGTAAATGTAGAAAGAAGCCATGAAACATTCAGCAGGTATTGTAATATTCATATATGTGTTAATGTGTGTGTGTACTGTATGTATATATATATATGTATATATGTATGTATGAGAGGTGGTATTCAGCAGGTTCTGACCAGTTCTGGAGAACCGGTAGCAAAAATTTTGAGTAATTCAGAGAACCAGCAAATATTACCCCTGACTGGAGATTTTACAGTCTCCTTCCCCTGCCACGCCCACCAAGCCACATTCATAGAACCAGTAGTAACAAAATTTTAAATCCCACCACTGGTATGTATGTATTTATTTATTTATTATAAATACATACAGAGTTGGATGGCCTGCAATTAGCTATTAAGCTAATTTTCTCTACCTTTAAGAGATGCAACTCAAGGCAGAAAGAACATATAGATCAAACAGAACTTTGTTCAGTCTTTCTATCAAGAGTCCGTCTCTTTGAATCATTGATTCCATTCTTAAAATTACTTTTTCTGTGAAGTTTTAAGACCATTGACTTCGGATCTGCCTTTCTGTAACTAAATATTTTATATCCTGCTCTTCAGAAAGATGGTTAATAGGTCTTGGTTTTCATTTGAAGAATGTTTCAGGTGAGAAACAATACTATATTCCCATCCCATCTTCTTTTTTCATGCATTCAAACTCTCTTCATAATACTTGTTTTATAGTTCCCCAATCAGCCTTGCTACCCTATTTATCACTTTCAGTTTGTTTGGCTCCTTTTTAAGTATTTGTAAGAAACAAGTCATGTTCCCCATTCTACATTTATGTATTTGTTTTCTGTTTTTCAGTAGAAGTGTTGATTTTTCATAGATAATGAAGCCCGTAAATGTTTATGAGCCAAATGTTTTTTTGCACTAGAACAACATACTTCCTTCCTTCTATATCTGATAGTTTTCATTTTTAATCCCTACAAAATTCAGTTTTGTTAATGCTTTAGCCAATGACACACAGGTCGTCTTCGAGTTACAACCACAATTGAACCCAAAATTTACATTGCTGAGTGAAACATTTGTTAAGTGAGTTTGCCCCATTTTATGATTTTTCTTACTACAGTAGTTAAGTGAATCATTGCATTTGTAAAGTTAAGTAACATGGTTGTTAAGTGAATCTGGCTTCCCTGTTGACTCTGCTTGTCAGAAGGTCGCAAAAAGTGATCACATAAGGATACCACAGCTGTCATAAATATAAACCTGTTGCCAGGCATCTGAATTTTCATCATGTGACTATGGGGACGCCGCAACAATTGTAAGTGTGAAAAATGATCATGTCTATTTTTTTCAGTGCTGTTGTAACTTTGAATGGTGCCTAAATGAACTATGTAAGTGGAGGATTACCTGTATTTGCTAACTCATAATAAGTGCGTCCTACATTGTGCTAGCTGTCATCGATCCAGATGATTCAGACCATGGCCATTGAAGTCGAGTGTACTCTGACACAGTTAGTCACCCACCTGCAGAATTATTCTTTCTCTTCCTGTCAGGCTACGGGACTTCTTCCCATTCAAACAATAAGAATGAACTTCTGAGAACCAAACGTATCAAAAGGAATCCTTTATTGAGATGAGAAAATCCAGTAGGAATTCAAAGCAGCGTCTGAGGTCCCTCAGGCATACAGTGATAGATAAGGGAGTTTAGAATCCCCCCCCCCCATCCCAATGTTTACTTAGGGAAACAAAAGCCAATATGTTAATTCCCCTCCCAGCCCCTCTGGGAGGGGATTCTTCCCTTTTAGGAAGGTTTTTTCTCGTGTAGCTTTCCCAAGACGTACCTAACTTCCTCCCCCACCCCCTTTTTAGAACGGACTGTTTTTGGAGATTTCCCAGAGCATTTCATTGTGGAGTTTTATGGACCCCTCATCTGGCTGTGCCTCTCAGAGGTGATAGGTTCTGGCCATTTGGCTTCTCTCCCCCCCCATTGTATCATGTATGGGTGTGCATATTCGATATAAGGTTAAATATATTCAGGTTACATCAAGAAAGGATTTCTTTATCAGTTCCCCCCCCCCTTTCTTCTTCCTCTGAAGAAATGACAGATACACGGATCTGACATCCTGCCCTCCTTTAAAAAACAGATGGGTCTACCTGGAAAAATAAAAATCATGTGTTACATGTGCAGTTCAGGATGGTTTATCAGGGTATTTTAGGTGGAACTTTCGTAGTAATGTGGGTGCTTTTACATGTCTTTTGGCTACCCACTCATTTTCTGAGGAAGGAAGGTGTTTCCAAGCTACTAAATATTGTGTGGATCCACGGTAAGTGCGTGAATCAAGGATTTCTTTAATTTCAAAATGTTGTTCCCCATGTATCATGATGGGGGTTGGGGGTGTGGGAAGGAGGGGTCTGAGGTTTGAAGTGATCTCCGGTTTGAGCAAGCTACAGTGAAATACTGGGTGAATCTGTCTAAGAGTTTTTGGAAGATGAAGCTCTACCGTCACGGGGTTGATAATTCTGGAGATGGGGAATGGCCCAATGAATTTTGGTCCTAATTTCTTAGAAGGTTGTAATGATTTTAAGAATTTTGTGGACAAATATACACGGTCTCCAATCTTGAAAGGTTTAGGTTCACAGCGTTTTTTGTCTGCTTGAGTTTTGTAAACTGCTCTAGCTTCCTGTAGAGACAATCTTACCACTGGCCACATGGCTTGTAAATTATCCATCCACTCCTTAAGGGAGGGGATTTCAGGTTCTTTGGTGGGTAGTTCCGGCATGGGGTTGAATTCTTGGCCCGTTGCTACGTGGAATGGGATGAACCCTGTGCTACTATGGACTGAATTATTGTATGCTACCTCTGCAAAAGGAAGAAGGTCAGTCCAATTGTCCTGCTGGTGATTAATAAAACATCTTAAATATTGTTCTAATATACAATTCACCCTCTCTGATGCTCCGTCCATATGGGGATGGTTCGAAGACGATAATCCCTGGGTGGAGCCTAATAGGTTTAAAAACGCCCGCCAAAATTTGGATGTGAATTGAACACCCCTATCTGAGATAATTCGTTGGGGGGCTCCATGAAGGCGATAAATGTGTATTAGGAACATCTTTGCCAATGATCTGGCAGTTGGGATTTTTTGGCATGGAATAAAATGAACCTGTTTGGAAAAAAGATCAGTTACAACCCAAATGACAGTATTCCCAGCACTTTCGGGAAGTTCCACTATAAAGTCCATAGAGATCTCTTTCCAGGGAGCAGAAGGGTCTGCTACTGTTTGTAAAAGTCCAGGATATTTTCCTTGTCTTCTCTTTGCAGCAGCACAGATGGGGCAGCTCGCAACATAGTTTTCAATGTCCTTTTTGAGGGACGGCCACCAAAATTGTCTTTTGATGAGGTGCAGGGTTTTTACAAAACCAAAGTGTCCTGCTATTTTAGAGTCGTGGCAGCGTTTCATGAGTTCCATTCTCTGGCTTGCAGGGACATAAAGCTTGTTTTCTACCCAAGCCAGTTCGTCTTTGAGTGAGCACATGTTTCTGTTAACCTGGAACCAATCATCTTTAAGTAGTGCTTCCTTAAAAATTGACGTCGTTGTGTCTTCAGTCAGGGATGATTTTTTTTTCTCTTGTGCCCGGGTGATTACCTTGGCTGCTAGTTGGGTCGGTTGGATCATCGGTTTTATAATTTCAATCTTTTTGCTGTTGTATTGGGGTTTCCTGGATAGTGCATCTGCTAAAAAATTCTTTTTCCCAGGAAAATATTTGAGAGTGAAATTAAAACGTTCAAAATATCGAGCCCACCTTGCTTGTTTTTCGGAGTTTCCGTGGATTTCTCAGAGCTTCCAGATTTTTGTGATCAGTCCATACTTCAAAGGGGATTTGGTTTCCTTCCAGGAAATGTCTCCATGTGAGCATTGCCCCCCGCACAGCAAATGCCTCTTTCTCCCATACGGCCCATCTTTGCTCGGTTTCCGTCAGTTTCTTAGATGTATAAGCACATGGTTGTAATTGTCCACTTTCATTCTTTTGGAGGAGGACTGCCCCAACTGCAACATCACTGGCGTCTGCTTGGATGACAAAAGGTTGTTCGGGATCTGGGTGTTTAAGGACCGGTTCTGCTGCGAACAGGCGTTTGAGTTTCTCAAATGCTGCTTGGCATTCCATTGTCCAGATGAGGGGTTGCCTAGGTTTGGGTTTCTCCCCCCCCTTCGTTTTTAGCAAGTTCGTGATAGGGAGGGCGATGTTTGCAAAAGCTGGAAAGAATTGGCGATAAAAATTTGCAAACCCCAGAAAACTTTGCAATTGTTTGCGTGTGTGGGGTGGATCCCAGTCCAATACAGCTTTCACTTTCTATGGATCCATCTCTATTCCCTCATGGGATATTCTGTACTCCAAATAGTCAATTTTCTCTTGGTGGAACTCACATTTGGAGAGTTTTGCATATAGTTTAGCGTCTAAGAGTTTTGTGAGGACTGCACGGAGTAGTTTGATGTGTTCTTCCATCGTTTCCGTGTAGATTAAAATATCATCAAGATAAACTAAAACCCCTTTAAATAAAAATTCATGAAGGGTTTCATTGATCAATTGCATAAACACTGCAGGCGCTCCTTGCAGTCCAAAAGGGAGCACTTTAAATTGGTAGCATCCCAATGGTGTGTTAAAAGCTGTCTTCCACTCATCCCCCTCCTTTATTCTGATGCGGTAATATGCTTCCCGTAGGTCTAACTTTGAAAAAATTTTTCCTTTCGAGAGGTGGGCTAACATGTCCTTCATGAGGGGGAGTGGATACATATTTTCTATGCAAATGCAGTTCAATTTTTTATAGTTCACACAAAGACGCATGGAGCCATCTTTCTTTTCACGGAATAACACTGGGGCCGCTATTTTTGGTCTGGCGGGTTCGATGAAACCCCGCTTTAAGTTTTTATTGATAAATGCTCTGAGTTCTTTCAGTTCTCTGGGAGACATGCAGTACATTTGTGGTTTTGGGAGTTTAGCCCCTGGTAGGATTTCGATAGCGCAGTCTGTGGCTCGATGGGGTGGGAGTTCATCACAAGCTACCTCACTAAATGCTTGGGCCAGATCCTGATACTCATTGGGGATGTTAATGGGTTTCACAGACTGTCCAGTCATGGCTGATTCTCTGTCCTCTTTCCCATTCTTTATCCTTTCCTCAGGTCTTTTTGCAAATATTACGTCTCTCTGGAATTGTATGGTTCCTGTCCTCCAATTTATTTTTGGATTCCATTTCTGTAGCCATGTGAGACCCAGAACTAGTGGCTCTTCCATCCCTGGGGCTACAATGAATGTGAGCATCTCCCTGTGTTTTCCTAGTCTTATTTTCAATGGTTCTGTGGTAAACCTGGCTGGCTCCCCCCCTGCTATGGTTCCATCTAATTGGCAGAAAGCGATGGGATTTCCCATTTCTTTCAGTTGGATTCCCAATTTATCTGCCAGGGAGGGTTTGATTAGGCATCGAGTGCATCCCGAGTCCAGCAACGCTGTAACTTCCTCCCCCTTCCCTTGGCTGGGGATAAACAGTCTCAGGGGTAGGGTGATTGGTTCAATTGGATTGCTTACCAGCGGGTCATCCTCTGGATCACTTTCGGACTGGCACAGGTCCCCTCGGAGCGTTTGGGGTTCTTCCTCAGGTTTGGGAGAGGTTCGGAATCCCACATCTACCCGGCCCCTCAGGCCAGTCTCCTTCCCTCGAGGACTGGATGTTGTGGGTTTCCTCCCTGATGGGAGGTCTAGCCTTCTGGCAGGAGTCTTCGAGTGGCATTCTGCTGCGCGGTGCCCTTCCTTTCCACACTTAAAGCAACCAGGCGTTCTTGGAGTCATGGTGGATTGGGGTTTGAAAACTTCCCGTTTCCCCAGGGGTGGGGATCTTTTCCAAAACTTACCAGCACGGTACCGGTTCCGAGTCATGTCTATCTCTGCCTCCTCTGCCATCATGTACCATTCATGCAAGAGGTTTGGGGCCCAACGGGCCAGGCAGGCAGTGTATAGGTCATCATTTAGTCCATCTTTGAACCAGCAGACTAAGATATCCTCTGGCCAATCTACCCGGCCGGCCAGGTCACGAAATTCCTCGGTGTATTCAGCTACCGGGCGACGACTTTGTTTCACGACTCTGATGCGGTCCCAGGCTTTTCTATCGGCAAGCGGGTCCTCGAAACGGTGGCGTAAGGCCGTCATAAAGCGATCTAAGTTTCTTAATTCTGGGGCATTGACGTTGTGGAGCGTTACCATCCATCTGGCTGCCGCCCCTTCAAGAGCTAGGGTGACAATTCGCACCCGGGACCCTTGGGTTGGTAAATCCTGTCCATATTCTTGCATGTAGGTGAGCACTTGTGCCAGGAAAAATCCCAATTTCTGGGGGTCTCCATCGAATTTTACCCCCAAGGGCGGGACCTTCCTCTGTAATTGTATGTTTCTGGGTTGGCCAGGGTTAGTTCCCTGATCCGGGGCATTTAAGGGTCGGGTACCTGGTATGGCTGCTGGTTCTTCAGCTTGTCCCTCTTCCCGCTCAATCTCCGCTGACTCCAGGGTGGCGGCTCGGGTTCTCTCACTTTCTGGTTCCCTCGCTCTCCTGCGTTGTCGTCTTTGTGCATCCCCCATGTCGAGGTTTTCCAGGGCTTCCCTCACTAGGTGATTGATGTACCGTCTCATTCGGTCATCGGCTGGTGGCTCCTCATCCCATTCTTCCTGATTCGATAGGGCCTCTAGCTCCAATTTCCACACGGGTTTGCGATTTCCTCGGGTGAGGGTTACTCCCCTGGTTCTTCCATTCCAGGTGTCTCTTTTTCCTACACCTATAGACCACCGGGGCTTGGTGGAGGATTCGCAGGCAGCCTCGCTGTCTTCGATGGGGCGCATCGAGTCAGTATCTGGCTGGGTAACTGTTTCTCCCCAGCATTCGGCTCCGCCTTGCTCCTTGCTGTATTCAGACATTTTTTTCTTTTCTTGCAGGATCCCCTCGGTAGAGTGAATTGTTTTTAAAAAAAAAATTCCTCTCCGGGTTGACCTCTATTGCAGACGCTGCTTTATGTCAGGCTACGGGACTTCTTCCCATTCAAACAATAAGAATGAACTTCTGAGAACCAAACGTATCAAAAGGAATCCTTTATTGAGATGAGAAAATCCAGTAGGAATTCAAAGCAGCGTCTGAGGTCCCTCAGGCATACAGTGATAGATAAGGGAGTTTGAATCCTCCCCCATCCCAATGTTTACTTAGGGAAACAAAAGCCAATATGTTAATTCCCCTCCCAGCCCCTCTGGGAGGGGATTCTTCCCTTTTAGGAAGGTTTTTTCTCGTGTAGCTTTCCCAAGACATACCTAACTTCCTCCCCCACCCCCTTTTTAGAACAGACTGTTTTTGGAGATTTCCCAGAGCATTTCATTGTGGAGTTTTATGGACCCCTCATCTCCTGGCTGTGCCTCTCAGAGGTGATAGGTTCTGGCCATTTGGCTTCTTTTCCCCCCCATTGTATCATGTATGGGTGTGCATATTCGATATAAGGTTAAATATATTCAGGTTACATCAAGAAAGGATTTCTTTATCAGTTTCCCCCCCCCCCTTCTTCTTCCTCTGAAGAAATGACAGATACACGGATCTGACACTTCCATTCCTATACTATGAAGGATGAATAAGAAAGAAACCACCAGGATACTGACCCACTTTGGATTTTCACAATCCATTCCAATCAGTTGTTGCTACTCTTGCATTACATGCATCTCTGCCTAGATTAGCAGGAAGGAGAATTGAAAATGTTATTTTTGAACCTTTTTCAGTAGGCAAGCTGTGTATTACCTGTTCTTCAGGGATATCATATCCTGTATCCTATTAAATTGTGTGCCTTTTCCTGTTCAACTTTTTACTTGTCTGAAGGATCAGTACTGGTATCATCTTCGAAAGCCCAAAAGGGTATCTCTGAGTTTCAGCACTGCAGAGTATAGTCTTAATATCTTGTTTCTGATTATCAATATTGTTCACCAGTCTTCCTTTTTTTAATGGCTAATTTTCCTTCCTGAGTAGCTTCCTTTACGGTTTCCTATAGATCCTCCTTCATTCATCTTTGCTTTCTGTTATGAGTGTAAACTTGGCTGCTTACTATTTTACTGTTTTAATACTCATATTTTTTCTTCAAGCATTGTTATGAATATAGTTTAAATTATTTTCAAGCAAAATATAATGGCAATACACATCAGAATTACACAATGCATTCTTTTTTATTTTTATTTCTCCTTGTCTGAATATTTTCAAAAGACAACATTTTATTTAGTTTTGCTCTCAGGTTACCTTTTTAAGAACACGCATACACAACTATATGGAACTTTTTCATAAATAAAAATAAGCAAATACAATTTATAAAGTTGAAATGCAATATTTAATTGTTCTGAATTATTATGGATTTTAATGGTCTGGCTTGGCTGCTATGGTGCAGTCGTGAGTCAGCAGGAGAGAGAAAGGGGAGAAGCCCAGATATGGTCTTTGAGTGCAGCTGTGCTGTCACAACGATTTATGAACTGATCTGATTGTTAGCCAGGATTGTTATGGGGCAGATGGAAACAGGATTCCCTTTGGTCATGCCCCATATACAGCATAGGTGTTGGGGAATAAAGAGCTGGAGGGGAGCCCACTATTTTTATTGTTGAGGAATATGCTGTTGGTCTGATCTGCAAAGAAAAGAAAGAGAAATATACATCACCCCTTTCAGCAATTATTGTAAATTGTTGAAAAGTTTGTGTTAGACATTTCGACTGGAAAGAAACCTCATAGTGAGTGTGTGGGAGAGTTTATTCGTGCAGTTGTGATTTCCTGGCCCTGAGAGGGAGAAGGGAATGAGAAAGTCAAAAGGAGGCTTCCATTGGCATAAAAGAAGTGAAATGCCAGATAGAAGAATGCCCAAGACAGAGGGCAGATGGGAAAGGAGAGAGATGGCTGGATAGGTGAGCAGAGGGCAGTGCATCACACAATATCTATGCAAAGTTGACTAATGAAATCCAAGAAGGCAAGATTCATGGATATATTCTGCTCCTATTAGGGAGACATGGAAGGCTGAGGGAGAAGGAGGAAAAGGGAGAAAACCGGAGGGAGCAAAAGAAAGGGTGCTTATTAATGAATAGTACTGAGAACGAGATTTGCAAAGGGTGTAATTTTGTAAATAGAAGTTCTTACTCTCTGCAAATCATTGTATATAGTAAAAGAACCATAAATGCTTACATGGTCTCTGTCAATGTGTTGCAATTGTTCTCTTCAACACTAAATACACACTCAGCTTTTGAAGAACCCATGGTCACACTTTGTTACTGAACTGAAGGCTTAATGGTTTAGCAAAATTCAGTATTGATTTTCATATGTCATATAATTTTAGGTGTGCATGGTCACATCATTGAAGGGCTATCCAACATTTTACTTTTATTCTGTTTTGATGACTTTATATACAAGTCATAAAATCACTTTACTATCATTAGTTTGGCTATAGAATGTTTGAAAAGCAATTTCAATCTTTGCTGATGAGGTCGTTAGACTGTTGTTAAATCCAAAGAGTGATAATAAATTATCCTAAATATTTTTTCTAAACCACCAAGTAGGGTTTTGATTTTGGTAGGTTAATGCCTCCCCATTGCAGTTGTACAATTGAAATTGCAGTTTTACTGTAGAAATTAAAATGAAGCATCAATTCTTATCATATAGGATTAGGAAGTTCCTTATTAGCGATGAAGCTTACCAGGGAACTCTGAAGATAAGTAGTTGATAAATAGTCATACATACCTCCCAAATTTCTTAGAGTTTTGAGAATGTGTGAATTGACCAAGTACTAGTTAAACAGACACTAAATACGATTAACATTTATAGGTATCATTACAGAGAACTTCCTTGCCTGCGGTAATTCCAGAAGACAAAATGGCAAAAGGTATGCCAGGAGTCTGCCTGAAGAACCTGAAAAATGAATCTGATAGAGGACAGGTAAGAGCTTTACATAAGAGCAATAATTTTTCCATTCAATTGTGAATGTGTGCGTGTGTGTATGTGTGTGTGTGTGTGTATGCAATACCATTGTGAATACAATTTTAAGCATCTGGTGGGGAAAGTTGTTTAAATCCACTTTGAGTTGGATTCTGGCTGTGCAAGTCCTTGGGAGCTGACTGAAGAATGATTTAGCATAATTACAGGGAAGAGTTTAAGCTTGTTGGTCCCAAGGGAATGGCAGAGTCCTCAATGATGGAAGTGCAAGAACTGAATATTAATATCACTTATGATTGGCCTTTCACGTAGTTAGATGTATGCAACCTTGTGGGGGAGAAGGATGGGATACTCCAGCTTATTAAGAGGTGGTTGTTTGTCCTTTGTTCAAGGAAGTCATCTCTGGATCTGTTAGCGTTATACAATTTTCATTGAATTTCCAATCCTTCTTTTTTAGAAGTTGAAAAGTTGGTTGCTTTAAAATGCCTGAAAAACAGATTATCTGGATCCTTTTCAAGTTAGACTGGCGTACAGCATCAAGAAGATATTTATTTATGTGTACATTATCTTTAGCTGAACTGTCCATCCATTCTAGCTCTCCTTGATATCTCCAGTGTCCTTCTTGATTGGTTCAGAAATTAAGGAGAGACAGTGTGTTCCAGGGACCAACTTTGTTGGTATTTGAATTGAAAGAGATCTGGTCTTAGACCCCTCCTTATGGGGTTCCTTAAGGTTCTATATTCTTTCTGCTTGTGTTTAACATTTACTGTACATGAAGCTGCTGAATGAGATAATTTGTTGACATGGAGTTAATATTGTTATGTATGGGCCCTCCAATTCCATTAATTGCCCGACAGTATATTGTAGTTGAACATTATTGGAGTTGATGGAGACAATTTTGTGTAGCAGTTATAACATCAGGTTAGGAACTTGGAGATCATGAGTTGTAGTTCCATCATAGGCACAAACCTGGCAGGGTATCCTTGGATCAGTAATTTTTCTTGCATCTAGGAAGGAAGCAATGGCATACCACTTCCAAAATCTTTCCAAGAAAAGTGCAGGTCCAGACAGTTACCAGGCATTAAAAAAAAACTTACTCAAAGGAACTCCACTCCCACACCCCCAAATCTAGAAATTGAAGTCTACAGAGCTGAGAAGCAACCAAGCTGGGGATTATTTTTCTTGGAGACTGCTTATCCTTATGTAAGAGAATATGGCAGGAGGTAATACTATAATAATTGGATCTTAGAACTGGATTTTATTGGCTGTATTATTAATGTCAATTGAGAGTACAATGACTATTCCAAATAGCATATTGTTATTATTATGATTGGGTGCAGAGTCAAATAGATGTATAGATTGATTTGGCACTTTTATTCAACTATCATTTTTCCCCAATGGACCTAGGATATGTAGATGTCATTGGTTGATAGTGTTAAATGTATCATCACAGAATGCAAGCTGTTTTTTTGCAAATGGCTGATGATGACTCTGTTAATGTTGATAGTGTTCAAATGGTGCTTTAGATGCTCCAAGTTCCTTTGCTATTGGAGCTATCTTTGATTTCTTTTGCCACAATCTTTTTATTTCTATTTCCAGTTTGTATTTAATGATTTTTCTCCAGTTTGTTTTCTTTTATTCTGTTGTCTCCAAATATTATTGTTGTTGTTTTTGTCATTAAAAAAATAGCATTAATAACCAACATTACATTTTGGGTAAATAAAATGCATTTCAGTCCTATGAATTAAAAGAAAAGTATGTTTACCCCATTGTTTCATATGATATTTAAAAAATGCATTACCAACGCTCTTTATTATGTTTCTTTTATTGAAAAACATTATTGCATAAAACTACATTCCCAAGAAAACTTGAATTAACTAAAAAAAAATCTGCATCTGATGTTCAATAGTGCAAGTCACATAGCTATTGTATAATATAAAATATTTTACAGAGAATAAAAAACAGAATAATTATATAGAATATTAGCCAGAAAACTAGTTTTGAAATAAATGAAAAATGAATCAATGGCATATTTATGATTTTTATATTTTTTGCAAACCTGTATAACAAATAGCTATGTTCAGAATTTTGTATATATGCTTTAATTAACAGGAAAACCATTATAGTTCATTGGTTAGCTTAATTTAATCACTTTTATGTCACTACAAAGCAATTATTTTCTACTGACTTATGATGAAACCAGCATGGAATTGCATTTTGCATTGGGTCTAGATTCTTCAGCATGTGCAAAACACAAGCCAATTTGAATAGCTGAATGTACATTCAATCTTTTAATTGTTAAATTATATCATGACAAGAAAAGGGACGTGTATATATATAGTTGCAGCTGATTTGTTTTAAATTTCAGTCATTTTATGTTTTAAATTTCCCATTTATAAGCTGGACAAATAGTAACTTTAATGGCTATTTTAAGTAAAGGAAATTATAAAATATAAAGGACTAATTTTTGTCTTTTAAAGCCATAAACCAGCCTTAAATTTGTTTAAAAATCTGCATTACCTAGCTTTGGATCTTACCAGTATTGCAAAATATTTTCTAATTGGACAAAACTATGACATATTTCTATTCTCCCTTTTTAGTCTATTGGGGTAATTTCTAATAGCTATCCTTAGCAATATCCTGAACCACATAATTTTAAAATCAATTCAGTTAAATTAATAATCTCGAGGATATATATTTATATGTACAGCCTTAATTTAAAAGAAATGCAAACATACCAAAATAACAGATGAAATGATTTATAGATATACATATATATACATATATATATTATGGTTCAGTGGATTTTTAATGGATACAAGCCTCACAAAATTTGTTCTATATAACCGTTGTTTAAAGTGTGAACTGGAAACTAGAATTGGTGTGTGTGTGTGTGTGTGTGTATCCAACACAGTTTGGAAAGTAAAGTTTAGTTGAAGAATCTGTGCATACATCTGTAATCTTAATGTATAAGTACATTTGTAATGTAATTATATTCACAGGGCGCTGATCTGATTCAGTGATTACGAATCTTTCTGGACAAGAAAAAAATATATATTTTACTTTTAGCATACAAGGCCACAAGTGATAGAACATTTCTGGAAACACCTTAGTAATTTTTCCGGCCATTGAAACTAAACAGAAATGTTCAGCAGGAAAGCTCTGCTTCTTTTAGATGTGGGTACAATTTCATGATTAGCAGTGAAGCTTTCTTTGAAGGTCTCTTTTTAAATTGATTTTTAAACGCAAGCATGTGGAGAAAAAGGCCCCATTTTTAGATTGCGGATCACACATCTTCTTCTTCCTCCTCCTCCTCCTCTCATGATTATTATTTGACTCTCCAAGCAATGATTATGCAAGAGCATGGATGCAATCTTGTCCCTGAGGGAGTGGGAGGGACAAACATTTTCAACCTGTATTTCTGGGGTGAGTTGGAGACTTATTTCATTTTTATTGCATTTTTAAAGAACAAGAAAATTTGCATTGCTTAAAATCAGTTATCTGCTGCCAGTTGCTTGATGATGGGAGAATGGAGAGTTTATGTACTCCAAAAGCTTTTTTCAAGGTTAACCATTCTTGCATACATCCTTTTAAAAAAAATATAGATTAAAAAAAAAAGAAAATACTTACTATAGTGCAATGACCATGTTAAACCTTAAAAGGAGTTGTCAGAAAATACCTCCTAATCAGGCACCTTCCGAAGAGTCTGGAAATTTTGGAAGCTGCAGTCAAATTACATCTGGACTGTGCCAAATTGTAAAAGACTGCAGTAAGAAGTAGACATGGCTTTGTGACAAATAACTCTCTTCTCAACAGTTTAATGATCAAATGTATGTGCTGTGTCAGCCCAACTTTGATTTTGCTCAGCATTCTTGATATATTTGGAGTACATAAACCATGACTTCTCATACGGAAAACAATTACATTTCTAAATGGGACTTTCCATTCTAAATTGCTTTTTGGAATGAAGGACAGTGACCTTGCTATTTAACTATATTTTTAAAGTTACTTTTTTCCCTCAGTTGAGAGAACCAATGTGCATGCCACATTCAAGAATAAGGTGGAAGTTTCTGGCCATGGAAAAATGGATGAATTAAAGGATCGAAATGCATCATGGAAGATGCAGTTGCATTCAGCGGTGGAGTGAACCAAGTAGGAATAAAGGCAGTAGGGGGCAGGGATGGGATTGCCAATTGGGTGACAGGGTGAATAGGAGTGGCTGATACCAAATGGAAAGGATGACCAGACAATAGTGCTGTATGAGTTGGCAGGAAAGTTGAAGCAAATGGCGAAATTGATATGGGTGCAAAATGAGTCGGTGAGAATGGATGTATATGGGTTAGATTACTGCTGAGTGGGTGAGCCCCATTGGACAAAGCCAAGCTTTGCAAAATGGTTTGGTGGAGTGTGGCAACAGAAGTGTGCTGCTGAATTGGAACAGACTGAACTGCTGGAGAGAATGTGGCTGGTTCAGTAGTAGACAGAACCTTGAGATGTTTTGCTACAAGTTGTTTCTGCATGTGCTGCTGGGCCTGCAGCTGTAAAAACCTGTATTTATCTATTTCATCAGGGGAAAATATTATAGGATGTTGCGATAAAGGAGGGGAGATGCACTTATTATAAAGATCAGTCTCATATTCTGTTTGATTGGATTTATGCATAGCATTGTCAGGGAAATAGTTTAGCTCCTCTTCTGCTTGATGCAAGTCTGCCCTTGCGTTGTATTCTTCTTTGGTGCTGGTAAAATTTGGAGCAAGAGAATATCTATGAGAAACAAAAGCACCAGGAAAATCACCTGTCACTGGATCAGAGTTTGACAAAAGAGGTTGTGTTTCATCGGTAAAGAGATCTGTCTTCTCTTTTATTGTTTTGCTTGCTTCCATATTTACGGTTTGACAAGAGGTTCCTCTTTGAATTAAATCTTGGAGCAGGCAATTACTGTAGCTAGTGTTAGCCATAATATTATCTAGGGTCAAATATTCATTTGTGTGATTTTCCACTTCCCCAGTTTCATGATTCCACACATAGGTCATGTCAGCACTGTGTGTATTCCCCCGTGAAGACAGTATTGATTCACTTTCCATGGAAGATGTGCCAGGCACATTACAGGGGGCATCTATCCTGCAAGCCTTTGAAAAGGTGCCAGTGCTTCCAATTTGTCCCTGGTTTCTTTTGGATTTTACCTTTTGTAAAAGTAGCTTGGCAGTTAGTGACTTCTGTCTTGCTGCTTCCTTTTCTAACCAGTTGACAGAGCAAATTCCATGCTTATGCTTAGAGGCACAGTTCACATTCTGGTTCTCTGAATGGGCAGAGCAAGGTTTTTCTTCTTCACCTTTTCTCATAGTCTTTTTGTATTTGTTCCAGATATGTACTGATTCTTTCATGAAGGATCCTGAATTGCTACCTCTAGATTGAGTGGAACTTGATGATGTTTCACTGCTTCCTGAATCATGGATGCAAGAACCTTGGGAGCTGGTATATCTGCTCCTGCTGTATTTGCAGACATGATATCTATTTCTACTTTGCTTTGCTCTTTCTCTTTGTAGCAATTGCCCATATCTCAAATATCGTTGACATTTTATTGGATGCCTCTGAATACAATCTGCAGATCGCTGGCTTTTTTTGTGGATAAAGCAGTCCACGTCTGCTTCATCAGAAGAGGAAAGGCAGTTGTGCTTTTGGTGTTTACATTTCTGTTTTCCAATTGACTTTTGTTTCCTTTTGCAACAAAAAGGCAAATTACTTCTACTATGATTGCTTGATCTATGATTACAACAGCAACTTGTTTCGCTAGTCTCACTATTGATGGAGATGTCAGAATAATTAGACTGTCCATCAGACCAGGGTTTTTGCAAAGGGCAGAATTTCCAAAAATCATTGGCAAAACTCTCATTGTTTTCTTTTTCCAAGCATTCTTCAGGGCAGTCTAACTTACAACCAAGAAGTATATCTTTTCCACTTTCATTTATGTTACTTGTACAAGTGACCAAATCCAGATGGGTTTGCTCTTGGGAATACATTAAATCACATTTTCCACATTTTTGCTTTTTTGTCCTAGGCGCCAAAGGATAAATGCAAACCTTTCCACCAACTTCATCCTGTTCTGTTGTTTCACAGTTATAAAAGTGTTGTGCTAAAGATCTCATACACATTTCTGTATGGTGACTTGTTGCTATTGTACAATGACTTTGTGAACAATCAAGGTGAGCAGGCACATTGGGCATATTTTCATTCAAATCATCCGAAATGTACTTTGGAGCATTACAATTAATTTTGTTTTCTTTCTCTTTATATAATTTTGGCTGACACTTTTTGAGATAAAGAGCACTGTTCTTCTTTGGCTTTAAAAAGTTATCTTTTCTAATGGACAATTGCTTCTTCTTGGAAAGATCCAAAGCATGATTTTCATCTATATCCATAATTCTTGAATACTCTTTAGAAATGTCTGGATTGACTTCATGCTGTCCATTGTCTTTATTGGATAAAGGAAGTCTAAAGTCAAAATATAATGGATTGCAGCCATAAGAAATAGAAGGTTCTGTTTTTGTAAACAAAAGAAGTTCTATGGGCCAATGGAAGGCTTTGCTGCCATCTTTACTCAGTACATGAAGAAAAGGAAATGTTTTAGGCTTAATTTCATGAACCAAACCATCATTTTTTGATATTTCATTATCTGCAGCCACAGTTTTTGAAGAATCAGAAGAGCATTTGAACATACAGGGATTAAAGTGTATTGCACATGAATGTCCTCCTTCGGATAATTGTTGGCCTGAGAATTCAGAGTCACATTCTGTCAGCAAGATGTTACTGTGTCTGTAAGCTGTTTGCTGTATACAAGCATTGGTATGTTGGCACTGAGATGTGATGAAACTTTGCACAGATTTCCGAGTCTTGACCAGCTGTCTTGATTTTATATCAGGAAAGCTGGCACATTCCAGATCTAGAGAATGCTGTTTCTCCTTATAAAATGGAAGATGAGTTTCCACTGATTCTCTATTGGTGTTTTGGCTATTTTCTTTATGTGGTTTATTTTTTCCATCCAGATTGTATAATTCAGAGCTGTCTTGCTGGCTCTGAAGTGTGCTTAATCGTTTTTGCACATTGGTTTTCCTCTTGCTACTCATATGTGTGCAAGTGTAACATTTCTCGGCAGCTTGATTCATTTTTTGCTTTGGTGACCCAATATGGTCATGTGCTTCTTCTACATTCTCACTGAAGACAGATGCTGATGACTCAAGCTTCAAGTGGACTTTTTTAGAGAAGGAAAAGGACACCCCTGTCCTGTTACAAGCATTCGTGCTACAGGGGAATGCTGGAGACATATGATTTTTAAGCAAATGGTGCCTCTCCGTGCAAGATTGATCCTTGTTTAGCAAAGGTTCCTGTAGTTTTTCAGAATGGTGACTGGTGGAGCTTTTTGCTTCATCTGCAGTCTTGTCTTTGTCTTCTTGAGCTAAGAGAAAAGTGTCTTGTGCTTGTTGCTGTGGTTGTTCTACAACTACCTGGGGACTTTTAAACATGGGTCTGCATCCGGCAACACTAGAAATAAATAATATAATGAAAACAACTTAAGTTAAAATGAATTTAATTTTCAGCATACCCTGTTAGAAAGTATTAGCTTGGGTAATTAGAATGATGAAATGGAATTCATCACCATCAGCACCCAATATGGCATTGGAAAGAATGTAATAATAACATGCTGTACTGATCACAATCAACATAAACATGATGTCCTAGGTTTCATTCCATGTGAGGTAGTTAATGAACACAGCATGCCGTGAAGGTTCACTGAAACCTGAATTAATGTAGTAGATAGGATGTGCAGCCCAATGAGTTGAACTACAGGCATGTATAGTTTAGTAAAGACGTGCCAGAAATGAAATGTGCAAATCTACCAAAATTTACATACTTTACTGTCCTCAATGTTTTTATTGACAAAGGTTTGCTTTTGATTATAGTATTATGAACAGCTTCATCCATATATCTAATACTAGTAAACTAAGAGGCTATATACTTGTAGAAATTTTGCATATGGAAGAAGTTTTGGATCAGATTTTTATTATGTCTCTGTTTAAATTAACAATCAGCATTGGTTTGTTGTAGAATCTTTTTTTGCATGTATGATCTCTTGGAAGACCTTTTACAGTCTTCAATTAAATTTTTCATGACTTGAAAATATAATCACAGTCTATTAATATAGATATGTTTTCCCAATATGGTAACCTTCACATGTGTGAAGCTACATATTCTGTTCTCTTGATCTCATCCCAGATACATTGGCTGTGACTGTTGAGAATTATACTAAAAGACATTTGGAAAGTATCAGCTTTGGAAAGCAGTTAAGAGATATGATGACCAATTGATTGTTTTGATAAATGAAGTAAATAATATATCATCCCATTGCTGAAACAATATATCCAGTACTTCTTACCAAGCTGAGCTACTTTGATAGGCAGTGAAAATAGCACTAGCAGCAATAGTGCCAACCAACAATCTGGGTCTTCATTTTTCTGACCACAGAAGGCTGGAAGGCTGAGTCAACCTTGAGCCAGTGAGAATCAAACTGCTGGCAGTCGGCAGAATGCAATACTGCATTCCAACCACCATGCCACCACAGCTCATATTGTGGTCATGTATTATGATAAAGAGTACAGCATAATGAGAAGAACACAAGATGGTGGCCCAACATATTCCTTTCTTCCTCTATATTTTCAGTGAGAATGATCAGTTTGATTTTTTTCCATAATCAGAATTTTTTAAAATCTCAAAATCTTTCTGTTCTTTGAACAAATGTGTAAAAATTGATAATATTTTAACAAATAAGATTCCATCAATACTCAGGATTAATGGTTCAAATCAGGTGTGTTCAGCATGGATAGGACCATGTTATTGCCACTTGCCACTTGTAGCTATTAAAGATTCCTAGACTGTAAAGATTTGTACTGTGAATCTAGGATCACAAATATTATGTATCAAGATAATGCCAGAATAAAACAGTCAAAATCCTCTGCCTCTTTGGAAGAATATATCAATTCATTAATTTTATCCATAATTTGAAACAGTTAGGATTTTTTTTCATTCTATCCCATTTAGGAAGATATCTGATATCTCTAAAACATATTAAAAGGAATTGAATTAAATTATTGCCCATCCCTAAGCAATGGGCTATCTGGGCTTGTCACTGTGACCATCACATAGTCAAATCTGATTAGCTATGTGATCATCACTTAGGAGATAATCCTTGCCTATATAAGAGAGCAAGAAAGATTTTTTTTAAACAAAGAAATCAAAGATTTTATTGGGAGGGGCTGCCAAAAGGGACAGGAAGAGTAAAACATTGGGATCTTTAAATGTCTTTGGGCTTGGTAATTTTCTTGCACAAGTTTTATTACCAAACTAATGTTGTTACCTAGTTTGGTAATGAAACATCTGCAAGTAAACCACAAGCTCAACTTGGTTCAACTCTGAGCCACAAATATTCTCTTCTAAGCGCAAAACAGTGTATTGTGGGAGAGGGAATATTTAGTCAGACTTCTCCTTTATTTATGGCATTGAAAATGTTTATTCTGAAAAATTCATCACAGCACTATTAAAGTAATTTCATAAAGATTAGAAAGAGGGTAAAAAGTCCAACATTCAAATGCCAAGGAATTATTGCAGGGCTTCCAATTTTATTGTTCGTAAAATAAGGATATTGGCATGAAGGATGAAGAAAATTATCTGTGTTATATAAAGTAGAAGTTAAGTCATGGAGATTTCTCCTGGGACTATCAGGGAAAAAAAGAGACAAGATTAAAATGTAATATTAGTTCCAAAGACGCACCATTCTGACTGCTTCCGCAGCTCAGCCAGCTGATGAAGTCGTTTGAGAGCTTTCTCCTGCTTCTTTTCATCCTTCCAGGATTTTGAAGCCACATTTCGTGCAAATTCCCTTTGTTTCAGCTCTTTCAATCTCTAAGTGAGGAGAAAAAGAATAAAAAGTGCATTTCTTAGCATGTTTATGCAGTTCCAAGCGCTCATAAGTTCAGTCTCACAATACATAAGATGCAAAGCTGATCCTATGTAAATGTAATTTAATAAATAAATTAGAAATTTAACAGGTTTTATTTTGACATAAAATTGTATTTCTAATTACAATATGTAAATCAGTGTTTCTTAGCAACTTTAAGGCATGTGGCCTTAAGTTTCCAGAATTCTGGAAGTTGGCATCAACATGTCTTACAGATGCCAAGGTCAAGAACTTATGGACTTAAGCATAGTACATAAAATCATATGTTACAATGTCTTACCAGTTAATGAATATTTCAGCTTTAACCACAACAACACAAGAGCACACAAAAGATATAAACTTAATGTAAACCATTCCAAACTTCATTGCAGGAAGTACGATTTCAGCAACAGAGTGGTCAATGTCTGGAACCTGATTTTGTTGCCACCTGCTCAAACCCCCATTCCTTTAGCCTCAAACTAACCTCTATTGACTTCACCCCATTCGTAAGAGAAATTTCTATTATCATCACAGAACTAAAGTAATTAAAAAATGCCAAATGTAGAGGTTCTTCCCTCAAATATGCAGAAAGCAAACAGCGGGCATCATAACAATGTGAATCTTGTAACTGACTTGAACACAGCATTTGCAGGCTTATATTGAACTCTGGCATCTCCATGTTGAGAAAAGAATTAAAATACAAACTGAAACTTGTTAAAAATACATAGATTATTATTTTTAATTTGATTGATTAATGATTAAAATCTGGAAAAAGAAATGTATCCTGGCTATTTTTTAGGAAAAATAATAATAATAAACAAAGCTTGTGAAGGTTTGCATATCCTGGCATGGAGGTAATGCAGAAGAAATCGTGCTCTGTTACAGACTTAGTGAGGCACCTTTGATATATTCTAATGTAGTACAAGTAGTCCTTGTCTTACAACTATTTGTTTTGTGACCATCTGAAATTACAACAGCATTGAGAAAGTAACATGGCCAGCTTTCACACCTTTGCACCACCCCTATGGACATGTAATCACAATTTTGGCGCTCAACAACTGGCATACATTCATGATCCCATTATCACCATTTGTGATCTTCCCAGATGATTTCCAACGAGCAATCAATAGAGCAAGCCAGATTTACTTAACAATTGTATGATTGATTCAACAGCTGGAATAAAAAAGATCATAAAATAGGATGCAATTCACACAAATGTCCTGCTTAGCAACAAAAATTTGGAGTTCAACTGTGATCGTACATTGAGGACTATTTGTATACATACACATACACTTCCATATTTTATTTATTTATTTTATTTATTTTGTCAAACAATTATTAGATAACAGGTATAAGTATAAACGTGGTTATAAATACATGAAATGGATACGAATAAAAAAAAAAGAAACAATAGGACAGGGACGGTAGGCATGTTTTGGTGCACTTATGCACGCCCCCTACAGACCTCTTAGGAAAGGGGTGAGGTCAATAGTAGACAGTCTAAGGTTGAAGATTTTGGGGTTTGGGGAAGAAATCACAGAGTCAGGAAGAGTATTCCAGACATTGACCGCTCTGTTGCTGAAGTCGTATTTCCTGCAATCAAGTTAGGTGCAGTTTATCTTGAGTTGGTATCTATTTTGTACTCTTGTATTGTTTTGGTTGAAGCTGGAGTATTCATTGATAGGTAGGACATTGCAATATATAATTTTATGTACTATACTTAGATCAAACTGGAGGCGGCATAGTTCTAGGTTGTCTAGGTCTAAAATTTCAAGTCCGGTGGCATAAGGTATTCTGCTACGAGTAGAGGAGTGGAGGACTCTTCTCGTAAAATATTTCTGGACTTTCTCAACTGTGTTAATATCAGATACATAATGTGGGTTCCAGACTGATGAGCTGTATTCAAGTATTGGTCTAGCAAATATTTTGTATGCTCTAGTTAGTAGTGTGATATTACCAGGGAAAAAGCTAGTAGGATTAGGTTAACAACTCTTAATGCCTTTTTGGCTATGTAGTTACAGTGGGCTCTAGCATTTAATCATTTGAGATGAGTACACCAAGGTCCTTGACAAACTTTGTGTCATCAACAAGGTCTTGACTATTCAACGTGTATTTTATTTTTTGATTTTTTTTTTGCCAATATGCAAGACAGAGCATTTACTTGTTGAGATCTGAAGTTGCCATTTGTTTGACCATTCTGACAGATAATCGAGGTCTTTTTGAAGGGTAGCAGCATTGTCAGTGGTGTTGAATAGCTTTACATCATCAGTGAAAAGAACGCAGTTGCTCTTAATATAATCACAAAGGTCATTAATATAGAATATGAAGGGAGTTTGTCCTAGAACACTGCCTTAGGGGACACCACTGTTGACAGGTACAGGATTTGATAGGATGTTGCCTGTTTGACAGGAATGCTTCTATCCAATTATGCAGGTATCCAGAGATACCATAAGACCTTAGTTTTAGGAGTAGTTTGTCGTGTACCACTGAATCAAAGGCTTTACAGAAGTCTATGTAAATTGCGTCAAATGCTTTGCCCTGATCAAGTAGTGTAGTCCATATGTTTTACAGTGCAAGAATTGCAGATTACAGGACTGTTTCCTTCTGAAACCAAACTGTTTGTTAGAGAGTAGGTTGTTCATCTCTAAGTGGAGGATAATGGATTGGTTAATAATTGATTCCATGACTTTACAGGTGATGCAGCATAAAGAGATTGGTCTGTAATTTTCAACTAGGCTGGGGTCTCCCTTTTTGAAGATGGGAACGACTGTGGATAGTGACCATAGATTTGGCAAGGGGCTGGTCCTGAAAGATTTTTCAAAGATTATGCTTAGAGGTTCAGCTATGGCACTGGATAGCTTTTTAAAGAAGTAGGCACAAACTCTGTCCGGTCCAATAGATAAAGATGGTTTTAGATTGCGTAGTGCTTTTTCAACTTTATCTTCTGTAAAATCGATATGTATTAGATCATTGTAGTTGTCTGTGGTTCAACAAGGAAATACTGGGCATGATCCATTGCAGTTTATAAATACTGAGCCAAAGAATGTGTTAAAGAGGTTTGCTTTGAAAGTGTCATCATTGTAGTCTTTACCATTAGGTCCTTTCAAGGGTGGGATGGATCTTGAGTCTTTTAGTTTGTTGTTTACAAAATTGTAGAAAGTGCGAGTGGAATTGGTGCGTAGAAGGTTTTTCCTCTTGTTTAGTGTGATAATTGGTACATTCAATCTTTATCTGGTGGCATAAATTTTTATATCGGCTTTTGAAGTTGGCAAAGTGATCAGATTTGTTCTTCCGTCAAAGGGATTTCTTTTTGGATTGGAGCTTCCTTATTGTTATGGGTAATTTGTTTTTTCTGGTTTTGGGAGTTGTTATTGGTACATATAGTTTGATGACTCTTTTGACTTCAAGTAAAAATATGTTGTAATGGTCTTCAACAGTATTGCATCCAGTGAATAGAATTTGCCAATCAAGAGATGAGAGATCGTTGTCTATAAGATCATAGTTGCCTTTTTTGAAGTTATAATTGGGGATCCTGTAGTTATGGTGATTTTTGTGAGAACATATGTTGTTCAAAAGTCAATCATATTGTGGTCACTGTTGGAAAAGGGTTCATTAATTTGTATTCCATAAATTGAATTCGAACTGTTGCAGAAGATGAGATTGAGGCAGTTGTTAAGTCTAGTATTTTTGGTTACTAGTTGTTCCAGTCCTAGTATGGTAACAGCATTGTACAGGGTTGTATGAATGGATTCAGATGTACATTCATTTAGTGTCCAATTTATAAAAGGTAAGTTGAAGTCACCAAGAAAAATGAGAGGATGTGGGCAGGAGGCAGCCCATGTCAGTAATGAAGTTAGCTTGTTTGCATGAATTATATCATAGTCAGGGTCATGATAGCAAAGTTAAAAGCGGATTGAGAAGTTAAGGACAGTTCACAGATGATGGTCTCGGGAAGAGCAAGCTCTTATATAATTTGGATCATTTTTAGATTTAGAGATTTTTTATAGAATATAACAACTCCACCACCTCTACGGATTTCGCAATCTGACCGAAAAACTTGATATTCTTTTGTAGTGGTAATGGAGTCTGGGAATGAATTATGTTTCAGAAATCTTATAGTTATGTCCATGTAATAGCCCAGGGTTTTTTTCAAACTTTATTCCACAAAAAACCCTTGAGAACTGAGGAGGAAAAGAAGAAGGAAAAAAAACCCCACTCCAAACAACCAATTTTCTATCACTAGAGTTTTGCCTCTTGAACAGGGGTTCCAGGAAACATGTTATGTAGCCTGAAAAGCTTGAAACTTCATGCTTTGTACAACAATAATTGTTGTATAATTGTTGATGAAACATGGCTATATTTAGAACAGCTTGACTGAATAAAACTCAAGAAATTCATTGCATTGTTGGAAATTTACTCATCCTTTAGTCAATTAAATAACTCCAGAAAAGTAGCTCTAAATAATAATAGTCACTATATGCCCATTTGTAATGTAGAACATGCAAACAAAATATATAGCAATAGCATCTGTATAGCTAAGTATTTGTACTTGATTTGTAGGTAGCAAGCCAACACTATTGAACAATATTAAAATATTTGTGCTCATTCATAAGGATACTCAACCAAGAGAAGAAATTTGAGAATTAACATAGCTCTAAGTGTGCAATTACATTTTAAATGCTATTAGGGTACCTAACTGGGTAGATAAATCTTGTCAAATGTGCCAAAGTATGATTTATTTTATAGAATCCTACTGCTTGTACTTTGGCTCCTATAAATAAGAATAGCAAGATGTTTGCAGACAGAACTATTGTATTGCCAAAAGATGTATAAGTTTAGCTGCAAAGCCATCTGAATCCTATCACTCAGTGGCCTTATATTAACAGTATTAAACTAGCAAGAATATTTTGAAGTACTGCTGCTTAATTCAATATCCTATTGCCAGAGTTAGAGGACATTAGTACATTCAAAATAGCAGTGATATACAGAAAATCATACCAGGAAAGGAACATATTTTGACAGGCAGGCTAGCTGATACCAAGAGTTAAGTACCTTTATGAATGAGTTGGGGTCATTTTGTAGGTCCCACTAGCAAAAGTTTCCTGTTAAATAAATATCCTAGTTTTTGTATATAGAAGGATTTTAAGGTGTTTTTTCTTAAAATCTACAATGCTGTGTTTATATGATGAAAACACAGTATATTAGATGTGCAGATACAAAATGAAAATTTGTTTTTCTAACTAAGCAGAAATCCCAAGCATAAAATGAATAAGATAAAGTTATTAAAAAGCATAATTGGGATGTATTACTGAAGCATACAGTATTAGCCATCTAAGCAATCAGTGAGTAGAACAGTGCGAGAAATTGCTTTTACCATGGTAACTGATATTCTAAAAATAACTTTGAAAACCTTTAACTTTTCAGGATTAAATGTATGAGAAATGCAAACCAATATATTTTGGTTTGTTTTAAGTAACCACAGTGATAACAATATATTTACCTAAAAGGAACAAAATACTAAATTAAAAATGATTCCTTCAAAAAAGAGAAAGTAAAAATATACAATCATGGATATATGTATGTATGTACATGTGCACGCACGCACGCACACACACACACATACACACACACACACACACTAGGGGGAATAGTGGCTCAGTGGTTAAAGACATTGGAAAGCTGGGTTTGAAACCCAAGCTTTACAATGGGATGACCTCCCATTACTCACCCAACTCCTACTCACCTAGCAATTCAAAAGCATGCAATTGCAAGTAGATAAATAGATACCACTTTGATTGATGTATAGTTATGTTGATTACGTGATCATGGAAATGTCTTCAAACAATGTTGGTTCCCTCAGCTAAAAATGGAGATAAGTACCGCCTCCTAGAATCAAGTATGACTGGACAGGGAAACTTTTACCATTACCTTTTTACACATACACACACAAACAGAAAATCAAAATTTTATGCAGTGATCAACTATCCTATTTTATCACCTCAGACTGAAACTATTCCTGGGAAGTCTCTTTTTAACAAATGTTTACATGTATATATCCTTATCTACCGAGACAAATATACGCCATAAGAGCAAGGCAATGTATCTTTATCTCTTGGTCTCTTGGTCAGTCTATTTATCTATATTTGCATCTTGGGTACCGGTTGTGCCCTTTCCGTAATTGGATAACTACTTACGCTTTCATCATATCAGGACTGGGTTATTACATTGCACTCTCTATGGAACTCCCACTAAGGACCATCTGGAAACTGTAGCTGGTCCACAATCCTGCAGTACGCATAATTAGAGTTGTTTTTCATATCACCATTGCTATGAGATGTATTAGTTGCCAGTTGGCTTCTGGGTGCAATTCAAAACCTGAATCATTACATATAAAGTCTTTTGTGGTATAGGGACTGGATATCTGAAGGATATCTGCTAATCTCTAATTGTTTCTCCTTGATCACGATGTTCTAGAAGAATAGATGCTTTCCATATCCTATTTATTAACTATCGCCAACTAACAGGACTAAAAAAATATACTTTCCCCTGGCCATCTCTCCCCCAAAACAATATGCCCCAAAAGACAGCAAAGATAATACCTCTTAGACTTACATGCTGTTTTACAGTGCTTCACATTCGTCTCTAAGCGGTTTACAGAGACACCATATTGTCCCCAACAATTTGGGTCCTCATTTTACTGACCTTGGAAAGATAGAAGACTAAATCAATCTTGAGCCACTGAGAATTGAATTGCTGGCAGTTGGTAACATCACCTCTCTCCTAGGGTTCCAAAAAGTCCTTAAGACATAGTTTTAATGTGTTTGGGAGTTGCTTTGGCTGTTTGCATTGTTTTTATGTTTTTAACTGATTTTATTACTCTTGGACTGTTTAAAGCCACCTGGAGTCCACTATAGACAATACAAATTTAAACAAACAATTTATTGAATTTAATGACTACTACTTTTTATGTACACTGAGAGCATGTGCATCAAGACAAATTCCTTGTGTGTCTAATCACACTTGCCCAATAAAGAATAAAGCATTCATTCATTAATTGCCTCCAAATATAAAATTTATAAAGTTAACTGATCTTGCAATTCCATGTATCAACAAGTCATTCTCTCTTTTTCATATATCATTCTTATACACGTAAACACAATTTCCACTCCCTTCCAACAGTAACAAAGATGAAAATAACACAGACAGAATATGAGATGAGTGAAACATGCAGCAGCAACAGAAAGAAAATATGGACAACAGGAAAAAGGAAGAAATAGCTGGACACAAAAAAGGACAAAATGACCAATGTCTTCTTTAGCCATCACAAAAATGAATGGATGCCAAAAAAGTAGCCATTCAGAAACAATGACAAATCTTCAGAGTTAACTTTACTTTTGGGCAAAAATGTTGGTATTTTCATCTTTACCCATTCTCTTTTTTTCAATTGAGTCTTTTATTGTCATCAGTAAATGTAAGATTCAGAAATGTTAAACTTACAAATCACAGGTAATTATCTGCGGTGGGGAACATTTTCTCATCTGGCAGCTATTATTTGTTTGTTTGTTTGCTTATTTATTTATTATTTATTAAATTTATATGCCACAACATGACTTCTAAGTAGCTTACAAGCAAGTAGAAGCAACAACATAAAACCTTAAAAGAATAAATATAAAAAAAATAAAAGAGTAAACATTAACATTAAAACTGAGTTAAAATTAACAAAAGATGGTATGGGAGGAGGTGTAGTCTTATATCAGGTTGCTCTATCAATGAGTATATCATTTGGGTTTCAGCATATTCTTGCATTTAGCTATGGTTCCCTACTGCTAATTTCTAAAATCCTAGAAGAATTTCTTAAAGTAGGCACTGTAGTAAGCAATGCATATATCTCATGTGATTATTGTCTCTCCTTTGATTTTTTTAAAAAAATATAATCCGAAAGCTGGCATGTTCTGAAAGCAAAGCATTTATCCCTAAAGTCAATATTATTTATAGATAAAATGGCAGGGAACTGTTGGAGTGCTTAGAAATGTACCTAATTTTTTTTTGAGAGGTGGTGGGAGAAAGTAAAAGTAATTTGGGGCACTAGAAAAAACCCTGAGAGGTTTTCTGAAGGTTGAGACATGGCAACTGCACTCATTTTCTTATTAGTTTGAGATGTTTTGTTGCTCATCCAAGTAGCTTTATCAGAGAGAAAGTTAGGCAGAGAGTCTTTGGAATGTACCAACTCTCCTGCACCATCTCAAGTTTTCTTCCCAAAATGTATTGCAATATGTTGATGAAGATTCCCAGTCATTCAAATAAGATTGTCTGAAAATTGACAATATTGAAAATTGGCAAATATAGCTATTTGCCCTACAGATTATTCAATCTTCTTAATTTCTTTCACATCTTTTTTTTAATCCCTGCAAATCCTTTTTCCATTTTCTTTTTAACTATTGCAGAAATCTTTTTGCCAAACTATTCAAGACTTTTATGCAGTAATTCTGGTAGAATTCCCTTATCTTTAAATTGTTTGTGTCTTCTCCAGATTTATCAGTTCGTCTTGATGTTTCCATAGTGAGAGCATGAAAGTCTGTCAATTATGATATAAAATTAAGAGGTAGTGAAGTGTGTATTGGTCTAATGTCCATTAAAGCTGCATAGCAGTTAAGTGTGTGATTGCCAAGCCATTCAACTCCTGATCAACGACAAGAAACTGAATTTCTGTATTCTTCTCATGAAAAACAATTTAAGGAACAGTTCTTCCAGAGTTCATGTTCTGGTTCCAAAGATCTCTCCTTATCTCCAGAGAGATTTTCCTCAGCCAGAAACTGGCTCTTGGCTGGCAATTTAGAACCTCAATACTATCTCACTCATGGAACTCTTGATTGAGACATCTAGCCTACCATCAGTCCTCACCTGAAAATTTTCAATTTTTTAATGATTTAACATTTGGAATACAAATTACTAGTGATAAATTGCAGTTTATATTGCTAGAATGTGTTAGGTTATATTACATTTGACCCATGTTTGTAGTTCTAGAAAAAAGTATACTTTATTAGGATTATATAGATGTAAGAAAGTATCTACAGTTAATATGAAATAAAGGAACATTTAAAAGTTGAGTTTTAGAAACCAGTTGATTTCCAAATAATTTATAATTTGCCATTTATACTAGTTGGACAGCAATGCATTTTTAAAAAATCTGTATTTGTTTTTAATTTGCTGCCCTGGATTTAATTAGCTTCCAAATGAATCTTTAATCTTTTAATTGTTCCTTGAAAATGTGTGGTGTAGAAAATATTTTTTGAATGCTGGAATTTAATCTTTTGTTTAAGCAGAACATCTTTTCCCCCAGGGTATGCAACCTTCCCTGTAAACTAGAATCTGAATTATTTGTGATTAAAAGGAAAGTTTGTTAAGTTTAAATATCAAAACAGAACTATGATCTCCTTAAAATATTCATTGCTGCAGATTCAGCATGCTGATGATTTCATACCTTTTGTGGACAAGCGAACTAAAATAGCATTACATTGAAAGACAAGAGGAAATTAGGGAGTTACTTTCCCTTCAAGTTATTATTTTATTTTAGAAACAATTTGTCCTTAAATATAATGTTCATATTTATTGCTGTCTGGAAATCCCTTAAGGAATTTTTTCATAAAACAGTAAAATGAGGTTATGATTTTGATTATTAGACAAGATAGATACATAGAAAGAAGAAAATTACGTTGTAACATAGAATAAAAAGTAATTGTTGTACTTATTCCTTTTTAGTAATGTTATCAATAATTTATTTAAAGGGCTGTTTCTTGTCAAAACTTAATATCCTGACCTCAAAAATCCCAGGAAAATAATGTCCAAATGCTTACCTGCAATTTTTCCCAAGCAGTTTTTACACTCACAAAGTTTCATGTTCTCTGTTCTGCCAATTTCTGCATACCTGTAAAGCATTTTTAGCAGACACTGTTTTTCACCCCGTTCTCTTGCAAAGAAGTTAATCTGATTACAGCTGCTTGAGAATCAAATCATGGATATCAGGAGAACCTGACATATTTTGAATTTATCTAAAATGTCTTGAATTTATCATAAACGTTTCTGTGTACCAGTAGTTTGCATGTGTGATCTATAAATAACTTCTCTTTTTCATTCAACACCTCCCCCCCCAAATTGATGTTTTTATTTATTTATTAAATTTATATTTTGCCCATCTCAGTAATCATAGTGACTCTGGACAGCTGAATGTTATAATTGAAGTGAACTGACCTGAACTTTTGGATTCACATATACTTATTATAGTTCACATGGACAAACCTATATCTCTACGTACAACCTTTTGCTCATGAACTCCTTAGCAATCTGGTTATAAATCCAGCCACATGCAGAGAACATTCCATTTTAGAATCTAGTCTATGTAATGGTACTCATACAATCCTTTCTAGAATCCAAAAGTGGCCCTCTACAAGCAGCAAAACTGAGTTATTTTCATTATATGGGTCTATAATACATAAATAGGACCATGCATGCCAGATCACATTTTTTCCTAAATTGGGGAATGGGGAAACTGACTGCTCTCATGAATCTTCTGGAAACTCTAGAAACAGCCGGTATTTTGTAGCTGATGAGGATCAGAGAGATTAAAGTTATCCTTTTTTTTTTGGAAACAGTCTTCCTCTTTTGGAAACAGTAGTGTAGAGTGCCAGAATATTCCACAATATGACCATGAATTACAGTGGGAGTAAAAACAAAAAGAATGATAATAAGAAGGGAGGGGAGAGAACTGGAGATTTTTTTAAAAATGAGGCAGAATGAGAAAACTTCATAGAAAAGTATGTGTATTAAAAAGCTTTCTGTTAGAGAAAGATACATGATTAGGTTCCCACATCCCAGGAAACCACTTAGATTGGTTTTGTCTTCAGGTGGTATATGATGCCAACCATTGTTTTGGTTTGTGTCTTCTTTTAATTGCAGCAACTGGGCAGTTATGACTTGTTCCACATAGAGCAAACCATATCTTAAAGCAATGTATGGGCCAATTACACTTGATATCTTATGGACAAAGATACTGCCTGATATTGCTTATCTTATCTGATGAACATTTATTTTGAAATGTTGAAAGAGTGGTAAAGCTCTTAGGCAATGAAATTTGTGCCTCTTTGAATTACAGTGTAGATAAGGCATGAAATTATGTAGTCTGTAGTTGTAATCGAGTGTGTAGCGATTCACAATCAGATCTGCAAGAAGTTCACCTCTTTGTGGCACAGTGGTTAGAATGCAGTACTGCAGGCTATTTCTTCTGCCTGCCGGTTGCCTTCAGTGTTGGCAGTTTGAATCCCTAGCTCAAGGTTGACTTAGCCTTCTATTCTTCCGAGGTCAGTAAAATGAAGACCCAGAATGTTGGGGGCAATATGCTGACTCTATAAACTGCTTAGAAAGGGCTGTAAAGCACTGTGCAGTGGTATATAAGTCTATGTCATATTCTTATTGTTACAATCCTCATCACCACATATGCCTCTTAAAGGTGATGTATCCTCCACCTGTACTAAACATTCAAGAGACCCTCCATTATGGGCAATGAATATTATTATATTTAATTGCTATGTAAATTAGTATTTAGGAGATCTAACCATAGCTTTCTAAATTGGTTTCCCAGAAAAATCCCCTCTTCCCACATTACACTGAGTTGATAGATTTATAACAATTTACATTCCTACATTTAATTAGAAAACCAGAGTTTGGTAACATTACTGAATCCATAACATATATGACTTGAGCATCCTATAAATTTTGGTCTCAGCTTCGGCGGCTTTGCTGGTGGGGGCGGCGCAGTTGCCTCAAAGGCGACGGTGGCAATGGTGGCGGCAACCTGGCTCAGCAGCAATGGAGGCCTGACTGTCTCGGCCCCAGCCTCGGCCTTGGCGACGATGGTGGCAACGATGGAGGAGGTCATAGCCGGCAGGCTATGGCGACCAAGCGGGCCGAGCCCAACTTGCCAGGTCTCTCCACCCCGATATTGCAGACCACCTGTGCCTGTCCCCATGAGTGGGATGGTACGGTCGGCCGGGTGGCGAAAGACTGGGCCAATTAGGTACTCGTCGGCAGACTTGTGGGCCCTGGAAAATGTCCCCCTTTCCTTGAAGTGGCCCCCCATATTGTCAATGGCCTACCTTAAGGACGGATCCTGGATCCCAAGAGGTGGCATGGCCAGATGAAGCCTTTTAAGGGTAGAACCCAATTGTTTTCGTTTTTATTCAAATTTTTATCTGGGTTAGGGAGGGTGACCAGGTTGGGTTTGGAGGACAACTCACCTGAGACAGGGGCCAGACCGGGGGCCAAGTGTGGCCAGGAGGCTTTGGGGTTGGGGAGGGTCAGATTGAGAATGGGGGACTAATTCCAGGAAGGAGAGATGAAGTCTATTTGCACGGTGGGTGGGAGAGGCAGATATGGCGGTTATAGGGGGCCATATCATGTTTTGGGAGCGCGCCATTGCTGTTTGCTTGTGGTGGTGCGCTCTGACCCCCAAGGCATTTCCCGTTCCCCAGGCTGTCCAAGTCATCAGGCCCTGGGCCTTCATTTTTATTTATTTATTTATTTATCACATTTTTATACCGCTCCCTCTCCCAAAAAGGGACTCGGGGCGGTGTACAGCCTACTAAAAAACACATAATAAATACATTATAAATACAGTTAAAAATATATTAAACACATTGGTCCGGCTGTGTCCCATCTAATTAAAGATTTAACTCTATAAAATCAGGGATTCGAATTAAAAATAAAAAATATAAAATTCATTCCTAAAACCCAATTAAATTTAAAACCGGAACCCAATTACTGGGCCAGGCCAGCCTGTCTAAAAAATAGGGTTTTCACGGCGCGCCGGAAGGTCAGGATATCCGTCATGGCCCGTATCTCCGGGGGGAGATCATTCCATAGGGAGGGAGCTCCCACAGAGAAAGCCCGAACTCTCGGGGCCGTCAGCCGACAATAGCCGGGTGGCGGTACCCCAAAGAGGGCAACCCTGTGGGAGCATACTGGGCGGCGGGAGGTTGACGATGGCAGTAGGCGGTCCCGTAAGTACCCAGGTCCCGAGCCATGGAGCACTTTAAATACCATCAGTACCACCTTGAATCGAATCCGGAAGGCCACAGGAAGCCAGTGCAGCCTGCGGAGAAGCGGTGTAACGTGGGAGCTCCGAGGGGCATCCACAATCACCCGCGCGGCTGCATTCTGGACCAACTGCAACCTCCGGAGACTCTTCAAAGGGAGCCCCATGTAGAGAGCATTGCAATAATCCAGGCGGGAGATAACGAGGGCGGAAGTGACTGTGCGGTTGATGCTGTGTAATGCCAGGTCCATCATAAATAAAGTCCCCCTCATTTATGATCTAATTTCGGAGGGGGGAGTGGACCTGGGGGGTATTACCGAAATCTGGTTAGGCCAGGAGGGGGGTGTTCCCATGTGGAGATGTGCCCACCTGGGTTTTGGGTTTTCCATCAGCCAAGGGCACAGGGGAGGGGAGGGGGGGTTGCGGTGGTTATTAAGGAAGATTTATGTCCTAGGGAATCCACTGTTCCTCAGACTACCAGATGTAAATCCCTCTTTGTGAAGTGTGGTTCTGGGGTTCAGATGCGCCTATTGATCACGTACCTGGCTCCCTGCTACATGACATCGGCCCTGCCTAAGCTCCTTGAGGTTATAGCCGGCTTGGCGGTGGGGACCCCCAGGCTTATGGTCATGGGGGATTTCAACCTATCCTCTGCTGGCGGGACCTCGGGGATTGCTCAGGAGTTCTTGGCTTCCATGACAACCTTGGGCCTTATCCAATTAATTCGGGACCCCACACACACGGGGGGAATCACATCTTAGATTTGGTTTTTGTCTCTGGCCAGTGGCAGGATGTTCTAGGTATGGGGGACGTTGTTATAGAGCCCCTGTCATGGTCTGATCATCCGCTCCTTAAGCTAGACTTCCGTTCCACACCCCCTTGTTGCAGGGAGGCAGGGCCGATAAAATGGTTCCGCCCCAGGTGCCTGATGGACTCGGATAGGTTCCTGATGGAGCTTGGGTCTTTTCCCGAGGCTCACACACACACGACTCGGTTGGGGATTTGGTGGCCACCTGGGATAGGGTGGCGGCCGAGGCCCTTGACCGGGTCGTGCCTTTGCGGCCTCTGACCCAGTGCCGATCCCAACTAGCTCCTTGATTTTCCGAGGGGCTGAGGGAGATGAAACGCCGGAAAATATGCCTAGAGAGTGGTTGGAGGATTAGACACTCTGAATCTGACCGAACACTATTGCGGTCCCATGTTAGGGCCTATTTAATGGCAATAAGGGTGGCGAAGCGGTCTTACTTTTCTGCCCTTATTGTGTCCGCAGAAAATTGCCCGGCCGCCCTTTTTAGGGTGACCCACTCTCTTTTGGATGTGGGAATGCGGGAGGATCCCCTGCAAGGACGGGCCGAGGATTTTTCGAGATATCTCCAGGACAAAATCGCTCAGATTCAGGATGAGTTGCTCTGACTGGGCAGCTCTAGGTGGGAGGACGGGGGTGGATTTTGGGGAGGTCATCTGGGGCGAGTTCGATCCTATGACCCTAGAGGACATGGACTGGATACTGGGTGGGCTTAATGCCACCACATGTTTACTGGATCCGTGTCCCTCCTGATTGGTTCTGGCCACCCAGGAGGTGACACGAGGTTCGTTCCAGGGTATTATTAACGCTTCCTTGAATAAGGGTTTTTTGCCTGTCGCCTTGAAAGAGGCGGTGGTGAGGCCCCTCCTCAAGAAATCATCCCTGGACCCAACATTATTATCAAACTATTGGCCGGTCTCCAACCTTCACTTTGTAGCGAAGGTTATTGAGAGTGTGGTGGCACGACAGCTCCCTCAGCACTTGGATGAAGCTGTCTATTTAGATCTGCTCCAATCAGGTTTCAGGCCTCGGTACAGCCCGGAGACGGCATTGGTTGCATTGGTGGATGATCTCTGGAGGGCTCATGACAGGGATTGCTCCTCTGTCTTGGTCCTGTTAGATCTTTTAGCTCCTGTTAGGTCCTGTTAGCTTTTGATACTGTCGACCACAGTATCTTATTGCAGCGGTTGGGGGGGTTGGGAGTGGGAGGCACTGTATTACAATGGTTCTCCTCCTTCCTCTCTGACTGCTCACAATTTGTGTTGGCAGGGAGACAAAGGTCGACCCCGAGGCCCTTGATTTGCGGGGTACCTCAGGGGTCTGTGCTCTCACCCCTGCTGTTCAACATTTATGTGAAGCCGCTGGGTGAGATCATCTGTGGTTTTGGGGTAGAGTTCCATCAGTATGCTGATGACACTCAGCTGTACATTTCTACCCCAGGCCACCCCAACGAAGCGGTTGAAGTGATGACCCGGTGCCTGGAAGCCGTGCGGAGCTGCATGGGTCTAAAGAGGCTTCGACTCAACCCAACCAAAACCGAGTGGCTATGGTTTCCTGCACCCAGATAGAGCCAGCTTATTCCATCCAGTAATTTTGACCCCCATGGAGAGGGCGCACAATCTTGGTGTCCTTCTGGATGTACGGCTGTCATTAGAAGATCATATAACGGCCGTCGCCAGGGGGGCTTTTTGTCAGGTCCATCGGATCTGCCAGTTGCGGCCCTTTCTGGATCTGGATGCACTTCGCACAGTCACTTCTGCCCTCGTCATTTCCCGTCTAAACTATTGCAATGCTGTCTACATGGGGCTCCTCTTGAAGATTATCCGGAGGCTTCAGCTGGTGCAGAATGCAGCCACGTGGGTGATTCTGGGAGCTCCTTGGAGCTCCCATGTTACACCACTCCTGCGCGAGCTGCATTGGCTTCCAGTGGCCTTCCGGGTGCAATTCAAGGTATTGGAGGTCATCTTCAAAGTGCTCCATGGCTTGGGACCCTGGTACTTACGGGACCGCCTCCTGCCACCATCGGCCTCCCGCCGGCCAGTGCGCTCTCACAGGGTGGGCCTCCTTGGGGTGCCGCCAGCTGGGCAATGCTGGCTGGCGGCCCTGAGGGTGCGGGCTTTCTCTGAGGGAGCACCCTCCCTTTGGAATGAGTTACCCCCAGAGATACGGACTATCCCTGACCTGTGAACCTTCTGGCGCACACTGAAGACCCATCTTTTTCAACAAGCCGGTCTGGCCTAATATCATTGGAATGGTTTTAATTTTTGTAACTTTTTACCTGTTTTATCATTTTATTATAGTTTTAATCTTTCAGCCTTTATTTAATTCATTTTAATCTATTTTTAAATTTTATGTTTGTAATTGTATTGTTTTTAGCTGAGCTGTACACCGCCCCAAGTCCCAACTTGGGAGAGGGGGCGGTATATAAACTTAAATAAATAAATAAATAAAAATCTTTACTGATTGGTTTGTAGTTAAGATTTAGGAAGAAGAAATTTTTGTTGTAGTTTGAGAGGAAGTGATAAGTTATGGTATTAAAACTGGAAAAAAATGTTAAACTTGCAAAAGAGAAGAGATGAAGAGAAGATGATAAGAAACTAATTTATAGTACATTATATGAAGGGATTAAAGATTAAAATTTTCAATATGTTGTTCTTTCTGGTAGCTCTTAACAGAATTTTTCTTGATTAAGCTTGAATAATGCTTTTAAAGATCTGTTTATACAACACATCTAAGACATGGGAAGAAAACCTTTTTGTTATATTTTTAGAAAAAAATGATTACTGCATAAAATAAAGAAATATGGAATTGATTTACTTGTTTAAGGTTTATATACATATGTGACTGCCTTTGATGTTGGAGACTGAGGTTCAAATCCTGGTTGGTAGGTCTTAGGGGTTCTTTGGCAAAGGTCTTTGGTCTTGAGCAAAGACCCCCTAATGCTTCATCTGCTTCCTCAAAACATGAACTAGGATGGTCATGCTGTCTCAGATGTTGCCCAGATTAATCAGGTCTGCATCAGATGTTGAGGAATCAGCACAATCTGATGATAAGTGAGCAACTGGAACAAACCATACATGGAGGGGACAAGAGAATCTGCAACTGAGGTTTTTGAGATTGCTAACAAAGGTTGACATCACTGGCTACTAGACTAACGAGAAGATACTCAACACTGTCAAACTATTTACTAAGTCTGCATTACTATTACTATTAATTTTCCCATCCTTCCTCTCACCCATCTCCTCCCACTTATGACTGTAACTTTGCTATTTGTATCTTTACAATTTTTATTGTCTGTTTCCTAGTATGATTTTATTGCTTATTGTACCCTAAGACTATTATTAAGTTTTGTACCTGATGATTCTTGACTCTTGACAAATGTATCTTTTCTTTTAAGAACACTGAGAGCATTTGCACCAAGACAAATTCTTGTGTGTTCAATCACACTTGGCCAATAAAGAATTGTATTCCGTTCCATTCCATTCCATTCTATTCTATTCTATAAATGTGCTGTTCTCGGAAGAATCATCCAAGGTACATTTCCAATTGTAGTGCAATAACTCAGTAATATCAGGAAAAATGGAACAGTACTGGAAAGATATATGACAGAAAGAGAAAACATATAACATAAGCGCAAAGTGGCTGCAAAAGCTGAGAACAGACCACAGTAATCTCCCAGAATATGAACCAGTCATCATCACAATAGGCAATATCCAACAAAGGGGTGAGTATGTGTAAGAACACGAAAAGCTGGACACAATTGATTGACACATAATCCATACCTACTGGCTATAGAGATTAACAGCAGTGCATGAATACCTAGTAACACAGATGAATGAGCATCTAGCAGTAAGCTCTTGGAAAACAAGAGGGCTAAATCTTGGGAGACTTTCAGACACACAGGCAGGTATTGGCCCATTAGACACTACAGTAGTAGACAAAGACCAGCCAAATGACAGGAACCTCAGGAAATAGGAGTATATGAAACTGGAGAAATACCAGGGCCTGAAGGAGAAACTGCAGAGGATGTGGAAAGTAAAGGCCAGAGTGGTCTCAGTAGTGGTAGGAGCACTCAGTGCTTCATTCCTAAGCTAGAAGAGTGGCTTCAACAAATTCCAGGAATGAGAGCAGAGATTTCTGTCCAAAAGAATGCACTGCTAGAAACAGCCAACATCCTGTGCAGAGCCCTCAAAGTCCCAGGCCTCTGAAATTGAGGAAGTTGCAAAATACCCATGAAGATAAAAAGATTAGTTTTAAATATAAATTTTATGACACATCCACATCCACACAAAACATCCACATGCACACAAACCAAATGTCAGGCTCCATAGACAATTTATTATATAAATTACATTAAATGTTTAAATTGGTAACCATTTTCATATTTCCTGACATTTGATGCATGACCTTTGAACATTCCTAACTACAGTAAAGAAGTACTGTAGTTTTACTACAGTATTTTTTAAAATAACATTTTCTCTGATGTTTGAAGATTCTTGTGTGATGGTTCCCATTAAACTATCTGCAGTATTGGCTTATAAAGCCTAACTTTGGGCATATAGCCTATATGTATGTATGTGCATTACTGGTATTACAGGTGATGAGAGGAAGCAGGAAATATTTTGGTCAGGGGAAATGAAATTAGAAGTTACAGAGAAGGATAATGATCTTGCAAACATCCTTATTTATTTGTTAGATTTTTGTTCTATCTTTCCTTCAAAAGCTTTAGAGTTTTATATCAAGATCTCTGTCTTCAATTTTTTTATTCATAATAACTACAAACTTATATGATAGGTTGGACTGGGTGTTAGTGATTGGCCCAAACCAGGGGTGTCAGTCAAGGCCCGTGGGCTGGATCTGGCCCATGAGGTGCTTAGATCTGGCCTGGAAACAGTGAAGGATCAGCCTGAAGTGCCTCTGCCAGCAAAATGGAGCTTGGGAGGGCGGTATGCTCTGTTTTCACTGACAGAGGGTTACAGGAGATTGTCCCTGCCAAAAAAGGAGCTTGGGAGCCCGTTTTCACTAGCAGAGCACTCAGGCCACCACAGGCATCCTTGATATGAGTGAAGTCAATCTGGTCATGTCCCCTCTATCCCCCCCCCCTCCCGGGCAGGTCAAATACAACCCTGACACAGCTCTCAATGAAATTGAGTTTTGACACCCCTGGCCCAAACTAAGCCCTTAAATTCCCATAAGATAGATGGGCTTAAACATGGGTTTCTGAAGCATACATAAGAACATTCTGAAGTGATAAACTCAGACTGATTGTACTATGTTTAAAGGGAGTATGTGTGCCATCCCTCTCAGATGCTTCATACATATTACATTCACCAGTATAGAGAAAAGAGGATCACTTCAGTTCCTTGTGTAGTATATAGTAGTTAGGCTTTAATGAAATCCTGTTACCTCTTCTGTTGCTAACTCATTCCAGGGGAATACAGATGTATTGACTCCTTCTATATGTGTAGTTCAATACTTTTAGATATTACTTCAATATGAATGTAATATTAATTTTGTTCATGATTAGACTGCTAAAATGAAAGAGACTAGTAGCTAGGGAAAAGATTTCTTCATTATCAATATTCATCTGTATCTTCTATTAATTGAGTTAAATTGAGGCATCCATAGCTTGGTGTCCATCATCTATTCCAGTCTTGGTATTTTTTTCTACAAAATAAAATTTGTGTCCACCATAGGTATGGAGATTTGGCTTTGGAAGTGGAAACAAATGTATTTTGGTCTCCTTTACTTGCTTCATTTGTCTATAGTCTTTAGACACTCAGAGTACTTTACAGGAGAGATGGGTGGCATAAATAGCAATAGGAATAGCACTGACACTTTATAGTGCTTTACAGTCCTCTCTAAGTGGTTTACAGAGTCAGCCTTTTGCCTCCAACAATTTGTGTCCTCATTTTACCCACCTCAGAAGGATGGAAGGCTGAGTCAACTTTGAGCATTAGTGAGATTCGAACTGTCAAATTACAGGCAGCTGGCTGCAGCAGAAGTAGTCTGCAGTATTGCACTCTAACCACTGTGTTACCGAGGCTCATTTTATTTAAATAAAAATTTAATAAATAAAATAAAACCCCATATATTTTACTGGCACTTTTGCCACCATATTGTATAAACATTGGTTTTTTTATTGTTACAGTATAGTTTATACAAGTAGCTCTTTGACTGCAATCTTTAGGGATGACTTCAGCTAATGTCTCCATTTTTAATTTTTTGTGATGCACAGTACATTTACTTTTTGAAAAATGTGCACATCTAAAGAAAAATGGCGAAAGGATGATAGTGAAAATGTTAACATTGATCACATCCTGACATGCACTGCAGCTTGAGATACTAGAATCAGATAATAGAATTCTGTACTTCTACATATAACGTTATACACTTTATGTGTTATAAAGTGAAGGCTCTTTCTTTAATCATGAAATGAACTACCATGTGAGTTTTCTTGCCCCTAATTCCAAGAAAACCAAACTGCTATTTTATCATTTAAATTTAAATCCAGTTTCAAAAGTAGTAAATATAATTCCACAGCGAATCAAACATTTGACAATAGAGCTTATCAAGACATTACAGGCTAAAGATTCTTTCATTTCTTGCTAGAATTTTTTTGAGGACTTGATGACAAGAAAATCCTATTATTGTGAACAACCTGTCTTTTTAGGGATGACTTCAGCTAATTTATTTGCACAATAAACAAGTAACAGCAGAAATCTTTTGCATAAGGTATATTGGTTCTTAATAAAGCCCATCTAACTATATAGATTTATGAGCTAAAAACAAAGACTTGTATAAACTGACATTTAAAATGGGGATAGAGTGCCTGAAGTCATAACAAGTGAGAAGATTGTGTTCAGTGGCATTTGATAATTTTATTCCTCTTGCCCAAGCACTGATTTCATAAATGTGATTGTGTTAATGCAGAAGTTAAATGTTTTAGCAGAACTAGGCAATCAATTCATATTTCAGAAAGAAATTCATTTTAGAATAGGATTAGTATTGATTTCTATTTCAAAATGATATTGGGATAAAGAAAATAAAACATAGAATTCATTAATGAGATGCTACATTAAGTGGTCTCATTATTTATAATTTCAAATTGTGGCTAGGACCTATATTGCATATAGTGATTATATATTATCTCATTTATTCTTTCATTTCTTTTGCCAACATTTTAATTCATGCACACAGCTGTATAATAACCAGTTAACCATAGATCAGTTTGATTAAGCTAGCTTATTTAAGATTCTGGCAAGGTAAAGTGGATTTTTCTGAACCTTGAAACGAGACAGGATCAATCATTCTAGCTTTGGCCAGATCTAGACCTTCCAGAACATACAGTTCTAATATGTAGATCTAAAATTTTGAAGGATGGCAGCAAAATTGTTTTTCTACCCAGTTTCCTTTACATGATTGCTGTGTGGATGCAGTTATGAGTTAATGCCAGTTCACTCTCAAAATAAAGGCAAGATAATAGCAGTAGCACGTAGACTTATATACCACTTTACAGCCCTCTTCTAAGCGGTTTACAGAATCAACATATTGCTCATTTGAGTCCTCATTTTACCCACCTTTGAAGGATGGAAGGCAGTGTCAATCTTGAGCCTGGTGAAATTCAAAATAATAATGGTGTTGACAGTGTGAGTTCACTGTCCCAAATAAATGTGAACATTTTGATGGTTGCATAGGTCGCTCCACCATATGGAAGTACCTTTTACTTTTGTAAAAGTGAAAATTTATATCTCTTCTTCCCAGTAATTCCCACCAAAGTTAGATTTTTAAAAAAAACCTTAGTTTGAAAACACCTACATCAGTTTTATAGACAGTTGATACACATGAAGATTATGTGAAGATAAAGCATTTCTTTTTAATGTTAAAAAAAATCTTAATTATTTCTTCTACATTAGAAATTTTAACAAATTTCACTTTGGCTTCTGAAGTAGATAAAACTGTACAAACTAGTTCATTTTGATCAAATTGGACCATTTCTGGTTGAGCCACAAAATCTAATCATATGATGTGTTATTTATTGTTTTTTAAAAAAATTATATATATATATATATATATTTGTTTTTTGAGGTTTTCGCGGGTATTTGTATGTGGATCTTTGGTAATTCGGGTTTTCTCCCGCGTAAAATTGGAAGTATCTAGGCAACGTTTCGATGAAGTCTCATTCATCATCTTCAGGCTTGTGTCTTCGGTTTTGTGCTTCTCGGAGTAATGTGAGCTTGCAGCTGTTTCTTCGTTTTAACTGTCAGTGGGGGTGACAGTTTAACTATCTGTGGGGGTGAACCTGAGCACAACTAAGCCCCTACCTGAACAGAACACCCCTCCAGCCAATCAGAACACAGCCAAGCCCCCATCCAATCAAGCCACCCCCACTGACAGTTAAAACGAAGAAACAGCTTGCAAGCTCACATTACTCCGAGAAGCACAAAGCCGAAGACATAAGCCTGAAGATGATGAATGAGACTTCATCGAAACATCACCTAGATACTTCCAATTTTACGTGGGAGAAAACCCGAATTACCAAAGATCCATACATATATACATACATACACATATATACATACATACACACACATATACATGCATGTATACATACATACATACATACATACATATATATATGCAGTATATATGTATGGTATTTAGGTTTCTTGGGGTATTTTCCCATGTCTTAATATTTGTGTTTTTATTGTAGCGACGTTTCAGCAGAATCTCATCTGCCATCCTCAGGCTTGTGTATTGGGTTCTTTTTAATCTTGTGTGTCAGGCTTGGCAGCCATTTTTTTTTAATTTGGTGCTGGCTTTCTGCTTTATTTGAATGTTTTTTTCCTCATCCTGATTGGCTGGGAGTCTAGGTCTGTTTTTATTGGTCTTCAAGTTGCTGTGTTCTTGATTGGTTGGCAACATTGTGCTTTGTGCATTGGGGTTTCTTAGTACAAATACTTAGTGCAGCCACCCGCTCAGGATATCATATCACAGAACTCAGGAGGTTACACCACAAAACCTCAGAATGTTGCAACACAGCCAACACAGCCAACGACCCAGGAGATTATAACACAAGACCCATGATATCAAAATAATAAAACTCAGAAGGTCATCACACAGCCCATTACCCAAGTCATTACAACATAGGAGGCTGATAGATACAAAGCCAATACCTCAGCCACACATGTTCTTAAGAAAAAGCCAGCCAATCTGCAAACATCAACCCCATCAACCAATCAAGAAATGACAACACAGCCAACCTCCCCATCAGTATATATAGGCAGATCACGCTTTGCTTGCACAAGCACAAAGCTGAAAGCACCAGCCTGAAGATGACGAGTGAGATCTTATTGAAATGTTGCCAAGATACTCTCAATCTTACATGGGAAAAGACCCGAACATGCCAAGACTTACATAACTGTACCCATGAAAATCTACAAATATATATATATATATATATACACACACACACACACACACACACACACACACACACACACACACTTGTGTTACAACACCCTGGTAAGCCCCAATCAAGGGAGGAAGCATACTGCTGTCCTTTTCTGTCTTTCGGCTCATCACCAGAGACCATCCAGACAGAAAGCTATTTGTTTCGTTGTCTTTTGTTTATATGTGTGTTAGGTTTTTGAGCTGATAAATAATTAAACAAGGGAGACTAGTATAGATCTATTTCGAGCTATTTAGCTCATAAACAGATCTCCCCCAATACCTCCAGCCCAAACATGCCCCAGCCAGCTATCCAAATAAAACCTAACTTCCTAATAAATAATTATCGGCTATTTACAAGAAACCAAGCTGCACTAAGAAACCCCAATGCACAAAACACAATGTTGCCAACCAATCAAAAACACAGCAACTCGAAGACCAATGAAAACAGACTGAGACTCCCAGCCAATCAAGATGAGGAAAAAAACATTCAAATACAACAGAAAGCCAGCACCAAATTCAAAACGACTGCCTAGTCTGGCACACAAAATTAAAAATTAAAAAGCCTGAAGATGGCAGATGAGATTCTGCTGAAACGTCGCTATAATAAAAACACAAATATTACGTGGGAAAATACCCATAGAAACTTAAATATCACACATATAAATACCCACAAAAACATAAGAAAACAAATATTAGACTTTTACAGGGAGGAAATAAACAGCCAGACCAAAACCTACGAAAAGCTAGAAATTAAAGAGCAGCAATACTATGTGATCTCAAATTCCTGTGCAGTTGCAAAGACAACAATATCACACCAACCTGCTTCAAGTTAATATTTCATCAGAACACAACAGCCACCAAACATATCCTAAAAAGAACTGAAATGGCTCTACTCAGAAATGAGCTCTACAACAAAAGATTTCAACTTGACCAGTTAAATAAAAACTTCCTAGCCTTACATCTCAAATTAAGCAACAAAATCCACCCTCTACTTTGGGATAAGATAAAACAACTCACAACTTGGAGAGCTGAAACAGAAACCACTTACAAAAATGATAAACTCCTGAAGAAATTAAAGAAATTAGAACATGACAAGAAAGCCCCCAACAACCCACAACACTTAAAACAATTAGTACACAACCTTTCCAATAGAGAACTAAACTAAATAAAAACTAAACTAAATAACTAAACTAAATACAGATGAAGCTGACACAATAAGACACCAAGTCACTAATATCCTATGCACAAGCAAAGCACCCGAAAGCAACTTAGACAAAGGAGAAAAAAATGCCCTACAAGCTCTAAAAAATGACAGCAACATTATCATACTTCCAGCAGATAAAGGTAATGCCACAGTAGTAATGAACAAAAAAGACTACGAAACAAAAATGGCAGACCTACTGCAAGACTCCACATACAAACCCATAAACACTGATCCAACCACACATCTAGAAAAAATAACCAAGAAAAAAATCATAACCAGCAACATTAGCAAAGAGATCCAACAGAAGATCATCCCAAGAGAAAAATCTTCCAGATGCCCCAAATTATATGGCCTCCCCAAAATACACAAAGAAGGTATACCTCTAAGACCCATAGTCAGCTCCATAGGAGCACCACTACAAAACGTGGCCAAATACCTAACAAAGCAGCTACAGCCCCATGCTGAAGCAGCAGGTTCACATGTACAAAACTCATACCACTTTTTAGAAATGATCAAAAATCTACACTTAGAACAAAGAGATCTGCTAGTAAGCTTCGATGTAGTTTCACTATTCACCCAAGTCCCAGTCAAAGAAACCCTACAAATCATCCAAAACAAATACAAACCGCCCAAGCACCTCATGGAACTAACGGAACACTGCTTAACCAACACATATTTCATATACAAAGGACAAAGAAACAAACAGATAGAAGGACCCCCCATGGGATCCCCATTATCACCCATTATTGCAAATCTGTTCATGGAAGAATTCGAATCCAGAGCCCTGGCAAATGTCACCCACAAACCCAAAATATGGCTAAGATATATAGATGACACATTTGTTATTTGGCCCCATGGAAAAGAAAACCTAAACAACTTCCTAACACAACTAAACAATATACACCCCAAAATCAAATTCACCACAGAAATAGAAACAAACAAACAACTACCATTCCTAGATGTACTAATCTACAAAAAAACAGATGGCACACTATGACACATCATATATCAAAAGAAAACACACACCAACCGCTACCTAAATGCTCAATCCCACCACCACTCAGCACAAATAAATTCTGTAGTCCAAACTGTAATTACTAGAACCAAATGCCTGGCAGACAAAGAACACATAAACACTGAACTATGCACCCTGATCAAAATACTGATAGCTAATGGCTTCCACAAAAATAAAACCATGAACCTGATCCACAAAAACATACTAAAACACAATAGAGACCCAAAAGACGAACAAACCTGTGGAATAGCTGTCCTGCCCTACATAAGAGGAACAATAGACAAAATAAGCAAGATACTACGCAGGCACCACATCAAAACTGTCTTCAAAATGAACAAAAAAATAGCAGCCATCCTAAGAAACCCCAAAGATAAAATTGACCTAGAAAACCAAGGCATATATGAAGTACACTGTGCATCATGTCCTGCCACTTACATAGGACAAACCAACAGAAGGATAAGTACCCGCCTTGAAAAACACAAGAATGCAATAAAAAAGCTGGAACACATCTCCTCACTAGTCCAACGTATGAAGGCCACAGGTCACAGCATCAACATCAATGGCACCAAAACCCTAGCTGCTATAGAAAACCCTGGCTACAGAATCATCAGAGAAGCCATAGAAATTGATAAAAGACCTAATAGTATCAACAAAAGAGATGACTCCACCAGACTATCAATCATCTGGAAGCCTGCACTCACCAACAAAAAACACTCTATACCACAATCCAGGCAAAGACCTGGACACAAACAGATCTCCCCTAATACCTCCAGCCCAACATGCCCCAGCCAGCTATCCAAATAAAACCTAACTTCCTAATAAATAATTATCGGCCATTTACAAGAAACCAAGCTGCACTAAGAAACCCCAATGCACAAAACACAATGTTGCCAACCAATCAAAAACACAGCAACTTGAAGACCAATGAAAACAGACCTAGACTCCCAGCCAATCAAGATGAGGAAAAAAACATTCAAATACAACAGAAAGCCAGCACCAAATTCAAACAAAAAACAACTGCCTAGCCTGGCACACAAAATTAAAAATTAAAAAGCCTGAAGATGGCAGATGAGATTCTGCTGAAACGTCGCTATAATAAAAACACAAATATTACATGGGAAAATACCCGAAGAAACCTAAATATTACACATATAAATACAAATATATTTGTTTTCGGAGGTTTTCGGAGGTTTTTGGAGGTTATACATATATATATATATATATATATATATATATATATATATATACATACATATGTGTGGATCTTTGGTTATTCGGGTTTTCTCCCGCGTAGAATTGGAAGAGTCTAGGCAATGTTTCGATGAAGTTTCATTCATCATCTTCAGGCCTGTGTCTTCGGCTTTGTGCTTCTCGGACAACCAAGTACAACCAAGGCCCCACCGAAACAGAACACCCCCCCAGCCAATCAGAACACAGCCAACCCCCCCAACCAATCAGAACACAGCCAAGCCCCCACCCAATCAAGTCACACCCCCACTAGCAGTTAAAAGGAAGAAGCAGCTGCAAGCTCACATTACTCTGAGAAGCACAAAGCCGAAGACACAAGCCTGAAGATGATGAATGAGACTTCATTGAAACGTCGCCTAGATACTTCCAATTCTACGCGGGAGAAAACCCAAATAACCAAAGATCCACATACAAATACCCGCAAAAACCTCAGAAAACACACAGACACACACAGACACACAGACACACACACCTATATGTATGAAAACATAAAGATAATTATGACAGAAATGCATATATTCTTAAAGACAATAAAACCTATAAATAAAGTGCTTTAAAAAAGTAAAAAAAAAACAATATGACACATTGTTTTAATAATTAGAATTCTACATGCACTTATCTAAAGCAAATATTCAAGTACGTACATGTTTCATATTTATTTAACTATCACATTTTTAAACTTATTGTATTTATATAAATGAGTTCCACATTTCATTATACTTGTCTATAAGGTCTATGTCTATAGCCAATCTGTTCATAAATAACAAATGTAATCAAGTCGTCAATCCATTGAGTGAATAGGAATATTTAACTTTCCAGTACTATAATATAGCAGTTTTTGGCCATAATAAGAATCCACTTACAATTATACTTTCTAATTGTAAAATTTTATGTTCAAGAGAATATTCTGAAAATTTTAAAGGATTCTCTCATTTTATAGGAAATATAGGAACCTCTGATTGTTTATTTCACTTATTTCTTAGCATTTGCACTGATTTATCGATAACAAATATTTATAAGGAATAACAGTAAGTTTTTGTTTTAAAGGATTTAACAAGTTATTATAGTATCACATTGCAGAAGCTGAAAGTACTGCTGGTCCAAATAATGTTTTAACAAATATTATAACTATAAATATTGCCATTGGGTTACATCTGATAAATGATATTTATCTCTTAACACAACCAATGTTCAAAATTCTTCCTCATCTTCTGTCATCCAAAGTCAATATTTATTTTTTTGTTTATTTATTTGTCAGTTGCTTACAAGATAATACCGTGTTTCTCATATAATAAGGCCAGGTCTTAATTTTTTTTGAGCCCCGAAAAAATGGCTAGGCCATCTTTTCGGGGGTGACTTAGTTTCCCCCCCCCTTGCATCCTCGGGTGGGTGGGTGGCGACGGCTTGCATTTTGACCTCGGCATTTGTGGGCACTGCGTATCGGGAGACCTTCCACCACCATTGCTTTCCCTTCTTCCCGTGCCACTGCGACATTTGGCGCAGCCACATGGGGCTGGCCAGGGCTCCTCCCTGCAACTGGAGCCCCATCGGAGCCACTTGGCTTCAGGAACTCCTGTCACCGCCTTCCCGGGCATCATTTGAAGGCAAAGCCTATTCTTTTAAAAACGATTCCCTACTACGACAAAGCCTCCCTACCCAAGAGGGCAGCACCACGTGGGGAGGCGAATCTTCCGGAGCCACAACACAGGACCCACTCACCCCCGAAGAAGCGCCCAGTCGCCATCCCTGCCTGACGCAAGGCAGAGAGGAAGTGCCTTGCCTGGGGCACCCTGCACAGCTGACAGGGGAGACCTCCTGCCCAGTGGTGGAGCTCTGGCCAAGGCAGAGGGTGCCTCCCTGCCAAACCCTCTGCTCATCCCGCCAGGGCCATGTCAGAGCAGGGCAGGCTGGGCAGAGCCAGAAAAGCAAGCCGCCGGTGCTCTCCCGCCTACCAAGCGAAAGCTGGGCCGACCCGAGCTTGGCTTCCCGAGTCCCTCCAGCCCGACCCTGAAGAGGCCACCAGGAGAGGCCGCCCGAGGCAGTGATAGCACCCACCCATCCAGGACAGGGAGGCGAGGTGACAGCAGCACTGCTTCCCTGGTCGGCAGCTTCAGCGGAGCCCAAAGACACCTGTCCTTTCCACTCCTCACCCAGCTCGCCCCCATCCCCTTGCATCTCCAAACATGCCAGCAGCTCCAAACATGGTGCCGATGCTCGGGCATCGGCGCTCACTCGGCGGAGCTCAGCTCAGAGGAGGAAGCAGCACGGGCCGTTGCCTCACCTCCCTGTTCGCGGATGGGTGGGCACTACACTGCCTTGGGCGGCTTCTCCTGGTAGCCCCTTCGGGGTCGAGCTGGAGGGACTCGGGAAGCCAAGATTGGGTTGGTCTGGCTTGGCAGGAGGGTGCGCACCCACAGCTTGCTTCCCCAGCTCACCCAGCTCCAGCACAGCCCTGGCGGGATGAGCAGAGGGCCCGTGGGGAGGCGCTCGCTGCCTTGGCCAGAGCTCTGCTGCCGGGCAGGAGGGCCCGCCTGTCAGCTGTGCGGGGCGCCCCAGGCAAAGCTCTTTGCGCTCTGCTTGGCGTCAGGCAAGGATGGCGGCTGGGCGCTTCTCCCGGGGTAGGCCGATCCTGCGCTAGGGCCCTGGGAGATTCACCTCCCCACTTGGGGTTGGGCTGCTCTCTCAGGCAGGGGAAGCTTTTTCATAGTAGGGCGTCGTTTTTAAAAGAATGGGCTTTGCCTTCGAACGATGCCCGGGAAGGTTGCGACCGGAGTGCCTGAAGCCAAGTGTGTCCGGCGGGGCTCTGTTTGCAGGGAGGAGCCCTGGCCAGCCCCACGTGGCTGCGTCAAATGCCGTGACAATGCTCCAAATGCTGCAACGGTGCTCCAAACCAGAAAGCAATGGTGGCGGGAGGTCTTCCGATACGAAGTGTCCTACCAGTACCGAGGCCCACATCCACGCCGATGCTACCAGTGGGTGCTCCTAATAGCAAGCCTCCCCACCCTTCCCCCATTTAGAATGTTTTAAAATAGGCCTAAATTTGGGGGGAGGGGCTTAATTTCATTTTAAGCCTATAAAACATGGTGGGACTTCCTACTGGGGGAGGCCGTATTGTTGGAGAAACACAGTAGGTATAAGTAAATACATAATTATGAATAACACATTTATATACCGCCCTTCTCCCGAAGGACTCAGGGCATACATGGATACATATAAGATTCATACATACATACATACATACATACATACATACATGGATCTTTGGTTCTTCGGGTTTTCTCCCGCGTAGAATTGGAAGTATCTAGGCGACGTTTTGATGAAGTCTCATTCATCATCTTCAGGCTTGCGTCTTCGGCCTTGTGCTTCTCAGAGTAATGTGAGCTTGCAGCTGCTTTTTCCTTTTAACTACTAGTGACTTGATTGGGTGGGGGCTTGACTGTGTTCTGATTGGGTGGGGTGTGTTCTCATTGGTTGGGGGTTTGGCTGTGTCCTGATTGATTGGGGGGTTGGCTGTGTTCTGATTGGCTGGGGGTGTGTTCTGTTCTGGTAGGGGTTTGGTTGTACTCAGGTTAGTCTCAGTTGCTGGGGGATTTGAGCTGGTGAGCTGTGATCCTGTTGTTTGGCTTCGCGTTCGTGGTCGTGCCACATCTTCATAGTGGGCATCAGTTCCCTTCATGTATGGGTTGGGGGGGTTTGATGCAGGTAGTGATGCAGCTGTGGTACGGCTTCTGGTCCATGGTTGTGTTTCATCTTCTGTGTGGGTGTGAGTCTGCTTTCTGCGTGGAAGTGTGGTGGTAGTTTCTTGTGTGGCCCTCGTGGGTGTGGGTCTGGTGTCCTTCTTTATGTTAGGTACTCGTTTGTTAATGAGGGCAGGTTTCCAAATGGCTGGTAGGCAGGAGGTGTCATCTCGTTTATTCATGCTGTGTGGGCGTTTTTCTATTTCTATGGCTTCTCTGATTATTCTGTTGTTGAAGTGTTCAGTTTTGGCGATAGTTCTGGTATTTTTAAAGTCAATCTTATGTCCTGTGGCTTTTGGACCAGGGAAGAGGACGGTTCTTCTTTTTTGATTGAGTTCTTGTGTTCTTCAATGCATGCACTTATCCTTCTGTCCAATGTATGTGGTGGGGCAGGAGGTGCACGGGATTTCGTATACTCCTTGGTTTTCTAACTCAATTTTGTTTTTAGGGTTTCTTAAGATGGTGGATATTTTTCCGTTTGTGCAGAATGCTGTTTTAATGTTGTGTTTTTGGAGGATCTTGCTGATTTTGTCTGTAGTGCCTTTTGTATATGGGAGGAGGGCTTTGCCATTTTCTTGTTCTCTGTCTCGGATTTTGGTTGGAGTTTCTTTTTGGATTAGGTGAGTAATCTTCCTTCTTTGGAATCCATTAGCTGTTAGTACGTTAGTGAGAGTGTGTAGTTCGGTTTTTAGGTGTTGTTCATCAGCTAAGCATTTTGTTCTGGAGATGAGTGTCTCAGCTACGGAATTGATCTGTGCTGGGTGGTGGTGTGAGAGTGCGTGTAGATAGTGGTTTGAAGATGTGGCATGACCACGAACGCGAAGCCAAACAACAGGATCACAGCTCACCAGCTCAAATCCCCCAGCAATTGAGACTAATCTGAGTACCACCAAACCCTCACCAGAACAGAACACACCCCCAGCCAATCAGAACACAGCAAACCCCCCAACCAATCAGAACACAGCCAAACCCCCAACCAATCAGAACACACCCCCACCCAATCAGAACACAGTCAAGCCCCCACCCAATCAAGTCACACCCCCATTAGTAGTTAAAAGGAAGAAGCAGCTGCAAGCTCACATTACTCTGAGAAGCACAAGGCCGAAGACGCAAGCCTGAAGATGATGAATGAGACTTCATCGAAACGTCGCCTAGATACTTCCAATTCTACGCGGGAGAAAACCTGAAGAACCAAAGATACACATACAAATACCCGCGAAAACCTCTGAAAACATGTTTCGGAGATTTTCGCGGGTATTTGTATGTGGATCTTTGGTTCTTCGGGTTTTCTCCCGCATAGAATTGGAAATATCTAGGCGACGTTTCGATGAAGTCTCATTCATCATCTTCAGGCTTGTGTCTTCGGCCTTGTGCTTCTCAGAGTGATGTGAGCTTGCAGCTGCTTCTTCCTTTTAACTATTAATGGGGGTGTGACTTGATTGGGTGGGGGAATTTCCAATTCTACGCGGGAGAAAACCCGAAGAACCAAAGATCCATATATATATACACATACAATAGGACAGGGATGGTAGGCACATTGGTGCGCTTATGCACGCCCTGTACAGACCTCTTAGGAAAGGGGTGTGGTCAATAGTAGACAGTCTAAGGTTAAAGTTTTTGGGGTTTGGGGAAAAAACCACAGAGTCAGGTAGAGTATTCCAGATATTGACCACTCTGTTGCTGAAGTCGTATTTCCTGCAATCAAATTTGGTGCGGTTTGTGTTTGTATCTATTGTGTACTCTTGTATTGTTATGGTTGAAGCTGAAGTATTCATTGACAGGTAGGACATTGCAATATATGATTTTATATACTATACTTAGATTGGACCGAAGGTGGCATAATTCTAGGTTTTCTAGGTCTAGAATTTCGAGTCTGGTGGCATAAGGTATTCTGCAACGAGTAGAGGAGTGGAGACCTCTTCTTGTGAAATATAATTGCTTCCATATAATTTTTCTCATTGGTTCAAAATTTTTCCAATTTTTAAAGTTGGGGTTCCTATAAAATTGATTTAGACAATTGTTTCTAGAGATACAAATACTATTCATCAAATGAAAGATCACTAATATGCATATTCCAAAGTTGCCCAAATCAGAAAATCAATGTCTACAGTAATATTTAATATTGTGTTGCTATAATTCCAGATTCAAAAAACTAAATCTTCTCATTAATTGATAATTGTACTTTCTGTAAAAATATTCTCAAAACTGAATAATCCTGTAACATTTTTTGAACAAATATGTATTTTCTGAAAATATTTTACAGATATATAAACTGAATTCTTCTCAGAATATAAAAATCTGGTAATAATATTCATTTCCAGAGGGTTTGCCTATATCTAAAGGGTGAAGTTTAGTGATTCCCAACTAGAGATATATGAAGAAACATCTTACATATTTCATTTATATTACATGTTTACCTGAGTTATACAGTATCTTTTAATATACATATATTTAGATGCACAATGGTTTTGATACAAATATGAAATTGATATTTCTTAAATGAATGTGTAACCAAATTGTCATTGCATTGATATTGTTTTGATTTGGAGCAGTTAATAGAGTATCTTGCTTTTTTATTCATACCCATTGAAGTTTTATATATTTCATCTCTTTCATTTCTAATAATTGTTTTATTTTTTATTAGCTTACTGGGTTTTTCATTGTTTTCTCAGCATGTCTGTCATAAACAGGTTAGCATGAATTCTGTCTGTTGTGATATTACACTAGTTAATTCATATTTCTTTTTCTATATTTCGCAGATGGGCATCTAACAATCTGTGCCAATAAATGTTTCAGTTAATCTGTTAAATTATTTCCCCATTATCTTTAATCTTGCTTTTGTATAATACTTAACCAATAATTCAGTTACATTCTTTGTATGCTTCCAATTCAAAAATCTGATCACCTGAAATAATCTAATCTGTAAATTTTTTTTATATCTATATATTGTAGAAGAACACATACGCCTGTATACAATATTCATAGGGATTTTTTTTAATGACACTGTATTCCTTGCCTTGGGGTGCAGTCAGGGTTGTGGCATGGAGCCAATGTTTACTGGCCAGGTGTCCTTCTGGACACTACAATATTCATAGACAGGTAAAAGGTTTTAAAAATCTGTTATCTTTCCATTAGAAATGTTTACCATCACAGATCTCTTTATAAAACATCAATTTCCCAAACTTTAGAATAATTAGCATTTAGTGTTGCCCTTAAACAGAAGTGAATATGTTGTACAAACAGTTGCTCTGTTCTTTCAATCACTGTTGACTTTAATTTTCATAAATAACCAAGGTGTCTCTTTTTAGGTGACCCATTTAACATTTAGGTGAACATTTAGGTGACCCATTTAACATTTTCAATACATTGTGCATATTAAATAATTAACCATAATTAATCTGAATGTGTGGTGACAAATACGCAAGGCAAGACTGGCTTTTAATGAAAATAAAAATCGGGACATGGAATTTTAGTAATAGCTCTATGGAAAGCAGCAGAAATATCTGGGACAAAAGCTTTTCCTCATGCTTTTCATCTTAACAACATTCTGACCTTCTTCCCCAGGATTTTTATTTCACCTTCTTATTTCACTAGAAATATAATTCTTTTATCCTACAAAACTTCAAAGTAGCTTCAATAATAGTCAAACAAGTATGTTGAATTGAAAGTATATGGGTAGGTAAAGATTGATAAAATACATTATTATGGTTATTTCAATCTTTATGTACTTGCTAGATAATTCCTGGAAGCCTGGCACTCTGACAAATTGGCATCAATAGACAATTAGACACAAACAACATTTAGATGTGCAAAAGAGACAATCAACAAACCAAAAAGGGAACAAAAAGAGGAAAACACCTTCCCACCAGCAATCAACAGCCAGATGAGTATAGATTAACACTTAGATTTACATCAGACCAACAATCAAGAAGTAAACAATATTCCAGCCAAGGAACTTCCAGACACGCTAACAGTAAACAGCCCAACCAAAAAACCTCCAAGATCACTCCCACCAACATTGACAGGGCAAGCCACTAGCACATTAATTGAGATAAAACCCATTCCTTACTAGCACTGCTGATGTTACCTAATTTGAATAATGAAACATCTGCAAGAAAATCACCAAGTTCAGAGAACAACAACGATCCTAATTTCAATGCTGAGCACAAATATTTTCTTGATCAGAATTTCAGACAGCTGATAGAAGATACAAGAATCAATATTACTACATCTGTAAAATTATAAAATATGGAAACAGACATGGAAAAAATGAATTTCAGAAGTTGTCTGATTTCAGAAGGAGTTTCAATCTCGAATTGCCATGCAAAAGGATGCAATGAACAATAGTAATTTATTTAAAGATGATCAAATAAGGTGAAAGGAGTATAACTAAAACTATGCTAAGCAGAGATCTCAACATCCAAAATACCTTATAAAACATACCCTTTTTGCAAGAATTTCTAAGACTATAAAATGATGTTAGAAGACTGTTATACCAAGTTGGAAGATTAGGGAAATACAGAAAGCAACAGAAGAATCATAAAGTTTCTAATGAAACTATGCCTGCAAATCTGAAGGCTGACACAAGAGCTACAAGACTGGAAAAGGTCACTCTTTATTCCAATATCAAATAAAGGCAACTTCACAGATTATGCAACTATCATACAATATTTACAATTTCATATGCTAGCAAAAAATTCTTAGGCTCATCCAATGCAGATTAGGGATCTAGACTGGAATTCAAACTGGTTTTAGAAAAGTCTGAGGAAAAAGACACAGAATTGCTAATATACTTTGAGACAGCCAAATAATATAAAAGATCAATGTATGTTTTACTGATTACCAGATAACCAATGCCCCTTTGGGTCATTATTTCAGAAGCATTTCTTTATCCAAACAGAAAAAAAACCAGAATGACCAAGGGTGGATAGAAAAAGGAAACAGTGGAAGCAGGAGCAACTTCTGACTTTCTGCTGGCTTCCCCATTGAGTTTCCTTCCCTTCTTAACAGATAATTTGTTGCTTCTAGATGGGGGAGGGAACAACTGATTGTGAGACTGGCTGGGAAACTGTCATAGAACATTTGAAATGAAGATTATACGATGTAGTAGAAATTAAGCTTTACAGCAGCATGCAATAGTATTGAAGAAGCCACAACCTTTCTAAATTGTATTTCCTTGGGAATTCTGGGTCTAGATCAGGGGTGTCAAACTTGATTTCATTGAGGGGTGTATCAGGGTTGTGTTTGAACTTGGGCAGCTGGAATGGTTGTGGCCAGGGTGGATGTGGCCAGTTTGACATCACTCATATCGGGGCACCTTGTGGCCCGATCAATCTGCCAGCAAAAAGAGGTTCCTGAGCTTCGTTTTCAGCTGTGACAGCCTCCTTCAACCCTCTCCCAGCAAAAATGAAGCTGTGGAAAGCCATGAGAGACCCTCCTGAACTCTGTTTTTGACTGGCAAAGGCACTGCAGGCCAGACCTTCGCTGTTTCCAGGGTGGTCTTATGGGTCAGATCTAAGCACCCTGCGGGCCAAATCCCTGGCCTATATATTGGATGTATTCTGTAAATTGAACCATTAGAGATTTCTTGTTGTCTTATGTACCCAGTTAAAGATCATGACAACAAGATTTTTAGTAGTATAGAGATTATAAAGGCTTTCCATTATGTTGATCTTTTCAACCTGTTAATGTCTTTAGGAAAATGGTAGAACAGGGGTCTTCAAACTTGATAGCTTTAAGGCTTGTGGACTTCAACTCCCAGAATTCCTTCTCCAGTCATGTTAGCTCAGAAATTCTGGGAGTTGAAGTCCACAAGTCTTGCCAGGTTTGAAGACTCTTGTGGTAGAATATTTCATTATTCTCATGCGAACTTCATACATAGGACAGGAAGCAGCAATCTCTATCACAGAAGTTAAACAGACTAGCTCCAGGTCAGCAAAGGACTGAGACAAAGTTATATACAGTATTTTATCTTTATTTGTTAAATTTACATGCTTAATGTACTGTATATGGGACTGGATTGGAAGAAGATGTGCAATAATTTTAAAATGGGAAGAAGAAACATCAACAATCAGCACTCTGTTATGACACATTAATATATGAAAATGCAAATGTTCTATTAATTCTAGTAATGAAACTCAATGCTTATTGTAAAAAAAGAGCAATTAATATTAAATTTAAATAAAACTAAAATAATGACAAGTACAACTTTAAAACTGTACAGCTTTAAAACTGACAATGAAAATTGTGAATTGAAAAAGATATTGTCTTTTATAATTAATTGTCAACAATAAAGAAATCAGCTGTTGAGCTATCAGACTAGCTCTTGATAGTGAGCAATGAAAGCCTTGAAAATAAATTTAGATACTGTGATATGTCCACATTCACAATGATTGGATGAGTGCATGCATTGCTATTTCCTGTAATACCTCATGGAAGCAAAAAATGATCTTTGAAGAAGCAAGATAGATAGCATACTAATACTTTTGAATAATGCTGTTGATGAAAATGGGTAAAAAATATCATGGATAGTTAAGGAAATTACAAAAGGATTCCAGAACAATTCAATTTAGAATTCTCATTTAAAGCATAAATGACCATACTTAAATTACCTTATTTAGACATATTATTTAAAACCTGTCTCTATGGAAAATTCTATGATGTTGGGAAAGATGGAAGTGGGAAGAAAAGAAGAACCAGCTGATTATAGGAATTATGGATGAGCTGCTGGAAGACTTAAGTGACTACGTCAAGAGCAGATAATCCAGAAGAAATTATATGTCTTTGTAAGAGTCAACACCAATCTGACAACACATAATCAAAGCACAACATATGAGAGGAACAACTATTTCTCCTTTTTGGAATGTTATGGTGTCTTCAAAGCCTTTAAAATATTTTCCATTGAAATCAGTTTAAGGAATGCTTCACAATTGTCAAAAATCGGCATCAAATTATTCAATCTTAACTCCAGAAGAACAAATCCATGTTGCCGGGTTGTACTTTTCACAAATAGCTTCCCTCTCTCTTCTTGGGTTGAAAGCTCTGGGCTTCAAATTGGTTGTGTGCTTAAGATTGGGCTAGAACTATTTTAAGCCTGGTGGCTTAATCTCTATATAAAACTGCCTCTCATTCAACAAATTAATTTAATAAATCATATGATATCTATATGGGAATAAGGTAACCCAAGAGTACAAGCTCAGTCAGATTTTGATTAATGTCTTGAACTGCACAATTTAGGTAAAAAGTATGGTACAGTTGATGAGAAGAAACCCTTTATGCTATTTTTCATTTGAAGGTGGTCAGTCTTTAACTCAATATCTAGAAAGAAACTATGGACAAAATTGGCAGTACTATACATTGCTACCTTCTCTGATTATAATGTGGCATGAAAATATCAACTGCAGGTTACTTATGTCAATTTCAGGGGTTGTTGTACAGTAATACACTTTTTAAAAAGCAAAAGTGCATAATTGCTTTTCTTCTCGTGAAGTTTTATACTAATTCTATTGTTCAAGCTGTTTTTAAAAATGAATTTCAATCAGCTAATAAAACCTGTTACTTAGCCTTCTGCATCAGGGATGCAGTCATTTTACATCTGATATAGGTGGATCTAATGGGAATTTTTAACGCCTTACTATAATTTTACAAAAAAGAAAAATAGGTTACCATCTAACCAAATTAAAGGTTACTCTATTTACATAGTTGCAACTTTGGTAATTATTAAATGGTTGGTAGAACTGGACAACTAAATATGTCTTTTTCATGCTTATTCCTTCACCCTATGGATCAGCTATACTTTACTTTGTAGAGCAGCATTGAAAAAACATGTACTCCTATTCTGTATGAGGTTTATGTTGTCTGATTAAAAATATAGGCTATTTGTTCTTTCACTTCTAATCTGTCATTTTCTCTTACAGCATTAAATGCCATTTTTAAAATTAAAAAGAGTTTTATTGCTTTTAACCATGATTTTTTTATGATGCAAAGCAACCAAGAAAAACCAACATGACATTTCTATTTTGAATAAATCACTATTTCTGAGAAACATATTGGAATATATGTCTATGTAGGGAGGCCTATAAGTATATGCAAAGGAAAGGATGGCAATGCCTGGACTTGATCAATATGAAGCAAACAATTCTGATTAACAGAAAAAAGTTGCTATTGGAAATACATGCTTTTTTTGTAGGAATAGGAGATTATACGATTACCCTCATATTATTTGAATATAAAATGAATTTTAAATCATTATAAGTCTTTTATGGATTAATGAAGTAAAGATATATTTTTCTTTAAAAAAGAATAGCCTGTTTTATGTTGTTTTATAATTTTATAAAATGTTTTATATTTTTATTTTAATTTTGTTTCCTTGGTGATAAAAAAGGCAGCCAGTAGGGGAAAAAAATAAAAATGTATGGCTGTTACAATCTGAAATCACCTATTGCCGTAGATGAAATTAAATCAATTAACTACAAGAAATCTTAGTTCTTTTGTGCTTTGTAAGTATTAAACTAGTCTATGATTTTTATAAATAGAAGAAGTTCTTTTCATAATTAATCACATAGTAAAATATCTGCTTTGGGTCACATGGTTGTAGATCCAAAGCAGAGAAAAGAAGTAGAAAAATCAGTAACTTTCCTACTGTTACCTGATTACCTTCTCCTAAAGATGCACCAAGTGCTATTTTTTTCTTGAGTTCTTTTTTGTTCCACAACCTTTGCCCTAATTCAACTCACTTTGAAATTCAATCTTATTCTTATTTTTTCTTGTTATTGTCAATTTATCCTCCCCAAATATCCAATTTATCTCATTCTATTCAGGCTACGGATAAGTATGTAATTGTGATTGGGACCTATATTTGTGTTGACAGAAGTACAGAGAGAATTCCAATTCTAATTACATAATTTCCAATCTTCCCTTGGTTTGTAAGGAGTAACATGGAAAAGAATTCTCAGTATAGTTTTGGAGGTTCTTTTTTTCAATCCCTCCATGGCCATAGAAGGCATGGGTGTAACCTATTTCAAATTTGACCTTTTTTCTGTTGGTTTGTCCAGTAAACCAGCTGTGATCCCTGTCAATTCAATGTTCACAAAGTTATTCTGCTGGCAAAATGAACCCCTTTACATAATTTATTTCCAAAGTTGTGTTGTGCTAGGAACAATAGAAATTTGTAACTAAACTTGCCCCCTTTTATAATAAAAATCGATACTATGCTATGGGAGCCTTGGTAATCTTAAAAAATAATTTCACTTGAGGCTGAAGTATTGAGCTGATTATATGAATTGGTCCAAGTTATATAACAGCACTTGAACACACAGTAATCACCTCCTACAAGCTGATTACACTGCTGGTTTGTCAGGATTGATGCAATAAAGCAAAATATTTGACATGGCTTTTTAGGCTTACCTGCTTATGTGCATGATCATAGGAATTGATGTGGTTGTCAAATTCATGGTGTTTATGGTACTGCTTGTCACATAATTCACAATAAAAGTTAGCCTTCACATCTTCCAAAGCCCTTGCTGCTGCCTTCTCCTTTTCAGCAAAATCCTGCAAGGGCAAGAGCAGATGAATAATACTTGATTAGTATCAATTTTTTGCCCACAATTTCCTATATTAAGGGACAGTGCAGTTATTACAACACAGAGTGAAAAGAATGGTACAAACAAGCAGCAAATTTCTTCTTAATTTTTGTGGTTAATTTTGCTCTAGGAAAGAGTAACCTGTGGAATGTTTGTTGTGTCACAATCATTTAATTATTTGGGCTCTATGCACCTTATTTGAGAAAGAGGTAGTACCAGTGGTGGGATTAAATTTTTTACTATCTGTGGGCATGTTGGTGGGCATGGCAGGGGAAGGATACTGTAAAATCTCCAGTCAGAGGTGGGATTTGCTGTTCTTTGAACTACTCAAAATTTCTGCTACCGGTTCTCCAGAACTGGTCAGAACCTGCTGAATACCACCTCCGGGCAGTATCGTTTTTCTGTGGAAACCAAATGCTCTCTGCAACCTTTTATCAGCAATAAAAAGCATTTAAATTGTAAAGTGTGAGAATAGTTCAAAATGAATGAATGATTATTTACCATAATAATATGGGAAATATGTTCCTTAGGTAATCTAAAACAATACTTCTCAATCACACTTCCTGAGGAATATTAGATGATGAAGTTCACACAAAAATTGTCAACGTTGAGAAACACTGATCTAATACCTCATATTTTACTAGATATAAATCTATACATGAATATTAAATATATATATATGGGTGAAATCAGTTAATTATATTAGAAGTGTTGATAGCTACGTTAGGCTTCTCTAAGCATGTCTCTAAGCAGCTCTTTGTAGCTGTATCACAAGTGATTGAACTTCTCTTTTAAATCTAAAAGAATAGTATAGAATTCAACAAGCACAATAGTATACTATAAGTTTAAATTTGTGGCCATGCTATCCTCAGAATCAGTCATTACTAAGGTAGTAATCTTGTATACCAGGGGTTCCCAACCTGGGTGCTCGCATTCCCTGAGGGTGCAAGACAATATTCCAGGATTGCGAAAACTTGGGCTTAGAAGTTTCAAAATTATAGTGTATATGTATAATTACATGCATACAATTATTTTTAAGTGGTATGAGAATATATCAGAAGCATTCTAGAGGTGCGGGATATAGAAAAGATTGAGAACCCCTGTTGTATACAATAGCTTGATTCGGGGATCCCTTTAAATATTTTCTGAGTCATGCATGATAGACACAAACTGAAAAAATAGATTAACTGCTAGATCAATTAACACAAACTCAAATAGATTTTTTTATTCCAAAACAGCTGGAATACTATTTGATTATCATCATATTGACAAAATCACCAGCAGTCAATTGCAAAAGGCAGCTTTACTTGAAACAGTTTACACCCTACAATTATATTTTTAATACCATCAATACTATCAAACCACAACATTCGCCTATCCCAGCTCCTTGGGAAAGGCTCAGTAGGTGGACAAAATGCCAGTCTAATCATCTGACTGACTATGTGATCAACCATATACATATGTCACCCATCTGTCTTGATATAGTGATTAAAGTTATGATACTTAAAATCAGATGCTTGTAAGTTCTAATTCTTTGTTCCATTGGGAACAAGGCAACCAGTGTGATTTTGAGTCAGTCACTCTTTTTCAAGTCACTCTTTTTCAACTTTAGGAAGTAATGGCAAAGCACTTCTGAATTCCTGTCAAAAATATTGCAGCATCATGTCAGCTGTTGCCAGGAATCAAGACTGACAAAAAGCACCACACAAATTCAAAATGTTTGCAATAAGGTTAGAAAGCATGATAATTTTACTTACTGCTTTTTTTAATCTTACTGCTACTTACCGCTTCTTTTTTAATCTTACTGCTACTTACTGCTTACTGCTTTGAACAATATTTTTCCTTTACAACCACAATTATCAAAGGAACTATCCATGTTTTCAGTGGTTATAAGCCTGTAATATGAATTCTAGAATGTCATATGGTAATTCTATTATTGCAGAATTTTTTGATTAGTGAAACAACTTAGAGAGATTAACAGACTTATTTTAGGACACATTTTACAGAGGTACTGTATTTCTAAAACCACTTTTTAGATGCAATATTAAACTTTTTATTTCATATCTTTTATTTCATTTATTTTTCCCTTTCATTTAATTGTACCATTTATTTGGTAGCCTGACTTGAACACACACACACACACACACAAAATAAGTAAAATATGTTTCATTTAAAACAGTATTTTGTGGCTGTATTTTTGGCATCAATCTTTAATAAACCACTCTTTCCTTTCCCCTTCATTCCTGCCTCAAAGGGTAGCTTGTTAAAGTAATATTAATGTGGGTGGATGGGGTTGCCATTAGCCAGAAGTCAGTATCAAATTCTTGACTGGTTAGTTGGATACAGTTTGTGATGAATGTGCAGGCAATATAAGCATATCTTCATAAGGTCCCACATAGTGCACACTGTGCCATTTTTGTACATTTACACTGCTGAGGTAAATTGTAAAATAATTATATAGAATAGAAAATAAAGAATAGAATAAAGAATAATCTTAGTGTCTGAAACAAAAAAAATATGTGTTTAAAGCACTGAAAAAAATAAATGAAGATTAATTGTACCATAACTTTATGGTACAGTTATTTATATATAACTTTATGGTACAGTTAACTTTATGGTACAGTTATTCAGTTATGATTAGTCTTCTGTGGAAGGAAGTCTTGTTCAATCCAGACCTGACAGGGAAATCTGAATCTACATGGTTACTGGATTACCTAGATTACAGAATGAGATTACTTACATCTGAATGTAATTAGAATATAATGGTAGGATTTAAGACCTTCCTGGCTAATAGAAGATATGAGAGAAGCACTAAAGATCCATCATCATTAGAGGTCCATCATTCTTCTCTGTCCCGATTTTAGGTTATAACAATATCTGAATGAGGCATTTATCTCTTTAATATTTTAATAAAGTTTCATGGAAAGGCTTTTAGAATTTTCTCCACATTTAGCATAAATATATTGTTCCCCTCGATGGTTTCTGAAAGATTCACAGAATCTATCTAGCACGTTTAGAAATTTATTTTTCTGCTACAGAATTCATTTCTCCTGAAAAATTTAAAGGAAGGCTGTTGAGTAAAATAAGTTCAGATTCTGAAAACTCAAATAATTACTGAAGTGTCCTGTTTCAGAAGCAGAAGTGATTGACTTTACTTGAATAATTATTTTTTGCATCCATAAAATCTTCTTCCTAGTGGCATGTTCCTATGTACCTAGTGGTACATAATTTGGATATCCCTGCAATCCAGAAATAGTACATATATACCCAATATATGATGGGCTTTTATTGATGGGCTTTTATTGAATCTAGCCTTCTCATGCATTCACTGATGCTTTATTTAAACTAAATTTGTATTTCAATGATTGCATGACTTCTGTAGATGCTACACACAAAATAAATTTTAAAAAACTTATTTAAACTGATTTAGAATGTGAATAGGCTGCAGCAGAACCTGTTGAATGTCAGCATCAGGAGACACAAAGCCAAGAGCATACTGGGACTGATTAAACACAGGTACCAGAACTGGAACAATCAGATGATGATGATATAAGGCTTCTCAGCCTTGGCACTCTGTTAGTAGAACAAAGAGAAGAGCAGAGATATTCTATGAGACTACTTGCCAAGCAAGGGAGTAAATCCCTTGATTGAAGATAGCTGGCTGCAGTCTGATTTAAGAGACAGCCCTGACTTGTGTTCTTTGTTGAAATCAGCCATTTGGTCTCTGGTTCTTGTGTGATGTTTGTTTGAATTCTACTTGTGGAATTCTGACCTCTGTATTGGATGACAATTTTGACTTTGTTTTCAGGACTGGATTTTCACTCTTCTTCAGCATGTTCCAGTTAAAAGCGACCTTTTGGGCAGTCTCCTTTCAGAGACTGTGTTTCAGCTTGTGTTCCTTGTCTGCTACTATCAGTTGACCTTGAATAAACTGCTAATTATCATAACAACTATATAAATGCATGTGCATTTAAAATCAGAAACACAAACCTTTTTTCCTGCCATATTAATTCACTTTATTGAATTCTTTCATTTAATCTCTGATGCAGTGTTCCTATAACCCACTTTGGTATTTGTTACACAGACTAAAATGATGTCATTATATACAGCTAATTGGGAAAGGAATAGGACCAGTTTGGGAGATTTCCATATAATTGTTCCCTCCAGTAGTTTACTTATTTATACCACTTTTATATGGCTTCCTATTACCTATTAAAAGAAATCTCAAAGCAATATCCTTTCTCTTCTAATATATTTTACGATTTTGCTGAAGCCATGTAAAACTCTGGAACTATAAATCACATGTATTAGAGACAACATTCCACAGAAACCACTTGACTTGATTTCACAGTAAATATCCATGGGACTCTCTAGAAAGCCATTTAAGTTTGTGTATTTTGAACTTTTAATATTCTGTGTCAAAATGCAAATGATTACAATGCATTTCATTGCCCATTGATGGCTGTTAACCCTATAATTTAAATTCCTCTTCATGTAATGAAATGATTAATTTTGTTTTATTTTTAAGTTATCCTGATTTATATGAAAAAATCCCATGATTTAACCTGCTGATTGCTTTTTAAAAGCTTTCAGTTGATCATGTTGATATCATCAGTTATTTGCTATGTAATTAAAATGGATAAATCATTAGTGAGTATAGACACATACTACACTAGAGTTTCATCATATGTCAGATCCATGGAAGAATGGGTCAAAAAGGAAAGTTTTATCATACTGATAATCTTCCACATATAACTAATATTTTCATATTTTTAAAAAATATTGATAAATGGTCAGTAAAGTGTAATGAACAACTTAAACTGGAATATTATCTTATCCTTCCTAACTTATCTTTACTGAAATTAATCCACAATTTCAGTAAACAACCATATAGATGGTTTAAAATAGCAACCAATTAACTCCTATGTGCATTTTAAGATAACCAACATCCACCACTATTGCCTGGTTGCTTAATTATGCTTGTTTTGTCATGGGAGGGAAAAGCCACATTTCCAAGGTTGCTTATTGATCTGACATGATCATTGCATAATATAGAATACAGTTCCTAGAAGTCTGAAATGGTTCTCCCTGCTGAGTTATTCAACAGCGCTGTAAGCTCTCCACATTTCTAGTGATTTAAATCTAGGAACCTTAATATTTTGCAGTATATTAGAAATCACTAATATTCCAATGGCATGTTTGGATTCTCTTAAATGATACCATTTGATCCTCGATCTCACGACAATGAAGAATGCATAGTCCACATATGCTTCAGTTTATCCTGCTATTTAAAAGAAATCTCAAAGCAATATCTTTTCTCTCCTAATATATATTAGTATTTTGCTAAGTAATTCTGGAATGTCTTCAGTGCTGTAATACAAGACCACAGAAAGACGTGAGGTGACAAATTTCAAATATATAAAAATTCCATGGGCACCACCTGTCTAAAATCCAATCTATCTGATATTCTTTATGTGCTCTCCATTATAATGTATTTTACTCAAGAAACATTCCTGGCTATTTGGCCTACATATATTATTTCAGACAATTATAAGATTTAATAGAGTTTCCTGCTAATGAAAACTGACATTTTGCATAAACTATTAAAAAAGACAATTAGATTAACAGATATTATATAGTATTTAGCTTAAACATACATGCTACTGCAGTAAATGTTGATGTTGTATTGTCATAAGCACATGTATTCTTCCATGAAGAAACAGCTTTTTATATCCATTTTTATTTTATGCCCTTATAGTGATAATATCATTAGTGACTTCTGACATTGTATTATTTGATATAAATACAATAAATGTAATGTAACATCTCAAATATGGCTGCACATTTCAAATGTGGCTGTACATAATCAATCAGAAATCATGTATAGAGATTTGTGAAGAATTTTTAAGAACTCGCACAGCCATTAAAATATGCTAATTGAGACAAAAATAAAATACACTTGATTTCATAAATTAAGAATTCCTCATCGGCTGTGAACAAATCAAGTGGACAAAGAGATCATTGACCAAGAAATGGATGGATATAATCAAAGAAATATATCCTAATGGTGCCCTTGGTTTTTTTTGCACCCAAAACTTATTTGTACTAAAAGTTTACTGTAAAAACATGAACATTTTTCGTTTTCCTAGGTTATGACTACCAATCAGGTGGAGTTTGTTCAGTTGTTTCCTAATATAGAGAACTTAATGTATTATTACATGTAATTTTAAATTAGAAGCTTACAGCTCACTGCCAGAAAACAAATCTAACCAATGCAGGATATTGGATCTAGTTTTTGGTATCTCTGGTGATGACGGAAAAACTCTTGCATGCCTTGGAGAACTATTATCAATCAACCTAACCAAAATTGCACAAGATACACCCATATTAAGTCTTAGAATGGTTCATCGGATTTCCTAATTGGCTACATTTTCTATTTGTATAAGCAGACTGTTACATAAAATGTAAATGCTTTTTATAGATTTAGATATGGTGATTTTCCACTGAAGATGTCCAATATAAAGTTAAGTTTTTGATTAGATTTCTTGAATGTTGCAATCTGGCATATAATTTTATAATCTAAATTTCATATTCAAAGAAGAAATAAATACAGAATTATATTTCATTTAGTAGTTTTCAAATATTGATCACTAAAGAAAGAAACAAAATATACTTACATATTTTTTTATAGGAATGTATATTCAAGTAAAATGAACCTGCAAAAGAAATGCACTGCTTCAAATTGTAATATGCACTACTAATTTGAGAACAAACTGAACTCTTAAGTTTAATATGAACATTTTTTCATATAAATCTTTATTATCCTAAGTGGGATTATTTAAATCATTGTCTTCATGCCTCACTAAATTAAACCATAACTGATTGATGTAAACTGCCCAGAGTAAGTTAAGGTGAGCCAAATGCATTTTGAATTAAATAAATAAACCAATAGCTTCCAGTTTTTGCTTAAATTTCATCAGTAAGGGAAGTAGTAGTGTTCACTGTAGAACTATTTCTAATATTTAAGTGTAATTTATCTAACTTAAATCTATTATATTATATTTTATTAAACAATAAGAACAGGCTTTAGCTTTTAAAGCTGTGATAGTCCTTGAAGATAATTAGAATACAATAGAATAGAATAAAATAGAACAGAACAGAATAGAATAGAATTTTTTATTGCCCAAGTGTAATTGGACACACAAGGAATTTGTCTTTGGTGCATATGCTCTCAGAGTACATAAAAGAAAAGACACATTCTTTTTTTCATCAATCAATACAATTCTGTCTGGAGAATGACTGTGTTATCCACACTTAATTTAAGGCAGGAATATCTGCAGAAGTGTCAATTCCATGAAGATAGTCATGTAATCAAAGCCCCACCCTGTTCTACATAAGTTATGATGCAGATAAAATAGGACAAGGCTTCAACTGCATGGTTGGCTGTTTGACTTTTTGACTCCCTCTCTGTGGATACCTCTGACTCAAAGACAATTATCTTTTTTAAAAAACAGGTGACAGACTACTACTTTTGGAAGGTATTTCCCAGAATTGTCCCTGGCTGATCTTTATTTTTTCAAAAGCTACTATAACTCTTTTATTCAACCTGGGCCTAGGTTTTAAAACCTGGTTGACTAGCTATATACTTATTATATCCTAAATGCTTAATTTGTAAGGTATCCTGGGAGAATCTAGCCCTGAATGTCATGCAAATAATAACATAAATCAACAAGCAATTTATAAATGATTGAACATGCTATCAAGGATGACTATAAATGACAAGTGCAACTAATTCTAGAGATAAAGAACAGCCTAAACACATAGCAATCCAGAAGGGGATTCCTGATTTTGTAATAGTGAATTAAGTACTTTCTCTTTTTTTTCTATCCATTTTAATTTCCTGGAGTGAGTTCTTGAGCTTGATTATAATAGAAACTTTTAATTTATTTCAGTTTCTTTAATTTGCATACTAGTTAATCTTAAACCATTTAATTTAAAATACTACATCCCTTTCTTCTTCAAATACAAGTAGTCCTTGAATGTAATATGATTAAGACAGCAGCTTCCCTAAGAAACTCTATATAATAGAAATGTATGACCAGGATAACCAAGACCATGGGAATAATATTTTTTAAGCCCTTGTGGTCACAGAGACAAAATATAAAAAGAATGAGATAGTCCTAGACTTATCTCATCCATGACCCAATTTTTGCAGGCCAGGTTTGTGGCCCAAGGTTAATGCCTAATTAACATTAAGCATACTAAAAAACAGAGACATCACTCTGCCAACAAAAGTGTGTATAGTCACTTGTATGGTTGCAATGTATTGATGTGAAAGTTGGACCATAAGAAAGCCTGACTACCAAAGAATTGAGGCCTTTGAACTATGGTGCTGGAGAAGACTCCTGTGACTCCCTTGGACTGCAAGGTGATCAAATCGGTCAGTCCTAGAGGAGATTAGAATTAGAATTCTTTATTGGCCAAGTGTGATTGGATACACAAGGAATTTGTCTTAGTGCAAATGCTCTCAATATACATAAAAGAAAAGATACATTCATCAAGAGTCAAGAATCATAAGGTACAACACTTAATGACAGTCATAGGGTACAATAAGCAATAAAATCATACTAGGAAACAGTCCGTATAAATCATAAGGATACAAGCAACAAAGTTACAGTCATACACTCACAAGTGAGACAGGATGGATGATAAGGAATGATGACAAGATTAATAGTAATAGTAGTGCAGACTTTGTAAATAGTTGAACAGTATTGAGGAAATTATTTGTTTAGTAGAGTGATGGCTTTTGGGGGGAAAACTGTTCTTGTGTCTAGTTATTCGAGTGTACAATGCTCTATAGTGTCGTTTTGAGGGAAGGAGTTGAAACAGTTTATGTCCAGGATGTGAGGGGTCTGTAAATATTTTCACATCCCCTTTTTTTGATACGTGCAGTATACAGTTCCTCAATTGAAGGCAGGTTGGTAGTAATTGTTTTTCCTGCAGTCCTAATTATCCTCTGACGTCTGTGTCTGTCCTGTTGGGTTACAGAACCAAACCAGACAGTTATAGAGGTACAGATGATAGACTCAATAATTCCTCTGCAGAACTGTATCAGCAGCTCCTTGGGCAGTTTGAGCTTTCTGAGTTGGCACAGAAAGAACATTCTTTGTTGTGCTTTTTTGAGGACGTTTTGGATGTTAGGTATCCATTTTATGTTATGTGATATAATAGAACCTAGAAATTTGACGGTCTCTACTGTTGATACTATGTTGTCTGGTATTGTAAGAGGTGGTAGTATGGGAAAGTTTCTCCTAAAGTCTACCACCATTTCTACGGTTTTGAGTGTTCAGGTTCAGATTGTTCTAGTTATATCATGAAGCAAGTTGTACAATCTCCTGTCTGTATGTGGATTCGTCGTTGTCTCGAAAGAGACCAATGACTGTTGTTTCACCTGAAAACTTCAGTATTTTAACAAATGATCATTTGAGATCATTTGGTATATAGGGAGAAAAGAAGTGAAGAAACCACACAGCCTTGGGAGAGCCCTGTGCTAATTGTACAGGTATCAGATGTGATTCTTCTTGCTTCACCTGCTGTTTCCTGTCTATTAGGAAGCTTATGATCCACTTACAAGTGTTTTCAGGTACCGCTAGTTGATTAAATTTACTTAGAAGAGTGTCTGGAATGATGGTATTGAATGCTGAACTGAAGTCTCCAAAGAGGATCCTTGCATAGGTATTTGGAGATTCAAGGTGTTGTAGGATGTAATGCAGAGCCATATTTACAGCATCATATGTTGATTTATTTGCTCGGTATGCAAACTGCATGGATCTAATAGTGGATCTGTGATGGTTTTCATGTGGGACAGCACTAGCCTTTCAAAGATTTTCATAACTACCAATGTTAGAGCAACTGGTCTGTAGTCATTCAGTTCCTTGATGGAGGGCTTCTTTGGCACTAGGATGATAGTAGAGCATTTGAAGCAAGAAGGAACATAGCACATCTCTAGTGAATTATTGAAGATTTGGGTGAAGATGGGGGCCAATTGGTCAGCACAGACTTTTAATCAAGAAGAACAGTGGTGGGATTCAAAAAAATCTACTACCGGTTCTGTGGACCTGGCTTGGTAGGCATGGCAGGGGAGGGATACTGTGCAATCTCCAGTCAGAGGTGATATTTGCTGGTTCTCCGAACTATTCAAAATTTCTGCTACCGGTTTTCTAGAATTGGTCAGAACCTGTTGAATACCACCTCTGAAGAAGGAATTACCTTGTCTGGTGCTGGTACTTTTCCTCGCTTTTGTCTGTGCAATAGATCTTGCACTTTTTTTTTTTGTGATCACCAGAGGTTGTGAACCCAATGGGTTGGGACTAGTTGTAGGAGGCTTGGCTGTTGTTGGTATGTTTGAGATGTGGGTTGTAGAGATAGGTAGCTGTAGTTTCTTTTCAAACCTGCAGTAAAACACATTCAGGTCATCTGCTAGTTATTGATTTCCTTCTCCTGGGAAAGAGGTTTGCTGTAGCTAGTGAGGTTTTTAAGAGTTTTCCACATATTTGCTGGTCCATTTGTTGAGAACTGATTCCTTAACTTTTCAGAGTAGCTTCTTTTTGCTGCTCTGATCTCTCTTGTTAATATGTTTCTGGCCTGATTGTATAGCATTCTGTCATCTTTTCTGTAGGCTCCCTCTTTGGAACGACGTAGCTGCTTAAGTTTAGCTGTGAACCAAGGTTTATTATTACTATATATTTGCAGGTTCTTTGTTGGTACACATAAGTCTTTGCAGAAACTGACATATGATGTTGTAATATCTGTGAGCTCATCTAGGTTTGCAGAAGTATCTTCAAAAACATTCCAATCAGTGCAATCAAGTCAAGCATGGAGCTTCAGCTTTTCCTCATCAGACCAAGTCCCACTGATTTAATTGTTGGTTTCATGGTTTTAAGTCTTTGTCTGTAGGCAAGTACAAGGTGAGTCATGCAGTGATCAGAGTGTCCCACAGCTGCTCGTGGTACAGACCTATAAGCATCTTTTATTGTTGTGTAGCAGTGGTCTGAAGTATTTTTGCCTCTGGTGGGACAATTGACATGTTGGAAATATTTTGGGAGCTCTTTCCTTAAATTTGCTTGATTGAAATATCCTAAAATGATGGGAAGGGAATCTGGATGTTTGGCTTCAGCCAGGGGTGGGATTCTACCAGTTCACACCTATTCGTTAGAACCGGTTGTTAACATTCTAAGCAGTTCAGAGAACCAATTGTTAGAAGAAATTACTGGCCTAATCCTGTAAGGAAGGCAGGAAGGAAACATTATGGTGTTGCTTACAGAAACTGCCTCTCCATTAACACTTATTACATTCTTGGTAAACTTCTCTGGAGTTTTTTTTTCTTCCTTTGCTAACGTTGCTTGTGTGGAGTGACCATTCAAAGTTGCAATGGCACTGAAAAATGTGACATGACTATTTTTCACACTTACGACTATTGCAGCATCCCCACAGTCATGAGAGGCCAGGCGAGGAGATGCGTGCCTCGATGTGAGTAATATTGAGTTGGTCATGCCCAGTCAATAACATGACCACCAAGCCACGTCCATCCAGTCACATGACCAGCAAGCCACACCCACCAACTAAGCCATGCCCACAGAACTGGTTGTTAAAAAATTTGAATCCTACCCCTGGCTTCAGCCTCCATAATTTGGTCAGCTAGAGTTCATAATGCCTTGTTTACACAAGCTTGTGGAGGAACATACATAGCTATTAGGAGAAGTGAGGAGAACTCATGTGGAAAATAAAATGGCTTGCAGTTCATATGTAAAGACTCTAAATTTTCATCACAGAATTTATATACAGTATTATAGTTATATCCTGAGACCAGCTGTTGTTGATGTATAAACATAATGCTCCACCCTTTGTTTTACCAGATGTCTCTTCAATTCTGTCTGATCTAAATATCTGAAATCCTATGATGTATATGGTGTTGTCATCATGAATTTGTGAATTAAGCCAGGTTTCAGTAAAACAGACAACTACTGAATTGTAGAAATCAGAATTCCATCTATTTAAAAGATGTATTTCGTCCATCTTGTTGGCAAGTGAGCATAAATTAGTCAGAAAGATTGAAGGGAGAGGGTTTTCTCCCCCATTCCTTACTCTATTTAAAATTCCTGCTCATTTACCTTGTCTCCTTTTTCAGTGCTGCTGCTTCTTTCCTTTAATCCATAGCACTGGGAAATTAGTTAGAATCTCCTCTGTTTGCAAAGATGGGGGGGGGGTGAGGAATCAGAAAGCTTCTCCTTAAGAAAACATTGCCTAATTCTTAGCAGATGGTCTCGTGAGTATGAAATTCATAGTGAATTGCAAATAATAATAAAGAATAAAGAAATCATTAGAGAGCATTTCACTGAGGCAGCCATCATCGGAGCCATCTTGAATCAACTCTGACTGCTCTTTAGAAGGCCAGATCCTGAAGATGAAACTCAAATACTTTGGCCACCTAATGAGAAGGAAGTAGTCACTGGAGAAGAGCCTAATGCTGGGAACAATTGAGGGCAAAAGAAGAAGGGGCAACAGAGGTGACTGGATTGAGTCACTGAAGCAGTTGGCGTGAGCTTAAATGGACTGTGGGGGGTGGTAGTTGATAGGAAGGAGGAGGGTTTTTCCATGGGGTGCAATGGGTCAGACACTGCTTCCTAACTCAAGACGGCAGGAGTGATATTACCTCATATGTTTCAATCACCAAACACCAGTGAGCCAACTGATTGTGAACCAGGTTTCTCCTGCATTGCCCAATCACTGCCAGTTGCCTCACATTCTGTTACCTCAGTTCAAACTGGCAGACATTCCACTCCTTCACTTAGGAGCAGTCTGGGGCTCCTTACAGTACTAAACATCGGTATTTCACCTTTGGAACTGCTTCTGGACTCGTAATATTATCTTATGTGTTTCAAACACTGACCAAATGGATTGTGAACCAGATTTCTTCTGCATAGCCCGAGTACATAGTGTCGTCACAAAGCATGGATAACCAGCTAGTATAAGGATATAGTCGGAAATCCAAGCATACTCATTTTTCTCAACTGATATTAATATTATAAGTAATATGGTTAGATTATTATAAATGCCAAACCATAGGTAATATAAGTAATATGATTAGATTATTATAAATGCCAAACCTATGCATTTAATACTGCACCTAACACTTAGCAGTCCCTAACCGTAACAGCAGAAAGGTTTATGGTTTAATTTTGTGCTATCTCATGATTAATAATTCCAATATCTTCTAATTTCTTTTTCTTGCTACTTTTATCAATGAATCTTTGATTAAAAATATCCTTTCATTTTCATTATTGTCAGTGACAATTTCCAATATCAGTTTCTTTTGTATTAAGCTATTGCATGAGTTGAGATTGATTAGCAGTTTTAAAAAATATTAAAATTAAGACAGTTCATATTAAAAAAAGACTAATAGAATTTAAAGATAAATAGCTAAGATCCCAAGTGAAAATTCATTGATGTTGAATTATTTATTACTAAATTGTTATATCCCTCCACTGAGGATTTCTTCATTTCACTGAACTAATTCATTTTGGACTAGATAGTTTTAATTCTTTAACATAATTAAAGTAATAACTCCTATTGGTCATTCTCTTGTCCAGAAATGACATAACTATGGCTGTATTGTGAAAGTACTTATAGGTCTGAATAATAACTCAACTCTATACTTTCAACTAGAAGTGGAAATACGTTTACACATATTTTCTTATCCTAGATAGCCTTAGGGGGATCTTCAATACAATCTGAAATTACTGCAGAATACTAGAACATCTTTATGATCCTAAAGATACTTGTCCTATTTTTGTAGTAGTCCCTTTTTAACTGTCCATTTCTAAAAAAAAAATCTTTCTGTAAATAACTGAGACTTCTGTTCCTTTTTAGGTAACTTATTCGCCAGGAAATCAAAGAATTGGTGAGAGAAGATATAGTAATGAGAAAATAGAGAATGGGGGATTTCAGAAACAAAATAACAGAATAACAGAGTTGTTGGAAGGGCCTTTAGAGGTCTTGTAGTCCCACCCCGGCTCAAGCAGGAGACTCTATACCATTTCAGGAAGATGGTTGTCCAATCTTTTCTTAAAAACCTCCAGTATTGGAGCACCCAAAACTTCTGAAGACAAGTTGTTCCACTGATTAAATGTCAAATTTCTTCTTAGGTCTAGATTGAGTCTTCCCTTAATTGGTTTCCAACCATTCCACCACAGAAGAGTATGGGAGGGAGACAGGACAATCCATAACCAAACATATAGCAGTCCAACTCATTCCAGGTGAAAACAGATCTAGCAGTTGCTAATGTCAGTTTTTCTGCCCTCACTATTGAGGGACAGCTACAAAAATCTCATGCTAACATATCTCTTACAGGAACGGAATTCTCAGGAACGTGGAAGAAAGTGGAAGTGGAGATGAAGCCATATTTCCAATTGGATAGAAAGTCACATAATTTCAACAATCTCTCCCCTTCCTTGCAACTGTAAATTCTCAATACTTTCAATTACCTTGCAGTTGAGCTGGAAATAAAGCAATACTACTGAAATCACGAGTATATGGAAGACTGGATCTGCTTTCAGAGTAGCATTAAACACTTATAGATAAGCCATTTATCTGTCAATCCAACTGGTTTCATAAATCATTGTGGAGAAATATCTTGGAGAAATGCTGGAGAAATGCTCTGGTCAAACAAGGTTAAACAACTTTCCTTCCTTCCTTCCTTCCTTCCTTCCTTCCTTCCTTCCTTCCTTCCTTCCTTCCTTCCTTCCTTCCTCCCTCCCTCCCTCCCTCCTTCTCTCCTTCCTCATCCAATACAGTGGCCTGATTAGAGGCAAAGTCCCTGCAAAGTTCATCCAAGATTTTCAGTAATTTGATTATCAAAGTTCTGATCCATTATCAATAATGAAGTTTGAATATAGCATAGCTATGATATCCAAATATTGTGCTTGGGCTTCTTTCCCATTGTTGGCTGCAATTATGTTTATGTCATTCATGCCTCACATTTTTGCTGCATCCAATGTGCTGCTTGGGTCTAGATCTCAGGGAATAATTCAGACTGAAATCCATAGATGGCTCATACAAATGAATGGGATGGAAACAATTTTAAAGTATACTAAATGTATTTCCTTGTGAATGAATTAGGATAACACAAGGTCCTAGTAAGGGTTGACATGTGAGTTCTCTATAAGGACTCATTATTACACAAAATGTCTTTTCAGTGAGCAATTAGTTTGCAAATAGGGAATACTATGAGCTTTTTAATAAATTGCAATGGGTTTTTCATATCATTCAGTCTGTTACCAATGTTTCACAATCTGCACTGCTGTAGAAGAAACTTAAGACAAAGAACAGCTTATGTTCATCCATATTGGACAGAGGGTGATAGGAGCAAGTTCAAGAAATATAAGCACACATTTTGACTTATTTTAGATTTAAAGCAACAGAAATTAGTTGATATTATGTAATTCTCATTATAACAATATTTTGAGTGTTAATATTTAGGTAAGCTATTGGACTATTAGGTATAACACCACCAGTTTCTAACCAACTACAGTTCATACACACACAAACACACACACACACACACACACACAAAATAAAATAAAATAAAATACAGGCTGAATAGTCAAGACCTTGTTGATGATCCAAACTCTGTCAAGGATCTTGGAATACTCATCTCTAATGATTTAAGTGCTAAGAGCCCACCATAACTACATAGCCAAAAAGGCGTTAAGAGTTGTTAACCTAATCTTATGTAGCTTTTTCTCTGGTAATATTACTCTAATAACTAGAACATACAAAACATTTGCTAGACCAATACTCGAATACAGCTCATCAGTCTAGAACCCACATTACATATCTGATATTAACACAGTTGAGAAAGTCCAGAAATATTTCACAAGAGTTCTTCACTCCTCTACTCGTTGTAGAATACCTTACACCACCAGACTCGAAATTCTAGACCTAGAAAACCCAGAATTATGTTGCCTTCGGTCCGATCTAAATATAGTATATAAAATCATACATTGCAATGTCCTACCTGTCAATGAATACTTCAGCTTCAACCATAACAACACAAGAACAAACAATAGATACAAATTCAAGGTTAATCACACCAAACTTGATTGCAGGAAATACGACTTCAGCAACAGAGTGATCAATGTCAGGGAATACTTTACCTGACTATGTGGTTTCTTTCCCAAACCCCAAAAACTTTAACCTTAGACTGTCTACTATTGATGTCACTCCTTTCCTAAAAGGTCTGTAGGAGGCGTGTATAAGCGCACCAACGTGCCTATCGTCCCTGTCCTATTGTTTCTCTTATTTCTTTTATTTTTCTTATATGTATCCACGTATTCATAACTATGTTTTTAGTTATACCTATTATCTTGTAAGCAATTGACAAAAATAAATAAATAAATAAAAATATATAGTAAATGTGCATATTTTTTAAGATAGCACAAAAGTCTTTCTTTATCAGATAAAGAAGACAAAGGGGACAAGGAAGAAGAGAAAGATAATGTAGTGGTGTATCAGATTATATTAATATAATTGTGATACATTTAAAAAAAATAATGCTACTAAATTACTTTTTTTATTTTGAAAATCAAATTTCTGTTGATTTTAGATGGGAAAAAGGTATGCAAATATATGCTCTCTTGAAGCTTACTGATTTATGGCAAAGAAATGAATTTATCAAAAAGTAGATTGAATATGATATATCTAAAAATAATTAATGATGATAATGAATATAAAACAAAGCTGTTTTATCTGCTTTTCAGTTAGTATTCCATTGAATATAAACAGAAATTCTCATTAAAAATCACATAGGCTTCTATTCAAAAATAGCATGACAAAATTTGCTAGAGCTACTGCACATATTTTATGAAGAGAGTTTAAAAAGCAGCTACAGGCATATTAGATTTATACCCCCATCCGTGAGTTCATTTTAGAATTCCTGCTATCTAAATGCATAAGCACACATTTCAGATTCCATACCATCTTATGAAAGTGTGGAATTTTATGCTGTGTCATGTTCCTAGGAATATTAAACAATACCATAACCTTTTCAATAGCTCTATAAACAATGCCAAACTGGCACTCAAGTAAATCATGTTACAGGGAGAAAGCTGAGTAAAAAGTTCCCTTTCTCACATACAAAACAATCTGCATAACAACTATGTGGAAAGTTTCCTTTTTCTTGTGAAATGATCCAAATCAGATGTATTTGATGCTGTTATGGCCTATTTTATTCAAAGTGGACTTTAAAATCTGAAGTTTACAGTTGTAAACAAGTGCCTGAGCTTATTCTATATTATCTACATATGAACAACAGCCTGGAATCAAAGTAACAAAAAACAGTGCAGGGCCAAATAATTTAGTTAAACTCTTAGATATTGTGACTAATGAATTAAATTCTCAGTGGGATTGTAATAAAGTAAAACATTGTGGATCAGTCTTCTTTCTGATGTCAAACAGTTACTGTGATCACAACATGAGTTGCTCTAGGTTATTTTACCCACTATTAAGTTTTATTGATAGAATAGTCTTACGGTTGGAAAATGTCTGAAAATAAAAGTCCACAATAAAGAAATGCACCAAAGCTTTACGATTATCTTTAAGTAGCTATTGGAGTGGCTGACAGGAGCAAATAACCAGGAACAGGAATTGAATTCAAAGCACTAAAAGTTTATTATATGCTACCCATACACAAGAATCTGATCTACTAATGGTCAAATCAAATTGGTACGATAAAAACCCACATAATTTACAAGAGACTGGACTTCAGTTTATTGTGGTTGAATAAGGATTCCAAACTGATTACATGTTTGACCCCACCTAAAGTAGACACTAAAATAATGACAAAACCAATGCTACAATAAGGTGCTACTTATAAATCATTGGTTTTAATGTGACAAAAAATTGGTTTAATTTTTGTCACATTAATTAATTTAATTACTCCAAAATATGAGTGCACTATCAATGAATGGATCTGCTATCATTAAGTGGGCTTATCTAATTTATGAATCAAGTTTATAAACACAATTTTTAATCAAATTTGACATTTTATAAATTGTAGGCTACTGTGTATAATTTTTACAGTTTTATTAATAGGATTGTATTAAATAAATACCAAAGTGTATAGTATTGAGGGATGCAATAGCTCAGTGGCTAAGACTCTGAGCTTGTCTATCAGAAAGGTCGGCAGGTCAGCAGCTCAAATCCCTAGCACCGCATAGCAGAGTGAGCACCTGTTACTTGTCCCAGCTTCTGCCAACCAAACAGTTCAAAAGCATTTACAAATACAAGTAGAAAAATATAGACCACTTTTGTGGGAAGGTAACAGCATTCCATGCGCCTTCAGCATTTAGTTATGCTGGCCACATGACCACGGAGACGTCTTTGGATGCTGGCTCTTTGACCTTGTAACAGAAATGAGCACCGCCCCCTAGGGCTGGAAACGACTAGTATGTATACGCAAGGGGAACCTTTACCTTTACTATAGTATTGATTATTTATATATTAATGAAAATTCTACAAAAATATCTATTTCATAATGAATGGAATGAAATAGAATGCTAACATGAATTGATGGGAATTGCTTTGGAACAGAAAGCTGAATTTTGTGAAATTTTTCTTTAAGAAACTGAATTTGCATTATGAAATATTGCAGTAAATATAAAGTTAAGGAAATTGTTTTAGGTGTTTTGAATTAAATATGTATTATATGTAGACATAAAGTACATTAACAGAAATTTTGTTACAGTCTACTGTTCTTAGCACAGTATAATTAAATTATTGGGACAATATATATATTTCATATTTCTGAATCATCCATCTTTTGGGCAGTAAGAGGGGGTCTAGGTGATATTGTTTTGTAGATAATTATGGAATTGTATAGATTATTATGCCTGGAGTTGTCATAGATTTGTTCATTCTGTTATTACTGAAAAGAATTTTTTTTAATTATATAAAAATATTCTGCTTAAATTATTATAAAATTAAGGACAGCACCTAATGGATGACAAATTTCATGTTTCATTTCCTGATTCAAAAAATAGTCCCATGTTAATAAGGATGCTAATGATGTTAATAATAATTACCAGATCTAAGGCAAAATGTATGTCAAGCTGAATTTATATATGAACAAATACAAATTCTGTTTCATTCCATCAACTTATTCTATTCTATTCCATCCAAAAGGAATTTCTGTTTCAATTATTCCTAACTATCCTGTACATTTCAGCAGAGTTTGTGTTTCCAAGTCATCTTCTTTAAATATAGTAATATTGCAGGATACTAGTATATGCCTTCTCTATTGCAGCCCCTATCTTCTGCAACCATATGCAGCTCAGAAATAAAGTTCTGCAGCCATGGTGGCGCAATAGTTAGAATGCAATACTGCATGGTAATTCTGCTGATTGCCAGCTGCCAGCATTTCAGCAGTTTGATTCTCACCAGCTCAAGGTTGATTCATCCTTCTGAGGTTAGTAAAATGAGGATCCAGATATGCTGACTCTGTGAACCACTTAGAGAGGGCTGTAAAGCACTGGCATATAAGTCTAAATGCTATTGCTATTTCATAAAGTTTTTTATTTATTTCTTATTTTATTTGTTTGTATAACTTTTATATTAATAAAAAAGAACAAAAATCAAAATATAGAAATAATGGGAATTGTGATACAATTCCAAAGGGGACACACACACACACACACACACACACACACACAAAGAGTATTATAGCAAAAAAGTGAAAAAATACAACAAAAATATAAGATAAAATATAATATAAGATATGATATATAACAATAAAGTTATGTATATATTTGTCTAATTCAGGATGTATATATTTCTGAATTTATATGACTATCTTTGAAGATGTCAGAAACCTTTGAAAACATGAATTTGGACCCAGGCTTCGGGTTGATGCTTATCATTTGTTTAAGGTCCCTGTTTTATTTTGTTGTTGATGATGATTTTGTTTATTGTTTAAGACTGAGTTGTGGGCCTGATTTTCATTTTTAGTTGTATTTATCTTTTTGCTGCTTTTGTATCCTGCACAGAGTCCACTGGAGTTAGACAGCCCTTAAATTTATACATACATATACATATACATACATACATACCAGTGGTGGGATTCAAAAAAATTTACTACTGGTTCTGCGGGTGTGGTGTGGCTTGGTGGGTGTGTCTTGATGGGCATGGCAGGGGAAGGATACTATAAAATCTTCATTGCCACCCCACTCCAGGAGAAGGATACTGCAAAATCCCCTTTCTCTCCCCACCCCACTAACCTGCTTTCCATTCTCCTGTGCAGGACAACAAAAGAAGACCCAGCTGGGACTCAGGAGGCAGAGAATATATGAGGTGGGGTCAGTCAGAGGTGGTATTCTGAACTACTCAAAATTTCCATCACCAGTTTTCCAGAACTGGTCAGAACCTGCTGAATACCATCTCTGATACGTACGTACGTATGTACGTACACACATACACACACACACACACACACACACAGAGATATATCTCATAACATACATATTTTAATTTTGGATACTCATATCAAAAGATACAAACATGCATCAGCCAAGTTATTCCAATAGCTAACTCACCTAACAGCTATGCATGTATAATACACAATTTTCCATATTTATTAGTTGCTTTGTTGACCTCTTTTGTATATTTGCATGGTGAAGGTACTTCCCTGAGAAATAAGAAACAAATGGTTTTTTGGCGGAAGGGAGGCAGAACGTCTGCGCTGTCTCTGGAGGAAGAATTCTGAGAACTGACAAAGCAAAATTAATGGGCATAAAACAGAATAAAAAATGATTACTTGCTTTTTGCCATTTTAACATTTTGTAAATTGCTACAACCTTATCATCTTCAAATCCCAATAACTTGCTCCTAACTGACTTTCTCAGTTTTGAATAACAAAGACAGGGCTAATCCATAGGACGCTCTCTGAATTACTGCTTTATTAATTTCAATTTCAAAGACAATCTTAATAGAAAGTTTTCAGAATTAAAGGCGAACTGTTCTTTGAAAAGGACTGTCCATGTGATATAACTAAGAGACTATTCTGCTATGCTGGATAACCACTTATACTAGTAAATTATGGAGGGTCATCACGAATGTCCCAGACAAACAGCCACCACAATATGGCCTCTTCCTGCCTTTAGTTCTGCAAAAACATATCATGGCTGAGGCAACTATATAGATCAGAAAAGAATTGTTTAAGACTTTTGCTTCCATTTAAGTTCTTCTGTTTGTTTGTTTATTCAGTTTATATGGCTATCCATCTCAACAAGTGATTCTGGACAGCACAGCAGAGCACAGCACAGCAATCCAAGGCTGGAAGGCACCTTGGAGGTCATTTAGTCCATCCCCTGTTCCAGCAGGAGGTCTTATAATATATTATATATAATATATTATATATAAAATATTATAATAATGTTTACATCTAAACAGACTTAACATAAAATAAAAAAAACAGTTGTAAACACCACAAAAGTTAAAATACATAGCATACTCTGTGTGTACTTGATATGTAACAATTCTCTGTTGCCTGGAACATAGAGCTAAAATACAAAAGATTAGAGACACAAGAGTGGCTACAGAAGCTCCATTTTAAATACCTTTCTATAAACCAACAGCAAGGAAAAAAATTTTACACAACACATCTGTCTGGGGAGGTGATTTAGGATTAAAATTATTTTTCAGTTCTATGTATAGAATGTGAAGGATGTGTGTTTATGTTTATTTTCATAGTCATAATGTACACTGAAAATGGTATTTAATTTCATTGTACGAGGTGCAATGACAATAAACTAAGCTACTCTAAACAATGTTTATGATATTTAGATGACATACTATCCTTCTTGTAATATAGAGACATGATCAATCTTAATATGAAGTGCAGTCAGATCAAGAGTTTCCGAACTCTTTACCTCATTTACCTCTTTAACTTCATGAAATTTCAGATTGTTCATTGAGTCCCAAACATTTATGATATGAAAATAATTTAATAAATACTCTTTTAACATTAAATACTACTCTGAATAATAAATACCGATAAGGACTAAGTAGATGGACAAAAATGCCAGATCCAGTCTAAACATCTGAATGACTCTGAGATCAACCACATCAACAACAATAATGGATAATCCTATTGATCGTTGGGGTTGATGCAGACAACTTAGATATTTAAGAGTAACATCTCAGCCAAAGTATCTTAAGTTGAAGAACACAAAGATTATAACATTTAAAACAAGGGATATGGAATGGCTACCTTTCCAGGTGTCCATGTACTTCCAATAGTATAAACTAGGATAGCTCAGAATGAGAAATCCTGGGAGTTTTTCTAGTCAATGATCTCAGTTTTTGCCACTGTTGTCTCTTATTCCATAACAATCACACTCTTTTTTCTCCTCTGCACCTGCCACTTCCCAATCAACTCATTGTACACCCTAGGAAAAGTTCAGATCCATGTTCTTTTGAAGCATTCAATAATATAACAGGGCATTTTAAATATTAGTCAATTGTCCTCTGTTTTTAATTTGATTAAAGTGATTCTGTCTCTTTTTTCAATGGATAATGAACTTCTTAGTCTTTTATAGGATTAACAGAACAAATGGTAACTCTAATTTTGTCTCCTGTCCCAAGATGCTGACTTTGTCTCATGCCAATCCATTATTTATATATTTCTATCCAACAGTTTTTCAAGCCACAAAACACTTGGCTAGATCTTTACTTAACCTGATATTACAGGCACACAGCCATTATACCAGTGCTCTCTAAATAATCCCCAGTTTAATGAATTTTTTCTATTTTTCATAATTAGAACCACAAAAGCTATTTTAATAATTGGCATTCAGAACATGTGAATTATTATCTCTTACTTATGTGCCTGATTGAGGCTTCTATGTTTCTATTTTCTAAAGAGTTATAAAAAAATTATTCTCACAGCATTGGAAGAAGTAGTGAATGACATTTTGCAAGTGTTAAGCAGATAGAAGTTGATCTATGGAATGGGATTAGTAATTCCTTCAATAAACATTGAACCTCATGCACAAGCAGTACAAAAAAGTGATCAAAATCTATAGGTTTTCTTCTTTCAGTCAATCTTCAAGAGTGCCGCAGATGATTTTCTTCAATAACATTCCATTCAGTCTAAATATAGCAAAACATAAATGCTTATTCCATGGTCTCACATAAGCTTTCCTCTGGAAGGAGATTATAGTTTTACACAAACAATAACCCCCGACTTTCCTCTGTCTGATTTGGAACCATTAATGTGAAGGACAGGAGAGGACACTAAAGACTTGGACAAATTAAAAAAATTAGGCATTAGGAACTTTTATTTTATACAAGGTAATTTTTTTTAATGGTGAATACTAGTATATACCTCATTTTCATACCTGAAAATGGGAATGAGAGCAGGAAATAATATATTTGGAAGAATCCAGTGATTCACCAAGCAGCCTAGACACCACATTTTCTGCCTATATTGTAGTCTGTTATAATTTACAGCCATGTATGTAAACCCTTGTTACAGATGATATTTCTATTCTTCAGTATGTTCAAAATTATATTACTAATGTCCAACATAGGTCAAATCTTCATATCTCAGTTTTCTCCAGTCTACTTTCTCATCTTCTTGACATGGTGAGAAAAACAAAATATACCCAAGGTTATTTTCACAAACTATATTCACCTTTATGACTAGGCACTAGGGATACAATTCCAAAGCTTTGACAAGTGGAACAATTTGGTATGTTGAATGGATATATAATAAATATTTATTCCAACAGATTTACTTGGCAATTGATTGAAATTTTGGGGATGGAAACTTTGTCTGCCTATGATATATCAGAAATTGCAGCTTCTCTTATCAACTGGTCCTTTTTCTTTAGTTGGAGTCCAATGGAATTATTTAATATAAAACAATGGAGTATTTCATGATTTAGCATCAAATGACCTTGTCAAATTCATTTTAGGAGAGATAAAAAGCAAATGGTGGATCAGCTGACCAAAGCCTCTATTATTTCAGTATTTGTTCATTTTAGGCTTACAATATACATTAAAACTCAAAATTATAATTCTGTGCTTATTGGGAAAGAGGAAACAGACTCTTGTTTTCAGGTTTACATTTAATTTTTCACAAGATTAGTTTGGAAGCAGTTTCTCTATTTTCTATTGTCCAATAACTGGCAAAATTAAAAATGCCTTCCCATGATCCCCTATAATCAAATAAGATTAGAAAAAATGAAATATAATACCAAAAAATGGAATGTTCAATGAAGCATACACAAGTGGGTTTTCAGTTGCAGCCAAAAAGTACAAGCCTAACTAAAAAATAATAAGTTATTTGAAGGGAGTTAGGATGATGTGGTTTGACAAAGTGAAGTCACTTTTGCTAGATGAGAACATATTCTGCCAAGAGACCTCAGGATTTACTGGCAGAGAAAAATGGCACCAAAATGAATATACAGGCTGGTGGAACAATGAAACAAAGTGGTGGTGAAATGAAGAAAAAACTTAACTAGACTATATCCAATACTCAACAAGATCAGAAAGAAAATCAACTATTGAGCTAGAAAGGCTTTGAATTCAACACAAAAAGATCTACCCCAAGGCCCTTTCAACTGGCCTTTGATCAATCCATCTTTGTAGGACTGGGTAGCCTTTTTGTAGAAGAAGTCAAAACTAATAATTCATTACTGATCAAGAGGTAGAAAAAAAAGTTTATATACAAATCCACAAAAAATGGTTTGGTTTTACACTACTGTACTTTTGCTTTACTTCTAGTGGAAATCAATTATTTTTAGATATTTCTTTATTTTCTGTGAATTACCATGCTAGGGTGGGTCAAGCTAAGTTAACTGCAAAGTTCAACTACATATTTTAATCTGGATTCAACCCAGCCCACACAAAGTAAGGCAGATTTAGAATTTATCAGTAATCCATTAAAACTAAATCAAATAACAAAGTCCATTATTTTTCTACCTGGAGTTGATCAGCTTGAATCATCTCTTAGTATCATCTAAAAATACATAATGAAACAATACAAGTTTTATAATTAGTATTTAGGAGACAATCTATTTTGTGGCACAGGTTACAGAAAACTCAAAACCTTTGCATTTCCCCCTAACTTTACTTGCTTCCCTGATGAGTACTCAGACAAATTGATCTTTTTATCCTAATTTTCAAAGCTGTTCATATTTTCAGTCTACCATAGAGACCATCTGTCTCTCTAAAACCATGACTTCCTTTGACAGCTCTGTTCCTTGGGAACAATGAAGCTGCCAACTGTAGAGGCTAAGCAAGCACATGGTGCACATCATTTTGAGCAGCTGATCTATTGCTAGGTAATTCATTCTTGAAACAGATTAGAATGACCACTCTTCTTATAACCTCTTTCCCACTACAATGGACAGAAGTTTGATTATAATGTATTATACTTTATAATTTTCCATAATTAGCCACCAATCAATTCAATATTTGGCATAAGAATAGTGTTTGTAAAATTCAAAGATATTCTTAGATGTGATTGTGTTACATTTCTTATAGCAACTCTGTAATGTGGATAACTCTCATACGTTCATGCTCTCAATGACACAATAACAATGAAAAATGACTTATTGTAGAAAAAGTTCTGCAGTATATTCATTTTTCTTGTTTATTCAATTGATCATGGCAGAACTCACTCAAAAGTCAGTTGAAAACTTTTGAAACTGACAACGAATATTAGATATGTTTAAAGATTTGTTCAATAAGAGCATTCAGGTTATGAATGCTTGTTGGTGATTGCTCGGAGTTATGATGGCATTGGATGAATGGTTTCACAGTGTCCTTGGGGTCATGTGATTACCCTTTATAATCTTCCCCTGCCTACTTCCCACAATCAAAATCAATGGAGAAGCAGCCTGGGAAAGCCATAAATTTGTCTTGCCTATTTTCTCTCATGAAGCTTCACTACAGAGTATAAGATCCCAGGATTTTCCTGCCTATGTTCTATAATACATGCCTATATGGCCCCTGCTAGCCTGCCCATGTTCAGTAGCAACTGCCTGCAGTATTCCAACTTCCCAAAGCATCCCCCTCTCCCCATGGTCCTTCCCCTGGAACTCCCATCTCTTCTCGCTTAACAATCAGTATGATCAATCAATCAATCAATCAATCAGAATAGAGATGGAAGGGACCTTGGAGGTCTTCTAATCGAGCCCCATGATCAAGCAGCTGCCATATTTTGTGGCAGCTCCTCAAATACTGGAATACTGCTATCATGTCACACCTATTCCTTCTTTTCTCTAGACTGGCCAACCCAATTCCTGTAACTGTTCTTCATATGTTTTTATTTCCAGGCTCTTAATCATCTTATTTGCTTTTCTTTGCACCTTTTTCCAAAGTCACTTTTTTATAATGTGTTGACCAATGCAGTACTGCAGGTGTGGTTTTATTAAGAATTTATAAAGTGCTACTAATGCTTCATGTGATTTTGATTCTATTCCTTTGTTTATACAACCAAAGATTGCTTTGGTATTACTCCTTCATGGAATAATCAGTTACAGCAAGCAGGATGTTCTGATAGATAAACTTTCTATTTGATGTAGGTAAGATTGCTGCACCTTATGTTTTCAAAATTAGTTTTGCTCACTCTATGTCAATTTTTTTCAAACTAAGGATTGAATGTATTTTAAAGATAGTCTTTATCTTTTATTGTAATCTATTTTATCTGCTCTGAAGAAGGGAATGTGGTATGCAAATTTATTTATTTATTTATTTATTTGATTTGTCAATCGGTTACAAAATAAGAGGTATAAATATATACATAGTTATGAATACATGAAATGGATACATATAAGAAAAATAAAAGAAACAATAGGATGGGACGTTAGGCACATTGGTGCGCTTATGTATGCCCCCTATAGACCTCTTAGGAAAGGGATGAGGTCAATAGTAGACAGTCTAAGGTTAAAGTTTTTGGAGTCTGGGGAAGAAACCACAGGGTCAGGTAGGGTATTCCAGACATTGACCACTCTGTTGCTGAAGTCGTATTTCCTGCAATCAAGTTTGGTGCGGTTAACCTTGAGTTTGTATCTATTGTGTGCTCTTATGTTGTTATGGTTGAAGCTGAAGTATTCATTGACAGGTAGGACATTGCAATGTATGATTTTATATACTATATTTAGATTGGACCGAAGATGGCGTAGTTCTAGGTTTTCTAGGTCTAAAATTTCAAGCCTGGTGGCATAAGGTATTCTACAACGAGTAGAGGAATGGTTAAAGTTCATATGAACAGCTACTACTTAATTAGTGGTCCATTGTAGAATTCTAAGCTACCATGAGATCATAAATTCATGTGAGTTTGCTGGACAGTTAGCACATTTGTGTGCTAATACCATCTAAGTAGTATTAAATATATATTAGATTCTTCTCTATTACTTATCTGCTCTGCTCTTTCCTTTTAGAGTAACATTTCCACAGAGAATGGAATGCTTTCCATTTTCTCCACTGTCATGGGTTCTTTTTATGTATGTTTGAGTTACTTCGCTCCAAATCCCAAGAAAGCCAACACAACCACACAGGTTCCTAGGCAACTCATATGCAAGCCACTGGTGGCATTCAAATTTTTTTTACTACCAGTTCTGTGGGTGTGGTTTGGTGGGTGTGAAAAGGAAGGATATTGTAAAATCTCCAGTCACATGTGGTATTTGCTGGTTCTCTGAACTATTCAAATTTTCCACTACCGGTTCTCCAGAACTGGTCAGAACCTGCTGAATACCACCTCTGACACAAGCCCCCAAACATAGTACTTACTACTCTCTACTCCACGCTCCTCCAACTATTACTCCTTGAGTCCTACTACTGGCAAAACAGTAACTTTTTCTATCTTCTTTAGGCTGTTTTATTTCTATAGAAGACCACACAGATCTTTCCCTCTCTCCCACACACCATCATCCTTCCCCCCAGCTGCCTCTGCTCAATGTTTATAGCCAACAGTTTTGTGCTAGCTAAGGAAAGACTTTAATTGACTGGGCAACAACAGTGCAGGTACTGGTCATTTTGTAGTCAGCCTGCTCTTTTTCACCCTCCTTCAAACATGCTTTTTTAAAAACCTGAATCTTCTTCCATTGATTTAAAATGGCTGTGTGGGCACCTTTGAGATAAGAGATATATGGAAAGACTATTTTGTTTCATCATATTTCTTTTTAGAATTTTTTTTTAAAATTGTTCACTTTGTGAACTCTCAAGTCACCTAGAGTTCAAAAGGTACATGAGAAACATACAAATCTAGGCCCAACAATAACTGATACTTATCAAAAATTATAATAAGCAGGAAACTATGACCTTTTTTAGCCATCAGATAATGTAGGGTAATGTCATGTAGTGTAATATTGTGTAGGAGATTTGCTTAACAACAACTTGACATTTTATGCCTATCCTGGTATTTTTAGCAAACTGAGGTGAAATGTTAGGAGTTAGTCTGATAGCTCAGACTCAGAGGTTGAGGGGCCTGATTCTTCAAGTTGCCATTCTGCCAGAGCTGGCAGAAAATAAGCCAATTGATCAGTGGTGGGATTCAAAAAGTTTTACCTACCACCGGTTCGATAGGCGTGGCTTGGTGGTGCAATTTGCATGCATGCACATATTTTGCGTGCATGTGCATGCAAAACATGCACTTTGTGCAGGTGCAGAGGTGTTTGCACAGGTGCAGAGGTGTTCCAACTCACCTCCTGCAAGCCTGCAGTCTTCCAGTCGCTTCAGCAGCTGCCATGCGACACTCTGTTGTGCCACACAAAGCAGCTGCATTTCAAAAGCAGAGGATGTAGGTGAGCCCAGGCAGATGGGTGGGCCCAACAGCAGAGTGGCGGAGAGAATCGGTTTGGTCTCTGCTGCTCATTGCTGCTACCACCTTGGCAAAACTGTGACGAACTGGTAGAATACAAACTCAAAGTTAACCGCACCAAACTTGATTGCAGGAAATACAACTTCAGCAACAGAGTGGTCAATGTCTGGAATACTCTACCTGACTCTGTAGTTTCTTCCCCAAACCCCAAAAACTTTAACCTTAGACTGTCTACTATTGACCTCATCTTTTTCCTAAGAGGTCTGTAGGGCGTATGCATAAGCGCACCAACGTGCCTACCGTCCCTGTCCTATTGTTTCTTTTATATTTTATTTTCTTATATGTATCCATGTATTCATAATTATGTTTTACTTATACCTATTATCTTGTAAGCAATTGACAAAATAAATAAATAAAATAAATAAATATCACCACTGCAATTGATTGAGATAGATTCTACAGAAAATCAGGAGCACGAACAGGTTTAGGAAAAGTCATGTAATTTCTTTGGAATGCTGAAAGGGGCACTCAAGAAGAAAGGCACCCTTGTCTGCAATTGAGCCACATTGTGAGTCTATTTAAGAACAGGGCCAGCTTTCTCTCTCTCTCTCTCTTTTGCAAACAACTCACCTCTTCTCCTCTGAGAGAAGTAGAGAAGGATGCCAGGAGTCATTCCTGAGTCCTGGCGTCCTCTCTACTTCTTGATTCTTGGCACTCCAGTCAAATCAGCTAACTAAACTTTCCAATGTTTGGTTCTTGGACTGTGAATCCATGCTCTGTTTGGACTGAAACCTCTAACCACCTAACTGCTAGGCAAAGTTCACTCCTCTGAATTTTCCAGAGCATTGTGCCTTTTTAACTTCCTGGAGTGCTGCTCTTCAACAAACCATTTGTAAATCAAGCTAGTGTGTGTCTGCAACAGGATATGAAACAGGGAATGTTACCTAATTCAAAGGCAAATAGATGACAATGCATAATGGAGAATATAAGCCAATCTAAATGATAGTCAATACTTGTTATTATAGTGCTTAGGTAAGCAACATCCAATTAGAAAAATATTAGCATTTTGTAAAATACATGCAAGAAAAATTCATGAATTATTGTTCTAATTTAATGCTAGCAAGAATTCAATCACAAAAGATTGTGACTTTTTTCTTTCTTAATCAGACAGTATTAATTATATTGTATTTTGTAATCAGCTTAGTTCTTCAGCTGCATTATAAAAGAAGGGAACATACAACATTGAACTGTGTGATGTACTGTTTACAAGTTAAAAGTTTAAAATGTACCATATTATCTTAGTAGGTCATTTTATTTTTATATTCTTATCAACATAAGAACATCTTATGAATTGAGTTACCGTATTCTGATTTAAATTGTATACATTGAATTATGGTTATTGCAGAGTTTAAATGTAAATCTATTTTCTGCTTGTCTTGCATACTTGTGAACTATTTTAATGTTATTTCAATCAAATACTAATATTTTTGATGGAATTGGAAATCAGAAAAAATAATCAGGTAGATGATTTAGGCTTTTTCTTTTGTAAATATATCTTCATTTCTCTGTACCAACTTTTTGATTTGGGTTGCTTAAATCAGATCAAATTTATCTACATTCTGTTAAACTTATTTGAATGAATTTTGTAATGAGTTTCTATGAGCATGAATAGACTAATATCAAATTGATCCAATTTGGTAGATTCAGTCTGAACTGATTTAATGATTCAGCTCAAATTAATTCAGCAATCCAGATCTAATAATTCAAATTGGATCAAGGGTAATTTGCACACTTCAGGTCGCATACATACACTGTGATAAAACATTTTTCTATGTCCTATATGGCAACCATAAATAGTTAATTTTTGAATGATAGGTAATAATATTGGAGGAATGATCAAATGAAATTATTTGTCAAAGGTGAATTATGCTGGCTGCCAAAACTGTAATAATATTCCGAGTGAATGGTGATTCAATGTTTCTTCATAAAAAAAAATATTCCGCTTGGAACATTTATTTGACAGCTCAATGATCTCGCCATTCAGAGACAGAGCAGCATGATGAATGCTCCATTTTTATTTGGATTTATAGTTATTGGAACAGACATTGTGCTAGACTGCTAAATGAGGAGAAAGAAGTCACTCAGGGCCAATGGCTTATTTTGAAGGGCAAAAGACCCATATAGCAGAATGTGCAAGAGCTGGCCCACAACACCACTGAAGAACAATTGAGAACAATTAACCAATAGAACAGTTTGCCTTCAGAAGTTGTGGGTGCTTCATCACTGGAGATTTTTAAGAAGAGATTGGACAACCATTGGTCTGAAATGGTATACAACCATGATGGCGAACCTATGGTTAGGGTTAGGGCCAGTCTTGTGACTACTACAGCTCTGGAATATGGGACCAGCCCGTGATGGGGGTAGAAATCTCCGCCATAAGGGGTGGCACATATAATATGCAAGTTTGTGGGTGGTGCAAAATTCAAAAAGCAGTGCAGCACTCGCTGGCCAGGACAAGTAATGGTGCTGTTGTGGCAAGAGGGGGAGGGCAGCACAGGCAGGCTCAAGCAGCGATGGAGATGGCTGGAAGGTGCTGGAGTGCCACATTACTTGATTTGCATGGCATCAGCATTCCACCTTCTCTCGAGGAGCCTGGCCAAAGTTTCCCATGCCACTTGCAGAAGCATCATCTCTGTTTCGAGGAGTGCTCGCAGAAGCAGCACAGGAAATTTCCGTTGGGCTATTCAGTGATGAGAGTGACTCCAGCTGCTTCTCTATGTGAGCGCTCTTTGAGAGAGAGACAATGTTGCTTGACAGAACTCCTGTCCCTGGGAATCAAAATTCTGAAGCACGAGCAGCATGGGAAACTTTTCCTGGGCTCTCAAGAGACGAGAGTGACTCCGGCTGCTTCTCTACATGTTCTCGACTGAAGAGTGGGGACCAGCAGATGGATAGGCCATGTGGTGGCACAGCCTTGTGTTTCCATGCAGCCTGGATTAATTAGGGGTGCTTTGGGGGGGGTCATTTCTCTATGGACCACCAAAATTTTATCATGGACCACCAATAGTCCCCAGCCCACATATTGGCAACCACTGGACAAGAAGACCTCCAAGGTTTCAAATCCATTATTCTATACCCTCTAAACCAAGTTATGGTGAGCTACTCTTTTTTATTTTGAAGTGCAGCTCTCAGAATATATAATATAATAGCGGCAGCAGGCAATATAATAGCGGCAGCTGGCTTACATTTTTCACTCAGCATATCTTGTTACAAAATGAATGAAGGATGCATGGAGAAAAAGTTATTATACTATTTGCTAATACATTATAGCAAAAAGCAAAAACTAATACGTTGACTTTAGGAAAAAAAACAGAATTGACATTAAGATAGTATTTTTATTACATCAATGAAGGTTTGTACATAGCATTTTGGTTTTGTGTGTATGTATGTTACAAAGAACTTCAGCATAGAAAATGCTTAAAATAATACCCGCCCTCCACAAACCAGGCATTTTCCAGATCAGTTCTGGGGGATTGGAGGATTATCCAAAGCTGATGTGAGAGGAAAAAGATAACAATAAAAAAAAACTCTAGTTTGTGGGCATAAACACTCTAGATGTAGGCTACATTCAATAAAGCAGAAATGTAATGCTTGACTTCTTCAAAAAGAAGAAAAATGAAAGAAATTATATATAGTTTAACTAAATAATTCAGTGGAGAACAATGTTTTTAACCCTTGTCTAATTTGCAGATCTAAGAAAAAAATAAACAATGAATAGATCTGGAACGGTGAAAGTCTTTGGCTTATAAAATTATGTTAAGATGATCCAAGGACATAACATCCAGTTTTTCTATGCTTTGCCCTTAAAAACATTATAAGCTAGATAACCAATTTTTGGTAACTGAGATCAAAAACACCTTCACAATCTGGTTGTACTTTGCCTATGAGAATATCTTTTTTATATAATTGGCCTTTCTGAAGTGTTCTCTGCTATAAGAAAGTTTTCTTTTTTATTGCTTATAAGTTACAGAATGCACTTCTCTGAAAGGTATATTTTCCTTTTACTCTTGACTTTGATGTCTTAACTTAATAAATGATGATGATAATTTAAATATATTAATTTATATGTCAAGATTGGGCAACAACAGCCCATCCTGTTTTGCAGTCAAATTTTAGCTTATAAAATAACTGATCTTGTTCCTAATCATTCCTGATTGTCAATATTATTTCAGAAATCAATATCTCTAATTTCCCATTAGCTAGCTATCAAAAGACTTGAATAGCAATACATTTGTTTTCATATAAAGCAAGCATAGAATTGCAGGGTTGGGAAAAAAGCCCTTTCAGAAAAGTACCTACACAGAATGTCTGAATATATATGTGTGTGTGTGTGTGTGTGTTTTCTTATGTTTTTGCGGGTATTTATATGTATGGTACTTAGGTTTCTTTGGGTATTTTCCCACGTCTTAATATTTGTGCTTTTATTATAGCAACGTTTCAGCAGACTCTCATCTGCCATCCTCAGGTTTGTGTATTGGGTTCTTTTTAATCTTGTGTGTCAGGCTTGGCAGCCGTTTTTTGTTTACCTGAAGAAACCTAAATACCATACATACATACATACATACATACATACATACATACATACATACATACATACATATAAAGATCATAACTGAAGTTCCATTTTTTAGATCATAATTAAAAGTTTCATTTTTTAAAAAAGTATGTTGTGTACATTATGTGGTGCTTGGGATTGCACCTTTCATTTTAAGCACCTCCTTTTTCTAGGCTAGTGAATATTTGTCCTCTATATATTGCTGAACTATAATTCCCACTGGCCCCTGCAATATGATCAAGAGATAGAAGTTTGGAAATGTAATTTAGCTAAGTAAGGATGCAAGGAAGCCATATTTTAGCATAGTATCATAGGCACACATCCCTCCTTGTAACAGAGAGCTAAATGTAAGTATCTATGGAGATTCTCAGGTCATGGTTATTCCAAAAGTGCTTTCTCAATAGGCATCTGGACTTCCTTTGTTTTCCTTTGAAGACATTTTTCTTCTTATCCAAGAAGTTTCTGAAGAACTGACATTCTGAAGAACTTTGAGGAAAAGTGAAACATCTTCAAGGAAAAAACAAGGAAAGTCCAGTTGCTTTTGAAAAAGCATCTCTGGGACAGCTAAACATACTATATATAATTAATATGCTACAGAATATTATAGAAAGATTCTTTCATCTTTCATTCTTTATTTTAGATAAAAACAGCAGAAATAGAGAAAAACAAAACAAATAAATCTTTCAGCATTTCAGCTAACAAAGAATTAGAGATTTTGGAGCCCATTGCATTTCGAAGTGCTGTATTACAATGTTAGCTGCCTTCATAACTCACCTTTATATGATGAATTGCATCACATGCAATAATTAAATCAAGAATTCTTCAGTGGGAGCTAAAAATAAAGTCAATGTGACTTGAATAAGATACTGTATAACCACAAAAACAGGAACTTCTTGAATGTTTAATTAGTGGAATGAAAATATTCTGACATTTCCATGGTTAATGTTTGTATTGTAACAATTAAATATAAATGGTTGCTAGCAACATACATCTAATGAATCATCTAAGTAGCAATCATGATAGGCAAATATTTCAACTCTTAGGGTAGTTACTTTAGAACAACAACCATTCTTTTTACCACAGAAGACTAGATCTGAGAATGGCCGCCCATAGACTGGTTGTTAGTTTATTTTTGTTAAAAGTACCCAGTCACAAAATCACCATTTAGAAGAAGAGAAAATAGGTAGGCTCTTCTGGTGCCATCCTTGCTAATTTTCCAAAATGCTGTTTATCACCTCAACTGAGACTGACTCTGGAACCATTTTATTTGAATCAGAGTTATTATTATTATTATTTTTCTTTCTGAATGCAACAATAAAATGTACCTCTCATCAGTTAATGGTAACTTGTGACTGTATTTGAGAAAACTGGAGAAGATTACACTATTCCCTTGTTTTATTTGAGGGAGATTCCACATAATTTTATTTCATTGACATTTCACCCTTCTAAAAATTCAAAGAAACTTACAAGTAAAAAAAAGAAATCTAAAACATAAATAAAAAATAAAAAACATTAAAAGCAAAAATTAAGATGAAAAATAAAATTAATATTAAAATCTATGAAAGAAATACATGTTAACATAATCTAAACTAGATTTTCCTGCCCTTTCCCTATACCTTCATATTTTTAGCATTAGATCCTCATATTTAGAGGTGGTATTCAGCAGATTCTGACTGGTTCTGGAAAACCGGTAGTGGAAATTTTGAGTAGTTCGGAGAACTGGCAAATACCACCTCTGATGGCCTCGCCCCCTTCTATTCTCTACCTCCCGAGTCCCAGCTGATCGCCTGGCTCTTCTTTTGTTGTTCTGCACAGGAGAATGGAGCTGGAAATCAGGTTAGTGGGATGGGGAGAGAATGGGGATTTTATAGTATCCTTCCCCTGGAATGGGGTGGGAATGGAGGTTTTGCAATATCTTTCCCCTGCCATGCCCACCAAGCCATGCCACCCGCACAGAACCAGTAGTAAAAAAATTTGAATCCCACCACTCCTCCCATACCATGTAGTATGTTGGGCAGCATACTTCCATAGACCATACAAAAGTAAAATGAGAGGCCCTTACTCCCAAGAATGTCTTGTAATGCCCCTAAAGGTGAAACACTTTCTGGAAATATCCCTAGAGAAACTTGCTATTATAGGTCATGATCTTTTCCAAAGCCAAGGAAGTAATCAGAATGTGGAGCCAACACCTGATCTGGCAGGGAAACAGTTTTGTGCAGGTGTAAAATATGCAAGCAAACATTCAAGTGCCAGCTGGCCATTCACCCATCTGAGCCAAACAGTGGATTTCTTTATAGATTTTATTCACAGTCAGTTGCTTTCTTCAGTTACCAAATATCACGCTACAATTTTGTCCTTATATACAGCAATAAAAGGATTCAAAATGACAATTTTAGTTTTATTTTATTTTCTCAAGATACTGCTTTGAATGATGATGATGAAGTTTACTATAAAATACAGAAGTAGGCTACAAAACTATTGTATATATCCAACCCGACAAATTTAATTTGTTCTGCCTTCCAAAAAAAAAAAAAACAATTGAGTACCATATCCTAAAGTGTAATATAGTTCTGCTGTAGTAACATGTTGAACCCATGAGAAAAAAAAATCCTAGGCTGAGCAAACCTTTGAAGTACTAACGTACTTCAATGAAGCTCTATGCTAACTAAACCTTCAAAACAGCATTGCAAAGGAACGTACTTTGTTTCACATGAGAAACTGGGTTTCAAGCTAAGGAACTTGATGGAAAATATTTTATAAAAGCCAAAGACATGAACTTAAATATAGTTAAAATATATTTATGTGATTGCATCCAAATTACATGATTATTACCCATTGAAAGTAATATTGTTCCTCTTTGGTTGCATTTTCTATGTTCACTGATACTGAACATTATCTTTGAAAAAGATAATAAAAAAACAGATCTGCCAACATCTAGAAACAAGTAATGTAATAACTAGAAGTCAGCACAGGTTTGTTAAAAACAGATCATGCCAAAACAATCTTATTTCATTCTTCAATATAGTGACTAAATTAGTAGACCAGCGAAATATTGTGGACATATTTAGATTTCAGCAAGGCATTCGACAAAGTAGACCACAACCTACTTCTTTAGTAAGCTAGAAAAAAGTGGAATAGATAGCACTATACTAGATGGACTCGCAACTGGCTGACAAACCGTACTCAACGAATAGTCCTTAATGGATCTAAGTCTCATGGAAGAAAGTAAGTAGTGGGGTGCCACAAGGTTCTGTTTTAGGCCCAGTACTCTTTAATATTTTCATTAACAACATAATAGGGAATAGAAGGGGAACTTACCAAATTTGCAGATGATACTAAGCTGGCAGGAATAGCTAACACCCAAGAAGGTAAGCTCAAGATCCAGATGGATCTTGACAGACTAGAACACTGGGCCATATCTAATAAAATGAAATTTAATTTAGAGAAAAGTAAAGTCCTATACTTAGGCAGGAAAAACCAAAAGTACACATATAGACTGGGTGAAACCAGACTCAATAGCAGTAACTGTGAGAGGGATCTTAGTGGAGTCTTAGTGGACAACCAGCTAAATATGAGCCAGCAGTGTGCAGCAGCAGCCAAAAAAGCTAATGAAATCCTAAATTGTATTAACAGAGGGATACAATCAAGATCAAGGGAGGTACTAATACCACTCTATAAAGCCTTAGTAAGATATCACCTAGAGTACCTCATCCAGTTTTGTTCACCACATTATAAAAAAGATGTTGAGACACTAGAAAAAGTACAGAGAAGAGCAACCAGGATGATTAGGGGATTGGAGACTAAAACAGAACTTTTACAGGAACTGGGCATGGCTAATCTAGTGAAGAGAAGGATCAGGGAAGACATGCTAGCAGTCTTCCAATATTTGAGGGGCTGCCACAGAGAGGAAGGGGTCAAGCTATTTTCTAAAGCACCTGTAGGCCAAGGGATAATGGATGGAAACTGAACAAAGAGAGATTTAACCTGGAAATAAGGAGAAACTTTCTGACAGTGAGAACAATCAATCAATGGAACAGCTTGCCCTCGGAAGTTGTGGGAGCACAATCACTTGAGACTTTCAAGAAGATTGGACTGCCATTTGTCAGAAATAATGTAAGGTCTCCCACTTGGGCGGGGGGTTGTAATAGATGACCTATAAGGTCCCTTCAAATTCTGATTATCTGTTATCTGTTATATTATAGTTCAGTGATACTATTTGAGGTGTTCTAGATATTGTGTGTAATTCTGAGATTTCCATAGGGAAGATCAACCAAAATGACCAGTGGATGGATATGAATCTATGTTGTATCATATACTGGACTAATTGCAAGATAGGCGACAAGAACATTCCTCAGAATTCAGTCAGAGGAACATAGATCCAAACAAAATGAAGTTCAGAATAAACAAATGTTTCCATAATTAGCTGGATACAGCATTTATTTCGGATAATCCATTTTCTTTCCACTTATTCTGATACCTTAAATCTTTCCTCCTATTCAGTATTCAGATCGACTCTTGAATTTAACACAGATCACATGGATTGATTCTTTACAACTATAATAATTATTTTAGATTTGTTACCATTTAGCATAATTTTCTTTATGCTGTTCTTTTGCCAAACTTTTCTCCCCAAATAAAATCAGTTAAACTGGCTGCATTGATTCTCATTATTTACTCTGCTTCAAGTTTTAGCACTATCCGCAAATTTGCTTTCTGTGCCTTTAGCTATAACAGCAACATGAATAACAGAGGTCCCCATAGAAGTAATCATTGTTGAGCTAAAAAACATGAAAGACTTGCAGTTTGGACTTGAAAAGAACTTAGAGAAAGTGTTATTGTGCTTAGGGCAGGAAAGGTCATTTGTGCCCTGAAGTAGTAGTATAAGAAAAATAGTTGTGGCTGGAATGCTAAGTTATCCTGTAAGATTGCTCTCTGACCTCTTTTGAACACGTAAAGAACAGTTTGGAAGATGTAAGAAACAGCAAGCATAGGTCACATTGCATTTGGCAGGAAAACGGTGGACTTGAGGGAATAAACTGAGGCACTTTCACCCTTTCCCCTTTCTACACAGTACCTCTTCTTGTCTAAGGAAGTCTGCTTGGCATCCAAATGATATATATTTAGATGCTAAGGTAACTGGCATTTTAATCATGTTGCATCTTTGCATTACTGCCTATTAAAATTTAGATCAGCTTTATTTTGTGTTATTTTAATCTTGGCATTTGATGCTAACCCTAGATGAACACTGAATTGCAATAGAAAATGCAACCAAAGAGGAAAAGGATAGTCTTGGTTTCAAATTGGTAAATCAGACAGCCTTTGCTGATTCATCAGGAAATAAAGCATAGAAATAGTTAAATAAATTGTGTTTATGAAACAGACATCATCTTCCCTTTGACAAAACAATATCTCTATCTACTCATTTCACGCTATTTATTTTACTTTATTTCCAAAATATCCTTGAAACATCATTTGGGTGATGTTTTTTTGAAATAATATTATTGTGAATGGTAGCAAGGATGCTACCATAAAGAGAATAGCAAGGATGCTATCCTCTTCATCAGAGGAGAGCTATTTAATCATGATTTGCAAAAGTTGTTAATTTTTAATAAAATGTGTTACCTGGAAAACTTACTACCATATTCTTTCTTTTATATTGGTGGTTTTTCCTGAAGCTTCTCAGGATTCTCTCATTTCCAGACATAAAAAGGTTACAGAGATCTGGTTGAACTTTGAAAAGCCAAGAAGATTACAGACACCGACATAGATTCCTTTTAATTTTTCAAGATTGAAACATGGGAAGAACCACTTTTCAACAATGAGAATTTGCTATGCTTTAAAAGAGAGTCCGAAAGCAAATTTGTTTTCATAAATGAGAATGGCAGGATATGGTAGATTTTTCTATATGGCATTTATCAAGACCTGAACATTATGGATACATTTATATATGGAAGTGATGCTTACTGCTGAGGAATATTTGTCACTTCAATCTAACTTTTATAATATTATGGAGAATGTTATATAGAGAATGTCCTTGGTGAAGGCAAAAAAAAAGTACCAGTCATTTAATGATTTTTATTCATATTATTTTAGTCAATAAGACAGGAGAAATTTAAAAAGCACGCTCCTAAATTTTATTGTAAGCAATGGCATAGAAAGTTCTAGACATATTTTTGACAATTATTATTTTTATATATAAAATAATGGCTATGAGGCAGGAGGAATAAACATAATTCATTTTTGTGTTCACAAACAATATTGGAACAGCCAAGAAGCAGGGTTTTTTTTTTTTTTTTTACAACAGACATTTTTCAGCTTGGTCAGATGAGAAAATGGGAATTAAGCCACTAGTGAATTTCAAGTGATATTCAAACAATCAAGCTGAAGTGAAATATTTTGGTTTCAAGATCATAAATATACACTTTTTTGAGTGTGTGTTTCTCTAAGATGACTAGATAAAGAGCAGTATTCCTGAGAGAAATTGTGAAACTATTTTTCAGGCTATAATCCTATAACATAATGAATCTTTGAATCTCTGCCTTTGAGGCTGGCAAAAAGAAAGTTGGCATCCTATAGAAATCTAGGTTACATGCGTTCTGCCAGGGTAAGCTAGATGAAGTTTATTTAGGCTACCTAAATGTTGATGTAATCAAATTCATTTGCTCTGTTTTGCTCTGATTTTTTTTAATGCCCAAGACAGAAAGAATTGAAAATTGCTTTATCCTTATTTTTGTCTTTTAAGGATGCAGGATAAATGAAAGTACATCCTTCCTTCAAAATTTTAATATGGTTTTCATGACTTATGCAATTTATTGATAGTTTCTTGCTTGTCTCCCATAAATTCTTGAAGCCAGTATCATTAAATCACCAGGGTTATTATAGCCCTTTATTCCCAAGCTTGTCAGAAATTCTTCAATAATAGCTGTTTATGCAGCTATAGGAAAAACAATTCCCTTTTATATTATTTAAAATGTATGTCAATGAAGAACAACTTGAGATAGTTTAAATTATGCTCAGAAGTGGAATTTGATTACGAGAATTCTCAACCAGTCCCAGAATACAGCACTTAATCTTTTCTCTATACAAATAACTGTTCAAACAACTGTCAATTGAAACCAAAATTGTATTTACTGTACTGCTAAGTAATCTCTATGAAGATTAAATAGTATTAAACAGGGGAATACTATTTGTAAATACTTGTCAGTGAACAATAAACATACCTGGTAAGTCATGAAGAACCTACCGATTTTCAGCATATTTAAATTGGAAAGAAGCCTTCACAATCCTATATAATTTATTTATAAATATGTCTAAGAAAATGATATATGTATTGGACCTCAGCAGAAATGATAGACAGACCTTGCACCCTGAGGGTATGTACTGTATTAAGGCACCAAATAGATTTTTTTTCCTAACAACCTTTTTAGATAATTCTTATCCAGAGTTAAAACTGATATAGAGAAATACAAAGGCATTGTGGACAGACATGGAGGTATAAAATCAAGAAAACCCAGAAACCTTAAATATTATAAAAAGCTTCTCTTTTAGAACAATTTTTACTTTGTGAGATTTGGTTTAGAACCAACCACACAATTCTTACCCAGCCTATTCATTGGCTGTGCCATTGGGAATTAGGCAGCAGGTCATTGTTTCATTACCTTACAAAATTGATATTTTTGTACTACAAGAAGTTTTCTTCCTTTTTTGGAAGTAAAAATCATATGGTCAGCACATATAGCCTATGTCTAGCAATATGTAAAACATATCATAGTTGTTTGGGGCTGGATCACACTTAAAACACTGTAAAGCATTTCATCTCAATTTTCATGAGCCTTGGTGGCGCAGTGGTTAGAGTGCAGTACTGCAAGCTACTTCTGCTGCAGTCAGCTGCCTGCAATTTGGCAGATCGAATCTCACCAGGCTCAAGGATGACTCAGCCTTCCATCCTTCTGAGGTGGGTAAAATGAGGACCCAAATTGTTGGTGGCAATAGGCTGACTCTGTAAACTGCTTAGAGAGGGCTGTAAAGCGCTATAAAGCAGTATGTAAGTCTAAGTGCTATTGCTATTCTGAAAACCATCTGCACAAGGGTATATTCTGGAAGAAAAACAGAAATTGCAGGACTTCCTTGGAATGTCTTATCCCCTGGAATATTGAGTTTTGTGCACAATCATCTATGACATGTCAACGTTTCCCAAAGTCTTGAGCTGACATGCCACAACTTTTTCTAACCTGGTTCCCTAACCATATATTTAATAGAAAAATTATTAAAATTATTAATTATTAAAAGTCCAGAAATATTTCACAAGAAGAGTTCTTCACTCCTCTACTTGTTGTAGAATACCTTATGTCACCAGACTTGAAATTCTAGACCTAGAAAACCTAGGACTATGCTGCCTTTGGTCCGATCTAAGTATAGTATATAAAATCATACATTGCAATGTCCTACCTGTCAATGAATACTTCAGCTTCAACCATAACAATACAAGAGTAAATAGATACAAACTCAAGGTTAATCGCCCCAAACTTGATTGCAGGAAATACGACTTCAGCAACAGAGTGGTCAATATCTGGAATACTCTACCTGACTCTGGTTTCTTCCACAAACCCCAAAAACTTTAACCTTAGACTTCTACTATTGACCTCAACCCTTTCCTAAGAGGCCTGTAGGGGGCGTGCATAAGCGCACCAATGTGCCTAACAGCTGGGCTGCAGCTCAATCTGTCCTATTGTTTCTTTTAGATATCTTTTTTATTTTTCTTATATGTATCCATGTATTCATAATTATGTTTTTACTTATACCTATTATCTTGTAATCAATTGACAAACCAAATAAAATAAAAAATAGCAAACAATAAATATGTTTAATTAATTCCATTTTAATTAAATCAAATATAATTTTATCTTAGTTTTATCTGATTCTCCAGTCCTTCCCTGACTCTTCCCATTCTGAAATACTTCGTATTACTAACTTCTCTTTAGTAATTGTATTCATTTGAATAGATTCACTATAGTGATGCCAATAGATGTTTCTGTTGCAATGCACCAGGGTCAGTGTGACAGTGTTCCAACAGAGTCCATTTTTTTCAATATTTTGTATTTTCACCTCATAGATTATTCAATTTGCAAGTGTTTTCATAGTTCTGTTTTTGATAGCATCTTAAATAGTGCAATGTATTTCTATGGTTTGGATTTGGTCTCTGAGAGATGTTTCTTTTTCCATTACATGCTATACTTTAAGCTTCTCCGTTTCTGATTTTCTTAATTTTCATATTCCACAGCTGTAAGTTTCTTACATTTCATATTTCATCACTAGTATGACTATAGTGTTAAAGGCATTTGCTCTTGCTATGGAGTTTTTCATCAGTTGGAAGACTGATATGGTTACAGGCAGGGGTGGGATTCTACCAGTTCGAAGTGGTTCAGGCTAACCCCTTGCTCTGAAGATCAGCTGGCAGTGAACCGGTTCGCTGTGATAATCATGTGGGCCTAATCACCCGTCCGTGCTCTTTTCTGTGCTTTATTTTCTTTTGTTAGTGCACAGGTGATTTGTGTGGCAGAGTGATTGAGCTGCAGCCCAGCTGTTTTATTCACAGTGATTCTGTAAAAGGTAAGTATTAGAGCTTTTTGAAATGCGGAAGACGCAATCACCAAACCAGTTGTTATAGCGGTAGAATTCCACCCCTGCTGAGCCATGCTGATATTCTTCAGCACAATGTTTCTTGGATAATTGTGGGTATGATACTGGGCAAGGTAGATGTAGGATATAACAACCTTTCTTGGCTTATAATCTAATTTGATTTATGGTGTGGACAGAATTTATAAGAATCAGGAAATCTTTTTGTTGATCTTTAGCCTAATTGCTGTGTTCATCATATTGACGCCTTTTAAACATTACTTTGTTTCTTGGACACTGATTGATTATCACAACACCACTGGTAAAATGTTTTTTATTTTTGTTTTTTTTATTTTTATTGTAATACTGTTGAATTTAATTGCTTGTAGAATTTTCGGTTTCATTTTTGGTATTATTGAATATTTATCTGAGTGGTAGTGCTTTGGGATGCTTAGTTTGGAAATGAAGAGGTCACTGAAGAGATATTCTGGCATTCTTCAATTTCTCACAGTTTGCTTGTATTGACATTGTTCTTGAGGGCTTTAAAGAATCCTCTTTTATTACATTTCTTTCTGGTATCTTATGAACCTACTATATACAGCTGCTGCTTTCACGTCTGTTATGTTCAATAATTTTCATAGTCCTCATTTAAGAATAACTAATTAAATTGAATTAAAATGAGATTGTTATAAGATATGGAGAGCAGAGGTGGTTTTGGATTGCCAAATTGGGAATTATACTATAGGGCAGCAGCATTAGTTTGGTTAAAAGATTGGATTAATTTAAAGAATAAAAGAATATTAGTTATAGAAGGTCATGACCTTCAAAGGGGGTGGCATGCATTTCTTTGGGATATAGGACCTATCAAACAAAAATATTTTTATAGACATTTGATCAGAAATTCACTGATATACAATTGGATCAAGGTTAAAAAGAAACATTATATAAAAATCCCAATTTGGCTATCTATAATGGAAGCGATGATTTACCCAAATAACCTAGACCTGAATAAAATGTTAAAATATAAAGATCTATTGGATATAAATGGAAATTTAAAAACAAAACAGGAGCTCCAAGAACAAGGGTTACGAATAGATTGGTGGGCTTATCTTCAAATACAAAGCCGATACAATAAGGATATAAAGGACTATGGAATATATTTGAAACCACAACAATTAGATAAAATCTTATTAGGACCAGATAAAAAAAATATTACTAAAATTTATAAGTATCTCTTAGAAGTAGAAATAGAAGAAGTCATGAAAAGATGCGTGATCGCCTGGGCTCAAAACATTGGATATAATACAAAGTTAGCAGATTGGGAGACTATATGGAATAGAAATCATAAATTAACAAAATCAGTAACATACAAAGAAAATGCATATAAAATGTTTTACAGGTGGCACTTACCCCCTTCGAGATTAGTGAATATGTACCCTAAACTGAATCCCACATGTTGGAAATGTAGAAAAAAAGAGGGAACATATTATCTTGCTCAGAGGCTCGAAAATATTGGCTTAAAATCCAAAATTGGCTACAGAAAATTACCAATGAACAATTAGATTTAGAACCAGAGCTCTTCCTATTGGGGATCTTCAAAAAAATATATAAAGACTACAAAATACTTATTACTACATATATTGACTGCGGCCAGGATTGCTTTTGCTCAATGTTGGAAACAGTCATTCACACCTGTAGAAGAACTGGTTATACAAAAAGTTATGAATTGTGCTGAAATGGATAAATTAACGCTGAATTTAAAAGATAAGAAATCTTCAATATTTTACAAGGTATGGGAACAATGGTACGATTGGATAGATCGGAGACAGACTAAGGATAGATGACTATTAAATATAGAACATAGATAGAATAAGAATATAGTTATGTATAAATTATTATTATTGCACAAATGATTGCTATATGATAATGCACCACAAACATATACTTTTTAATGTTTTTATGTAATAAAATCCAATAAAGTTTTCTAAAAAAAAAAAGAATAACTAATTACTGCTGTTCTTAAGATTGGCGGCCATGTAAATATTTTAAATAAACAAATAAATATAATAGAGATCAGAAGGCTAATGCTGAAATAATAGTCTTGAAATGCCAGCAGTTATCATTTAAATGGCTTCTTCGTATTACTTTTAGAATATCTGCACTAACAGAGAACTTTGAATTGACAATGCTAAATTAGAGATAATTTTAATAGTTCCAGTCATATCATACATTTAAAAATTAAAATCCCACTGTACGTACCTATGAAACACAACAGGATGCATTAATTTACATACTTTTTTTCTATTAATGGAACTTTTCAAAGAATCAGGCTTATCCCTGGGATACAGCAATTAAAGCATTTCTCACGGGCTTCATAGCCTAGGGGCTGTGTTTATAGCTTAACAAATTATTTTCACTATTAAACTTCCACTCTGGGCATATGGAAGTGGCTGACTGAAATAAAGACCTGATGAGAACTTTTTCAAAAGCTTGGGCTTCACTCAAACAATAAGGAAGATGCTGGGAACAATTAGAGCCCTGCAAATGTTTAGTCACAGCAACAAAGATTGCATGGCCTAGTAAAATGTGGTGTAATATTAACAATGGTTTCAGTACATTTCCTTTAAATTGATTACATTGATCCTCAAAGTCTTGGCAAAGTTATGAAGCAGTTCATACATAGATGAAACAAGCAAGTAGAAAGAGAATATGAGAAATCCAAAGAAACAGCCAGCTAAGCAGGACGAGTAGATTTATGTAGCAAAAATGCTTTGGGCATTGGAGATTTGCAACATGCATCAAATTTAAATGGCATTTAGTTGAATAGAAAAGAGTGTACATAGACAGAGTGAAAAGAGAATTAAATCCAGAAATTGAAATTGCTCCCATAAGCTATCTATTACTTTAAAAAAATACATTTTTATTAAAGGTAGTTCTGGAGACAAGAATTCATGTATGGGGTAGCCTTATAAATCCAAGGAAATGTAAAAAAAAAAAAAGAGGTAGATTTTATAAATAGAGATCATTGGAGAACTAGCTCATGTCATTGCAGCTTGCACGAAAGTTCTAGTACGTTCCATTTTAAAAATGTGCAATTCCTACTATAGGGATTAACAGTGTATTTTCTCCACAAGTTATACATTTTGTATACATCTTATATGATTATCTCATATCAGTAGTGGTTCAAACCATATCTGCAGCTTGTTATCTGATGAGGATATACGTTGTTATGATAAGAAAAGCAAAGTGTTCCAAAGGGTGTCTTCATTTGGGACAACTGAGGAAAATATCCAGGAACTAAATCAAAATGGTAGTGTATAGATTCCATCTCTTCCTTTCTCAGTCCACTATCCAGAACAGCTGATTCTTTAATGCTTATCCTGAACTATTTTCACTTTTTGTATGTTTCCATCTGAGATATGTGTTCTAGATCCTCGGATGTGGATCAGCAAGTAAGTGAAGCCCAATTTGCACATATGCAGGACCCAGGCAGCACATGAAACCACACCCTCTGGTCCACATAATAATCACTCTCTGTGGAACTGGTCCTTAGTGCCAAAATGATGGGGGGGCTGTTCTAGATTATTTTCATGATTCTGCAATTTAATGAAACCCAGTACAGCTCAAACACATAGCAGATCCTATCCATTGTTGCCATTCATTCTACAGTGTTTATTTGGGTAGATCATATTATTTTATGGTTATAAAGAAAAGTCAAATGGATGTTCCACTTCCATTTTTCAGTTGCTACTTTTACTTTAGCTCTTTGTATGTATTGTTTTCTTTGCAAATCTAATTTACATACCGTGTATAAGATCAGGGCTTATATACAGTATATATATTTTTCTCAAAAGATGCATTAGGCTTATTTTCAGGGAAGCCTGATATCAGGGTGCTCAGCTGAGTGCCCCACTCTTAGTGCACACACAAGATGCGGTGAGTGTGTTGGGGCGCCGGCCCCTTGGCCGGCGCATTCTGGGGCTGCACAGCCTGTGTAGTGCAGATGAGTTGATTATCTGTCCAAGTAGCAGACAGAGGCAGAAGTGTGGGGGAGAGGCACGCAATTCAGATGCACTGCACAGCTGAGTCAGTGAGACGGAGTGGGCAGACAGCCAAAGAAGGCTCATCTTCACATGGCAGCACCAGTAACAGATGGAAATATAGGCAAGGAGGGAAAGGCAGGCAATCCCAACATGCCACATGGGCCACAGGCAAACCAAGAGATGCAAAGAGAAGCCTCCTGCAGCCATCTGCTCACTCTGTCCCATCATCTCTTGGCTTGCCTGCAGCTCGCATGGGCATCAGGTTCGCCTGCCTCTTCTCCTGCACCTTTGCCTCCGTCTGCTGCCAGCACTGCCACATGAAGATGAGCCTCCTGCAGCTGGTCATCCACTCTGGCCCACCAACTCTTGGCTTTCCCACAGCCATCATGGTCTGTTTGGATTGTGTGCTTCCCCCTGCATCTATCTCTGCCTGCTACTTGAACAGGTAATCAATTCACCTGTGCTGCGTGGGTTGCTGTTGCTACCAGACACCATTGTCCCCTACATGCCTGCTGCCTCTGATGCTGGTCATTTCCACCTACCACCCATCCCCACTGATGAAGATCTTGGGGGTATGGCTTATATTGGGAGCTTGCTGCAAATCAGTCTAGGGCTTATTTTCTGGTTCGGTATTATTTTGGGGGAAACACAGTAGTTTCCTCCTTTCCATTCTTTCCTTTTTGGCATATATTCTGATAACCTTGGCTTCTGTTATTAAAGTGAGCTGCATTGATTGCTGAACTTGCAAACAAATTTGATTGCATAATGACCACTCAAGTCACAGTAGTGTTTCCATGAATTTTGGGGAAAAAACATTGCTATTGCCTTTCCATTTCCTAATATCAAAATCATCGTGGAACAATTTCTGTATTGTATCATATCTATTGTATTTCTACTCATTGTAACACTTAAAACCTAACTTGGAAACAGCTATTCACTTTATATCTATCCAGTTTAATGGTCCAAAATACTTTCTTATGATCTGATTGTTCAAATGGTCTAAAATACCTTCTTATGATCTGATTGTTAGTGATGCCTCTACCAAACCACCTGGTTTTGACCTGCCTCGCTTTGCCTAATTAAAATTTAACAGAATTATATATGGTACTGAAAAAATGTATCCTCTACCCTGTATCAGTGGGGATAGGACAATTTCTCTTTTTGAAATTGTCATCTGTCTGTGTTCATTTTGTTCTGATATGCAAATTATTAAATATATTGTACAAGATTTCCCACGATGTGCATTCTCTGGTTCCCTAGAAGATCTGCATGAAACTATGCATCATGAATTGTATATATAGTTATGATGCCACTGCTAAGCCCCAATAGAAATTTTACTTGTAATTACATGGTTTGTGCATATATGTTTATTTCTCTTCTGTCACATTCTCATCGTATGCTAAATAAATAATATATCTATTGTAACAGAAATTTCACTGTCTGTCCCTAAGTATCTAAAACTTCCTTTATAAATAAATTGTACCGCCTATGAATTTCCATCACTGAATTTCTCTACCAGTACAGCAGTGACCTTTGGGCAGAAGATTCTGTTAAGTTATTTGTTTTGTTTTGCACTTTTAGAACAAACATTTGGGATTCTTACAAAGAAAGGTCTGAGGGCATTCTTTCATTTAGCCTTCATTTTAACCATTTGCACTTGATGTGACCTCTGCTTCTAGTTAAAAAATAGGTTGGAGAACACTGCATGTCCATATATTTCTGAAATCTGTTTTTCAAATCCTCTATCCCTATTTTGCATTCAGAAATTATTTTTATTCATTCGTTTTCAGAACCTGGCATTTACAATTTGTCTTTTTTGGCCCTATATTTCAAGGGCATGGCTTCTTCTTTTCTTTCTTTCTTTCACCTTGGAACAACTTGCCTTCAGAAGTTGTAAATGCTCCAACATTGGAAGATTTTAAAGAAGAGATTGAATAACCATTTGTTTGAAGTGGGGTAGGGGTTCCTGCCTAAGCAGGGGGTTGGACTAGAAGACCTCCAAGGTGCCTTCCAACTCTGTTATTCTATTCTATACTGCAAATTGAAAAAAGACTTTACTTCTAGGCTGATTGCAAAATATCACAGTGGCAGCATCTGCAAGGAAAGTCAAAAAAGGCAAAATGGCTGTGATAATACAAGATGCAATAACCATGCTTCTTTTGAGCACATGCATGTAGAAACTGCTGCAATCACAACCCCATAAACCAGGGATTGGCAACTGTTCTGTCTCCCCTTCCCTTTCCCCCAAAAAGTAAGGGATTATACACACACACAAACACAGACAGGCAAGCTGGCTTGAACTTCGCAGAGCAAATCCTCTATAACTGATAACATTCTTGGCATCCCACTACGTCCTGCCTGCCAAGTCTGAGCTGGCAGCAATTGTAAATCAAAGTCTTACTCACACAGAGGGAAATGGGTCTTTTACTTCACAAAGCACAAGGCAATTGTTCTTCCAACATAGTCACAAATAAAGTCTAAAGTAAGTTAAACTTTGTCCCATACAAAGTTTAAAGAGAAAGCATACCCACTTTTATCCCCTATGAGGTGTGGCTCAGTGACTCAGCTCACTCTCTGACCCTCCCACATCTCCTATGTTGCTGCTCACGTTTCTCCCTACGACACTGCCTGGATCGAGCCAAGACTCCTCCTCTTCACTCCCTGTCAGGGTTTGCTCCGACATGCCTTCCTCCTGATTCATCTCAGGCTGTTCCTCTCAGTTGTCTGATGGAACCTGAGGCATTACCAGGGAGGAAGGCATTGGCAGGGAAGAAGGTCCTAGGGTGGAAGGCATTGCCAGTTCCTCCCCCTCATCTTCCAGATCCTCTTCCTCTGACAGCACAGGCTTGGATGTCGGGGCCACAACAGGCAACTATGGCTCCTTTATAGCCTGTCGACTTCAGTTCCCAGAATTCCTGAGCCAGCATGGGAGGAAGTTGGCAGTTGGCCCATACAGATCATGAATGGGCCATAGTTGTGCTTTTACCCCTGCCATAAACAGTAAAGCCACCTAACTTTCCCAGCACTTGCATAATTAATTAAAATTAGAAGACGTTTCTGATCTGTAACAGCTGCACAGAAACCTCTCAATTTGTATGTGGAACTGACTTTTTTTTGGCTACTTTTGTCTGAAAATTGGAAGCAGAGAATATATTTTCAGCCCTCTCAAGTGCCACAAAAGCCAGAAGTAAAGCAAAGGGTTCCATCAAGGCAAATCAGATTGGTTTTTTGCTCTGACAAAAAGAATCATAAGGGGAATCTGAGTCACTTTGCCCCAGCCTAATAATAAAGTGCAGTCTAGCCCTGTTCCTCTTCTTCCCATCCTCTCAATGGATATTTAGCAAAGGCCATCCTTTCAAGCTATTCTGGCTTTGTACTGTCCTCTTTCCACAAAAGCAGCAATGAGATGAAATTCTGCAAGCAGTAACCCCGAGCCAATCAGAGGGGAAGCCATATAACAGGAGATAGATTAAAAATATGCACTTGTTCAGAATATGATTTTAAAGGCATTGATCATCCTGTCGTATTTGGAACCTATGATTGGAGAAGTGTTCTTACTATAAGCTTGTTCTTAACCCTGCACTTTCTCTGCATGCGACAATGACCTAATTAGACAATATAGATGGCTGGAAGGAGTGGTGAAGAGATTATATTTTTCCCCTCCATCAGAGGATCACCAAGACAAAAAACTATTCAGTTACATGATTAAAGGATTGTACTACACTCCACGCAAGATTTCTTAGCTTCTTAATTAAGAAAAAAATGGGGATAAAACCAATATCTTATGCCATCCCCCTCCCCCTTTGCACTATCAGCCTCAATAAACATTGCTTAATTCTGCATAGAAGTAAACCCCCACTTAATTTAATTGACTTACTCCCAAATAAATTTGTATTCCCTGGTACCTAAAATTATGTAATTGCTTTATTCTACTTTCTACTTACAAGAGTTATTGGTAGTGTATTATGATCACTATAATCTATCACTGGGATAAATTGTCTCCTTCTGTCCTAATTGACCATAGCCTATGTATTGGCTATGCTTGGTACTTTTTCTGTCTGCCTGAATTCCAATTTTGCTAATGGCATTTCTGTTATCAGTCAGGATTGAATGTCGGAACTGAATTACATATAACCTCAACTTTCCATTCTATCCATTCTTTGCTATTAAATTTATCCTTCCATGCATAGTATGAGTTACGATGTTTCTATCCTAGTATATAAGGTTGTATAGGTTGGTTCCAACAATCTTTTTAAATTCTTATGCTTATGCTCATTTAGTTCATTGTTTTAAACCTTCTACAACTATTGACATTTTTATTCTTGACAGTAGGGCTTCAGTAACTGCCTGAAATGTAAATTTAACACAGGTATGGTACTGCCACAAATTGTCATTTTCCCCAGTTCAGCCAGATTTTCATTGCTTGTGAAAGTTCCCAACTCATATTTTTCCAAGTTAGACTAAGAAAACCCTTAAAGGTTTTCTCAGAAACCCCTAAAGGTTTTCTGTTTTATCCCAGACATGGAAATAAAATGTCTTAAATTCTAGTTTGATACATTTGTTTTTCTCTGAAGAATACCTTTCAAAATTAGGAAAAGCCCTCCCCAATCAGCCCTGCCAATCAATGGCATCACTTGCTATCTCTTACTGTTCTCAAGAGCTACATAAAACAAAAGAAAATAAAACAAGCATCCCTGTGGCAAAAAACATTAATAATCACTGGGCTAAATGGAAAACTAGTCTTTCCAGGAATAAAGTAAAAATAAATGAAGGTAAATAAAGGCTAATGTTGTAGGATCCAATCTGGGTCAGTCACCAAGACTAGAGGTTTTGTCTTCCAAGCTTTTGGACTCATGCTGGCGCCCATCTTCAGGGAACTTCTCTCTATCAGAGAGTGTGTTGTTCTGTGTGTGGTTTTTATAATGCCTGTTGTAAATGGCTTTTTAGAAATTGATATATGTGTCTGTGCATGTGTGTGTGTGTTAGTTGATGGTCAGCTTTTAAGTCATTAGCTGTCACTTACTTCTGCTGCCCAGCCTTCACCTTTTATGTATTTGATAAGCTGGCGGTGAATCAGCACTCCTGTTGACTGATGAATGGCCTGTTTCCCAGACTTCAATCACTTTCCTGTTTGTATTTGTGCCTGCTCATCCAACATTCATGGTAGCTGCAAAATTGAATGTTTGTTCCAGCAGTGGGATCCTACCTGTTCCGCTACCGGTTCATGCATGCTGCTTTCCTCACACCAGCTAAGGCCTAAAGCACCAATCAGTTGAGAGGATAAACAAGAGAAAAGCACAGGGGCAGGTGGATGGATCGCTCCTGCCCTTTTTTCTTCTTTTTCCTCTCAGCTGATCCTCAGAGAGTTTTTTTTTTTACTACCGGTTTGGACGAACCAGTCCAAATCAGTAGCATATCACCACTGGTTTGTTCTTGTACATTGCAGTGTGAGGCTACCAATGAGTTTGGGTCTTCTCATCTGACAACTCACTTGTGTTCTTGCAATCTGATGGTTAGCTTCCTTCCTGTCTGCCCTACATAGTCACAGGGGTAATCCATTCAGGGAATTCAGTAGATTACATTGGAAGTATCTCCCTCCTCCAAAAGATCTTTACAATGCATCATTTGTCCTCATATAGTAGTCTCTTGGTAGTATGCAATCCCCACTTGCAGATCTCGGAAGCTGCGTTCTGTAGCTTCCATAATATTTTTGATGTATGGCAGTGTGTGGCATGTGGTTGGTCTTGTATTTGGATTCTTTCTCTCCCACTACCATGCACAGACATCTTGTGACAAATAATTGTGGATACTCATTCTGCTTGACTTGTTCATGTAGGTATCTGCTCTCCAGCTGTTTGGCTTATTGGGTACTACAGTGGGTTCTCTGTAAGTAAAAATGCCTGCAGTTCACCAGTTCTTCTTGAATAATTTCCATGTTCATAGAAATATTTGAATAAAAGGTAACAGAATAAAAATTTGAGAATCACATTCATCATCATTGTATAACTTGAGGTTTCAAGACTTTGATGTCTGATCCTTGTGTGTAGATCCAGACTTTTGAGGGCATTTCATATTGTCTCAGCAAATATTTCCCTTTTGTCTTATTACTATGTTAAGTTCAAGAAATCAAGAGCCAGAGTTAGGTCCAAATGGACTTGTTTCATGCTACTTTTAAACAAGAAGCTAGACAATTAAAATCAATGCAAATTGACAGTAGATAAAATTCAACAGAATTCAAGTTGGGTTGAATTTAGATCTGTTGGGGGCATGAAGGGACTTCAAATTGATGGTGCATTTGATCCCTCAGCCTGGTCATCTACATTTTGCCCTAGTAAATCTAAATGCATAGATTAGATTTGGATTCAGTTGAAATAAATGGGATTTGAACTAACCTGTGCATCAATTTTAATGAGACCTTGTTTCAGTTATGAAATTTATATAAGATTGTGTAGATATTTTTAGATAATGTTAATATCAATTTATAAGCAATGCAAATGCTATGGGGGAAATTAATTTTAATAGTTGAACAGCTAAACATAAAAATTGTTATAAGCTTAACCATATGCAGTGTATAGTATCCTCCTAAACATTATGAAAAGAACTTCGCTAATTGCAAGCAAAGAGCCAGGAGACCTAGATGGAATAATAGGAGAAAAATTGAAAAGGGGACATCTGTTTCCTGCAATAGTATTCTACTATTAAGATATCAATATGTCAGTCCTTGATGAAAGTTCCCAGAACCTTCCAATCTCACATATTAGACTGCATTGAGCCATCCAACCATAAAATCCTAAAAAGGAAAATCAGGCATACAGAGTATGCTAGTTTGTGTCTATGTTTCTCTGTATTTTGTGAAATTACTGGCTCTTCAAGCTAACTGCTCATATTCTCTAATTTGGCCTATTTCATTTATTTCATTTTTATTGCTTTTAGTCAACACACATTATTTCAGCTTTTGGATCAAGACATTTTAAAAAGCAAGTTTTATTAATTTCAAAAAGATTGACTGAGGAAACTAAACTGCTTCATTAAATGAATTGCAGTTAATGCAATGTGAAACCATTAGTTACTGAATTTTAAAAGTACATTTCACAGGGAGAATTCAAAGCCTAGTTGTTTGTAGAATATCACTGGCTTTGTCATTCTGATCTAAGCAGTGTCTTGGTATGATGCTATAAGATCTTCTTTTGGGCATGTGTATATACATAGAAAAGTACATAGAAAACAGGAATTTGAGTATTGTTACTTTTATTAGTCTAACTTATCTTCTCTCCCTCCTATGAAGTCTGCTGAACCAAAGAAAGTTTAAAATATGATGGTTAATGAAAAGGTCTTTATCTACTGCCTCAAAGACTATTGAGAAAGTATAAGACAAACTCCTTAACTTTATGAAAAGAAATTTTGGTAAAAAATATTCTAATCTATTGCTGTCATTTTCCTTGACTGTGTATTATGATATACTGTATGTCCAAAGAGAAACTTAAGGTCTAAGCTATGACATTGATGGAAATCTTTCCAAGCTTTAATTAAGATATTATCTATTGGAAATTTGGTTTAGTGGACTCTGGAGATGTGACATATATGACTTATTGTTGAACTATGGTCCTTTTATTTAACACAGACTTATTCCTGTTCTCACACATGCATATGTTAACTGAGCATAATATATTTTGGATTCTATAGAATAGTTTTTTTCTTTCTCACTCTCTCATTCTTTTTTGCAAAGTGTGGTTTAAGAGAAATTATAATTAGGGAAGCTATAGCCACTCTGAAGATTTTAATCATATTTCAGTATTTTATGAATGTTAAACAATTGAAGATTTATTCTGTTACATTCACTTCTGGTTTTGATCACGTAATGTAGAAATGTTATAAAATATTGTAAAAATTGTTAAGGGATATAAAAGTAAGCTCCACTGAATTCAAAAAAACAGTTGCTGTATTATCTATCTAAATAATACGTACCAGCATATTTATTGTATAGGTATATTTCATATATTATTGTAAGCTACTTTGAAATTGTTTGATGGAAAAAGATGGTGAATGTTTTAAAATGATAATAATAAATAAAAAATAATAGGCTTGATCCATACTTACATACATACATGCACATACATATATATGCACATTGAAATTACAGGGACTTACAATGATTAAAGAAAAATCTACCAGCTTCTTTCTCTTCCTGGAGGTTACATTGTAGGTTCCAAGTCTTTCTCTCCAGACAAGGATAGATTACCAGATATCTATCTCTAGACTAGTGGTTTCCAAACTTTTTCAGTCCACTGCACCCTTGGTGCTACAAACTTATCCTCGGTGCCTCCCACCCAGGGTGGGATTCAAATTTCTGAGGGCATGACCCACCGAAAATTTCTGTGGGCATGACCTAATTTGAGGGCGTGGCTTGCTGGTCACGTGACTGGATAGGCGTGGCTTGCTGGTCATGTGACTGGTTGGTGTGGCTTGCTGGTTGGGCGTGGCTTGCTGGATAGCTGTGGTTTGGTGGTCATGTGACTGGGTGGGTGTAGCCAGGTAACTGGCAAACCAAATACAAGTGGTCCTCACTTAATGGCCGGTTGTTTAGCAAGTGTTCTAATTTATGACTGGCCTCTCCAGAGCTACTTGACCTGTTTTTGGAGTTTTGACATCCATGCACACACACACACACACACACACACACACACACACACTCCCTTCTATCGCTGCTGGAGCAGGTCATTGCGCTAGAATCGGCAAAGCATCTCTGATTAGATTCTAGTAGTGAATAGAATCTAATCAGAGATGCTTTGCTGATTCTTGTTGATTTGTTTTATTTGTATCTCTTTATTTTATGTTGCTGAATTGCATTAACATGTGTGTCCCTTCTTGTGCACAGCCCAGAAGCTTTTGTGATTCTTTGCAGCAAAAATTACTGACCTTTGGCTTTGCTCTACTTTTCAAACGTGCTGCTACTGTCACGTTCTAGGTGCCGCAGGTCCATCCCATTGAGCCCGCTGCACTGGAGGGACCTGCTCAAGCAAGTCCAAGCGAAGCGGTGCACCAAGTCAATGGGGTGAGCCTGGGAGAGGGAAAGAGAGAGAGAGAAAAGAAAAAGAGAGAGAAAGAGAGAAGGAAGAAAAGAAAGAGAAAAAACAATAAAGGGACAGACAAAGAAAGGGGGGATGGGAGGAAGGGACAGAAAGAAAAAGAAATAAAGAAGGAGGGAGGGAGGGAGGAGAAAGATAATGAGCTATCTATTCTAGTCCAATCACCTGCTGCAGCAAGATTAGAAGGGAGTGTGTGTGTATGTGTGTGTTCTCCTTGTAATTTACCAGTACATTTTGGTTTTGCCTTTTTCAGAATTGGCACTGTAATACAGTGGGGAAAAGTAAATTTTAGGGTGGAGATCTGGTACAATGGATCCTGTTTAAAGCCTCAACAAAATTTGAGAGCTTCCTGATAGTCTTGAGCATGTTTCATCCACAAAACCTTTAATAGAAGCCAAAGAGGTTTCAATGTGGAAAAGGACCTCAGTCTAAACTCAACCCGGCTAAAACCGAATGGCTGTGCTTTCCGACACCCCGATACAGCCAACTAGTTCCATCGTTGACTGTGGGGGGAAAACTCTTACCCCCACTAACAGGGTACGCAATCTGGGTGTCCTCCTGGACATATGGCTGTCGTTAGAAGAACATATTGCGGCCGTCACCAGGGGGACTTTCTACCAGGTCCGTAGGATCTACCAGTTGCGGCCCTTTCTGGATCGGGATGCGCTTTGCACAGTCACATCCGCTCTCGTTATCTCCCACCTAGATTATGCCAATGCTCTCTACATGGGGCTGCCCTTGAAGAGCACCTGGAGGCTCCAGCTGGTACAAAATGTGGCCGCGCAGGTAGTTCTGGGGGCTTCTCGGGGCTCTCATATTACACCACTCTTGCATGAGCTGCATTGGCTCCCGGTGATCTTTCGTTACCATCTTTAAAGCACTCCATGGCTTGGGACCTGGGTATTTGCGGGACCACCTACTGCCATCATCAATCTCCCGTCACCCAGTATGCTCCCATAGAGTGGGCCTCCTTGGGATTCCAGCCATCGGCTGGATGGCTGGCGACTCCGAGGGTGCGGGCCTTCTCTTTGGGGGTGTCCTCCCTCTGGAACAAATTGCCCCCGGAGATGAGGATCATCCCTGACCTTTTGACCTTCTGGCGTGTGTTGAAAACTCACCTATTCCATCAAACCGGTCTGGCCTAGGGTTTTTCATTTATTTTAAATTCGGTCATAATTACTCTTAATCTTTACTTTTTTAAATCCTTGCCCCATCCCGTTTATTTAACAACCAAATTTTATTCTTTAATTATTCCAACTATTGTATTTTCAACATATTTCTAATATCTGTACACCATCCTGAGTCCCCCAAGGAGAGGGGGCGGTATATAAATCTTGAAAATAAATAAATAAATAAATAAATAAATAAATAAATAAATAAATAAATAAATAAATAAACTAGGCCTCATTTCAATCTGATGCATCAGGTTTCTCTCTCTCTCTCTCTTCCTCCCTCCCTCCTTCCCTCCCAGACTGGCTTTGCTCTACTTTCCCGATGTGCGTGCGGGGCCCGCTCTTCGAACATGGATGGATGGATGGATAGATAGAGACAGGTAGGTAGGTAGATAGATATATTGATAGGTAGGTAGGCAGGCAGGCAGACCTTTTCGATGAATGTATGGATAGGTAGATAGGTAGGTAGGTAGATCTATATTGGTAGGTAGGTAGTAGACAGAAAGACAGGCAGGCAGGAGGCAGGCAGGTAGGTAGGTAGGCAGAAAGACAGGGAGGCAGGCAGACAGATCTTTTGGATGGATGGACAGACAGACAGACAGAATGCAACAGTGGGGGCACTTTGGGAAAGTAGAGCAAAGCCAGAGTGACTTTCCCAATGTGCTGCCGCCACTGTGTTCAACGCCATTGAGCCCCTTGCACTGCTCCGGTGCAACAGTCAATGGAATGAGCTTGCGGTGCCAGCGCCTCGAATACCCCCCTGCTTAGCACCCCCCCTTAGCAGCCGCTTCCGAGCAGAACCCATCCCACCTCCCGTAATCCCTGACATCACTTCGCACCGACTTCTAAGCCTTAGCCCACCAAGCAAAACCTTCAACACTCGACTCCACCAAGAACAATCAACATGCCAAAGTGCCCGCCCTATGTAATTCCTGTGACACAATTACGAGGCGGCGCATGCGCTTTTACCTCGCTTCCTTGGAGAGACCTTGTTCGCAGCCAGCTTGACCCAGCCCATGTGGGGACCTGTCATGGCTCAGTGCAGGCAGCGCTTCCGGGATGGGAAGGGTGAATCCCGCCTGCAGCGCTGAGCTGATCCCGTGCCTGCAAAAAACCTCCAGCTACCATGAGTTTTTTTCAGTGCGGCTGGACTCCTCCAGTGCCCCCCTGCTGCCTCTTAGTATCTCCCTGCCAGCCCCATTGCCTCTTAGTGCCCCCCTAAGGCATCCCACCACTCTCAGGGGGCGGTACTGTCCACTTTGGGAACCACTGCTCTAGAGGATATTTTCAAATCAAAGTTGGGCTACTAATACAAACATACTTTTAGGTTACAAATGCTAATTAAAAACTACAATAATATTAATATAAATAATAGAAAGAATGATTCTGGAAAGTATTTTGTATTTGCAGTTAATATAGAATTTCATAAGAACTAATAGTTGAAAACATTGTAAAACTATAAGAACAAAACAAAGGGGAGATAGCTGCTGGTGTATTCTGTGATAATAACAATGAAATATTTCCTTTCTAATATAGTTTTTATTAAAAATTAATTACAATACAAAAATTAATACAAATTAAACTTGGAGAAAGGAAAAAAATAAAAAATAAAAAGTGAAGGACAAGAAAGAAAGAAAGAAAGAAGGAAGGAAGGAAGGAAGGAAGGAAGGAAGGAAGGAAGGAAGGAAGGAAGGAAGGAAGGAAGGAAGGAAGGAAGGAATTACTTCCAAACTTTATCACAAGTATAAAAATATTATAGCTCTTTATCCCGCATACAATTAGTCATTTCTTCATCCCATATTTCATCCTTTATCGATAAGCAAATTCATAAAACATTAACTTTTTAAATCCTGGTGTCAGCAAAAAATCTAGAACACTGCAAAAAAACACCACTTATTGTTGCCTTTATAAAATTAAACAACATTATTTTTCCTCCTTTTATTTTTAACACTTACTGTAATATTTAATATAATAAAATATTGTCATAATTGATTTCTTTCAAATTCTTCCTGAACTTATTCCGCTAAAAGTCACTTTGATTGTGATACAATAGAGGTTACCTGAATAAAATAAATAAATTTGACTCTGTATTGTGCTATTACAAAGTTATGTTCTTTAGGTAGCTGATGATCAATCACAGAGCAGTTGTGAAAAATTGAGAAATATAGAGCTCAACACTGAGGAGAATAACCATGCTGATGTTTACTTTAGGAGGATTTTTTTAAAAATCCCACCTTTATTATTTTTATAAATAAGGCAGAAAACATACAGTACCTAATGCTCCCTCCTCTTCCTGTTTTCCCCACATAACAACCAAGAGTAGCCCAAAGCCAGCCTTGATGCCTAAGGTGGGATTATTTTCACATTAGAGTTTCCTTCCCCTCAGCAATGAGAAAAGAAAGAATTTTGTTTACAGAAGTTGAGGGCTACAAGGCAAGAATATTAGAGATCTGATTAACTGGCCAATTTTGGAGACATTAAATAGGCCTTGTTGATGTCCCTGGGGTTATTTATATTGTATAAAGCAAAGCAGTCCTTTTAAAAGGATTAAAGTGAAGTCCCTTCTTAAAGGAATATGGAGTGTTGAAGTATCAGGCTGTGTAAAGATTAATCTCAGAATTTCTCAGCTTGTTATTATGCTGTACTTTTTAAAGGCTACCCTTCAATTGTTCTATGAGTTGATGAGAAGGCTTCTTTCATTTAGATGAAGCTGTGGGGGGCCTGTCTGGGGGCAGAAGAGTCTATTTGGTTCAGATAGAATTAGACAAAGAAACTGGTCACATCTCAAAAGCAGAGGAAAACCATGCAGCCTCCATTTTATTTGCTATATTTATTTTCTCCACTATAGAGTCCAGTGTAATTTTAGTATAACTTTCTATGCTTTAGAGGGTAGGTGGAGTATTTTATTTAACTAAATTCATTTATGATATCTTGAATAATGCTTATAATAACACAGGGATTAAAAAGCCATTAAAATCTCCAATAAGAATATTCATGAGGATGATAACTTAGAAATGGTATATTTGCTTCTACATTCTGATGACAGAGTGAGGTCTGGAGGCCTCTATGAAAATCATAATTCTAATTAGTCATGAGTGCAATCAGCCATGAACGCTCCTGGGATTTGTGAGAAGATAATAGCAGCAACTTCTATGTCTACCAGTAAAAAAAAAGTGTTTTGCAAATCATATAAATCTGTACTCTATGGATAAATATCAGAGTAGAATGTTAAATATGCTAATTCATTTCTCTTTTATCAGCATTTATAAGTTCTGACAATAGTATGTAAATGAAATGACAGGAAATAGAAATGTTACAGAATGAATTAGCTATTCTGCTAAATAAAAAGCTTTCTCACTGGTGATTTGGTTTTGATGTTTTAAGAATTTTTTCTATCTCATAGTTCAGGCTCCCATGATCAGTGTTCACTCAAAGTAAGATTTCAAGAAATGTGATAGAATATTGTTTCTTAAGATAAGCTAAAATTCATTTTGGCTGAGCTTTTATTTTACTATAGCATTTTTGACCACCACCCCATATATCACTCCAGACATTTAATGAGGAATTGCAGAACTGAGCATATGATAAGATTCATAGTTATAGTTCCTGAAGCTAAACTTCTTTTGCCATATGCCAGTTATGACTCCTGGGTGAGAGATGTCTTTTCAGCTAAATTTTTAGAGATGTCTTTTCAGCTAAATTTTTTATTTTCAGAGCAGATTTCCTATTTTGTATATTTCTGCACTGACTTTTAAACTGAAAATCTACAGAAAAAAATCTCAAGGTCAGACTGGAGTAAGCAAGGGTTTCAGGGCGGGGTGAGGGAGAAGAGAGAGAATAAATATCTCCTGGGCACTATTGATTATTTTTTATTCTGGGAAAGCCAAATATAAAAAATATTGATTCCAAGCAGTACAGTATCAATTTTGTTATGGATCCACTGCCAGCAAACTATCCACCTTCTTTTTAATCCTAACTGGAAACCTATCCTAAAGTTTCTATTAACCATTGCATAAAATGAATAAAATACCATTTTTTATTTCCTTTACTTTCCTCAGGGCATTTATTATTTACTATATAAATCCAACTTTGGACTGTCATGAGGGCCAGTAGATAATGAAAATGATTGATTTTCTTTCCCACATAATGTGTTTCCCCAAAAATAAGGCCCTACCTGGAAAATAAACCCTAGCATGATTTTTCAGGATGCCCATAATATAAGCCCTAACCCAAAAATAAGCCCCAGTTAAGATAGTCAGCCACATGGACATATTTAGTGCAGCATTTTCCCAAAAATAAGACCTAACAAAGAAAATAAACCTGAATAGAATAGAATAGAATAGAATAGAATAGAATAGAATACTTTATTGGCCAAGTATGATTGGACGCACAAGGAATTTGTCTTGGTGTAAACACTCTCAGTATACATAAGGAAGGAACATTCGTTAAGAATCAAGAATCATAATGTACAACACTTAATGATAGTTATAGGGTACAATCAACATTGACAGTGACTTTCCTCCCCCCGGGGTCTCCACCGGTGGCAGAGGTGGATGGACCGGGGGGAGGGGCCGTGGACCCCGAGGCGGCCGGAGCACATCGAGTGCCGCTGGGGAACATCGAAGGCCGTGGAGGGCATCGTCGGACTGCTGGGACATTGTTGTCGAGGCCTCAGAGGTATTCTAGAGGGCAGCTTTGGGCCTTAAGGGATGTCCCCCTCTCCCTTAAGTGGCCTTCAAGGCTCTCCAGGACATATCTCAATGACGGATCCTGGGATCCCGAGAGATGGTGTGGCCGGAGGAAGCGCGGGAAGCCCGGGGTTTTTAATTTTTTAGTGGGTTTTTTAAAGGGACTGGGGAAATCCGAGCCGGGTTTGGGGGACAACCCGCAAGGATCTGGGGGCAGCCAGGCCAGCACGCATGTCTGGGGGGGCTCGGGGGGATGTGTGTTGGGGGGGCAGACGGAGGGTGGGATGCCGGGGGCCAATTTTATCGGCACGGTTAGTGGGAGGGGCAGATATGGCGGGGGTAGAGGGCCATATCAGGTTAGGGGATCGCGCTGTCGATATCTTCAAGCGGTAGCGCGCTCCGACCCTCTTTACCCATCCTGCAGACCTGGTTGTCCAGAGCCTCGGGCCCTGAGTACCCAGCTGATGTTATGCAATGCCAGGTCCATTGTCAACAAGGGCCCCCTGATCTGTGATTTGGTTCAGGAGGAGGGCGTGGACCTGGTAGGTGTTACCGAAACCTGGTTGGGCCCAGAGGGTGGTGTCCCTCTGAGAGAGATGTGCCCACCAGGTTTCTTAGCATTTCATCAGCCTAGGTCTCAGGGAAGGGGTGGAGGGGTGGCGGTGCTTATTAAAGAGATCCTTTGTCCTAGGGAGGCCACTGTCCCTCAGATGGCTGGTTGTGAGTCTCTCTTTGTGAAGTGGGGACAAGGGGTTCAGATGGGCCTTTTGATGGCGTACCTGGCTCCCTGCCACATGTCATTGGCCCTGCCCGGACTCCTCGAGGTGATAGCCGGGCTGGCGGTTGAGACCCCTAGGCTTTTAGTCATGGGAGATTTCAACCTGCCTTCGCTCGGTGAAACCTCTGGGGTAGCCCGGGAGTTCATGGCTTCCATGACGGCCATGGACCTGACCCAATTAGTTTCTGCCCCTACTCATATAGGAGGACGCAGGCTGGATCTTATTTTTGTCTCCGGTCAGTGGTTGAATGACTGTAATTTTGGGGATTTAGTCATCAAACCCTTGTCATGGACAGATCATTCTCTTCTTAGACTGGACTTCTGTACCACCACCCCCACCACAGGGAGGCGGAGCCATGTAGATGGTTCTGCCCCAGGCGCTTGATGGACCCTGAGCGGTTCCAGAGGGAGCTTGGGCCATTTCCCGAGACTCTGGCTCACAACTCGCCTGGAGACCTGGTAGCCACCTGGGATAGGTTGGCTGCCGGGGCTCTGGACCGAGTTGCGCCTCTGCGACCTCTGACTCGGCACAGATCCCACTTGGCTCCGTGGTTTACGGAGGAGCTATGGGAGATGAAGTGCCGGAAAAGACGTCTAGAGAGTGTTTGGAGGGCTAGCCGCACTGAGTCCGACTGAACACAGGTGAGGTCTTATATTAAGATCTACCTTGTGGCGATAGAGGCGACAAAACGTTCGCATTTCTCCGCCCTTATTGCATCGGCAGAAAATTGGCCTGCCGCCCTGTTTAGAGTGACCCGCTCTCTGCTTGAGCCGAGAGCGCGGGATGACCTCTTGCAGGGTAGGGTGGAGGAGTTTTCCCGATTTCTGCACGACAAAATCGCTCAGATTCGGGACGGGCTGGACTCCAATTGGGTGGTCCCAGGGGAGGTGTCTGGGGCAGGTCTTGAGAATATTATCTGGGAAGAGTTTGAACCTGTGACCGCCGAAGGTGTGGACAGGTTGCTGGGGGGGGCTGAATGCCACCACATGTTTGTTGGACCCGTGTCCCTCCTGGTTGGTTTCGACCGCCAGGGAGATGACACGAGGCTGGCTCCAGGGGATTATCAACGTTTCGTTGAGAGAAGAGTCGCTCCCTACTGCCCTGAAAATGGCGGTGGTGCGGCCCCTCCTCAAGAAGCCTACCCTGGACCCGGCTGTTTTAAATAATTATCGTCCAGTCTCCAACCTTCCTTTCTTAGCGAAGGTTGTTGAGAGCGTGGTGGCACGTCAGCTCCCTCAGTACCTGGAGTAAGCGACTTACCTTGATCCGTTTCAATCGGGCTTCAGGCCCGGGCATAGTACCGAAACAGCATTGGTCGCATTGGTTGATGATCTCTGGAGGGCCCGTGACAGGGGGTTTTCCTCTGTCCTGGTCCTATTAGACCTCTCGGCGGCTTTTGATACTATCGACCATAGTATCTTATTGCGGCGGTTGGAGGGGTTGGGGATTGGGGGAACTGTCTTACGATGGTTCTCCTCCTTCCTCTCCAACCGCTTGCAATTTGTGTTGGCGGGGGGGGAGAGGTCCACCTCTAGGCTCCTTATTGTGGGGTGCCTCAGGGATCGGTCCTCTCCCCTCTCTTGTTCAACATTTATGTGAAGCCACTGGGCGAGATCATCCGTGGTCTTGGGGTGCGGTGCCATCTGTATGCAGATGACACCCAGCTTTACATCTCCATCCCAGACCACCCTAACGATGCTGTGGAGGCTATGTCCCGGTGCCTGGAGGCCGTGCGGAATTGGATGGGCGGGAACAGGCTCCGACTCAACCCATCCAAGACTGAGTGGCTGTGGTTTCCGGTGCCCCGATATAGCCAGCTGACACCTTCGCTGGTTATTGGGGGAGAGATTCTGCCCCCTACAGGGAGGGCTCGCAATTTGGGTGTCCTCCTGGATGCACGGCTATCTCTAGAAGACCATATTGCAGCTGTCTCCAGGGGGGCTTTTTATCAGGTTCGCCTGATCTACCAGTTGAGGCCCTTCCTGGATTGGGACGCCTTACGCACGGTCACTCACGCCCTTGTCACCTCTTGCCTGGATTACTGTAACGCTCTCTACGTGGGGCTCCCTGTGGGGAGCACCCGGAGACTCCAACTGGTGCAAAATGCGGCCACGTGGGTGATTATGGGGGCGTCGCGAAGCTCCCATGTGACGCTTCTCCTGCGTGAGCTGCATTGGTTGCCGGTGGCTTTCCGGGTTCGCTTTAAGGTTCTAGTTTTGACCTTTAAAGCGATCCATGGCATTGGGCCAGGATACCTACAGGACCGCGTTCTGCCGGTGATCTCCAACAGACCTGTGCGTTCCCACAGGGAGGGCCTTCTCCGGGTGCTGTCGGCCTCTATGTGTCGTCTGGTGGCCCCCAGGAATAGGGCCTTCTCTGTGGGGGCCCCTGCCCTCTGGAATAGTCTGCCCCCAGAGATACGTACCAGCACGGACCTGAGAGCCTTCAGACATGTGTTAAAAACCTGGCTCTTCGAGCAGGCTGGCCTGGGCTGATACAAGATTTTAACTGTCTCCCGTTTTAAATTGGATTCTAATTTGGGGTTTTTAATTATTTATGGGGGAGGGTGGACTTTTAATTATAACAGCCCAAAATTATTTAATTCATTTTAATTTTTGTATTATGTATTGGGGTAGAATCGGCTGTGCATCGCCCTGAGTTCTTCAGGAGAAGGGCGGTATATAAGTGTTTTTATAAATAAATAAATAAATAAATAAATATCAAATCATATTAGGAAACAGAGGATACAAGCAACAAAGTTACAGTCACAAGTGGGAGGGGATGGGTGATAAGGAGTGATGAGAAGATTAACAGTAATAGTAATGTACACTTTGTAAATAGTTGAACAGTGTTGAGGGAATTATTTGTTTAGCAGAGTGATGGCTTTCGGGAAAAAACTGTTCTTGTATCTAGTTGTTCTGGTGTGCAGTGCTCTATAGCATCGTTTTGAGGGAAGGAGTTGACACAGTTTATGTCCAGGATGTAAGGGGTCTGTAAATATTTTCACAGCCCTCTTTTTGACTCGTGCAGTATTCAGGTCCTCGATTGAAGGCAGGTGGGTAGTAATTGTTTTTTCTGCAGTCCTAATTATCCTCTGAAGTCTGTGTCTATTCTGTTGGGTTGCAGAACCAAATCAGACAGTTATAGAGGTGCAGATGATAGACTCAATAATTCCTCTGTAGACCTATATCAGCAGCTCCTTGGGCTCCTTGAGTTTTCTGAGTTGGCGCAGAAAGAACATTCTTTGTTGTGCTTTTTTGATGACGTTTTTGATGTTAGGTGTCCATTTTAAGTCATGTGATACAGTAGAACCTAGAAATTTGAAGCTCTCTACTGTTGATACTGTGTTGTCTAGTATTGTAAGAGGTGGTAGTATGGGAGGGTTTCTTCTAAAGTCTACCACCATTTCTACGGTTTTGAGTGTGTTCAGTTCCAGATTGTTCCGGTTACATCACGAGGCAAGTTGTATAACCTCCTGTCTGTATGCAGATTCATCATTGTCTCGAATGAGACCAATGACTGTTGTGTCATAAGCAAACTTCAGTATTTTAACAGATGGATCATTTGAGATGCAGTCATTGGTATATAGGGAGAAGAGAAGTGGAGATAGCACACAGCCTTGGGGGGCCCCTGTGCTGATTGTACAGATATCAGATGTGATTTTGCCTAGCTTCACCTGCTGCTTCCTATCTGTTAGGAAGCTTATGATCCACTTACAAGTTCAGGTACTGCTAGTTGGTTAAGTTTACTTAGAAGAGTGTCTGGAATGATGGTATTGAATGTTGAACTGAAGTCTACAAAGAGGACCCTTGCATAGGTATTTGGAGATTCGAGGTGTTGTAGGATGTAGTGCAGACCCATGTTAACAGCATCATCTGTCGATCTATTTGCTCGGTATGCAAACTGCATGGGATCTAACAGTGGATCCGTGTTGGTTTTCAGGTGGGACAGCACAAGCCTTTCAAAGATTTTCATAACTACAGATATTAGAGCAACTGGTCTGTAGTCATTCAATTCCTTGATGGAGGGCTTCTTTGGCCCTGGGATGATGGTAGAATGTTTGAAGCAGGAAGGAACATAGCACATCTCTAGTGATCTATTGAAGATTCGGGTGAAGATGGGGGCCAATTGCTCAGCACAGACTTTTAAGAAAGAAGGAGTTATCTTGTCTGGCTCTGGTGCTTTTCCTGGCTTTTGTCTGTGTAATAGATCTTGCACTTCTTTTTCTGTGATCACCAGAGGTTGTGAGCCCAATGGATTGGAACCAGTTGTAGGAGGCTTGTCTATTGTTGGTGTGTTTGAGATGTGTGTTGTGGAGATAGATGGCTGTGGTTTCTTTTCAAACCCGCAATAGAACACATTCAGGTCATCTGCTAGTTGTTGATTTCCTTCTGCCTAGGAAGGAGGTTTGCTGAAGCCAGTGATTTTTTAAAGAGTTTTCCACATGTTTGCTGGTTCATTTGTCGAGAATTGGTTCTTTAACTTTTCAGAGTAGCTTCTTTTTGCTGCTCTGATCTCTCTTGTTAATATGTTTCTGGCCTGGTTGTATAGCATTCTGTCACCTTTTCTGTAAGCTTCCTCTTTGGAATGACGTAGCTGCTTAAGTTTAGCTGTGAACCAAGGTTTATTGTTGCTATATATTTTCAGGTTCCTTGTTGGTACACATAATGTGTCTTTTGGAACAATAATATAAGATCTGGTCTTATTTTCAGGGAAACATGGGTATGTAGTATATATAATTCTGTACTATGACATTATGCACTGCATCCCTCAATGTAACTTCTTTGGCTGCCAATTCCAGAGTTAATCCAGAATTCATGAATTAATATATGTGGGTGATAATATTGTGTATAGGAGGAAGGAGAAGAAAAATGTATCTCCCCCAAAACAGCATATAAATTCTGTTTACAGAGTTCTTATTCTACTTTTTGAAACTAATACACTTTAAGTTTCTCAAATCCAAACTTCTATTTGTCCTTTTATATTACATTTTCTTCAGATTGTTATTTCAAGGACATTTTTTTGGTTCAGGACAAATACAGTTCACAGAGTAAAGCTTTCTTGATAAATAGGCAGTTTTTAATGCTTGCATGGCTATACAGTATGTGCGTATATAAAATGTGTATCTGTGCAGTTTATGCTTAAGCCTTAAAGCTATCGTCTCTTCCAACATCTTGGTTTTGAACCATATTTCCTTTACTTTTGGCTTTGTTCTTTGAGCATGAATAAAAGACTTCCAGGTTTCTTACTCTGCACATAAAACAGTTTTGATTTTTAAAAGACATAAAGCTGCTAAAAATGATAGAGCCAGTAAGACTCACTGTAATACATTTTGCAAAATATTTTTTATTTTATAATATGGTGCTGAGCTGTAACATTGTTAAGTCAGAAGAGCAAAAAGTCCTGTTTTTAGTTTTATTGCAAAGGATATATATCTTTGAGGAAGATCAATAGCTACTTACTGTCCCATTCTCTTTGAAAAAGAGATCAGGTCGAAACAACATACAATACAGTTTTTATCAGAATGTTATCTTTTTCAGTCCTACATCATCTGTGTTAGCAGTCTGATCTGGATCAGATCCTTAACTTTAAAAAAAAGAAAAGCTTTTGTCCTAATTTTGTTCATGCAGCACTGCATCAATGCTGGACCTCCAGAAGGCAGGTGTCCTAGAGTAAGCAAGTTATTAGAACAGACTGATGTTAAAAGACATGGTCCCCATCACTATGTAAGGAAGGTAATTAATTGTAAAGTAGAAATATATATATTTTAGTGCATTTTATTTATTTATTTATTTATTTTAAATAATAACAACCTGGGATTCTCCTACTGAACATTTATATAATCTTCTAAACGCCTTAAATACAAATTAAGTAGGTTCCAATTGCTACCCTCTCTGAGATCTGTCCTCTTGTGTTTGGGGCCCTACAGGATGAAAGACAAAGACAGGGGTGGGTCTGGCAATGATCTTTAGAGAAACTTTGTTCTGGACCAGACACTCTATTCGTAAGGCAGCAGGGCATGAATGTCTCTGTGTTATCTGGATTACAAGGACATGCTGCAGTGGTGGGATTCAAATTTTTTTACTATGGGTGTGGGTTGATGGGCATGGCAGGGGAAAGATACTGTAAAATCTCCAGTCAGAGGTGATATTTGCCAGTTCTCCGAACTACTCAAAATTTCCACTACCAGTTCTACAGAACCAGTCAGAACTAGGCTGAATACCACCTTTGACATGCTGGGATCATACGTGTTTAGCAGTTGCAAGTTAGATCATTTCCTAAGCTTCCAAATGGAAGTTAATGTTAAATTAATAGTAGATAAATTAACTAATATAGTTTTTAATGATAATTAATTATCATTATTATCATCATTATCACAATACATTTAAATAAATGTATTTTCATTGTATACTGGACAGCAATGAAGAAATTTATTTAAACTTTTGCACTGTTTAATTTCCTGTTTCTGATTATTTTGGTATGGAATTTCCTATTACAAAGAGGTATTTTTTTATTGTTTAAATCATCTGCAAATATAAACAAATGTTTGAAATTTCGGGTTGTATACAGATATCTTTCATATTATGCTAAATATTCATTGAATAACATTCTTTAAAATATTTTTTCATGTGATTACTTGTACTTGGTTATTGAATGGTTTCCGCCCATCTAGTAAGAGACAACCATGACCTGGATGATTGAGACTCTTTATAGACATGTGGCCAGTAATGCATCCAAGACAGGTGAGAGGTAAATGTTGATGGGATCTCACTGCATCATGGCCATTGAGACCTCTGTTATTCAAAAATAGAAGATATTTTCACTGGGAGTACAGCAGCAGTGGGATCCTACCTGTTCCACTACTGGTTAGGGATCGGGCTAGCTTTTCCCAGACCACATGAGGCCTGCAGCACCAATCAGCTGAGAGGATAAAGAAGAGAAAAGTGCATGGGCAGGTGGGAGGGCTGATCCCATGCTTTTCTCTTCTTTTTTCTCTCAATTGATTGAAGGCTTTTTTTTCCTCCTCAGCTGATCATGGTAGGCTTTTTTTATCGGGGTGGCTGAACCAGTCCGAACTGGTAGCATATTATGGTATCTCTGGACAACTGCATAACTGGATAGGAGCATTCCTGTCAAACAGACAACAAATGGTCAAAATTGGGAGTGTCCTATCAAATTCTATACCTGTCAACAGTGGTGTCCCCTAAGGCAGTGTTTTAGGACCAATTCTCTTTATACTCTACATAAATGACCTCTGTGATCATATTAAGAGCTACTGCGTTCTCTTTGCTGATGACATAAAGCTGTTCAGTACCACAGTCAATACTGCTACCCTTCAAAAAGATTTTGACTATGTATCAGAATGATCAAACAAATGGCAATTTCAAATCTCAACAAATAAATGCTCTGTCTTACATGTTGGCAAAAAAAAATCAGAAAATAAAATACAAGTTGAATAGTAAAGACTTGAGTACTCGTCTCTAATGATCTAAATGCTAAAGCGCACTGTAACTACATAGCCAAAAAGGCATTAAGAGTTGTTAACCTAATCCTACATAGCTTTTTCTCTAATAATATCACACTACTAACTAGAGCATACAAAACATTTGCTAGATCAATACTCGAATACAGCTCATCAGTCTGGAACCCACATTACGTATCTGATATTAGCACAGTTGAGAAAGTCCAGAAATATTTCACAAGAAGAGTTCTCCATTCCTCTACTCATTGTAGAATACCGTATGCCACCAGACTTGAAATTCTAGACCTAGAAAACCTTGAATTAAGCCGTCTTGAGTCTGATCTAAGTATGGTATATAACATCATACATTGCAAAGACTTACCTGTCAATGAATACTTCAGCTTCAACCATAACAACACAAGAGCACACAATAGATGCAAACTCAAGGTTAACCACACCAAACTTGATTGCAGGAAACACGACTTCAGCAACAGAGTGGTCAATGTCTGGAATACTCTACCTGACTCTGTGGTTTCTTCCCCAAACCCCAAAAACTTTAACCTTAGACTGCCTACTGTTTAACCTTAGACTGCCTACTGACTACCTCACCCCTTTCCTAAGAGATCTGTAGGGGGAATGCGTAAGCGCACCAACGTGCCTACCGTCCCTGTCCTATTGTTTCTTTTATTTTTCTTATATGTATCCATTTCATGTATTCATAACTATGTATATACTTATACCTATTATCATATAAGCGATTGACAAATCAAATAAATAAATAAAAATTAAATAAATAAAATAAATACTACCAAATAATCATGACAATCCTCTCTTTTCCATTCCCTGTGGTTCAACTGCTAATTAAATTTTCTTTTCTAGTATTTACAAGGAAAATATGCATGTTTGTTGCATTCATTAGGTTAGTTTCCCTTAAACATTGGTTTTGTACACCAAAAATGATTATATTTCTTCCACATAGAAAAAAAGAGCTTCCCTTACAGGAACATTCATGGGAATTAAGAGCCACTAAACCCAGTAGGATTTATTTTGAGTAAACATTAGCTCATATCTGTTGGAACTGGTAGAGCAGAGGAAAAAATGGCCAGTAGGATTCTGGTTCTAGACCAGTTCCTAACAGATATGAATTCATTGGCCAGGGCAAAGAATGTTGAAATCCACAATTGATCAATATCTTCTATAATAGACAGGGGGCAAACTTTAGTCTCCTGAGCTGAATCTTTGTGGCTAACTCACTTTTTGAAGTAAAAAATACATTGCTCAAGTTCCTGAAGAGCTTCAATAGGTTTTTAAAAATTAAGATCTTGCCTCCAATTCTAGGGGAAAACAATAATTCTATTAATTTTGCAAAATGACCTTGCTGCATTTTTGTCCTCAGATTCCCCAGAATAAACTAGCCAAGCCTTCATTCTTGCATTGCTTCTTTATTGACAGAGAAACTTTGAGTGTTTAAGCGTGCTGGTGACCTCTATAAATACCTCACTGAAATAATTATTAAAAACGAAGCTCATATTCAAGACTGTGATGTGGATTTGTTATAAGTAAAGATGAAAACAGGAGGTAACTGCCTGTGGGTAGATGAATTTTATGGGTAATTTCCCTGTTTGCTCTAACAGATCAGTCTCAAAGATGTATACATTGGTTAAAATTAAGGTTCTTTAGGACCTGCAAGCCTAACAGAACTACCAGTGTTATCATTTGTGATCTACAATTTATTTAATCAGATACATATAATTCTGAAAAATAAATATTTAATTAAGCATATCAATTTATATAGGTGCTGTTTGTGGGAGAGATAAACCTACAATGGCTATTATTCACTTGGAAGAAAATCTTCACAAGAAACTGGCTGCTTGATGTACAATATGTTGTCCTCCATATGTGCCTCCATATGTGTCTTCTAATACTATAGTTCTCTAGCAAGCCTTTTGTAGAGAACCAAAAGCAAAGTTCTGTAAAGTTTATCTATATCGGCACCTTTGTTATATGCAATTACTTTGCAGGTACATTGAATCTACAATTACTCTGATAATTCAACAAGCAAAAGTAAAAACTCTTAATAAATTTTTATTTATTGAATTGTTTCTCTAACTTGGAGGTTGTTATAAATTGCTTTTTCAATTTCAGCTTACAAAACTCCTTTTTTTCCTCTGCCACCATACCACAATGTATTGAAGACTTTTAGCTTTAAAGAACAAGCACTAAAATCTGCTTGATTACATCTACTTACTACTTTATTTCATAGATTAAAAGGACCTAAGCATCCTAATTTGAAGATTAAGAAATAAAACTTACAGCAGAAAGAAAGCACATCATATTTTATCACTTGAATAAAAATTCCCTTTCACCAGTTTTTAGGTGGGTTATGCACTGTTTTGAATGGGTACCAGGAGAAATAAATCCTAATAAAATGACAAATTAATGAAGCATGGGAATTCTTTTTATGGTTATGAGGAACACATTGTGTCATTGGTTTCTGATAGACAAATACCAGATACATGTTGCTTTCACAGCTTATTTAATTCAGAAAACATTCATTATAACTTTATGTAAGTTAAATTCTTCTCCTGCATATTGTTATTACATTTAATGTATTTCCATTATTTCCTAACCTATTAAGTACTGATGCTTTCCTTCTAAAAGTTCTGCTGCTTTTTACTTTATTTCATTTTTAAAAATATTGTTTCCTTTCAACACATTTAACTTCATGTAATCTTGTATTTCTAACAAATCCTGAAGAGGAAAACATCCTGGGAAAGTGACAAGCAACATTAAAACCTTCAGGCTTCAAAGGAAAATATTTTGTTTCTTTATTATCCGTAAACATCTAACTCCCTCCGTTCTTCCTTGTCTATTTATTATAACTGCCAGAACTATCCCCTCTATCAGTTTCTGAATCTGATGTAAATGTAATAGAAAAATATGGTTTATGATTTGTCTCTTTTGTAGATCCAATCAGTTATAATTAATCCAATAAATCACACATAAGAAAATGATGACTTGCATGGAAATTCTCAAACTTTGAAGAACATGTCTTGCTAAAATGATAAATTTGTGTGGCATCCCATCTCTATTAATAAAACAAATGATTTCATTAGGTCCAGGTTGTGCATGAAATAAATACATCCACTATTTCCTAATTACATTTTGAACAATGTATAATACAAGTTTTCAAAGTTTGTAGTGCAGCTGCCCATTAAAGAGTTTGGATGCAAAGTTAACTAGGTCAGGGATCCCCAACTCTGTTGGTACCTGTCCACAGCTTGTTGGAAAACAGGTCATGCAAGTGGTGGATGAATATACAAGGTTCCATTTGAGCATGCACGGGAGATAGGTTGTGCTTGTGAAACCATCTTGTCCACTCTGCTGCTGCTACCACCATTGATCCATGGAACTAGAAAGATTGGAGACCACTGAACTGGGTGGTCCACTGATTCTTCAGCTTCATTTCAGAGCTTCCATTTGCTGTTTGTAACTGTTTTCTGGAGCATCAACTGAATAGCTTTGGCATTGACAATATCACCATCAGTCAGATGCAAAAGGCAGCTTTATTTGGAACAGCTTACATTCTGCAAAAATATCTTTAGCACAACCGCTGCCTATCTCGATTGTTTGGAAGAACTTGACAGGCAGATAAAAATGTCAAAATCCACTCTAAACATCTGGCTTTGTGATCAACCATAATAATAATAATACTTCATTAATTAGCTAGCAGAAAATATCAAAGAATAATAATGTCATATATAATAAAATAGAGTATGATAGTCCTTAACTTCTGATCACAGTTAAGCCCCAAATTTTTAATGCTAAGCAAAATATTTGTTATGTGAATTTTGCCACATTTATGACTTTTCTTACCACAGTGGTTAAGTGAATGGTTGCACTTGTCAAATTAGTAACATGGTTGTTAAGTGAATCTGGCTTCCCTATGGACTTTGCTTGTCAAAAGGTCACAAAAGGTAATCACATGACTCCTCATCATGACCCCTCATCATAAATATAAGTCAGTTGCCTAATGTCTGAATTTCGATCACATGGCCATGGGGATGTTGGAATGGTCATAAGTATAAAAATGGTCATAAGGCTTTTTTTTCCAGTGCTGTTGTAATTTTGAACAGTCACAGAACAAACTATTGTAATTCGAGGACTGCAAAACCAAGAAAATACAAATTATATTTTTGTATCAACTCCATAATTTATCCCAATCAGAAAAATTACTGGTGTATATTGCAAATATTATAGGCTTTTTTTGTAAATCAGAGGTACAGTACAAAGCCCCTAGTTTTTGTAATTACATTGCTGCCAAAAATTTGATTATAGAATGCATTACTGCTTTTATTTGGTTTGGGAGTTTTGCTTAACAATTGTTAAGCAAAATTAACAATCCTAATTAACAATGTTGCAATATAGTTTTATTTGAGTGTTGCTGAGCAATACATTTTTATGTTTTATTTTGTTTACTAAGTTAACAGTTTTTTCCTCTCTAATTTCTGCACCAGTTTCCAAAATTTCACGACATGTTATTCCTAAGCAGCATAAAGGGACAGGCAGAAATATTATTTGGGAAGCAAAGGTGTTTCACAATGTGTTTGACAGGTATCTTACAGGAAAGACTGTGCATATCCAGAGAGTTTTTAAATCATGAAACTCTTTGAGAAGTAGAGAGAAGGCTTGTTTTGATCATTGCTTAGAGATGCATATCTTCAGTGGGGTTACATAAAACAGACGCTTTACATCACAACAAATATACAACAAATTATGTTGACAGTGACATGGTTGTGTTCCTTATATCAAATGTGATGCACAATACCATTTCTTATATTGAGGAATATCACATTCTTACACCAGAAGCTCAACATTATGGATAAACATGAAATCTGTGAAACATTATTATTGCACAAAAATAGAAGCTGATTTACTGCATGCATACCTACTATACATACAATAATGCAGGCAATTAGCCCATGAATCATATTAAGATAGAAGTGGAGTCAAAGTGCATGAAGGCAAACTACTTCACAAAGCAAAACAAATGATTTAATTTAGAAAGCAACCCATTTCCATGCAACTTGTGACATCTTATTGTCCCTTGATTTGCTTTTTAAAGGAAGATGAACTTTAAAGTCAGTAATTGTTTCTTAATATTGGGTATTCTGTCACACAAGCCACAGCTGCTATCTTGGAGAAATATTTTACAGTGATTTGCTCAACTATTAAAGCCATTAGTGGAAATCTGAAATTGATTTATTTTACCCTTTGCATTAACCTCCTCTGGCAAACTCATCACTTCCTAGTGTAAAGCATGATAAATGTTCCTTGCTGTCTAAACATTCTTTTTTATAAATACATAATACTGAATGTAAAAATTATAGCACTGTAAGCTGCCCATGTCATTATAATGTGCAATAAGCAAAAAGTATAATGCCTTCTAAAAATAAAACTGATTGCACTTTTAGACTGTTTTTTAAAAAAGAGTTTTATAAGAATATTTTGGTTACTGCAAAGTATCATACATTAATTTGATTTAACAATATTTAAGAGATCTACACCTTGATTCATGCTCAGTTCTTTATATAGGTCCAAGATATTTATTTAAAAGTAGTGTATATATTTTAAAAAGACATTAAAATTTGTTTTAGTGAATCATGTTTTAGAAAAAATGTCATTGAAATAAAGCTACATAATCAAAGAATTTTGTGCATCGAAGCCTTCAAGACTGGATTATATTGTTGAAGAGACAAGATGCTAGTCAAATTAAAAATCTAGTTTGCAGAGTGGCTTAGGAATACAACTTCAAAGGAACAATGACATAGTTATACCACAACTCTTTGCTATTATTTTTAAGGTTGAAGACACTATAAATTAATTATTCCAACGGATTCAATAATTTACAAGGGTAAAAGTTTTTAAATGGGTTAAATAAGATTAGAGTCTTTATCTAGCCAATAAATTTGGGAAACTTCTCCTATTAATCTCTGGTTTTGTTTTAGTAATATACAGTACTTATCTTGTTCCAACAGTAAGAGATGAAATATCTAAACCTAGTGCTCTCCAGACATCATCATAATCACATTTACTGGTTGGAGATGAAGGAAATTATTCTAAAACATTTTTAGGAGAGAGAGAAGCAGATGGCATGCATGCATCTTTCTGGATCCTTCTCCCAGTGTTTTTTAGAAATCAGTTACAGGCATGCTGCTAAATGATTTGACCGACTCTACCTTTGACCATAATAGCCCCTCCCCAAAAAATCCCACTGATTTTCTTATTGAAAAGTATCAGAAAGCCAGTGGTAGGGGCACTCCAATTCCCAATGCCCAATGGCAGTGGATAGTAGGGGAAATCATAGTTTAAAATATTTGGAAGTTTACAACTGGAATAGAAGCATCTATTTTCAGGTTCTGAATGATTTACTATTGCTCTACAGTTACTTTTTGTCAGTGAGTGTCTTTTACAATCCTATTCCAAAAAGGATTCTAGAGTAGGGCTATAGACAGGGAAAGTCAATATAGCACTTCCATGTTCATGTTTAAGGAACTGTGCCTATGATCAAATGATAATTGTAAAGAGCAGACAGGAAATCATAAGAAAGCTGCTGCAGCTTTAAAGAATTGCAGACAGATGTTAATCTTGTGCTTAGTTCAATGCCACTACACAGTCACAGTGCTTTTGTTTGGCTCTGGTTTTGCCATGATGCTTTCCTGAATATATTGCAACAAAATTTATTTTAACGGCAAATATCAAACACAGACATCATAATACCCTGATTTTATAAGAAATTATAATCACAGGATATGCAGAGCAACCTTTTGATCTATACATAGAAAACTTTTTGGAGAAGGTAAAAAAAGAATGAGTATAAGTGATGTAAGTTAAGTACATTATTATACACTTTAATTATACAGACTTTGGATATTTTAAAATTATTATTTTCTCCAGAGAACCAGATTGCACAGTTATTAGGCTATCAGCATCTTTATTTTAAATAAGCTTCTAACAAAAATTAAATCAGATCACATTTAATTTTAGAAAAAACAATGTGAAACAATAATAACTAATTAGAAGTGTCACTAAAAACACAGAACAATTGCATGCCACCAGACTTGAAATTCTAGACCTAGAAAACCTTGAATTACGCCATCTTCGGTCTGATCTAAGTATGGTATATAAAATCATACATTGCAATGACTTACCTGTCAATGAATACTTCAGCTTCAACCATAACAACATAAGAGCACACAATAGATACAAACTCAAGGTTAACCGCACCAAACTTGATTGCAGGAAACACGACTTCTGCAACAGAGTTGTCAATGTCTGAAATATTCTACCTGACTCTGTGGTTTCTTCCCCAAACCCCAAAAACTTTAACTTTAGACTGTCTACTATTGACCTCATCCCTTTCCTAAGAGATCTGTAGGGGGAATGCATAAGCGCACCAACGAGCCTACCATCCCTGTCCTATGGTTTCTTTTATTTTTCTTATATGTACCCATTTCATGTATTCATAACTATGTATATACTTATACCTATTATTTTGTAAGCGATTGACAAATCAAATAAATAAATAAATAAAAAATAAAAGTTTCCTGAGGTTGAAAAATTCCTGCTGCAATTACACTGCATGCTTCCCTGACATTTAAAGAAAAACTATCTACAATTATGTGCTGCTTTTTATTTATACTGCAGGTGGGGAAAATATCTAATAATCTATTTCATTCTTTAAGTAAATGTCTGCTTTCACGAGAAAAAGATATATGAAATTTGTCAGGATCTTGGAATTGTTATTTTAAGATACAGTAACTCTTCTCTTTATTCTCTTTATCAGATTATTGAGTTACGGGAATTTCTTTTCTACTTTTTGTTATCTCTGATGTAGCTTATGTTGTGCTTCAATCATGGTGCCCTGCTTATTAATTATATATAATGGTGGCCTTTAAAAATATCTTCTATTCAACAGGGACAAATATATATCATACAAGGAGGAAAGTAGAAAAAAAGTGAGATATATTGCGTAATCAAGACTTCCTAGTCTATGAAATTCATTTCAAATGCTCTCTTTATAATCCTACCTTGAAAACCCATTTCATTTTAAAGAGCTGTAAAGGAAAGTCATGGCTAAATTCAAGGATGCTTATTGCAGCAGGTCTTAAAATAATCCTTCTGGCTTCCTTCTTTCCATGTTATTTCAGAGAAAAGGGCAAAAAAATAAAATCACTAGATAACAATTTGACCTTACGTTAAATCATAGAAATAGTAAAACATAGTCTAGGAAACAGATGGCCAAAAAATGGCAGGCAATGGGAAACAGAAACCTATTAATACAAGATATTACAAAACTTGATTTTTTTCAATTGACCTCAATCTTTTAGAATTCAGTCTCAAGTCCATCATTTGGGACAGAAATAGATCTTCCCCTCTCATCTTAACTCTGTAACCCTCTTGTGCAGCATTTTTCTAAGATCAGCAGTACTGTCCCAAGCACCTTAGCTGATAGCTAGGCAGACAAGCCTATAAGTCATACCAGCACCTCACAATGAATTGCTGTAAGGATTCCTTCGAGACATAGTTGTAGAGGGGCAAGAATCATTCCAGAGAACTACTGATTTAGGAACAATAACATTGTTCTGTATGGTTGGTTGGTTGCTTAATCCAATTCACTGTTTGATCCTGTTAACAGTAAACATCCAATTTACAACCATTTATGAAGTGATCGTTGTAAACTTTAATGGCATTGAAAAAAGTGTTTCTCACACTTATGATCACTGCAGTATCCCAGGGGTCATATCACCAAAATTAGTAACTTGCATGTTAATTATAATGTCCTGGGATCATGTGATCCCTATTTTTGAGCATTCCAGCTGTCTTCCAACAAGTAAAGGCCGGTAAGCTGGATTCACTTAATGAATGCATGATTCACTTAACAATTGCAGTGATTCATTTATCAACCATAGCAAATCAGATGCAGTTCACTTAATTGCCTTGCTTAGCAATGGAGGTGTGAGTGTAAGTCAAGGACTGCCTGTATTGTTAGAAACAGCTACTCCACTTCTAATGATGGAACTAGCCCTGTTCAATGTCAGGCAACTGTTTAAAACCAGGCATGATTTTGAGAGTTATCTTTAACAAGATCTGTGGAAAGAGTGAGATGGAGTTAGAGGAACTCTAGCAATTAACCTGTTCTCTCCATAGGCATACTTTAATTTTGTTTCTAATAATGTTTCTATGAGCTGGTTGGTCTCTTTACCTATGATGGAATTTCAGCAATTTGTCCCAAAGATCCAGTTCAAAATCAACTAGACTTTCTTGGGTTTTTTCTCTTGAAAACATTTTGCTTCTCATCTAAGAAGTTTCTTCAATTCAGAATTGAAGACACTTCTTGGATGAGAAGTAGAACATTTTCAAGGAAAAAAAACCAGGAAGTCCAAACAGGAAAGTCATTTTGAACAGGATTTGGAATAATTCTGACCTGGATGACTGAAAATCCCCCTAGACGTTCAGCAATTTGTTTATCTAAAGTTTCCTGATCTTTATCTATCTTAGAACCAATCTACATTGTGTAGGGTTAACAAACCGTGTTTAATTTTACTTACATTCCTATTTTTCCTGATTTTAAATCAAATATATAGCAAGTAAACTGTGTCTTGCCTCAGACACATACAGAGTAATTGAATCCCAGTTATTGAACCATAGGAAAAATATATTTCAACTCAGTATGCTGGCAAGTTCTAGCATAATATAATTTTACGTAGACGAAGTATATGTTTTTTTAAAAACATGGGATCAGAGATCCTTCTCATCCTGAACTAAAATATGGGCTGAAATGGGAATGATTTTTCATAAACAAGCTTATTGTTGCAAATGTTAATCCATAGACTTAAGGCACGAAAAAATATGGAACTCAGTTATTGATGTAAAATGTTGACAGTAACTGTTCTAATGACAAGACATTGTGCAGAGAATGGATTTCAGAAAGGAAGACATGATAATTATATTCATTAGTGTTTAATCTTTTGCAAGCAACTTGCTGCAAAACAGGAATCTCATAATACACAAAGTTACAGGTTACATTTCTGTCCATTGTCTAAGAAAGTATTCCTTTTTGAGCATACACTAAAAAAATAAAGATATCCATAAAACATTATTTATTTTTTATGAATCAAATATCTGCACAGTTATATTTTCCTTTAAATGATATTCAGATAAGAAATTACAAGAATAGGAGAACGGCTGCAAATCACAACAGGGGAATGTTCAAACATTACTGTCAACTGGTGAAGCTTTCCTGATCTGCTCCTGAGTTGCCATAGGCTGGTGGATGAGAAATCGCACCTCGTAGCTGCCCTGAGGAATTCACACCTCAGTCAAAACGAAACACACCCTAGCTGCCCGAAGTGAAGACCATCTCCTTGGAAACCTGTGGCCAGAGGGAGTGACTTCTACGACCTGTGAAATTGCTTCATTGGGGAATGTTTATTTATTTATTTATTTTGTCAAACAATTATTAGATAACAGGTATAAATATAAACATGGTTATAAATACATGAAATGGATACGAATAAGAAAAACAAAAGAAACAATAGGACACTTATGGTGCACTTATGCACGCCCCCTACAGACCTCTTAGGAAAGGGGTGAGGTCAATAGTAGAAGTTGAAGATTTTGGGGTTTGGGGAAGAGTCAGGTAGAGTATTCCAGACATTGACTACTCTGTTGCTGAAGTCGTATTTCCTGCAATCAAGTTTGGTGCGGTTTATCTTTAGTTTATATCTATTTTGTGCTCTTGTATTGTTTTGGTTAAAGCTGAAGTATTCATTGATAGGTAGGATATTGCTATATATAATTTTATGTACTATATTTAGATGTGACTGGTGACACGTCCTGGGGGAAGAGGTCAACAGGGTCAGAAGCAAGGCATGAACTGGGTGAAGTCAGAGCTGGCTTCACTTAGTTCGTGCCAGTTCTTGCTAAATGGCTTGAGGCTCCTGCTTTCATTAGGGCATTGGTTGGAATTATGACACATTACACTAAAGCATGAATTGTCAAATGTTTTGGCTTAGTAAACTTAGTTAGAACATTGAGATCCTTTCATGTGAGAGTATTAGCAGTCACAAATTACTTGTTTGCTAACAGCAAAATCCAGTATATTTTGGGCTCTATTTGGTGTTCTGTTGATGGCATCGTGAGGGTATTTATTTATTTACAAGGTTTAGTGGTTGTTTCTTAATATGCGAGAATAACCCCTTTCAGAAAGTAAAGGGCAAAAAGTTGGAGAGCCAATTAAATTAGTGATTAAGGTGCTCACTTAGAAATAGGAAATTGTGAGTTATGGTCCTTCTTATGATCATAACCCTGAAAGCTGGCTGGGTGACTTTGGACCAGATGCTTTCTCTCAACCTGTTGTTGTTGTAGGGAAAATAGGAAGAAAGAATATTATGCATGTATGTTATATACAATGTAAGTATGAATAAGTACTTGTAAAGTAATAGGTAAAATCAAATAAATAAATAAACTTGTACATAAATAGAAAAGATTTTTCTATTTTAATTGTTGAATAACTTTGTAATCAATCTTGAGACTGATTTGGCAGACACATCTTTGGAAGTAAATTTAACAGACAGGAAGACTCATTTGGACAATATTCCAACTCCTGACCCATAAAAGTGACAGTTTTACAAAAACATATTAAAAACAAATGAAGTTTTAATAAAATCCTGTTGTTTAGATTCATTTTTAAATAATATATTTAGAGATCTCTAAACCTTTGTTATTTTGTAATTATTATAAGGTATCTGTTGTAAATGAAGTAGATCTTGAAAAGAAATAAAAATTGAATTGATTTATGTTGTGTTAGCACTTACTTTTTTAACTCTAGTTTATACTGGATTTAACTCTAGGTTATTCTTTGGCCAGAAGGAAAGATTCGCTGGAGAAGAGCCTAATGCTAGGAACGATTGAAAGAAAAAGAAGGGGATGGCAGAGAATAAGGTGGCTGGATGGAGTCACTGAAGCAGTCGGTGTAAGGTTAAATGGATTTTGGGGGATGGTAGAGGACAGGAAGGCCTGGAGGAATATTGTCCATGGGGTCGCGATGGGTCGGACTAGACTTCACTACTAACAACAACAAATATTGAATTCCTCACCAGTTTCCATGAGTGGATAAAAAGTTGAATGCATCTCAAATTGTAGATTTCTTGGCATTAATGCACTACAGTGAAATTTGATCTGTTTAATGCATTGTTTTAATGCTACTTAACAATATTCCTGTTGGCTGGGTAGACTCCTAATTTGCAAAAGGCAAGGAGAAATGATAGACAAAAAACAACTTGCATAATCATTCTTAACATGCAAGACTTATTGAATGAGATAAATTGTCATGTTTTGGTTCTGCCATCCATTTGTTCTTGCTACATGAGTTTCTATTATCATTCAAAAGGGAGTTAACCGGAAATTAAAATCACACACACACATACACTCCATACGCACACATTCTGAATCATGTATTACTAATTAATGTTTAACTCTTTTAGTATTAACATCTTGTAAAACATATCCATCTCTTACATCATTCATCATCAAATGTGCTTTTTAATCACAGTATGGTGGATTTTTCTTTTTGATTCCTAGTTTAAACTATTTACACTATGGATTGGAGTCAGACTTTAGAAAAGATCCCTTATAATATAGAATTTAAGAATTTAAGTAGTGAATACTAATGTAAGTCATACTAATGTCTATCTGTTTATGCTTCCATTTATTTATGTTCTTCAACACAACTTCATTTTTAGACCTTTTCACTTGCAATTGCTGTTAAAATCTCTTCAGAGAATTACCATCTTGAAAAGGTAGAGGGTTTAGTAATTCAGCAATCCTGAAATAGTAGCAGGCACATAAGTTCCTGATAGGGTCACTCTAAATAATAAATTCAAAGGGGGAGGAATGAAACTGAAAATAATCCATAGTGAAGTGAAGAAACATAGAATACTTCAGTCTCTATGTATGTATATATGATGTACATAAGATTCTGGCTTATGATCTAATATTAGCTATTTTAATTCATTTCATTTTTGCAACTGCCTGGATTAGTCCTTGTGGTTTCCTTGGCAAACTTTTTCACAAGAGATTTAACACCATTTCCTTCCTAAGGCTGAGGGAGAATAGCTTTGTCCCTAAAGTGGAACTAGAACTCACAGTCTCCCATTTCTAGCCTGATATCATAAAGATACATATACCAAATTGGTTCAAAATCTCATTCAACAATGTGGTCAAGTCATATATCAGTGCAGAAAAAAAGTTATTGAAAAAAGGAAGGAAGAAGATACAGATTTGAAAAACCTTGGTAGGTTCCAATTAAGGTATTCAAAATTAGAAATAATTCCTTCACTTTAAAAATAAATACATTGTACTTTAAGTTTGGCATAAGCAGAGGACTACATCCTAATATTGCACAGTTTATTGTACAAATCAGTTGCTTTTGTTCTCCCTTATGTTTCTCCATCGTCTAACAAAACACTTTTCAAAATCTTTTAAATAAATATAACTTTCAAGTAGATGATTTTGATAAACTGAAATTTCATTCTGTCATTTCACATTATTCCCATATCATTTTGCTGAATGTTCAGATAAAATGGCATATCTCACCTGTTTAACCAGGCTTTTGTATGAAGTCTTTGGTGTTTGAGGACTATTTTTAGCCACAAATGTTCCATAAAAATTATATATAAAAAGCTGTCAGCCCTAATGCTTGAAGTTTTAAAAAATATTCTAGTTAGCTTTGTTTTTCTCTTTTCTCAAAACTTGGCAGACCACAACAATTTCAGTATCTTCCATTCCAATAGATTACTTGCAAAGATTGATATAATTATCAATGTGCAATGTCCCATATTATTTTATCCACTCCATCCTGGCACACTGAATAACTTTTCTTCCTAGTTTTTCAAGGATAAAAAGTAGTTAGATTTCATAAAGGCAGGGGTGGGATTCTACCAGTTTGCACCTATTTGCTAGAACCAGTTGTTAACATTCTAAGCAGTTCAGAGAACTGGTTGTTAGAAGAAATTACTGGCCTAATCCTGTAAGAAAGGTAGGAAGGAAACATTCTGGTGTTGCTTACAGAAACTGCCTCTCCATTAACCCTTATTACATTCTTGGCAGGACTAGTCTTTCTGTCTCAGGAACGTCTCTGGAGTTGTTTGTCCCTCCTTTGCTGGTACTTTGTGTGGAGTGACCATTCAAAGTTACAATGGCACTGAAAAAAGTGACTTATGACCCTTTTTCACACTTACGACTATTGCAGCATCCCACAGACATGAGAGGCCACGCGAGGAGATGAGTGCTTCGATGTGAGTGATATTGAGTTGGCCGCACCCAGACAATAACACAACCACCAAGCCATGTCCACCCAGTCACATGACCACCAAGCCACACTCACCACCTAAGCCACACCCACAGAACCGATTGTTAAAAATTTGAATCCCACCCCTGCATAAAAGAGTTTCTTTTTTCTTAAATTAAAAAAAGCTGTACATGTGGCTGATGGAAAGACAGAGAAAAGGGTACCACCACTCAATGAATTAAAGGGTGAAAAAAGAAAGAAATATTAGGAGTACCTGTTTCCTTTCTTTCTTTTTGCTTTCTTTCTCATTCTGCTCTATTCCTGGCATACCCCTGGCATGGAGAAAAAAATATTTCATGCTTTGGAATGAAAAACAATGTATTTGTTGATACCTTACATGTTAGTCTTGGAACTTGGACTTTGATTAAATATCATTTTTTTTAAACAGGTATAAAAGTTGCTTGGTTCTGCCTAGTACTGTAAATTAAAGAATGATTGCAACAGTGGTATGAATTTCTGCTTACTGTTTTCCTGGTCGACCTTTCTTGGGGATTGATATAATGAAGAAAGAACTATTACTTTTCTTCCTCCTCAGGGTAACATATTATGAAACATTTGGAATGTATGACAAACATGAGGAAGTTGCTCCAGGAAAAAAAACTGAACCTTTTGACTGTTTAATAATGTTTAACATCTAACTCATGAGATATGGGCAAGAAATGCAAAAATTCACAAGTTGGCAAGTTGACTATCAATCTATTGCACTTAGACATATAATTTTATTAAGAATTTTGATTATAATAAAAAATAAACTAAGATAATAGTATAATATCTATATTAATAGTAATATCTAATTAGGTATTAGATTATGGAAAAGAAAATATAAATAAGTGAGTTCCAATCTTCTTTACAATAAGGATAAACAAATTTAGTGACTCTCTACCTGTGTAAGATTAACAGACAATTATATCTTCATCCTATATGCCATTTCTTCTGTAGAGACAAAACTATTCTCTTTACCTGCTTTTGATATCATCATGCTGTTGATAGATAAAATGTCCAGCTTTAAATAATGAAATTACTTACTTTACTATATCTTCCAAAATCTAAAACATATATATTTTCTACAAAAACCTATTTTTAATATATAATTAATGCAAAAATCTTTTTGTAAAAGTTTTGATACTTCAAATTTATCTGGATTCTTAGTCTATTTATAAATTTCTATAATCAAAATCTTATCCAGGTTTTGATGTTTTGCTTAGTTCTTAATTAATAATTAAGTTTTCTTTTGTTCAGAATTGAAGATAAACTCACCCAATGAATTCTTCTTGTCCTAATGTCTCTAATACCTTTAAAACCAATAATAGGAAATTTTTGCAAGTGAGAGAAAGCAGGGTTTGAGAACTTAGTGTCCTTTAAAAGACTGCCACAATTGTGAGCAAAATGGATGATCAATTCTATTGTTTCCCAGTACTCAACCCATTGAAAACCATTGTCCTGGCATCTCATCACAAGAACTAGCCATCTGGAGTTCATGTGTGTTATTTCCTGTTCTCTTTTTATCAGGAGAGATTCCAAGGAACCAGTTTACTCAACTGCTCCTTGATAGATGATGAAGCCATCAAGCCCACTTTCGCAGAGTCGTTGTCAGTTCACCATACCTCCCCAGAAGTCAGAGATAAATTATTTCTATCCTACAGAACTATTGTCATTTGCATTTGTGGTAATGAAATATGAACTTTTCATTTTTTCTCTCTCTCTTTTGGCCTAATTTTTTTGGAGTTCACTCACAATGTTCTTTAAAGTGTAATAGATACCTAGATTAACATTGTCACTTCATTGAGCTCTTCTAATATTTCAGCATGACAGCTTCATTTTGTTTTCAATATCCATAAGTTTAATTCAGTGATGTTATGTTTAAAGTGCAAGTTCCCAAAATTTTGTGTTTTGTACCTATTCGTATTTTATGTATGTATTTTATTATAAAGCTATAATTATGATTCAATTTCTGGCAAAACCAATATAGGAACCTAAATTACAAAGATAGTAACTTGATCTTTTTAGTAACCTGATCTTTTTTAAATTTAAAAAAAAATGTAAAGGAAAGTGTTTTAATACAATTACGGTTACCAAAATCAGAAAAGGACAACTTTTTTTTACTTCTGTAATAATTTTCAAGGAATATAGTAATGTTCTTTTTCCTGCAATCCTACTAATTATTTAAAAAGAAACGAATATGTACTAATAACAGAGGCCGATGGAAGTGATGCTATTAGGATATATTGAGGATGCTCTGAAATTTCTTTGTACTTAACAAAAGAGGGTGAAGAAATTTTGAGCAAGATTATGTTAAATCCAGAAAGCTAAATTGGTGATAGCATTCAGCCTCAGGGCTATGAGTTTGCCATACTTCCTCAGAAGTGTCAGCCTTCAAGATTTTCTTCCTTTGCTTCTCTTCCTTTGCTTTGCATCTTTCGGCTGTCATAAGTAACGGTGGGAGGGAGAGGGCTATGGTTATGGGAAGTGAGCTGGAGAGGTTACAAAACAAAATTGTATAAGTTGAGGGGGTTAGGGTTAGGTTTCTATGCTATGCACAGCTGCAACTCTTTATCAAAATATGTCAAGGTCAATGGACAGAGGCCTCATCACCACCTGAAGATGCCCACATGATGCTATCCACAACTTTTAACTGGCTGAAACAATTGAACTATTGGGGGTGGGAACATTGCTATCACTTTGTATATGTGATTTGCACGCTCATTTTCTCAGATTCAGAATTCTTTTGTTGCTACCATTTGATTTCCAGTAAAAGATATCTTTTCTCTAACTAATAGAGTCTAAGTATTTCTTTCTTGGATTTTGAATGGAGCACCAGCTGACAAGAAGTCTTTCTGACTTCTTGTCAGCTGTATTGTCTCTTGTACTGAACTTTACAAGTACTACAAAGCCCTATAAAGCTGTTTCAAGGGGTGGGATTCTACAGGTTCAGCCCGGTTCGGGAGAACTGGCTCTAAAGATCAGCTGGGAATGAACCGGTTCGCTCCAATGATCAGCTGTTGGGCCCACCTGCCCAGCCCAGTTCTAGTCTGTGCTTTATTTCCAGGTTTTCCAGATCAGCTATTTCCTGCGGCACAGCCGATTGTCACACATCAGCTGTTTTACACACAGGGATTGCAGCAGAAGTTGAGTTGCAAACACTGCATGCATTCATCAAACCGATTATTACACCAGTTGAATCCCACCCCTGGCTATTGCGTATGACAGATGTCCTGAAGTTGGAAATACTATGATCTGTAAGGAATGCTAATATTATTCCGGTTATACATATTTACATAATGCACCTGCATTGAGTTATATCTCAAAAAAAAGTGCTTGGGTTGACTTGTGCATTCATTAGAGGAAAATCACTTGCATAATAAAATAAAAATATGGAAATGTCATATGCCAATTTTATATATACTAATATAATTAGTTGTCCCCCCAAAAAAATCAATCAACAAGGCAATTAGGAACAGCAGCAATCTGAGAGACAGCACAGCAAGCACAAACTTTCCTGTGAAACAAATTCCCCGGTCATGACAGCTTATAGAGATTTTGATATATGAATATGAATATTAAGGGACAGTGAAAAACAAAATTAGAAAGCCCATGGTGTAAGAAATTATATGCCATAACAGAACAGTTGTTATGGTTTTTAGGTTAACTTTGTCGATCATTGTACTCACTTTTTATTCTTTGCTGTACTGACAAATGGCAAAAGGATTTTTGCAGCTGAGATTTTACTGAATTCTCTTTAAGTTTGTAAATAATATGTCAGTGTTGATCCAAGCTAGGAAAGAACCACAATGAATGATTGAGAGAACTAATATGTTCAGTCTAACAATGAGAAGGACTAAGGCTGACATGATAGTCTTCTAATAATTGAGGGACTATAACAGAAAAGGGTATCGACTTATTCTCCAAAGCATCTGAGGACTGGATAAGAAGTGATGAATGAAAGTTTATTGGAGGGAGATTCAACCTAAAATTAAGGAAATTTTTAATTGATTAAAACAATTAATCAGTAGAATGGCTTACTTCTGGAAAATGTGAATGCTCTGTCATTGGAGGTTTTTTTTAAAAAGAGACTGGACTGCCATTTGTCTAGAATGGTACAGGATCTTGTGCATGAGTAAGGACCTGAAGATCTCCAAGGTCCATTTCACCCCTATTACTACATGTTCTTCAAGATGGTTTCTGGATATTTCATGCAAAAATGCCAACTGGTCTGTCAATTGAATTTTATTCAGCACTGATATTAGACTGGCATCTGCTCCATCACCAAGAGATCTCCAATGGGCAAGAAAGTTTGCCTGGAATGCAAAATTCTGCTCTCCACAGAGGTGAACTATTCAGTAGGTTGTACTTCCACATATTCAGCAATGGCTGAATTTTCTTAAAGTGCCAAAAGTTTTTCTAGTTTATGCTTTCTAGACAGGTGTATCCTGAAGGCAAGTAAAGCAAGGAATCCATACCACACTCACTAGCAATGATGACATTATTTAGTCAGGTAATGAAACATCTGCAAACCATCAACCAATTCGGAGAGCACCAATTCAGTCCTGAAGTATTATATTTTCTTTTAATATAATAATTAAATACATAAATTCAATAAACAATAAATAAAATATTGCATTAAATTGTAAACATACATCCCATTTCATCCAGTGTAATTAATCTGCATTTGTAGCATAAACATTTAAATTCCTTTATAAGTATCACTTCAGATTATTCCCAAACTTATATAGTTGAAAAGATGGCAAGCAAGAATAACATTTTATTTCACTATTAACTTTAGTAATATATCACTAGAGATGTGCTATGTTCCTTCCTGCTTCAAATGCTCTACTATCATCCCAGTGCCCAAGAAGCCCTCCATCAGGGAACTGAAAGACTACAGACCAGTTGCTCTAACATCTGTAGTTATGAAAATCTTTAAAGGCTTGTGCTTTCCCACCTGAAAACCATCAAGGATTTGCTGTTAGATCCCATGCAGTTTGCATACCGAGCAAATACATTGACAGATGATCCCTGTTAACATGGCTCTACATTACATCCTACAACACCTTGAATCTCTAAATATCTACACAAGGGTTCTCTTTGTAGACTTCAGTTCAGCATTCAATACCATCATTCCAGACATTCTTCTACGTAAATTAAACCAACTAGTGGTACCTGAACACACTTGAAAGTGGATCATAAGCTTCCTAACAGACAGGAAGCAGCAGGTGAAGCTAGGCAGAATCACATCCAATACCTGTACAATCAGCAAGGCTCTGTGCTTTTTCCACTTCTCTTCTCCCTATATACCAATGACTGCATCTCAAATGATCCATCTGTTAAAATACTGAAGTTTGCTGACGACACAACAGTGATTGGTCTCATTCGAGACAATGACAAATCCGCATACAGACAGGAGGTTATACAACTTGCCTTGTGGTGTAACTGGAACAATCTGGAACTGAATACACTCAAAACTGTAGAAATGGTGGTATACTTTAGAAGAAACCCTCCCATACTACCACCTCTTACAATACTAGACAACACAGTATCAATAGTAGAGACCTTCAAAATTCTAGGTTCTACTATATCACATGACCTAAAATGGACACCTAACATCAAAAACGTCCTCAAAAAAGCACAGCAAAGAATGTTCTTTCTGCACCAACCAGAAACTCAAACTGCCCAAGGAGCTGCTGATACTGTTCTACAGAGGAATCATTGAGTCTATCATCTGCACCTCTATAACTGTCTGGTTTGGTTCTGCAACCTAGCAAGACAGACACAGACTTCAAAGAGTAATTAGGACTGCAGAAAAAACAATTACTACCAACCTGCCTTCAATCGAAGACTTCACGATTCAAAAAGAGGGCTGTGAAAATATTTAGAGCACTCACATCCCGGACATAAACTGTTTCAACTCCTTCCCCACATTATAGAGCATTGTACACCAGAACAACTAGATACAAGAACAGTTTTTTCCTGAAAGCCATCACTCTGCTAAACAAATAATTCCCTCAACCCTGTTCAACTATTACAAAATCTGCACTACTATTACTGTTAATCTTGTCATCACTCCTTATCACCCATTCCCTCCCACTTGTGACTGTATGATTGTAACTTTGTCACTTGTATACTTATAAATTACATTGACTGTTTCCTAGTATGGTTTGATTGTTTATTGTACCCTATGACTATCATTCAGTGTTGTATGTTATGATTCTTGATTCTTAATGAATGTACCTTTTCTTTATGTATACTGAGAGTATTTACACCAAGACAAATTCCTTGTGTGTCCAATCACGCTTGGCCAATAAAGTATTCTGTTCTATTCTATTCTATTCTATTCTATTCTAGTAATGTATGTACTGTTTACTTCTAGTAATATTAAATATTTGCTATAATATTTTATTATAATAATTAATATTACCTTTAAGTAGTTTGGGTTGTATTCTTTTACAAACTGTCACTATCATGGCACTATCACTACCACTGAACCTCTTTCTTTCCAAGAAAACTATTCCTTCTGTATTTATTAATTATGCCAAACCTGTGTATTGAAGTCTAATGGCATCATGCTTTCTTCCTAGTTAAAACAAAAAAAGGAAAGTTTCCTTTTACCAAGTGGGAGGCAGTAATTTGAATTGATATTTTAGTCAGAGGAGCTGACATCAACGTTCAAAGTGAGCATACTGAAAGTCCTGTGCATATAAAATACAAAGTACTTAAAGATCTAGGTTCATAGGATAAAACTTCAAAGCATTATGCAAATGAGAAGTCAGTGCTTTAGCTTTAGAGAATATAAAGTTTTTCAAGCTATCTCCCTCCCTACCTCACCTCATTGACATCAAACCTTCAGTTAATTCAAGAGAAAAAAAACACCTATAGACTTCAATAAAATGTAATTTTGTTGCTTATATCATTTAACATAGCCCATATTTCAAATAATTTGTTAGCAAAAAGGTTGTTGCATATATTTTCAAGAATTTGTCTAAGTTTACCATTGAAAAAAATAAATTTTAATGAAGATATCAAGTATCATCTAACATAAAAACATTTTTTTTTCAAACCTGTGGAGCTCAATGCAATTCAGTGAAATCAACTTTGAATTAATAAAATCCATTAGAAAATTAATGATGGATCTAGAAAAAAACTCTATGCTGTGGATTGCCTCTGTGCAAGATTCTACAGATTTAACCATGATCTTTTACAGGATATTTCCATTCATGGCTACATATTTTCTGATATTTGTTTGCAAGCAATCCTTGAAATGTTTATTCTTCACTGAACTATTTTAGCATACTAAAACATATAGCATATTAGCATACATCCTGGATTCACAATTTCTAGCTTGATACCTAATTAGTTTTCTTTAGGGTACCATACTTCTTTTATTTATTATTAAAATTTATATATTTCTGCAATGTTCCAGGACTGATGATCTTCCTCTATCATGTATTCATTGCAGAATACCTTATGCCACCAGACTCGAAATTCTAGATCTAGAAAACCTAAAACTATGCCGCCTTCAGTCCGATAAGTATAGTATATAAAATCATACATTGCAATGTCCTACCTGTCAATTAATACTTCAGCTTCAACCATAACAACACAAGAACAAACAATAGATACAACTCAAGGTTAATTGCACCAAACTTGATTGCAGGAAATGCAAAATCAGCAACAGAGTGATCAATGTCTGGAATACTCTACCTGACTCTGTGGTTTCTTCCCCAAACCCCAAAAACTTTAACCTTAGACTGTCTACTATTGACCTCACCCCTTTCCTAAGAGGTCTGTAGGGGGCTTGTATAAGCGCACCAACGTGCCTATCATCCCTGTCCTATTGTTTCTTTTATATTTTATTTTTCTTATATGTATCCATGTATTCATAACTATGTTTTACTTATACCTATTATCTTGTAAGCAATTGACAAATAAAATAAATAAACAAACAAACAAATAAATGAATGAATCCATGAATTCTTGAATATATCACTATGATAATAATAGCAGCATCAGGAACAATATAATGATATCTTAGCAAATTAGGATTCTATGCTCAAATAGTAGGTTTGTTATTATTTTATAGACAGGCAAATAGATATAAAAATTCTGATTTTGAGTTTGTAGGAATACTTTCAGAAGAATTAAAAAAAAATATGATTGTAGCTTCTGCCTCGTTAATAATCCCAGTTCTACAACACTTTTAGAAAAGTTTCGATGATGAAACTACCAAGGCTTTGCTGGCCATATATAGCCTGGGGTTCAGATTATCTATTCCTGTGATCATATAATAGTTGCATGGTATAGGGAAGGACACTGATAAAAAACGTTCAGTTTAGCTAGTTTTTATTCATTTATTTGTTAAATTTATTTGCTGCCTATATTCTCATGGCTTACTCTAAATTGCTTACAACAATAAAAAAGAAGAAATTAAAAGAGTGTAAGCCAATCAGAAATAAAATACTTGAACAATGAAATAAACAATGAAAAAGAACACAATGAGAATATATTGATATCATAACCAAAAGAATGGATCCTATCAGACTCCTGTAGACGAATAGGAGGGTAAGGGTAGTTTTTATTCTAGAATGTAGGATGCTCCAAGGGGCAGGCACAGTATCAGAGAACACTCTTCTTATGGATTCCGAAAATCTCTTAATTTCTGTTAGGAATGGCCTGGTATCTAATAATTATACTTTGGATTTCTATTGAAGTTTGGATGTATAAAGAAAAATGTTCTAATACTTCAGTGAAACAGAAAAAGTGAATTAGGATTGTAGAGGTTTTCCTTAAGGCACATTTCACATTGCTTAAATGCAGTACAAATACAATACAATATCATAACTTTTTCCTTTGAAATCTAATAGTGTGTCTTTTTTATCATTTTACCTGCTTCCTTGTACATAATGTATCCCAGGCCTTGACAATACAAGGGGGAAGCAGATTTTGTTCTAAAAGTATGTGTCTTTACTTTCTTCAATATAAATAACTGTCTGTCAATTTTCCAGTTAGTAAAAAAAATGCATCTTTTTATATTTGCAATGTCCATCATCCCCCTTGGAGTGGAAGATAGATATTTTTTTCAAAAATGATAGCCAGCACAGGGGACATGTTAGCCCAGATTTTATTTGAGGTGACAATACACTTCCAAGAGATCTTCCTCACTAAAAGTGTATTTGACACTTGTCACAATAAGCATAAAACAATCTGACTTTGAAAATACAACAATATAAGAAGCTATCTTGTACCGAAAAATCCAGCACTCCACAAAGCGGAATCCTTGGTGGTCCCTGAGCTTTGTGGTTTCAGCAATGAGGACAAACCCATCCAAACATTCAGTTCAGCTAGTTTTTCTTAGCACTTCTAGCACTTACGATGTTACCTATTATAGTATTGAAATGCCTGCATGAAAACAAACCAGACCTGCAACTGTTCTGTGCTATATCAAACACTGCACAGATACTATCACTGTGGATAAATGTATTAGGATCTATCCCAATCAGAAATCCTGGATGATCAAGGAAGTCCAGCGCCTCTTGCATGACAGGACCAAGGCCTTTAGGTCCGGTGATGGGGCAAGATACAGTGTTGCCAGATATTTGGAAGGTCAAGACTGATTATAAGAGGATAATTTTTATAGCAATAACATGAGGCAGGTGTGGCGAAGAATTCAACACATTACAAACCACCAACTGACCAATGTCATCCCTGCTGAGGGGGATTCTTCATTGGCCGAGAAACTGAATCATTTCTTTGCTCACCTTGAAGTGGAGACATCAGAGACAGCTAAAATACAACCACCAGCAAATGTAGCCCCCACCTCATTGTGGAGGAACAGGAGGTGAAGAGCATTCTGAGGGCTGTGGACCCTAGAAACGCTGCCGGTTCTGACAGTATCTCAGGCTGAGTGCTTAAAGACTATGCTGATCAGTTGGTTGGAGTCTTTACCAGGATCTTCAAGCGGTCTTTATCCCAGTCCACTATTCCATCTTGTTTAAAGGCTTCCACCATTGTTCCATTGCCAAACAAGTTCTCTATCAATAACTTCAATGATTACAGACCAGTGGCACTCACTCCTATCATCATGAAGTGCTTTGAGAAATTGTTGTGCCGGCACATCATTTCTGGTCTTCCGCATACATTTGATAAACACCAGTTTGCATGCAAAGAAATAGGTCTACAGAGGACACTATAGCCATCACTCTTCACACTGCTCTGACTCATTTAGAACAACAGGGGGGTGGCTATGTGAGGATGCTTTTTGTAGATTTTAGTTCTGCATTTAACACAATTCCTCCACATAGACTAGTGTCTAAACTTCTGGACCTTGGACTTTGTTATTCAATCTGCCTTTGGATTATGAATTTCCTGTCTGGCCACTCACAGAGGGTCAGATTAGGTAATCATATCTCTTCAGCCCTTATTCTTAACACTAGTACACCACAAGGTTGCGTGTTGAGTCCCTTACTCTATACTCTTTATGTGCATGACTGCATTCTCACTCACGCTAGAAATACTGTTGCTAAATTTGCAGGTGATACAACAGTGGTGGGAATTATCTCCAGGGGGATGAGTCTGCCAATCAAGATGAGGTGGACCGGTTGCTTTCATGATGTGGAGACAATAACTTGGTCCTCAACACCAATAAGACCAAGGAGCTTATAGTGGACTATAGAAGGAACAAATCAGACATACAGCTCTTGCTTATCAATGGAGAGTGAATGAAGCAAGTGGTCAGTTTTAAGTTTCTTGGTGTTATCATAAAAGAAGACCTGATCTGGGGTGCTCACATTGCAGCCCTGGTCAACAGGACCCAGTAGAGATTATACTACCTGAGACTTCTCAGGAAACAACTGAATGAAAAACTGCTGGTGACCTTCTACCGCTGCACCATAGAGAGTATTTTAACTTACTGCACCTGTATGTCAATTGTACAGTGGCAGATAGGAAAGCACTCCAGAGGGTTAATGTCATTGCCTAGAAGATCATTGGTTGCTCTCTCCCCGCTTTGAAAGAGCTTTATAGGTCCCGCTGCCTTAAGAAACTTCAAAACATTCTCAAAGATCCATCTCATCCTGGGAACCTTTTTTTTGAACTATTACCATCTGCCAGATGGTACAGAATAATAAAAACAAGGACAAATAGGCTGAAAAACAGCTTCTATCCCAGGGCAGCAACTCTTTTGAATTCTGCTGTATAGTGCAGTGTTGGTGCGGTGTCAGGGGTTTTCAGTTCAATGTGTGGAGGGTGAAGGATGTGTGTTTGTGTTTATTTTCATGGTCATGAATATGGTGTTTGATTTAGTTGTATGAGGTGCAATGACAATAAACTAAACTAAACAAAACAAACAAGCTCAGAGTCCTTCAGGAATTCCACAGTTCAACCTAGAAGCTCTAGAACTGCATGTGGCTCTTTGGGCCCTCTCCTATGGCTCCCTGTCAGAGAAATGCCCTATTACTTGCCTCTTCTTACAGCCCTTCTTGGTGTTGTGCACACCTCTGCCGCTGGGGAAAGGTGTGATAGTCTCTCTGCCTTGAGATACTGGCTGCGCCGGCTGAAGTCAATGCTCCATGTTGTAATGGGCTCCAGGAGGAGGAGAGGAAGCTGTCGCCCCCATTGTGAAGCATGCTAAGTTTAAGTGGCACTGCAAGAGCAGGCACTGCAAGAGCAGTGAGCAGGCCATGGAGGCAGTTAGAGCAGCAGCAGCAGCTGCAGCCAGCCCAGCCACTGTCTCAAGATGGAGAGAAAAGATGGTTGTCTCCCCATATTCCTCTTGCTGCTTCCATGCCCTGCTCGGTTGAGCTCTTGCAGCACCTTGTGCAGCACACTTAAATTTAGTGCACTTCACAATGGGAGAGATTGCATCCCTTCCTCCTCCTGAAGCCCATTACAATGCAGAGCATCGATTGTAGCCGGCCCAACCAGTGTCTTGGAGCAGAGACAAAGTCATGTGTCTCCCTGGTACGTGCAGCACAAACAAGGGTTGAACAAGAGGCAAGTAGAGGGTGCTTCGGTCCCACTCTGGAATATGGAGCAAGTCTCCATTTTCTGCCATTGCCCTTCCCTTCTCAAGGCAGGCAAGGAGTGACTGGGAGGGGAGGGTGAAGGGCAGCATAGCCAGTGGTTGGTTCAGCCAACAGGGAGCCATAGCAGGGAGATGAAAGAGCTTCATTTATCTGGGAACCTGACTCTTGATTGAAATCATATGGTAAAAAGCACCAAAGAAGAAGAAAGAATAATATCAACAAAAACAAAACCCTCACCTGTTTTTGGAAATGGTTCAAGAGGGAACAAGCACGAGGGTGGAAGAGACAGATTAGAGAGAGAGACAGAGAGAGAGAGAGGGAGGGAGATGAGGGGGAGAGATAGAGGGAGAAAGAGATAAGAGAGAAAAATAGATGATAGAGAAAGAAAGAAAGAAAGAAAGAAAGAAAGAAAGAAGAAAGAAAGAAGAAAGAAAGAAAGAAAGAAAGAAAGAAAGAAAGAAAGAAAGAAAGAAAGAAAGAAAGAAAGAAAGAAAGAGAAAGATGAGATACAGGGAGAAAGAGAGAGATGAGAGAGAGAGGGAAGAAGGAGAAAGAGATGAGAGATGGTGGAGAAAGAGAAATGTGTGTGTGTATGTGTGTGAGAGAGAGAGAGAGAGACAGAGAAAGATGAGGGGGGAGAGAAAGAGACAGAGAAGGAAATGAGAGGGAGAAAAAGAGAGAGTTGAGAGAGAAGGTGGGGAGAGAGACAGAGAGGGAGAAAGAAGGAGATGAGAGAGGGAAGGAGAGAGAGATGAGAAGAGAGAAACACACACACATACACACACGTACCTGTTTCCCAGAGAAAAGAAAACACCGGGAGCCACAAAACCTGGGTAAGCTGGCTGGGAGGTCATGTGACTGGGTGGGAGTAAGTGACATCGAGTTGGCTAAATGGCTCTTTGAGTGTTTAAGTTTTCAGGCCCATGGTATAGTCTAAATTAGTCACAGTGTCTAAGTGCTGACTCTGACTGGTACTTTTCCAGACTATCAGATAGAAGCTTTTCCAGGGTTTGAACAGAAAATCTCTTGCCTGTTACACATGTACTTTGCTGTGAGGAAAAGAACCTTTCAAGTAGGAATTCATTGGAGTGAGAAATGATAATAGCTCAGAATGCCTAATTATCTTCCCAAAGACATCTGCTAGCAATTGCTGGAAATGAGGAATACCATTAAAAAAACCCTATGGTTTGATGCAACACTGTAAAATAATTATTTTGTCCCAGTAGTTTTTGTGTGCAACAAGCTTAATAATGTGACTTTTATAAATTGCAGTTTATAGTAAATGGTCATCTCTGGAGAAACTTGTTATATTTGTAAATCGATGAATCATTTAATGATTTATAAATTGCTGTCACAAACACAATTAAACATTGAGTTCATGGTACAGCACCCCATTAATAGAAACCTTGATTCCTTTTCAAATAATCTTTGTTAAGAGGCAAAAATAGTTCATCTTATCATAGGTTCCAGCTAGAATTTATCAAAGAATAAATCCTTTAGAATCCTTGATCAAAGAGAATACTTATGCTGTAGATTTCCATGGTATTCAAAATTATAATGTTTTAAGTACTTTGACATTTTTACAGCAAACTGAATATAGACTAAAAGACATTTATTTATAAAGTACACATATAATTTAGCTTTTACCATTTAAACATCTCTTGCTGAGAAGCACAACATATAAATTAGGGTGAATAAATGAATCACCCTAATTTCATGAATTGTAGTAAATAATAATAAAATATGAGTAACAAGCCAACATGCATTACATTATCTTGTGTTAGAATTCTTAATTTTAACTATGACATTCAAAGATTAAACTTTCCCTTCCTTATATTTCTTTAAAACCTAATGCCAAATAACTACTTTTTAATTGATAATTCATTAAATCATTACAATATTTTAATAGTAAAGTGAGTCAAACATAACATACTCGACATTTTGATCATTCTCAGTCCCATCTAAGATAAGATTTATTCAGTATCTATGTGGGAATGCTTTTTTTTTAAAGGGAATAATAATCAATTTGCTACTCCTGTGTTTTGGACTTCAGTTTCCAGTTCATATAAATTTTGTCCACCATGATCCAAAGCAAAGGACAGTAGACTCATAGTTCATAACATTTGGAGAATATTACATTGCTTATCTAAGTCCAGTTTAAGTCTAAATTGTCAAAGACCTTCTTTTCATCTAAGAAAATAAATGAGACTTATTTTTCAGTAGCTCGATACCCGTGCTTCGCTACGCAACTATGTGGTCGGGCTTAGTTTTGGGGAAAGAAAATCTGCCTCTGCCTACCAGCATCCATCAAAATTCATCTGGCTAGCGTCCTGTCAGTGTGTGAAAGAGTTGAGGGCTGTTTAGAAACTGAAGCAGTATTTGCTGTGTGAGCAAGGAGACAGCCTGGGGTGCCTTAGCTCAACTGTTCTGTCCTAAAGCTGCTTGGTGCTGTGAAACTAAAAGTGAAACTGAAACTCCTCTCCTGTGTTGTGTTTTGCATTTCTGTTCAGATGGGGAGGGGGAGTAGAACTCCTTAGCACCAGAGCTGTTAATAATAAATACTAATGTTCTGATGGTCATTTCGAAAAATCCTTTCTTAGTGAGCACCTAGAAGCCAAGAGGAACATACATGCCAAATTTCAAGTTTGTAGGCTTTATGGTTCTGGCGATTTTGTAATGATGCATGAGTGGTATTTTGCTTTTATATAGAGAGAAAATTATGTTGCTCCAAATATTCCAATGCTAATACATTTTTCACATTGTTCTGTAATTGTCTGTTAAGTAAATTAGACGTATTATATAAATTATAATAATAATAATTAAATGCTTAATTATCCACAGGTGTCTAAATTGTCCATTAATACATATTTTTCTCTTGTAATAGTATCATTTTCTTTATTTTTCTTTTCATAATTTATATGCTAGACACTTTCTTGTTTATTTACAAATTCAAAGTTTTGTAGCTTTACATAATTCATGTTATTTTAAATTCTCTTATATTTAACATAGATGTATGGTTAAGAAATATGAAGTATAAATAAAATAAATCAAATAATAATAACACAATAAAATAATAACACAATATAATATTGCTAGATATTTCTAGTATGGCCTGGACTATTAAAAGCAACCCATTAAATTAACAAATTTGTTATTTGGAATATATATATATATATAAACCCCATGACAGAATACCATTTCAACTGAGATTAAATATCTAGCATTTCAAGATAGGGTTGGTTATAAAAATGTACGTTTGCTATGAAATGATGATTTTTTGATGAACTTCAAATATAGTTCAATAACAGTAGCAGACTAAGATTATTCTCTTCAACTAAGTTTTCAAATTATTTTCAGATAATGAAAAGATATATAGGCTATTGCTGATTGGATTTATGGCTGTTAAGAATTTTAATGGTGCATCTGTAGTAGGCTTTCTTTCTAATTAAAAAAAAATCCCTGCATACTGTATGTTATTGATTACAAAGGCCTGATTTTCTCTCCCTCCTCCTCCATTATCATCATTTGCAAATTGAAAACCATAAATATTTACCTCCTTGTGATTATAAACAGAAAAGCATGCAGAGGCATACTGGGAAAATTGAGAGTGAAAAAGAGAATTAAACAAATAAAGTTAAACACAATTATCAAACTACATTCTGGAAGTGGAAGGTTTTGTTTTGTTGCAGAAAATCATTGAATGTAACTGGGAAAATGGTAATAAGAGTTGCTCTTCTTGATTTTGACAATTTCTAGTCTTTAGAAGAAAGCTAAAAGCTAAAAATGAAAATAATTGTTACTTGTCAGAGATCTGGAGGTCCTGGTTAAAATTATTCTTTTTCTGTTTTTTAGGCACTGTTCATAGAGATTATAATTAGAATTAATTAAAGCTTTAGCTGTAAAAACATACCTAACATTATCATTTATCCAGACAGGTAAAAGCACCTAGATAAATTATAATTCATGAGTAATTATAGGTGACTATTAGTCTCACTGTTCCCTTTGATTTTAGTAGCTTAAAATAGAGTGAATCAAGCCTTTACTTGTAAGTATCCTAGACAGAAGCTACTTATTAATTAATTATAATTAATTGTACTATTTTATTTTTCTTGGTAATAGAAAATAGAGTAGTTTAAAATATATCTGTTAACAATATAAAAACTATACTGCTTTTCTATATAGAAGCAGGTGTTCTTCTATAGAAAAACTGTAAGCATTGGATAAAAGCAATAAAAATCAAAAGTTTTTTGGAGACACTGTAGATACTAGTCAATTGAGCAATTCAACTAATCGCCAAACGTTTCAAAGAAAAGAAAAGAAACTTTCACTTTTTTAAATGCAGTCATTTAAAAAAACATTTGCTTCAAATGTTTAGTTATTACCAACAAAAGACTTGTCCAATCCAGACAGCATTGTTTGACATCCTCAATGTTTTATGTCCTTGATCACTTCATGTCCTTGACTCCATTATTTAACACATAAGTACTCCCACATTTCTACTACAGTTTTACCAACAAACTGTCAATTCATTATTAAAGTTTAATTCAATATTTCCTTTTATAAGCTTTAAATTGGTTGCCCTTCAGTTCCCCCACCAACCACTCTTTTTTTAAAAGGTTGGTGTTCTTTTATTAGGATACACAGGAAATCAGAGTAGATAATTTACTATCTCTTGCTCATTATTCAACTTTAATTATCTTATGTGATGTAGGCCTACATTGCAACATATACTGTACCCAGAAATAAAGTAATAAACATATTGATCTCAAAAACATGCAGACGGTATGATAGGAATTAAAGATACAGTGTTGGATTTTGTCTTGAAAGAATCTGTAAAATAAGTAAATCTTACAAAATCAGTAAAAACTGCTGGTGCCAAAAAACAAACAAATCTCATGGGTTTTGCAAGATTAGAGAAACTGGACTAACCATTTATTGAATACTGAATTACATACTATATAATTTATTATTTCCTTGGTCCTTTCTTCTATCCTTATGAAATATAATGTTAGTTTTACAAAACAAAATACATCAATTGTTCTTAATCTCTCACTATTTGGCTGTAGTACTTTAATCAAATATTGAACAAGCAAACCAAACCACTTATTTTACTTCCATTGAAGATAATTGAAATTCTTCCTTTCCCATTATATAGTCTAGATTATATGAATCATTCAAACCAATTCAAATTGGACTTGGTTACTGAAATACAGAAATCATCTTCTTTAATCTTATAGTGTCCAGACATATAGTATTCAACACATATAATTATCTTATTTATTTATTGTTTTATTTAAAATTGAATTAACAAAATACAAAGTTTCTCAAATCACCAAAAAGGCTCTCTATAACATTTTTATGTGTTTGTTTGGGTGAAAACTTATTTCATATTGATTATTAATATGGTCATCAGTTTCTTTCCATGAGAGATGGTCCTTCAGAATCTAGTTGCTAGGATGATGACAATACATCATCCTATTTAACTGCTTCTAAACATTAACCTTATCATTTTTATGGGCAAGGTTTGGAAGCAAACATCAATTCCATTTCTTTTTCATAATTTTAAAGATTACTGTATTTTTTTTTACCCATGACAAAGGTGGCAAAGAAATTCAAATTCATCACAACAATTTTTGAGAAAACTAGCTGAAACATTATAGCGTTTGACTATTATAGGCATTTGTAAAAGTATGTAATATTTCCTTATTTACCATTCCTTGCAAATAAATAATCTGTGTATTATAGACATATCCTTCTGGATTCTGAAAAATAATACTGCCAATACCAGGTTCCTAAATATTTATTTACTTCTTAGATTTATATCCTACCTTTAATGCAGGAGCTCAAGGCATCATTCAAAGTATGCACTCCTCATTTTTCTCTACAATAAAAACTTGGTGAAATAGAGAAGGCTGAAAAAAAGCAATTAGCCACTGAACTTGCAAGCTGTGGATGAATTAGCACTGAGTCTCTGTGGTGCCAGTTCAACATCTTCATCAACTTGACTGGTGGCTGCTCAATTATATGTCATTTGCTGTTTCACAGTTTTAGTATTTACAATCTTCCACAATTATGTGCTAAAATACATTTTGCTGTCCAATAATACATTTTACTTCCCAATACATTTTGTCTTTGCAAAAGACAAGGATAATGTACTCTTTAGACTGATAACAGATAACAGATAATCAGAGTTGGAAGGGACCTTGTCCAACCCCTCGCCAAGCAGGAGACCCTACACCATTTCTGACAAATGACAGTCCAATCTCTTCTTGAAAATCTCAAGTGGTGGCGCTCCCACAACTTCGGAGGACAAGGTGTTCCATTGATTGTTCTCATTGTTAGAAAGTTTCTCCTTATTTCCAGGTTAAATCTCTCCTTGTTCAGTTTCCATCCATTATTCCTTGTCTGGCCTATAGGCGCTTTAGGAAATAGCTTGACCCCTTCCTCTCTGTGTCAGCCCCTCAAAAATTGGAAGACTGCTATCATGTCTCCCCTGGTCCTTCTCTTTACTAGATTAGCCAAGCCCAGTTCCTGCAACCATTCTTCATATATTTTAGTCTCCAATCCCCTAATCATCCTGGTTGCTCTTCTCTGTACTTTTTGTAGAGTCCCCATCTTTTTTATAATGCGGTAAACAAAACTGGATGTAGTATTCTAGGTGCTGATCTTACTAAGGCTTTGTAGAGTGGTATTAGTACCTCCCTTGATCTTGATTGTATCCCTCTGTTAATACAATTTAGGATTGCATTAGCTTTTTTGGCTGCTTCTGCACACTGCTGACTCATATTCAGCTGGTTGTCCACTAAGACTCCAAGATCCCTCTCAGTTACTGCTATTGAGCTTGATTTCACCTAGTCTATATGTGTACTTTTGGTTTTTCTTGCCTAAGTATAGGACTTTACTTTTCTCTACATTAAATTTCATTTTATTAGATATGGCCCAGTGTTCTAGTCTGTCATGATCCATCTGGATCTTGAGCCTATCTTCTTGGGTGTTAGCTATTCCTGCCACCTTAATACCATCTGCAAATTTGCTAAGTTCCCCTTCTATTCCCTCATCTATGTTGTGAATGAAGATACTGAAGAGTACTGGGCCTAAGACAGAACTTGTGGCACCCCACTGCTTATTCCCTCCATGTAGACTTAGACCCATTAAGGACTATTTGTTGAGTACAGTTTGACAGCCATTTGCAAGTCCATCTAGTGTGGCACTATCCCACTTTTTTCTGGCTTACTAAGAAGTAGGTTGTGGTCTACTTTGTCAGATGCCTTGCTGAAATCTAAATATATTATGTCCTCAATATTTCGCTTGTCTACTAATTTAGTCACTATGTTGAAGAATGAAATAAGATTGTTTTGGCATGATCTGTTTTTAACAAAGCTGTGCTGACTGCTAGTTATTACTTTACTTGTTTCTAGATGTTGGCAGATCTGTTTTTTTATTATCTTTTCCAGTATCTTCCCAGGTATTGATGTTAGGCTGATTGGTCTATAGTTTCCTGGTTCTGTTTTTTTTTCCTTTTTTGAAGATGGGAACCACATCTGCTCTTTTCCAATCCTCTGGTAGTTCCCCGGTGCTCCAGGATTTTTGAAAGATACGGTGCAGTGGTTCTGAAATGACCTCTGCCAGTTCCTTTAAAACTCTGGGATGTAATCCATCAGGCCCCGATGATTTGTATTCATCAAGATCAGACAGGTGTTCTCTTACTATTTTTTTGCTTATTTTAACTTTTATTTCTGGTCTGTCTTTTACAGTCATGTTTTTGGTGGGTTGAACTATAGTTTCTTTTTGCGTGAAGACCAATGCAAAGAATGAGTTAAGCAGCTTTGCTTTCTCTCTGTTGCTGTTACTTCCTTGCCGTCTTCGCTCTTTAGTGGACCAACTGTTTCCTTGATTTTTTTCTTGTTATTTATATGTTGGAAGAAATTTTTTTTATTATCTTTGACTTTTGTTGCAAGTCTTTGTTCTTTCTGAATCTTTGCTATCCTGACTTCGTCTTTGCAGATTCTGGCTATCTGCTGATATTCTGCCTTGGTTGTATGTCCTTCTTTCCATTTTTTGTACTTGCCCTTTTTTTTGTTTCAATTTGCCAGAGAGATCTTTATGCAGCCATGCTGGTTTCATCTTGGATTTCTTGTTTTTCTTTCTCAGTGGCATTGTGTTGGTCTGGGCTTCTATGATCATACAGGCCCCCTCCCTGTGGAATGATCTGCACCCCAAGATACGGGCCATTACCGACATCCAGATCTTCCGGCGCGCAGTAAAGACCCTGTTCTTCCAACAGGCCGGCCTGGCCCAGTAAACGGTTTTTTGGGGGTTTTAAATTAACTAGGTTTTAAATTTTAATATAATTCTTAAATTTTAAATTTATTAGTAATATTTTGTATTTAATGGGATTTCGGCCGGATTAATTTGTTTAATTTGTTTTTAATTGTATATATGGTTCGTTTTTAGTAGGCTGTACACTGCCCCGAGTCCCTTCTTGGGAGAGGGGGCGGTATAAAAATTCAATAAATAAATAAATAAATAAAATACTTTTCAGAGTTTCCCAAAATTCTTGAGTTGTTTTCCCCTTTAGGATTTTCATCCATGAAATCTTTCCCAAGTTCTCTCTGAGTTTATTAAAATCAGCTCTACTGTTTGTATTTATACTATTGTTTCTGTCATTAACATTCCTTTGGGGAAAAAATCACTACCATTATCATTGGCTAAATAATTTCTGGGAAAGCAAATCCATGTTTTTATATAAAGAGTTTATTCAATAGGATTTAATCCATGACTAAATATTTTTATGCAAATAATTCTTTCACTCCCATATTTGACATTATTCCTTTATGGTCCCCTAACTCCATAGACTTCCATCATTATGATGAAACCGCCATTATAGTTCAGATCACAGATATACAACCAGATGGTAAATTGCCAAATATGAGCAAGTTTTGCTTTCATCTCCTGGATTGTTAGGTACCCACCATCCAGAGTACATAACATTTCAAAACTGAATACTTTTCTTATTTTAATCTCATATTTTATAATTACCTGGTATTAAATCTTAAAGTGTGATAGAGCATGTAATGCACACCTGCTTATAAAAATGAATAAGCTTACTTTAGAAAGAATATACCGAGCTCAATTTTCCCAAGCCTGCTAGGCTCTGTTTACACAGAATTTAGTATATGTAAGCAGGGCAATTGATCTGATGCCACCATTTTAGATCACCTAATCCAAGCATTACAGAAAGGTTTATAGCAAAGTCAGTCCGAAGGCTTTCAATTTACTGATATCTTGGAAATGCAGTTTTTGTTGCTTGCAGTAGCGATTAAGTGAGATGGCAAACAGATGAATATATTGCAAGAAAATACACAAATGAAGAGGTTAAAAAAAGAGTTGTGTAGCTCACAACAAGAATGCTATTGAACATATAATCCTGTTTGTAAAATGAAGGATCTCCAGTTTGCCTGGAACATGAAGACAAACTTAGGGATTTCTTTCGATCAAGTTGTGTCTAGGCGTGTCTAACTAACAAAAGATGCTAAGTTTTAAGTAGTTGTGCTGTGGATACTATCCATGGGGCAATCTATGCTAGATAGAATAGATTTACAGAAATAGAGTGAGTTGTACGATAAGAAGTAATGGAAGCAAAACCAATTTTACTGTAATATTACTGTCTTTGTGGAAGACACAATTCAGGCTTGCTAAAACAACTCAATATAGGATACAATTAAACAAGAGCTTTTAACTTATTTTCAAATTATCAGCATATCTATGTAAGAACTAAATTTAAATTTCAGCAAGAAAATCAGAATCTGTATTATCACAATTATACTGAACACATGAACCAGAATCATTCGAGTACATGCATTTCTAGGAATATTCTATATATGACTTCTTGAGGCTTAGATAAAAATATTTTTAGAGTTCTACCTATTGAATTTTCTAGGTATTTGAACAATAAAAATAAGATTTCAATAAAGCCATAGGCTTTTTTCCCTTCCTTCAATCATGTGCAATGTAAAACTCTTGTTGAGAGTTATAAGGGCTTTTGGTATTTAATTGAAATGACTAATTTCCCCCTACTAAGAGAATAGGGCCTCATAATGACCAAAGTATATACAACTAAAATCTGTAAGAATTTAGAAGCCAAAATAAATATTTATATTTCAGTATACATTGAATTGTTACATCAAGGTGGTCAATCCTATTTTAACCTAGTTTCTGAAATTCTCAGAATAACCAAAGATCTCAAAATAATGCATATTAAATAAATAATTTGTTAGTGCTATAAATCAATGGTACCTAAACCAATAACATTCTTTAAATGGAAGCTCTGAGCAATGTGGAACTGTCACTCTGATATTATTTGTTCGGAATGAAATACATATCCAGAAAAGGATGCATACATTCCTGCACCAGGAAACAAAGGGCTATGTGAGGATGCTTTTTGTAGATTTTAGTTCTGCATTTAACACAATTCTTCCACCTAGACTAGTGTCTAAACTTCTGGACCTTGGGCTTTCTAATTCAATCTGCCTTTGGATTATGGATTTCCTGTCTGGCTCTCACATAGGATCAGATTAGGTAATCATACCTCTTCAGCCCTTATTCTTAACACTGGTACATCACAGGCTTGCAAATTGAGTCACTTATTCTATATCTTTATGTGCATGACTGCATTCTCACTCAAGCTAGTAATACTATTGCTAAATTTGCAGAGAATACAACATCCCCCCGGAGATGAGTCTGCCTGCTGAAATGAGGTTTAAAGATAATAATTCATGGTTTAAAGATAATAATTAGGTCCTCAACACCAATAAGACCAAGGAGCTTATAGTGGACTATAGAAGGAACAGATCAGACATCCTGCCCTTGCTTATCAGTGGAGAGCGACTGAAGCAAGTGTCCAGTTTTAAGTTTCTGGATATTACCCTAAAAGAGGACCTGACCTGGGGTGCTCACATTGCAGCACTGGTCAAAAGAGCCCAGCAGAGATTATGCTACTTAAGACTTCTCAGAAACAACAACTGAATGAAAAACTGCTGGTGACCTTCTACCGCTACACCATAGAGAGTATCTTAACTTACTGCACTAGAATTAAAAAATATGTAAATGAGTAGAAAAAGCACAATGTAGGGAAATTTGTGCATAAAAATATGAATTTGTCATGCATCAAATAGACTTGAAGCAAAATTTCAAAATGTATAATTGGAAAAAAAAATTTAAAATCAGAAAAGTATCAGTAGAGAGAGGCATCCATTTCTTGTCAACTTCATGGTAAATAAAGTAGGGTGGGATTCCCAGTGGTAGGATTCAAAATTTTTTACTACCGGTTCTGTGGGTGTGGCTTGGTGGGCATGAAGTGGCTTGGTGGATGTGGCTTGGTGGGCATGGCAGAGGAAGGATACTGTAAAATCTCTATTCCCACCCCACTCCAGGAGAAGGATACTGTAAAATCCCATTCCCTCCCCACCCCACTAAGCTGCTTTCAAGCTCCATTTTCCTATGCAGGGCAACAAAAGACCCAGCTGATCAACTGGGACTCAGAAGGCAGAGAATAGATGGGGGTGGGGCCAGTCAGAGGTGGTATTCCAAACTACTCAAAATTTCCATTATCAGTTCTCCGAACTACTCAAAATTTCCACTACCGGTTCTCCAGAACTGGTCAGAATCTGCTGAATAACATCTCTGGTTCAGACAACTAACTGTTTAGACAGGTGCAGATCCCAAGAACATTAGCTTCTTTTTCTAAAAAAATATCATTTTTTGTGGAGGAAATTCAAAAAGTTCTGATTTTGTTCTAGAATCAGTAATATAAATAAGTCCCAAACTCTTCACTGTTGACCTGATCAATTTCCTAAAATTCACCTGTCCTCTTAAAAAAAAATAGTTACAAAGCAATTCTTCTTCTTACTGTTTTTTCTGTGATGTTCCTTTTTAAGGTTCTATTTATCACACATCAGTTCAATTCAAAAGACCAGCAAATTTATACCCAACAAATGAGTTTTACTCATAATAAAAGCTAGAACAACCATAATTAATTTATCACCTGAATGAAAATTCCCAATCTGTCAACAGATTTATTTCAGGACATCAAAATTTAAATAGCTGAATTTAAATTTGCATTTTTAATAGTTGGAGAGGGAATTATTTGGATTTTTTTCATGTGTTTTATGTAAAAGCTTCTCCATAGTGTACTCATACATTTATGTACTTTTCAATATTTATTAAAATAGAATCTGTTCCCTAACTCCCAAGAGAAAAAGGCATGCATTTAGGCATGAAATAAACACACAATTTGGGAAGCAAGCCTTCTAGTAGAATAGACTCTCTCTCTCTCTCTCTCTAACTTGATACAATGGCAGTCACTTTGTCACCATCAGCCCCAAAGCACAGAACTTTCCAATACTCCACAGCTCATTACAAACAAAAGCTGAGCTGTAGACTATCATGAAAATTGGGAAAGATTTTTCTTCTTATCAATGGTGTGCAGAAATTGTTCCAGAAGCACAGAATATCTTAGTGACCTAATTTAAAGGGAAGCAAAGGAAAATACCCAGGAAGAGATAAAATTCATGTACAGGTTATGGCTGTTATATGCTGTGATAGCTATGGGCAATATCTACACTTTATCAGTTTCTACTGAGTCAGTGTGTTTATTCTTTTTATCTGTTTCTTAGACTAGTACTTGTCATAAGCGTATGAAATAATACCAGCTTTATGTGTTTTCACACAGAAGAAATAATTCATCGCTTTTTTTTTAATGAGAGGAGAGCCAAAACTGCATTCGAACGTCAGGAAGAGAGAGAAAGAGTGATAGAAATATATGAATTTAAGTGCTTTGAGAATTCCAGAGGCACAATGAGCATGAGAATTCTCTGTATAATTGAATGAAATAACTATCCATGCAAATAAATTGTAGCAAATAGTATTAATGAAAAAAGGGAGGCTGCATTTTGGTTAAAGCAACATTAAAACTGTCCAAATATTTTAAAACCAATAGCAGCCCACCTAAATGAAATAATATTTTGAAATATGCTAAATACAAAAATGAAATACCATTTATCTCCTTCCCACTACAGAGTTATACAATATTTTTATAACTTAAATCCTAGAGGAATTGGGGGGACATTGACTACACAATCAAGTTACAATGTAGTAATTTCTGAATAGTTATTACTTCAGCCAAGCATTTGGATTTACTGCATTATTCATTACATTGGAGATATTTCTTTCTATTGCATACTAAAGATTATTCAAAGCAACACTTTCCAGACTTTTAAGTCTATGCAGTTGACAATTGTAACACAGAAGAATAGGAATAAATTTTAAACATAAGGACATACCATAATAAGCTTAACTCCAACACTGGGTGCCCCACACTTCTCTGCCAGCACTTAGAATTATTATTTACAGAACAATTTATTAAATACAGAACAAAAAGAAGAAGAGTTCTCCACTCCTCTACTCATTGCAGAATATCTTATGCCATCAGACTTGAAATTCTAGACCTAGAAAATCTAGAACTATACCACCTTCGGTCCGATCCAAGTATAATATATAAAATTATACATTGCAATGTCCTACCTGTCAATGAATAACTTCAGCTTCAGCCATAATAATACAAGAGCACACAATAGATACAAACTCAAAGTAAACCACATCAAACTTGATTGCAAGAAATACGACTTTAGCAATAGAGTGGTCAATGTCTGGAATACTCTACCTGACTCTGGTTTCTTCCCCAAACCCCAAAAACTTTAACCTTAGACTGTCTACTATTGACCTCATCCATTTCCTAAGAGCCTGTAGGGGCATGCATAAGCACACCAACATGCCTACTGTCCCTGTCCTATTGTTTCTTTTTTTTTTTTGCTTTATTTTTCTTATATGTATCCATTTCATGTATTCATAACTATGTTTATACTTATACCTGTTATAATCGTTTGACAAAATAAATAAATTTGAAATCACAGCTCTTTAGCTGGTGTTGGCCTTCATTCACAGAGTTCTTTCCAAGAGCTTAGGATGTTGGAAGATATCAGCATAGTATGCTTGCGGGTTGGATATGCTATGTGTCCTGTCAGCTAAAGAATGTCTAGTATGGTTACCAGTAGTAGTCATACCTTCTCTGCCATAGCTCCTACCTTCAGGAACATTCTTCCCTCAAAATTAAGGATTATTGCAATTCTGTTGTTTTTTTGTATGGCCTTGAGGGCGGCAATATGGTTGATCACACAGTGAATAGATACAATTTGGCATTTTTGTCCACTTACTTATTTTATTTTTCCTAAAAATCTGGAATAGGCAAATGTTGTTTAATGATATTAATAATTGAAGGATGTAGAAATAATATTATATATATATATATACAAAGTATATATATATATATATATATATATATATATATATATATATATATATATATATATATATATATATATATATATATATGTGTGTGTAAGGTTTTTAAGCTGATAATTTTTAAATAATAAATAAGGGAGACTAGTATAGATCTATTTCGAGCTAGTTAGCTCTCTTCAGCTAGCCATACCCTTACTGGGATTCGAACCAGGGAAGTATTACATGTGAGGCAGTTGTAATTGCCTCTACACCACTGGCTCTCTCCTTATCAGCTCAGGCAGGGGAATAAGTATATACTTTGTATTACAACACCCTGTTAAGCCCCAATTAAGGGAGAAAGCATACTGCTTTCTTTTCTGTCTTTCGGCTCATCACCAGAGACCATACCGACAGAAAGCTATTTGTTTCGTTGCCTTTTGTTTACATGTGTGTAAGGTTTTTAAGCTGATAATTTTTAAATAATAAATAAGGGAGACTAGTATAGATCTATTTCGAGCTAGTTAGCTCTCTTCAGCTAGCCATACCCTTACTGGGATTCGAACCAGGGAAGTATTACATGTGAGGCAGTTGTAATTGCCTCTACACCACTGGCTCTCTCCTTATCAGCTCAGGCAGGGGAATAAGTATATACTTTGTATTACAACACCCTGTTAAGCCCCAATTAAGGGAGAAAGCATACTGCTTTCTTTTCTGTCTTTCGGCTCATCACCAGAGACCATACCGACAGAAAGCTATTTGTTTCGTTGCCTTTTGTTTACATGTGTGTAAGGTTTTTAAGCTGATAAGGAGAGAGCCAGTGGTGTAGAGGCAATTACAACTGCCTCACATGTAATACTTCCCTGGTTCGAATCCCAGTAAGGGTATGGCTAGCTGAAGAGAGCTAACTAGCTCGAAATAGATCTATACTAGTCTCCCTTATTTATTATTTAAAAATTATCAGCTTAAAAACCTTACACACATGTAAACAAAAGGCAACGAAACAAATAGCTTTCTGTCGGTATGGTCTCTGGTGATGAGCCGAAAGACAGAAAAGAAAGCAGTATGCTTTCTCCCTTAATTGGGGCTTAACAGGGTGTTGTAATACAAAGTATATACTTATTCCCCTGCCTGAGCTGATAAGGAGAGAGCCAGTGGTGTAGAGGCAATTACAACTGCCTCACATGTAATACTTCCCTGGTTCGAATCCCAGTAAGGGTATGGCTAGCTGAAGAGAGCTAACTAGCTCGAAATAGATCTATACTAGTCTCCCTTATTTATTATTTAAAAATTATCAGCTTAAAAACCTTACACACATGTAAACAAAAGGCAACGAAACAAATAGCTTTCTGTCGGTATGGTCTCTGGTGATGAGCCGAAAGACAGAAAAGAAAGCAGTATGCTTTCTCCCTTAATTGGGGCTTAACAGGGTGTTGTAATACAAAGTATATACTTATTCCCCTGCCTGAGCTGATAAGGAGAGAGCCAGTGGTGTAGAGGCAATTACAACTGCCTCACATGTAATACTTCCCTGGTTCGAATCCCAGTAAGGGTATGGCTAGCTGAAGAGAGCTAACTAGCTCGAAATAGATCTATACTAGTCTCCCTTATTTATTATTTAAAAATTATCAGCTTAAAAACCTTACACACATGTAAACAAAAGGCAACGAAACAAATAGCTTTCTGTCGGTATGGTCTCTGGTGATGAGCCGAAAGACAGAAAAGAAAGCAGTATGCTTTCTCCCTTAATTGGGGCTTAACAGGGTGTTGTAATACAAAGTATATACTTATTCCCCTGCCTGAGCTGATAAGGAGAGAGCCAGTGGTGTAGAGGCAATTACAACTGCCTCACATGTAATACTTCCCTGGTTCGAATCCCAGTAAGGGTATGGCTAGCTGAAGAGAGCTAACTAGCTCGAAATAGATCTATACTAGTCTCCCTTATTTATTATTTAAAAATTATCAGCTTAAAAACCTTACACACATGTAAACAAAAGGCAACGAAACAATAGCTTTCTGTCGGTATGGTCTCTGGTGATGAGCCGAAAGACAGAAAAGAAAGCAGTATGCTTTCTCCCTTAATTGGGGCTTAACAGGGTGTTGTAATACAAAGTATATATATATATATATATATATATATATATATATGTAATAATTATATATAATAATTATATATATATACATATATATATATATAATATTTTGTGGATCTTTGGTTCTTCAGGTTTTCTCCCGCGTAGAATTGGAAATATCTAGGCGATGTTTCAATGAAGTCTCATTCATCATCTTCAGACTTGTGTCTTCGGTCTTGTGCTTCTCAGAGTAATGTGAGCTTGCAGCTGCTTCTTCCTTTTAACTACTAATGGGGGTGTGACTTGATTGGGTGGGGGCTTGGCTGTGTTCTGATTGGGTGGGGGTGTGTTCTCATTGGTTGGGGGGTTGGCTGTGTTTTGATTGGTTGGGGGGTTGGCTGTGTTCTGATTGGCTGGGGGTGTGTTCTGTTCTGGTGGGGGTTTGGTTGTACTCAGGTTAGTCTGAGCTTGAAACACAATCTCTAGAAAAATATGATCACAAACCCAAACTCTGGCTCAGATACGTAGATGACACCTTCATAATCTGGCCACACGGGAAAGAAAAACTGAGCAACTTCCTCACACATCTCAACAGCCTACACCCCAAAATACAATTCACCATGGAAACAGAAGCTAACAATCAACTTCCTTTCCTAGATGTCTTAGTATACAAAAAACCCAATGGCTCCCTAGGACACACCATCTACCAGAAGAAAACACATACAAACCGCTATCTACACGCACTCTCACATCACCACCCAGCACAGATCAATTCCGTAGCTGAGACACTCATTTCCAGAACAAAATGCTTAGCCGATGAACAACACCTAAAAACCGAACTACACACTCTCACTAACGTACTAACAGCTAATGGATTCCAAAGAAGAAAGATTACTCACCTAATCCAAAAAGAAACCCCAACCAAAATCCAAGACAGAGAACAAGAAAAGGGCAAAGCCCTCCTCCCATATATAAAAGGCACTACAAACAAAATCAGCAAGATCCTCCAAAAACACAACATTAAAACAGCATTCTGCACAAACGGAAAAATATTCACCATCCTAAGAAACCCTAAAGACAAAATTGAGTTAGAAAACCAAGGAGTATACGAAATCCCGTGCACCTCCTGCCCCACCACATACATTGGACAAACTAACAGAAGAATAAGTGCACGCATTGAAGAACACAAGAACTCAATCAAAAAAGAAGAACTGACCTCTTCCTTGGTCCAACATCTCAAAGCCACAGGACATAAGATTGACTTTAAAAATACCAGAACTATTGCCAAAACCAAACACTTCAACAACAGAATAATCAGAGAAGCCATAGAGATAGAAAAACACCCACACAGCATGAATAAACGAGATGACGCTTCCTGCCTACCAGCCATTTGGAAACCCGCCCTCATTAACAAATGAGAACCTAACATAAAGGACACCAGACCCACACCCACGAGGGCCACACAAGAAACTACCACCACACTTCCACGCAGAAAGCAGACTCACACCCACACAGAAGATGAAACACGACCACGGACCAGAAGCCGTACCACAGTTGCAACACTACCTGCTTCAAACCCCCCCAACCCATACATGGAGGGAACTGACACCCACCATGAAGATGTGGCACAACCACGAATGTGAAGCCAAACAACAGGATCACAGCTCACCAGCTCAAATCCCCCAGCAACTGAGACTAACCTGAGTACAACCAAACCCCCACCAGAACAGAACACACCCCCAGCCAATCAGAACACAGCCAACTCCCCAACCAATCAGAACACAGTCAAACCCCCAACCAATGAGAACACACCCCCACCCAATCAGAACACAGCCATCCACAGCCCCCATCCAATCAACTCACACCCCCACTAGTAATTAAAAGGAAGAAGCAGCTGCAAGCTCACATTACTCTGAGAAGCATAAGGCCGAAGACACAAGCCTGAAGATGATGAATGAGACTTCATCGAAACGTCACCTAGATATTTCCAATTCTACGCAGGAGAAAACCCGAAGAACCAAAGATCCACATACAAATACCCGCGAAAATCTCCGAAAACATAATATATTTTACATATATGTGCGTGTGTGTGTTTTCTGTTTTATATATATAAATAGCATAAAAGAAAAATTGCCTTTTTCAACTGAGTAACAGTAATGTTTGTCATGAAAATAGTGTTCAAGCAGTGTTCCAGATGTTCCAGAAGAAATGAATTTGTGACCAAGGCTTCTATTGCTATACCTTTGGGCTTTTTTTGGCCAAACTCATTATATTGCTATTTTCAGGTCTTTATATTGTGTGAATTTATCCAGAACATTTTCTCTTCTGTTGTCTCCAGATACTGCCACTTCCATTTTCCAGGCTTTTTTGTCTCTTTAGTTGACAATTGTTAGGTTTGGGGTATTATGCGGCATGCCTGTCTCTTTGAAGTCTAATGTCTCAATGCTGTTTAACTTCTTTATTTTCTACTACTTTCACTGGTTCTTTCTTGCAAGCAAATCATTATCTTACAGATTTTCTAGTGTTCCATTGTTGCTACTTTGCCATGCCATTGTTTGTAGTCAATCTGTGAGATCTTCTTGCAACATCTAATTATATTTCCACTGTTTCTGCAGCTTCTTTGCAGAGGTGGCATTTAATGTCTATTGCTGTCTTTTCAATTCTGGCTTTGTATGCATTTTGTTTGGTCTTGTGCAGCCAGAGTTAGCCCCTCTGTCTCTTTCTTCAACACTCCTGCTCTTAGCCAATGCTAGGTCATGTCATTATCTGCTTGCTTCACAGGTTCTTTTTTAATGTATTGGCCATTTATCTTTCTATTCTTTGCCTGCCGTGTCTCTTTTCTATTCTTTATTTGGTTTCCTTACAGTGCAGTTTGGTCTCTCTTCCAGTTCTGGCTAGAATATTAGGGAAAATAGCCTTCAAATCATGTTAACTACAAATCCAATATACAATATGTTCCAGTCCAGATGTCAACAGGTTCAAAAAGAATCATCCAAAACAACCATTTATTCTATTTTTATGCTGATGAAATAAAATTTTACTCCTTTTTACATAAAACAACCTTGCCCTTTAATTCATTCAGATGATTTCTTGTTTCAAATTTCTTCGGTAAACAGCAAAAAGAAATTGTTCCAATTGTTCTCGGGAATTGTCAGTTTTATTTTCTTCTTTATTTCTGAAGCCTCGTCCATTTTTTATGACAAATTCTAATTAAAATTGTTGATCCTAGATAGACTTGGTTGCATATCTTTTTCTGTAACATGACATTGATCACACACTATGGTTTTGGTCAATCCTTTTTAGATAGACTGTGTATAGAATGGGATACTACTCTTAGTTGTACCTATGCAGCATTTCCTAACAAGGTCAATTTTGAAATATTTTGACCCATAGATTAGAAGACTAGAGCAAGCAATGAAGAGAACAAACTATGTTCTCTTGAAGAGAACAAACTATGGGAGAAGGAAAAACTGTTTGTAAGTGTATGCAGTTTCTGTCAAAAGAACAGTATGAGAAAGGCTGTAAGCAGACTTTTATAACAAAATGGCAGGAATTACACAGACAAAGACTTGGATTCCTTGTCTGTGTACACAGAGGTTGGCTTTTATCTACTCAGAGTGAATCTTAACCTTCTTGTGAGCATCCTTGAATGCAGTTTGAGGATGCTTTAGGTAACTCACTTATATATTCATATTACCAGATGTTTCTCATTTTCTCAGCTCATTTAACTACACCTATCCACATTTGTACATTTAATTCACATTGTCTCTGTTCCTCCCAGAGAAAGCAAATTCCAGCTTTGTCTATATAAATCATTACCGTTTTTATTATAGCACAATAATAACATGAGGTTTTCTTTAAGACACGTTGTTATACCTTGAAATAGATTTATTTTTTAAAAAAATTACTGTCTGTATTCATCATTTATCCAATTCTGCTGATTTTTTTTATCCTTTTCACTACTGCTGGTGATTTCACACATATTCTTGTAAATAATAGTTCCATCTTGGAATAAATCCATTCCAATTTGATCAGTAGTAGCAGCTTTGTTGGAAATAAAAAAGGTTAGTATGCTTTCAGTAATAACATAAATGTATACATTTAATAGAAATAAAATATATATTTATATTTAATATATTTAAATCAGTGGTGGGTTTCAATTTTTTTTACTACCAGTTCTGTGAGCTTGGCTTGGTGGGCATGGCAGAGGAAGGTTACTGTAAAATCTCCAGTCAGAGGTGGGATTTGCCAGTTTCTGAACTACTCAAAATTTCCGCTACTAGTTTTCCAGAACTGGTCAGAACCTGCTGAATACCACTTCTGATTTAAATGTATCTTTATATTAAATATTATATTTAATACTATTTATTTACAGAAAAGGACAGTGCTATTCAATTTCAGAACTTTTAAAAAAATACTAAGCTTTATTTCCAGTCTTGAAAAATGACCAATGATTTTAAACTATCCTCCCTCATGTTTTTAATGACTAAGCTAAGTTTTCCCATTACAAAAGAGGCTGAAAGTATTTTAGTTTGAGCTGAAAGAAGCTACAGAATCCATTACTTATGAGAAGTAGAAAATAAGCATGATAACATACTAAGCCAATTCTGAGGGATAAATATTTCCAGTATTTCCAATATTTCCTGGAATTTTTTCTTAGCCTGTAACTGTGCAGGTTAAAATTAAATGGCAAAGGTAGAGAAACCTTTAGAAGGTTAATTCAGTAAATATTCAGTTGATTCTGCTAATAACTGGACAAGAAATAAAATAAAATAATCTGATATAAGTTTAAAGAGCCAAAAGCAAGGAAATTTGCAAGGATAGAAAGAGATCTGAAGATGTTGTGAATGGGAGCACTGTAAACTTGATTTCCTTCTCTTTTTTCTCTTATCACATGCTTTTAATTTATTACACTTATTATTTATTACCCATTTTGTACTCTGCATAATTTTGTTATCCTGAAAAAGAATTGTATCAGTCTTTGAGGCAGACCATACAGGAAACTTAAACTATGAGACTAACACTACCATTGTAAGATTACAATGATAGTATCTTACAAGCCTGAGAACACTTGGGTATTCATTTACTTCTAGAAAACTAGGAATGTCCTTTCTGAGATGCTTTCTCACCTCTATTCTTTCTTGCCTGAGTGTTACCCTGGCTGCTATTCTTCCTCCTATCTCCCAAAGTTATTCCCACAGTTCATCACATAATATGATGATATGATGATGTAGTATGTGTTTGAGTTACATTTAAGTATAATTAAAATGAAATATTTACAATGTGAAAATAAATATGCCCTCTCTGTCACATTTAAAATTAAAATTTGATAGCAATTCTTATTGATCTCTGAGAACTCTATTCAGGATTTTAGGGCTGTTATTAATTCCATTTCTATGCACCAGATTTTTAGTGATTTACATAAACTGCAAAAAGGGTGCAAAAGACCTTTTTTACATTGTATTCTGAACTCATGTAAGAATGGAAAACATCCAGCAACAGAGTGATAAGTCTTTGAATTGAAAAAGGACAAAGAAATAAACATATTCTTTGTTTCTGCTAGTTGTTGATTCTTGATTTTAGCTTTTTTGTCTGTTTGAATTGCATATCACAGGTTTCTTCTGATCCAAATATAAGATTCTCCTTTAGCTTCAAGAAAGATTTAATTAGATTGTTTTACTTATGTGTGAAAAATCATCAACCTTCCTCAACTTGCATTAAGAGCCTTTCTGCCAATATATACCACTGAATAATAGATATTTTCAGTATTGGCTTTGTTCTGTTTTTACTCAGTCAGCCAATGAAGAATTTAAACATAAAAGGTGTCTTTTATGGAGAAAAAAAATACTTATCTGCTAATTTAAAATAGAGAAAAGGTAAGAAAAGTTACTATTTTTGCTTCTTTATCCCCATTTCAGCTATTGTTTTCATATTGCCAAAGCAAGAAAATACGTTCTCAAAATCACTAACTGATAAATAGACACAGAGGAACCAAACAGGGACTTAGATGTTTAAACCAATAATGCTACTCTTTAATTAGAATTAATATATTTACTTGAGCACAAAATCATTGGCTTCTATTGGTTTCCAGTGGTATAACAGAGAAAAATGTGCTTCATTGTATTTTAATCATGAAAAATAGTACATAGTATCTCACGTAATAGCAATTTTGAATTTGTAACATCAGTTGCTGTTTTAATCTTTAATGAATCACCAAAACACTTTTATTTTCTGAGAGTCAAATAATTTTTGCTTGTGTTTTGCTGTGATAGCTGATTTGTTTTTTTTTCAAATTGAGGGGAGAGTAAGGGCATCTTAATTACTATTCTACTTTTAAAAATATTGTATTTTTATTTTATTTATATATGTTCTTTCCATTGGAGTTCATAGCAGTGCATTATTATTATTATTAAAAATAGTCTTCAATAAAACAACCATTCACAAGCCATAAAAATAAATGTTGCTGTTCCCAAAAGATAAATAAGTATGTCTTAAACCCAGTTTGGAACTGAGGTTCCCTCCAGCTGGAAACTTTCCTGTCAGCTTCCCCATTGACTTTCAGAATCTGGCAGAGAAGATTACAAATGGAGATCACATGATCACAGGTACTTGGCAACCATTCCTAAGTATAAACAGGTTGACAAACTCAGAGATCACGATCATGTCGCCACAGGAATGGTGGTGCAATACTTTGCAAGTCATAAAGCATTTATTGTGCAGCCATTCTGTAATTCTGGAATCATCATGATCGTAATTCCAAACCATCATTAAACAATCAGCCATAAATCAATTCTAATATGAAGTGTGCAAAATGTCATCATGGCACCACCATGGCACTAAAAAATCCTTATTAGTACATTTAGTAGGCAAGAACACTAACAAAGGGGGGGGGTATTTAAAAGAGTAATATTACATTTTTTTATATAGACAACGTTTGTGTGATTTCAGATAGATATTAGTATAAGGTACTTAATAAAATTTCCAAAAATTCTGGTGAGAAGAAAAATCTGTACCAATACTGTGTCTTCTATCTTCTTCCAGCCACATGTTTCTATGAGGAAAAATAATATAACATATGGAAAATACATTGGGGGGAAATTAGTAGTTGCTAAAGATGATTAATGTAGTTGTTATCAATGGTGACTTTTAAAATCTCTATGTCTTTATACAGGTCATCCTTGACCTACATCCATTCATTTAACAATGGTGTAAAATCACAATAGTCCTGGAGTAGATGCTTTATGCCTTAGAAAGCACTTCTGGCTATCACAAAAAGTTTCACACCAACCCCTACAGTGATAAATTAATGTCAGCAGTCTTTAGCAACAAAATCAGTAAAAAGAATGAAAAATTGCAAAAGTAGAAAAGAGTCATGATTTTGTTCAAATGGCTTAGTAGTCAATCACAACGGAACAATTTTTTTAGTACAACTATATTCCCATGATAAAATTTGACACAAAATATTATCATTAATTTCTTATTATTTATGTATATCTTGCACAAATTTAAGAAGTGCCATGGTCTGTACATTTGTTAATTATCTGGTTCTGTTGGTTACATTTTTTTTTTATTCCTCTTATTATCTGAGATTTAATTCATGAAAACCTATCCTACAATGTATATGGCAATAGCAATAGCACTTGCTTACTGTATATATCGCATTATAGTACTTTACAGCCCTCTCTAAGCGGTTTACAGCATTGCCCCCAACAATCTGGGTCCTCATTTTATCCACCTCAGAAGAATGGAAGGCTGAGTCAACCTTGAGCCTGGTGGGATTCGAACTGCCCAATTGCAGGCAGCCAGCAGGAAGCAGAAGTAATTTGTAATACTGCACTCTAACCACTCCACCACCAAGGCTCTTGCTCTTGCTCCATATACTGTACTTGTCATTTGCTAACAATTTCTATTATTTTCTGATTTATAACAAAATGTATTTTTTCAGGGACACTGGTTTAAAGAAAAAGAAACAGTATAGACTACATTAATAAATAATGTACTATGTGTCCTGGAAATAACAGAATTCCAATTAGAAAGATAACTAAATTACAGAACCAAAGAACTATAATGAGTAACAAATACAGACTCTCATTCTTCCAAAATTCTTCAAATTACTACAATAAAATGTAGCCCAATTTTAAAAAATAGAAAAATATCAAAACTGAGATATAGTAGTAAAGACAAATTCTATAGCTGATCCATTTAGAAGATAAATTCTTGCAAACAAAACTAAAAACATATCACTGTAGAGTACATTTCTCTCCACAATCAGAAAGAATGGCTTGAACTGTAAAATAAATCTTACATTGCACTGTCTTCATTGCCATCTAAGTGGGAAAAATATTCCTTCTCATTTTTTTCTCTCTACATGTACTGTATGTTGTGTTTTACTGCAAAAGCTTCTCCTCATTTAAACAACTGTTTTTTGAGGTACAAGACCAAATTCATTCCAATTTAATTACCATGCCTTCCCCAAAAGAATTTTGTGCCAGGGTGAAAACACTTCTATGACAGATCCTTAATTATCTATTCTTCATAAGAAAAGATCACTTTCTGAAAGAGGCCTTGTCAGGGGTGGAATTCAAATTTTTTAACAACTGATTCTGTGGGTGTGGCTAGGTGGGCATGGCTAGGTGGACATGGCCACATGATTGGGTGGGTGTGGCTTCTTTTTTTGCAGCACCCCCCCCCCCGTGCCCCTTTTTGCCTCCTGGGCCTCAGGGAAGTCTCCTGAGCAAAGCAGTAAGGCAGGGGGATCCCAACACAGCTGATCATCAGAACAGCTGATCACCAGGAGGGGGGGAAAGAAATACCTTAAGGATTGACTAGGAGGGGAGGGGAAGAGTGCGGCCAGCCAAGGGCATGATTTGCCAGTTCTCCGAACTGCACAGAATCGTACCCAGTTCTATAGAACCGGTAGAATCTCGCCCCTGGCCTTTGCTGTTCCATATACCTTTCATTCAATGTAGTTGACATTAGAGAAATAAAGGTGGTTGCTGAGGGCCTAATTAATCAAAAGAAATGAATTTGCAATTTCCAGTTGAACTCACTTATTAGTGACATATATAATACTGTATTATTAGCCTTTCCCAAAAATAGAAATACAAATTACTTCATTTTTATATCCAAATCCTATTTTATGTTTATCCATGGCCATTGCCTTAGCTCACAAATATATTTTCTTGGGACCATATAGCTATAGCATGGGACATCCAGGAAAAAGTGCAACATCCTTAAGAAATTGTTGACAAGGTAAGGTGAGCATCCATACATACTGGCCTGCTTTATTTGGAATATCACAAACATCTAGAAAGAATTATTTTTCCCCTTCCAACAACCCTGAATCAAAGTATTTTTTATCCAGCGGTGGGATTCTACTGGTTTGGACCGGAAGGGTAAAAGTTGTTATGATTCTCCAGATGGCTTTCGGGCAGCGCTGGAGTTCGAGGGCGGAGCCGGAGCCGCTGACTTGGTCGGGATTGGAGTTGTTGCCTCCAAGGGTCTCTGGACGACAGCGGAGGCTGGGGCCGGAGTTGACGGCGGAGTCGGGATCGCCGAAGTTTGGAGGCAAAGTTGGGGTCGAATCTACCACCGCGGTTGGTTTCCAGGCGGAGGTTGGCTTCCGGACGACGATGGCCTCTCGGGCGGCAGTGGCGCTTTGCGAGGCCCGAACTGTCGCCATGAACAGTGAGAGATCCTGCGACAAGACCAAAGATCATGACCTGCACCCCCGAGCGACGGGCCCCCCGCGAGGCTGGATGCCAACTGCCAGCGGGGTGTGATTGTTCCGTCCGGGTCCTGAGTCTCGCCTGGTCTGTCCTTTGCCTGGTCATTGGCACTCTGGGAGGTTTCAGCCAAAGACATTGACATACTCTTCGAAAGATCTGTGGGCCCTGAGATATGTCCCCCTGTCTCAGAGTTGGCCCTCTTACCTCTCTAAGACCTATCTCAAGGACGGATCTTGGGATCCGGAGAGATGGTGGGGCCGCCGGAAGCGTGGGAGGGAGGGTTATTTAAAAATTTTAATTAGATCTTTAAAAGGGTTAGGGTTGGCCAGGCGGAGGTTGGGGGACAACCCGCCTGGGGCTGGGACTGGGCCACGGGTGGAGCGCTGCCGGGAGGGTTTGGGTTCGGATAGGGCTCTATTGAGGATGGGGGGTTGTCCCAGGGAGGGTGATATTAAATCTATTAGTACGGTGAGCGGGAGACGCAGATTTGGCAGCTATAGGGGGCCACATTCTGTTTCGGGAGCGCGCCTCCACTATTTATCTGCTGTGGCGCGCTCCGACCCCCTTGTTACATCCCGTTCCCCAGGTGGTTTGAGTGATCGGGCCCTGGGCCTTCGGCTGATGTTTTGTAACGCCAGGTCCATCATGAATAAGGCCCCCCTCATTCATGATTTGATCTGTGAGGGGGGAGCGGACCTGGTGGGTATTACCGAGACCTGGCTGGGCCCAGAGGGGGGAGTCCCTCTTGTGGAGATGTGCCCGGCTGGGTTTCGGGTCTTTCATCAGCCGAGGGCCCAGGGGAGGGGTGGGGGTGTTGCGATGGTTATTAAGGAAGATCTGTGTCCGAGGGAATCCACTGTTTCTCAGACGACCGGATGTGAGTCTCTTTTCGTGAAGTTCGGTCCCAAGGTACAGGAGGGCTTGTTGGTCGCATACCTGGCTCCCTGCTATGCGTCATCTGCCCTGCTTGAGCTCCTTGAGGTTATAGCCGGTGTGGCAGTTGGAACCCCCAGGCTTATGGTCATGGGGGATTTCAACCTGCCCTCTGCCGGCGGTGCCTCGGGGATTGCTCAGGAGTTCATGGCTTCCATGACAGCCATGGGCCTGACCCAGTTAATTCGGGACCCTACTCACATGGGAGATCACACCCTGGATTTAGTTTTTGTCTCTGATCAGTGGCAGAGTGATCTGGGTGTAGGGGATATAGCTATAGAACCCCTGTCATGGTCGGATCACTTGCTCCTGAGGCTCGACTTCCGTTCCGCACCCCCCGACCGCAGGGAAGCGGGACCATTAAAATGGTACCGCCCCAGGCACCTGATGGACCCAGATAGGTTCCTGATGGAGCTTGGGCCATTTCCCGAAACTCACACACACGACTCGGTTGAGGGCTTGGTTGCCACCTGGGATAAGGTGGCTGCTGGGGCCCTTGACCGGGTCGTGCCCTTGCGGCCTCTGACCCGGCACCGATCCCAAATGGCTCCTTGGTTTTCTGAGGAGCTAAGGGAGATGAAACGCCGGAAAAGACGCCTAGAGAGTAGTTGGAGGGCCAGCCGTTCTGAGTCTGACCGAACACTATTACGATCTTATATTAAGACGTATTTAGTGGCGATAAGGATGGCGAAGAGGACCTACCTCTCCACCCTTATTGCGTCTGCAGAAAACCGCCCAGCCACCCTGTTTAAGGTGATCCGCTCCCTTTTGGAGATGGAGGCGCGGGAGGATCCCTTGCAGGGACGAGCTGAGGAGTTTTCTAAGTTTCTGCAGGACAAAATCGCTCAGATTCGGGATGAGCTGGACTCCGACTGGGCATCTCCGGGCGGGAGAGCGGGGGTGGATATCGGTGAGGTCAACTGGGTTGAGTTCGATCCTGTTACCGTGGAGGACGTGGACAGGATACTGAGGGGACTGAATGCTACCACCTGTTTGTTGAATCCATGTCCCTCCTGGCTGGTCTTGGCCACTCGGGAGGTGACATGAGGCTGGTTCCAGGGTATTATAAACGCTTCCTTGAGAGAGGGGCTTTTACCCACCACCTTGAAGGAGGCGGTGGTACGACCTCTCCTCAAGAAACCGTCCCTGGACCCAGCATTGTTATCAAATTATCGTCCTGTCTCCAACCTTCGCTTTGTTGCGAAGGTTGTAGAGAGTGTGGTGGCACGTCAGTTCCCGCAGTACCTGGATGAAGCGAGTTATCTCGACCCCCTCCAATCGGGCTTCAGGCCCGGGCACAGCACGGAGACGGCGTTGGTCGCGTTGGTGGATGATCTCTGGAGGGCGCGGGACAGAGGCTGTTCCTCTGTCCCGGTCCTGTTAGATCTCTCAGCGGCTTTTGATACTGTCGACCACAGTATCTTGTTGCAGCGATTGGAGGGGTTGGGGGTTGGAGGCACCGTGTTGCGGTGGTTCTCCTCCTTCCTCTCCGACCGTTCGCAATTCGTGTTGACAGGGGGACAAAGATCGACCCCAAGGCCCCTGTTTTGTGGGGTGCCTCAGGGTTCGGTACTCTCGCCCCTGTTGTTCAACATTTATGTGAAGCCGCTGGGTGAGATCATCCATGGCTTTGGGGTGGAGTTCCATCAGTACACTGATGATACTCAGCTGTACATCTCCACCCCGGGCCACCCCAACGAAGCCGTCAAAGTGATGACCCGGTGCCTGGAGGCCGTATGGGGTTGGATGGGTCGTAACAGGCTTCGTCTCAACCCGACCAAAACCGAGTGGCTGTGGTTTCCTGCTCCCAGATACAGCCAGCTTGTTCCTTCGCTGACCGTGGGGGGAGAGGTATTGACCCCTGTGGAAAGGGCGCGCAACTTGGGTGTCCTCCTGGATGTGCGGCTGTCTTTGGAAGAACATATTGCAGCCGTCGCCAGGGGGGCTTTTTATCAGATTCGTCTGATCTACCAGTTGCGGCCCTTTCTGGATCTGGACGCACTTCGCACAGTCACTTCCGCCCTCGTCATCTCCCGCTTGGATTATTGCAATGCTCTCTACATGGGGCTCCCCTTGAAGAGTCTCCGGAGGTTGCAGTTAGTTCAGAATGCAGCCGCGCGGATGATCATGGGCGCCCGTTGGGACGCCCACGTAACACCACTTCTCCGCGGACTGCACTGGCTTCCTGTAGCCTTCCGGATTCGATTCAAGATGGTACTGATAGTATTTAAAGTGCTCCATGGCTCGGGACCTGGATACTTACGGAACTGCCTGCTGCCACCAACAACCTCCCGCCGCCCAGTACGCTCCCACAGGGTTGCCCTACTTGGGCTACCGCCGCCTGATCGTTGTCGGCTGGCGGCCCCGAGGCTACGTGCTTTCTCTGTGGGAGCCCCCTCCCTTTGGAACGATCTCCCCCCGGAGATAAGAGCCATGTCTGACATCCTGATCTTCTGGCGCGCAGTTAAGACCTTATTCTTTAAACAGGCCGGCCTGGCCAAGTAAGGGTCTTTGGGGTTTTTAAATTTTAACAAGGGTTTTAATTTTTAGCTGATTGATTTTAAATTCCGTTTAACTGTATCTATTTTATATGTTTAGTCTGTACACCGCCCCGAGTCCCTTTTTGGGAGAGGGATAGAAATACGAAAAATAAATAAAAATAAAATAATAGTTCAGAGAACCAGTAAATCGGGCTTCTGGCTGGCCTGGCCCTCTCCACCTGCTTCTCTTCTGCCTGCTCATTAGTCCTTATTATGCATGTGCAACATTGCATACATGCAAAACACTGCTGTCTGCAGCCTGCTTTTGCGCACCTACCAGGCCAGCCATTGCTGCCTGCCTTCCACTGCAGCCCTGCCTTTACTGATCTCCCTGTGAGTGATGCTCTGCAAATTCCAGTTGCCTTCCCCCCACTTGCCTTTTGCTGCTGCCACTAGTCGCCTTCCCCCCACTTGCTTTTTGCTGTCGCTGCTAGTGGCCTTTCCCCCCACATTTGCCTTTTGCTGCCGCTGCTGATCGCCTTCCCCCCCACTTGCCTTTTGCCACTGCCTCTGGTTGCCTTTCCCCCCATTTGACTTTTGCTGCCACCACCAGTCGCCTTTCCCCCACCACTTACCTTCCATTGGGGAACATGTGAAGAGGCTCGTATAGGCTCCGGCCAGGTCAGCAACTGCTTTCCTCACCTGTTTTCTCAGCTGCTGTTGCTGGGAGAGCAAGAGAGTTTCCCAGCACAGCAGAAAGCTTCCAAGTCCCCCTCACATTAGAAACAGCTCCCAGGCAAGCAGAGAAGCACGCAAGGTTGAATATGCTTCTCTCTGCTTGCCCGGGAGCAGTTTCCAATGAAGGGGATCTTGGAAGCTTTCCGCTGTGCTGGGAAACTCTTGCTCTCCCAGCAACAGCAGCAGGAAAGAACATGTGGAGAGGCTCATGTCAGCAAGGCGCCCTTTGATCGAGTCCGGGACAACTGATGGCGGCTATAGGGAGCAGAGTCTGGAAGCCCTGATGTACCATGTGTGCGGCCACATGGATGGTGGGGGGACTAGTCCCGGAAGCCCTGACACCACCAGAATCACCATTGCCACCTCACTGCTGCTGCATCTCCCACCCCCTGCAGGTATGGTGAGCGTGAACCCTGGGATGGGTGACCGACTGCCTCAATTGCTCTCCCACTGACTTCCATACCAAGAGTGGGCAAAGAGCAGCCCTCTTGGTACAGAGAAAAGTTGTGCATTTCCCCATATCCCTCTCTCCATGAGCAGCTTCTTGCAGCACCTTTAAACTTAGCGCACTTCACAAATGAGGAGAAGGGGATGAGGCTGCTTGCGGAGAAAGGAATATGGGGATACGCACAACTTTTCTCCACACTGAGCTGCTCTTGCCAGTGACTTCAGACTGTTTTGCCCAGCTAAGACTAGATCACGAGTCCCCAAAGCTGGCTGACGAATTCTGTGAAGTGAAGTCCACAAGTCTTAAAGTTGCCAAATTTGGGGACCTCTGGACTAGATTATCAAGGAAGAGAATAACATGCAGCAGATGCCTAGCAAAAATTAATACTGCAGTTTGGCTGTTTACATTGAAATCAAGTACAAGATAGTGATGGTAGGTAAATTATTGGGCAGTTTAGTTTGGTATTTATTTCAGTAGGCTGATTTTAGAAAGCTATACAGGATCAGATCTGGTAAATACTTGGCTGGGAAGCCAACACAAAATAGGGTTTGGGGAGGAATGGGGTTGGGAAGAAAAGAAGGAAGATAGGATAACTTTTATTGTCAGTTTTTTACTGTTAAGTACACTACATTAAAAGTGAAATACACTGTATATACATATCATATACATACATAATATGCATATACACATGTTCTACACACACACACACACACACACACACACACACAATCATTGCCCATTTTGAAAACATAGCAGAAAGGAAGAAAGAATATTGGAATCATATACACAAATGTGTATGAAAAAAAAACTGCAAAGAAATAGGATTATTAAAAAAAACAGCTTCCAATCTTAGCACTTATAGAGAACTTATAGAGAACTTAGCACTTATAGAGAACTTATAGAGAACTTTGCACTTATAGAGAACTTAGCACTTACAGAGAACTTAGCACTTATAGAGAAAGAGAAATGAGAAACAGAGAGAAGGAGAAAGAGGGAGAGAGATGAGGAAGAAAGAGATGAGAGAGAGATGGGAAAGAGAGAGAAAGAAAGAAAGAAAGACAGACAGACAGAGACAGATACCTATTTAAAAGGAAATGGTAAAATGGCTCTTTGAGTATTTAAGGTTGCAGGCCCCTGGGTTAGGCAAACACCATGGTTGTTAAGTGAATCTTGTGGTCATTAAGCAAACACTGGTTGAACAAGTCCATTTTCCCCAGTTGGCTTTTTTAACCGGAAACTAGAAAGAATTGTTGGAAACTGGCAAAAAACATAGAAAACCTAAGTCACAAGACTGTGGGATGTTGTAACTGATCATAAGTGTGTGTGTGTGTGTGTGTGTGTGTGTGTATGGCTGTCAAAACACCAAAAACGGGTCAAGTAGCTCTGGGAAGGTCAGTCGTAAATTAGAACACTTGCTAAGCAACTGGCCATTAAGCGAGGACCACTTATATTTGGTTTGCCAGTCACATGACCACCTAACCACACCCTATCAGTCAAAATACCACCAAGCCACACCCACAAATTAGGCCAGGCCCACAGAACCGGTTGTTAAGGAATTTGAATCCTACTCCTGTTTCTATCCCTTACTGAGGGCGGGGGCTTAGTAATTTTAAAAATAAAAAACTAAATTGTCCGTATAGATTTAGGAAATGCATTGCTAAACTATTAATCAGAAAGAAGAACATAAATGTTTTTTTCTTCTCATTATTTGAAGAAAGGGAAAAATAAGTATTTCTTAGCACACATATGTGGAACAATTTATTGACCTTCAATCAATGAGAAGCAGGATCCTAAGCAATCGTTCTAAACAAAGAACAAGTTGATTAGATTTAGATAACAGCAAGATAGATAATTTTCAATGTTTCAAAGATCTGGCATTTTTCTTTAAACAGAAATTCTTACATGTAATTGTAATATTGTAATATTGTTTAGCTTTATTTTTAAACTTACATATAAAGCAAAACTAACAAACTAAATATAATTCAACCTTTTTGGTTTAAGTAGGAAGATTAAAACATATAAGTAGCTCAGAACTGTCAAAATGTTGTCATGATAAGTCAAGCTCATAATAAGCTGAGGTTGGCAAAAGATGCTAAAAAACAGCAGTGGGGGCTATATTCAAGATATATTCAAAATTTGAGGAAAAGAAAAGAATATATCAACTGCTCTGCAAAGGTAACACAAAGAATCTATTCAACTCCTTTTTGTGTTTTTCCTCCTTCAAAATGAAAAGATATATGAAAAGAAGATGAAAAGGGAGAACAGAAGTGTAATGTTGAGAGAAACCTGGTAGAAGATATGTATTATGGAACAATGTAGCCAGACATTGCAAATGGGAAAGAAATGAAGTATTAGGAGGAAACTTTCAGAAAAGATACTTGTAGAACAGATCATAAAGAATGCACATAAGCCTCTTGAAAACAATGCAAGAATTATCAAAATCAGCATGGAACTGTCATGAACAAGTCTTTGTTAACCTTTTCTCATTTTTTGGCTGGGTAGCTTCCTTAATTGATTGTAAGAATAGATTGTATACACAGTAAAGTATAACACTTTTTTTTTTAATTCAATTTATATATCGCCCTTCTCCCGAAGGACTCAGGGCAGTGCACAGCCTACTAAAACCACACATATATAAAAGTTAAAATAGAATTAGATAAGGGCTGTAACCGAATCTAAAATCCCAACCTTAAAATTCATTACTTAAACCCCATTAAAATCTATTTAGGATCAGCCCAGGCCGGCCTGCTCAAAGAGCCAGGTTTTCAAATCATGCCTGAACACCCTCAGGTCGGTGGTCATTCTCAACTCAGGGGGGAGCCCATTCCAGAGAGCGGGTGCCCCCACAGAGAAGGCCCTGTTCCTCGGGGTCGCCAGGTGGCATATAGAAGCCGTCGGGACCCAAAGGAGGCTCTCCCTGTGGGAGCGCACAGGTCAGTGGGAGACTACCGGCAGAACGTGGTCGTGCAGATAGCCTGGTCCAATGCTATGGAGTGCTTTAAAGGTCAAAACCAGAACCTTAAAGCACACCCGAGAGGCCACCGGCAACCAATGCAGCTCGCGCAGGAGAGGCATCACATGAGAGCTTTTAAACGCCCCCATAACCACCCACACGGCCGCATTTTGTACCAGTTGCAACCTCCGGGTGCTCCCAAAGGGGAGCCCCATGTAGAGGGCATTACAGTAATCCAGGCGGGAGGTGACCAGGGCATGAGTGACCGTGCATAAGGCGTCCCGATCAAGAAAAGGCCACAACTGACACATCAGGCGAACCTGATGAAAAGCCTCCCTGGAGACAGCCGTAATATGATCTTCTAATGACAGCCGTACATCCAGGAGGATGCCTAGATTGTGAGCCCTCTCTGCAGGGGGCAAAATCTCACCCCCAATAGCCAGCAATGGAACTATCTGGCTATATCGGGACGCCGGAAACCACAGCCACTCAGTCTTGGAAGGGTTGAGTCGAAGCCTGTTCTCACCCATCCAATTCTGCATGGCCTCCAGGCACCGGGACATAACCTCCACAGCATCGTTGGGGTGGTTTGGAGTAGAGATGTAAAGCTGAGTGTCATCCGTATAAAGATGACACTTTACTTCAAAATCATGGATGATCTCCCCCAGCGGCTTCACATAAATGTTGAACAAGAGAGGGAGAGGACTGACCCCTGAGGCACCCCACAAATGAGGGGCCTAAGGGTGGACCTCTCCCCACCCATCAACACAAATTGCAAGCGGTCAGAGAGGAAGGAGGAGAACCACCGCAAGACGGTATCTCCAATTCCCAACCTCTCCAACCGCTGCAACAAGATACTATGGTCGATAGTATCAAAAGCTGCCGAGAGATCTAATAGGACCAGGACAGAGGAATAAGCTCTGTCACGGGCCCTCCAGAAATCATCAACCAATGCAACCAATGCTGTTTCGGTACTGTGCCCGGGCCTGAAGCCCGATTTTGATGCCAGCACAGCATCTGATAAAATACACAATAATAATTGATTTAGTTAGAACTAGTTCCACATCAAAAAGATGCAAAGCAGAGCCTTCACCACGATATATCAATAAAGACTGTGGAAAGAGTTCATAGTTTTAAATTTCTAGGGACTCATATTTCCAACAACCTTACTTGGTCGGTCCACACTATGGCCACTGCAAAGAAGGCCCAACAGTGCCTGCACTTTCTGAAGTTGCTGAAAAAGAGTGGTTTGGGTGAGAAGTTGCGGTTACTTTTTACCGGTCTACCATCGAGAGCAGTTTGGCATATTGTTTATCGATGTGGTATGCTGGATGCTCTGCAGTGGATAAGAAGATGCTCCAGAGAGTTATAAACACAGCACAAGGAATCATTGATTGCTCTCTTTCTTCTTTGGAAGAGATTGCAAAGATCAGACTCCTCTCTAGAACACTAAAAATCTCCACAGACTGTTCTCATCCTGGACATTCATATTTCAATCTGTTACCATCAGGGAGGCGTTATAGGTGTCTTAAAATGTGGACTAATAGATTGAGAAACAGTTTCTTTTCCAAGGCAGTAATTGTCTTGAATCAAACAGTGCATTTGTGATACAGTCCTATTATTATTATTATTATTATTATTATTATTTTTAAAACTGTAGTGTGATTGTGATGTGATGTTTGGGGCATTGTGCTGGAGTAGCTTTCAAATTTAATTTAATTCATAGAATGCAATGACAACAAAGGTATTCTATTCTGTCTAAATTGGAAATAGTATTGATAATCCTAGACTTATCAGATTGTAAAATAATGCAAAATAATGCAAAATTAGGTAGAATAAATAACACCCCAGAAGGTAGAGTTATTATTAATAATAATTAAATTATTAGATAGGTTAGATAAATTAGATAATATTTACTAAATATGATTTAACAGAAATAAATATGAACTTGTTCAATCAAAATGATATTGTAGGTCTAGATGGAAGAACATTTGGTTTAAGAATCTTTTAAGAATCATCTTGAAACAGTAGCTGACTGCAATCTGATTATGGATTGTATTAGTATTTTTACAATTATGGTAAATAATAGTTCCACTTATTCTGCACAATCAGACTCCATTTCTATATTCATTTCTGAGTTGTATCTGGGCTTTTTACCTTATAAAGGTTTATAAAAAATGGAGCAACTTTAAAAAATGACCCAGATACAGATACTATACCAATTTTATGACTGCAGAATTGCCTTCAACAATCTTGCAAGAGCTGACAAGCATACATAGCTAATCTTTACCCCTTTGCTGAGAATGTGAGCTGGAGTGACCAGTTTTGATTTACATATGGCTTATCTGAGTTAATTGAAAAGGTACTCTATATACCTTGGAAACATTTGTCCAACACTGCATTGCTAAATACAGCAACTGTGGGATCAACAAATCGATTGATAGCAATATTTTCTCTCATTTTTCTATCCCTCTTCGTCCATATTCTTGTCAGAGATTTTAGATGTTAAATCTGGGCAATGAGAGCCTTCATACTGCTGCAAAAGAGCAATGCCAATCAGTCAGGGTTTTTCCTTATTGTGTGACGTTAGTTTTGTACAAGACTGCTTTGAAAGTAGAATAGAATAGGAAATAGAATAAAATAGAAAATAGAGTAGAGTAGAAGTCTTTATTGACCATGTGATTGGACACACAAGGAATTTGTCTCCAGTGAATAAACTCTCAGTGTACATATCTCAGGCTGCATATATGGGAGGAGGGGAAGGGGGAGGAGGAGGAGGAGAAGCAGCAGGAGCAGCAGGAGCCTAGCATACCAGAATTTTGTAAGCAAATTCCCTAAATTTCAGATGAACTTATTTGACAATATGATAATTCAGTGAAACTTAAACGTAGGTGTTGGTAAATTGTGGGCCAATGGGCAACATTATAGACTGGAAGTCATACTCTAATATGCTTTCCCTGTTTGACCTACTGGTAAAAAAAAATAGTTCCTTCGGCTATTTTCTAAATATATATTACTTTTATCACCTGTTTAGTTGCACTGATAACCCATTTGTCTACTACCTTTTAACATGAAAAACCCATTTGTCTACCACCTTTTAACATGAAAAACATATAGTGTTCATACATTACTCTGTTTATTTCTAACACCCTTCAATCCACCCATCACTGTAATATAAAAGTACTGGAGATGTACAAACTAGTCACTTAGAAACAGCTGGCGCTGTAATGTCATTGTTAGCTTTTATATCTCTGCAATATGAAAATTGTTATTAAATGAAAAGCAAATAACTAAATAATAATAATAAATATTCACAGTGGTAGCTCTTAAAAAATCAACTAGTTTTCCTTGGGAAGGATGTGAAAGCTTTATTCAGCTGTGATGCACAGAGATAGGAAAATGTAATAGACTATATAAAGACATGCACATCTTTTACCTCTGGTATTTTAGTATTGATCTATTGCAAACACATTATTAACATGTCTTACTACATGCTTATGTGAGGATTGTATCCAACAGTAAAAACCCATTGGGAGCTATCCAATTATCTAATCCAAGGGTCTTCAAACTTGGCAAGACTTGTGGACTTCAAGTACCAGAATTCCTGAGCTAACATGACTGGAAGAAGAATTCTGGGAGTTGAAGTCCACAAGTCTTTAAACTGTCAAATTTGAAGACCCCTGATCTAGTCTTTTGCATATTAACTCAGTTGTTTTTAGACTAGGATTTTATTTATTTGAAGATTCTGAAATAATATTAAGTGCTTGGTTGAAATTAAAGAATATGTCCACTTGCTTAACCTTTCTGCCAAAATTATTCTCCTATTTAAGTCAGAAACCAAAAGAGCTTGATATTATTTATACCAATTTTGCCTCTTCCTTTATATTTCTATCCATAGAGCACATATATTGAGGCTGACTGAAAACTTATTCTTGTAACTTGGCTATTGCAGAAGGTAAACAGACCCTCTAGCTCTTATATTCCTGATAAAAGAGAAACACAGTATGATCTTCCATTTATCCAGCTATTTCAGTCATTTAATAAATGTTTAGGCAGTTGAGAACTTATTTTGTTTTGAAAGGGGACACTATACATTATTTAGGAAGAAAAGGAAAAAAAATGTGTGTTGGGGGGGGACCTAGAATGAAAGTAGAATAAATTCAGGAATAGAACACTTACCTGAAACAGAAGAAAATAATTTTCTAGTCTAATAGAACATTGGTGTTACATAAATAGAAGTATGAAAAAGACATTTGGTGGACTGAAAAATGTTGTGGATGTAGAAAAACATATATAGGAGATTGCTACAAAAAAACGGGAATTGAAAAAAAAGATATAAAAGGTAGAGAAAGATCATTGCAAACAATGTAATCAAAGAAGAGCAAGGAATACTTAAGATTAGAAGGAGTCATAAAAAGCTAAGTGCTTTTAGTGAAAATAAAAGGTTGTTTGGGGAGTGGATGAAGAGGGCTAAAAAAGGAGCTCCAGCAGAATGCTGAAATGATGTGGGATGAGAGATTCTGGAAGAAGCATCCTAGAGATCATAATAGAAAAGTTGGTGTTCAAGAAAAAAATGAAATAGTGTGAGAATGTTGAAAAAGAAGGTGTTCACAGTGCAACAATTGGAAGAATGACACTACTGTTTTTGTAAGCAGAGGGAAATGAATGCAAAATCTACAGGGTTTTGTTTGCTGATTATGTGTGGGTGTTTGACAGAATTATGATCAAAAGGGTAAGAGAACTGAAAATGACCAAAATCTGGAAAGTGCTGTTCAGCTTTCTGACTGTGAACATTCCATTGTTATGTAGCAAATTAAATATAACAGGAACTTTGTGCCTGGCAAAGGGCATAGAAACCAGAGCTTAGTACTTCACCACATCATGTAGAAATGTATGGGTGTGAAAAGAAAGCTTTATTGTACATCTGTTGATCTATAAAAAGTAGAATAATAATAAAATGAATAGTCCTGAATTGCAGAATTCTTGTACAATTATGGCAAAAATGGTTTTCAAAGACAGAAAGAATTAGAGTGAATAGCCCTAGTATAAATTTACCTAAACATATCCAGTTTTACCTAAACTTCCTTTTTTATATATTTATATCTTTATTTCTTTGGGGGGACAGTTATACCTTCTAATTAATATTGACTCCCAGTGACCATCTGGATTTGTTCCTGAAGTTTTCCTGGAAAAATTGTTTTGGAAGTAGTTAGCTATTGGTTTCTTTCTTGGGCTGAGAGGGAGTGACTGGCCCAAAGTCATTCTATTTAGGCTTTGTGCCTAGGATGGGAATAGACTCAGAATTTCCCAGTTTTGCCTCAGTTACTAGAGATAGAACTTAACTTAGGGTGTCAATTCGGACCAGAAAATTTGTCCATAAGCAGTGCATTCGTTAAGTGACCATCATCTAACTCCAGAAATTTTATAACTTTTTTTGACATAGTTGTTAAGCAAGACATCACTTGATTGTGACTTGTGACTTCCTTTCCCTATTGACTTGCTTGTTGAAAGCCAGCTTGGAAGGTTGCAAATAGTGAATATATGACCACAAGGTACTGCAACTATCAAATGATTATCTGGATCGCAATCACATAACTCCGGAACTCTAAATCACTTTTTAAAGTGTTGTTGTAAGTTGAACAATCACCAAATAAATTGTTGTAAGTCAATGACTAGCTATTTACCAAATTGTCTTTCTTTGGTTTATTCATCCTTATTCCCTTTCTGTACTTTGCATAATTTTGCTACATAAAATAAATAATCTGATGTTACTTCTCTATGGGGGAGTATTTACAAATACTTCACCATAGAAAACTTGCTACATGAATATATGAATAATAAGAATATGTACACCTGTTGTCCTGAACAAACTGAAAGTTGCTTTCTTTCTAAAATTATTTTAAATATTCTGCCTATTCGTAGTTATACAAAACTCACCTTTTATTTCTTATTTATTCAGTGTATATACCAACTTTTTATTCATTGAATATTTAGAGGAACTAACAATAATACCAAAAAAAATTTTTTAGCAGAAATTAAAGTTCTGGCACAATTGTCATGCCAAGCAATCTCATCTGCATCTTTAGTAGTACTGCATGTGTTAAATGTAAAGACCTTTTTAAACGTTAAAGTCAGAGATTGTTTTAGATGGACAATTAAGGATGCATTGGAAGAAGAACAAGATATTCTGGATAATTTTGAAATTAATCAGAAGATGGATATAAATGGCAAGTAATGAGAAATGGAGAAAAGGATGTACTGGTCTTTCAAATGAAACAGAATGATGCTTAAAGGAGATATACAACTACTAAACCAGAAAAGATAGATTAAAAAAAACCTGGATGTATAAATAAATTGTTAAAGACAAATTCTTCTTCCTGGATGTACAAAACATACTTGCTAAAGTACTGAAATACTTTTTAGGGAAAGTTATAGAAACATGACAAGAAATCAAGCTGCAATCCTCAATCCAAAGGGTTAAGAATACAAATCATTAAAAGGATAAGGAAAGAAACAAGTTTGACTTACTTGATCAATGTTATTAGATTATTAGTCATTTCTGACAATTCTTTCTGGATTTTTGCTGACAACCAACTAATGAGTATTTTGTTTTTAGCTGAAAGATAAGATACAGGATGAATAGAGCATATATTTTAATTTAAGAGATGGCAATAAATCTACCTAAATTGTGTGTGCTTATTGGGATTAAAGAGGGAAATTACTTATTTTTTCTTTTTTAAACACTATTTAAAAAAATAGTTTATATAATTTATATTCTTTTTAACTAATCTCTAATGAAAGTTATTTGGAAAACAAAACAAAAAATGTCCTCCTGGCCGTAGCTGCCATTTATTCTATTAATATGTACTATAACATGAACAGAAACTATTTAAGGATTGTTTGCAGTAACTATATGCTCAGGTTGCTTGGTGCTACTAAAATTCTTTAAAATATGTACATTGCAGTGATTTGAGAAAGGGTTATGTATCCCTATAATTGCTACTATAAGATTCTTTTTCCTTTCCTGTTTCTTTTTCTTTCTCAAGGGTTGATTCATCAGCTCAGTGAAAAATACCTGATTGTACTGATAGGAAAACTGTCATAGCTTGTGGCCAGCATAAAGAGGAGAAAGCTACTTTAATACTGAATAGGTAAGGACATCTTAAAGCTATGTAACATATGGCTGGGAGCAGAATAAAAAATTATGTCACAAGAATATGACAAACAAGTGAAGTATATTGCCAAGGCATATGTTGCTGTAGGCAAATGAAGAAATGCCAACTACGAATCCACCATAAGCTCTACTTTTTTCTCTCTACGATAATATTTTCAAAGTATTCTTTTGAGTGTTCAAAATGGAATGGGTGTAAATTGCATGTTATATTTAACCTTTTAAGAACACATTCAAAACAATACTTTAATTTTAGCCATCAGGATCAGTTTATATCAGGAATGAGGAACAATGGCTGTTTTATATATAGAGAGACAGAGTATAAGGAGTGTGGGTCCTAGAACGCTGCTTTGGGGAACACCGCTGTTAACTGGAGCAGGGTTTGATATAGCGCTCCCTATTTTTACTATTTGTTGCCTGTTTGACAGGAACGCAGTAATCCACTTATGGAGGGATCCGGAAATGCCGTAAAAGTTTAGTTTTCACAGTAGTTTGTCATTTATGACATGTGGGCTTCCATGCTGGCTCAGGAATTCTGGAAATTGAAGTCCACAAGTCATAAAGAGCTGTGATTCCCAATCTCTGGTTTAGATTATCAATTTAAACTGTTTAAATCAAATCCAAATGTGTTCACTGCAGTGTTATGTTTCAAGGACAGTGTTTAAGGTCTTTGTGTTTCATTACAATGTGCAATGATACTGAAATCAATATCTAAAGAATTTGTCCCCAAGTGCATCCTGAAAAGCATTGGATATGTACAGTCAATCTCAAGTATAGCTTAATGGGTAGTTAAATGTATAATGCAAGACACAGAACAATGAAACAATGCATTCTGAATCGGTTACTGCTGTTCTAATTGTTAGTTTGACTTATGTTAGAGAAGCCTACATTTTGGATATAAATAAGTCTTTGAGCATCAACAATGCTTCAATTATTTATTATTTATCCTATGTGGAGCAGTGGTATTTGTGCCCCTGCTCATAATATTTCAAATAAACTTCTCCTAAGAACATGAGGTTACAATTGAAAAGCATTGGAAGTTTCTTTTATTAATCAAGAATAAGGTATAGTTGTAGATAAATCACTACAAACTACTGTTTTCTATCTCAGAAAGGTGTCTAGATAAGACATTCTGAGCATCAATATTCATATCTACGGGAACAAGGGTTTTAAAACAGATCATATGTAATATGTCTATTCTGTGTCAGTAAAAAAACATTGGGTTATCTCTCATCAAACATGAGGATGCAGTGAGGCATTAAGAATAGATACATGAATAATGTGACTTTTGTACAGGATGACATGTTTTTATAAGAGAGAAAAACTTATCAATATGCCTGAGTCCAGAACATAAAATTTAGCTTTTTGAAAGCCAGGTGAAGTAGAAAAGAATTTCAAGAAGACAAAGAAAGATAGAGGAAGAAGAGGAAGATCAGGGAAAATTTGCTATAATGGAGCCTTTGAAATAGTCCTATTTTCATTGATAATCCATTTTTATTCACATCTAGTATCTGAATAGTTAGTCATACTCATCAAGAGAATGCACTAATTTTTGGGTTTAACTCCAATATAAAGGAACATTGCAGTGAAATGCTGCAAATGTTTAGTTTCCATTCGTATGCTATATTAGATAAATTTTCTCTTCGGAATATTTCTGTGTTAAATGATACATTAAATGTAAAGAGAACTTTAGACATTAATTGTCACTACAATTTTGGACATATAACTGACACCATTAGTTAATTTTCATTCCTTAGAATTATGGCATTCCTTCCTGCTCTGAAGAGAAAATACCAAGATTGTCTTGTTACCCAATGAGAATGCATCTCACTTATCTAGGGATCAAAATTATTTATTTATTTACTTACTTATTTATTTACTTACTTACTTATTTCCTTACCTATTTATTTACTTATTTATTTATCAATCAATCATATGCTACATGTTAGCCAGGGATCACCAACGTGGCTGGCTGCCTCTGTGAAAGGAATTTTTTCGGGCGCTATTACTTTTACCTGCGGAATGCTGAATGATGGTAGACTTTCAGGGGAGGCTCCTTTCTTGTCCTTGTGTGATTTATTCACTCAAGGGAATCGAACCACCAAGTGGCTGACCTCAGCAGTGTGCAGTTAAGATGACCCAAGTGTCTTATCAGATGAGCCACCGCAGTCCCTGAGGGATCAAAATAAAATGATGCCATATACAAGGAAGTGTGTATTCTGTGTGTATTCTGCAGAGAAGCTGCTTCTAGCTTTAACAAGTGTTGTTGAATAAAATCTTTAGAGATTTGCATTTATAGATGAGAGCCAGTAGTGAACAGTGATTTTAAGATGGCGTAAATCTTTATGGATTTGAATTAATTTGTGGTCTGTAAGATTTTAATTGAAATTTAAATGTGTACCTAAAAGCATCTACATAACACTTATGAACACAACACATTTTACAAAGCTTGCTGAATTATTAGACTGTTATTAAGATTATACTTATACTACTTTCTGCTCCTACTTTACTTCCTATAGGATCATAAGTATATATCTACCTATGGAGGATGACATTTTAGAATGTTAATATGGAGTCCTGTAAATGTCTATGGAGATTCTCAGTCATCCAGGTCTTGGTTGTCTCAAAGGTGCTTTTTGAAGAGGCAACTGGACTTCTTGTTTTTCTTTGAAGACATTTCACTTCTTCAACTTTTGGATGAGAAGTGAAACGTCTTCAAAGAAAAACAAGAATGTCCAGTTGCCTCTTCAAAAAGAACCTTTGGGTGGAGTAAGTACTGTTTAAGGTGTTTATCACATCTAAAATCAAGAAGCCCTCCCTGGATCCAACTCTCTTGAACAACTATCGTCCTGTCTCCAACCTTCCCTTTGTGGCAAAGGTTGTTGAGAGTGTGGTGGCAGGTCAGCTTCCCCAGTACCTGGATGAAGATACATACCTGGATCCCTTCCAATCGGGCTTCAGGCCTGGACATAGTACCAAAACGGCATTGGTCGCGTTGGTTGATGATCTCTGGAGGGCCCGTGACAGGGGTTATTCCTCTCTCCTGGTCCTATTAGACCTATCAGCGGCTTTTGATACTATCGACCATAGTATCCTATTGCGGCGGTTGGGAGGGTTGGGGGTTGGGGGCACCGTGTTGCGGTGGTTCGCCTCCTTCCTCTCCGTCTGCAATTTGTGTTGGCGGGGGGGAGAGATCCACCTCTAGGCCCCTCGTTTGCGGGGTGCCTCAGGGGTCGGTCCTCTCTCCTCTCCTGTTCAACATTTATGTGAAGCCGCTGGGGGAGATCATCCGTGGCTTTGGGGTGAGATGTCATCTGTACGCTGATGATACTCAGCTGTACATCTCCATCCCAAGCCACCCCAACGATGCCATGGAGGTCATGTCCCATTGTCTGGAGGCCGTGCGGAACTGGATGGGTGGGAACAGGCTCCGACTCAACCCTTCCAAGACTGAGTGGCTGTGGTTTCCGGCGTCCCAATATAGCCAGATAGTTCCATCGCTGGCTATTGGGGGTGAGATTTTGCCCCCTGCAGAGAGGGCTCACAATCTGGGTGTCCTCCTGGATGTACGGCTGTCTTTGGAAGACCATATTACGGCCGTCTCCAGGGGGGCGTTTCATCAGGTTCGCCTGATTCGCCAGATGCAGCCCTTTCTGGATCGGGGTGCCTTACGCACAGTCACTCATGTCCTGGTCACTTCCCAACTGGACTACTGTAATGCCCTCTACATGGGGCTCCCGAATGGGAGCATCCGGAGGCTTCAACTGGTACAGAATGCGGCCACGCGGGTGGTTATGGGGGCATCAAGGTTCTCACATGTGACGCCCCTCCTGCGCGAGCTGCATTGGTTGCCAGTGGCCTCTCGGGTGCGCTTTAAAATTTTGGTGTTAACTTTTAAAGCGCTCCATGGCATCGGACCAGGATATTTACAAGACCACATTCTGCCATTTTCCTCTCACCGTCCGGTGCGCTCCCACAGGGAGGGTCTCCTGCAGGTTCCATCAGCATCTATGTGCTGGCTGGTGACCCCGAGGAATAGGGCCTTCTCTGTGGGGGCGTCTGCCATCTGGAATGGGTTGCCTCCGGAGTTACGGACAACCACGGACCTGGGGACCTTCAGGCGTGCCTTGAAAACCTGGCTCTTTGAGCAGGCCGGCTTGGGCTGATTTTAGTTTTGGGTTTTTTACTTTTTTATTAAATTTTAGGGTTTTAGGGAAGGGTTTTAATTGTTTACAGCCAGGGTCTTAGTTTAATTTAGTTTTATTTTTTCACATATTTATTGTTTTAACTGTACAGCTGTGCATCGCTCCGAGTCCTTCAGGAGAGGAGCGGTATATAAATATTTATTATTATTATTATTATTATTATTATTATTATTATTGTTATTATTATTATTATCCATGAAAACTCTTCAGCAGACTCTGGGTTAGTCATTCCCTCTTTTCCAGTCTAACTTCTGACTTTGTAGATATGGGAATAAAAAGAAGGGAAATCCCTATATAATCTAAATTGATCTATTGGGGAAAATACAGAATATACATTTATTAAAACCATAAAGTAGTCCTTAAATAAATTTTGAATATGAAATAATTCAGACTCAAACCATATTAAATGTGCTGATCATTGAAATATATTTTTAATTTTTGTACATGTATTGGGTTGTGATCGGCTGTGCACCGCCCTGAGTCCTTCGGGAGAAGGGCGGTATATAAGTGTTAGTAATAAATAAATAAATATTACTGTCTTTTATCACAAATAGTAATATTCTATTCGCTGGAATATCAATAGAGGTTTGCTTCTTATATTCCACCAATACATTAATCTTCCATCCAAAATAACTACCCATGTTTTTAATTTCTACCTGAACACATATGAAAAATGTACAAACTGAAATAATTTAAATGTTTACTTTGTTAAATACATTCTTAAAATTTCTTACTAATAATCTCCAGTGTCTTTGAAAATAAAAGTCATGTGTTCACAGGTAATGTCAATAAGGAAGACAGCTCTCTCTTATCAATCATATTTCAACAAGACTGAGTAAGCTGTTAGGTTGATGGAAATCAGAGAGATAATTCTCCTTGCATAGAAAGTAGTTGCATAAAAATGAAATCTATTCTTTTTGTTCTAATTTTTCTTGGGCTAGCTTGATCCTTCTTCAAGATGAGGTCACAGTTTCTCTAGAGAGACCTTGACTTCATAGTGCATGGAATTGTTTATTAGTTTTCTCTACTTTTAAAAAATGTACAGATACATTTATAACAACATCAGAAAAATAACATTTTAACCTCTGAATTTATACTTTCACAGGAATATGATTACCATGGGGATATAGAATTCTGTTTACTAAAAGCAGGACAGGATAAAATTATGTCAGTAAAAATTTGTAGAGAAGTGTTATTGCTACCACACTATCTTTGTATTGGGACAGGGGATATATTAAAACTCGGGCAGTGATTTCAAATATATATAATATTTTTAAGGGCCATATGTAATATTTTTTGAGAGCCAAAGTGGCCCAGTGGTTAGAATGCAGTACTGCAGGCTACTTCTGTTGATCACTGGCTGCCAGCAGTTTGGCAGTTCAGATCTCACCGGCTCAAGGTTAACTCAGCCTTTCATTCTTCCGAGGTAGGTAAAATGAGGAGCCAGATTGTTGTGGGCAATATGCTGACTCTGTAAACTGCTTAGAATGAGCTGTAAAGCACTGTAAAATGGTATATAAGTCTAAGTGCTATTGCTATTTTGGTTGTGGGTAACCAAAAAAATTCATAATTGTGCCACTGTTTTCAGAATGAAAGCAATAATAAAATAATAAAAGTCTTTGAGCATCATCTAATAGCCATAACCCAAAAAGTTGGAGAGGATTAAAATAACAAAACACCAGAATTTTGTTCCAATAAAAACTAAAAAGATTTTTATAAATTTAATCTTAAATACTTGAGTATAGTAATTCCATATATATTTATATAGTTCTTTCACAATTTTGCAAGAGCTTGGGAAAAAAATGTTAAAGTAGCAATACCTTTTGTAACAGATTCTACATTCAAAGAAATAATACTTGAATACTTGACTGTCTGCTTGAAAGTTTTGAGAAGCTTCTTGGTTTTGAGAAGCTTCTTATCCTTTTTACACTGGTTAAAAAAAACCCAAAATTTGTCGAACTACAATACTTGTTGCTCAAATAAGAATAGTCAAAACAATGTTGCAGAAAGAATTTTTGATACCAAGCAGCTCGACTTATAACTCAAAATGGCAGAAAATGGAAGGTTAGGTGCTTTCTCAAGCTATATGCTTTTAAAATTCTCAGACATGATTCCTGAGGAAATTATACTTGGAAATTGTAGCTGCTTCAGTGCTACTGGTTGTATTGCAGTCATGTAATTTTTATTTTTAAAGTTCCATGACAATTTCCCAGCCTGTCTTGCAATCCTTTGCTCGCTCTCTCCCTACCCAGCAACAGCCACTTATAAGCTTGCTGGAAAGGGAAGAGATTTCTGATGCTCCCTGTCTGGTCTCCACAAGAAAATGCAATAGCGATGCTGGCAGAAAATCAGAAGTCACCTCTAAAGCTCCCATTGCTTTTTCCTGCACTGTGGTCATTCTGTTAATGACAAAATACCTCTGAAACTCTGATCCCATGGATTAGAGAATGGATTGTCCAGTAGATACTTATAATAGGTAATAAATACATTATACCAGACCTTTTTTCAGAATAATATGGAATTTATTCTATGAGGAAGATGAAAACAATACTATTAAAGAGTAGACAGAGCTAAATCAATAGTCCTGCAATTCCCACTTTCTATATCTGCTGCAAACAAATCCTGCCATATGTCATTGTGCCACCCATCTACAACTCTGATCTTGTCTTGCTGACCAGGCACAACTTTCTCTGCAAAGACAGTCTTCTTGCTGACTACACATAGCCTTCTCTGCAGATACTGTAATTTTGATCTCTGAGCAGCTAAACAATTGTGAACTGTAACCTGACAAACTGAAATTGGTACTTGAGTCAATTATGCAGAACTTGATGGGAATCAAATAGACAGCCTTAAAAGTCCTTTTCAAGCATTAATTTTGTTAATGACAGAAAATGGGCTGGTGACCCAAATCATATATGGATAACCAAATATAGTGTATGGCATCAATGAAAGAAACAAGAGAAGCAATAAACAGTTCAGATTGAAACAGTAATAGCAAATCCTTATCTCAGCTGAGACACAGCAACAAAAAATAACAGGAATAGGATAGAGGATTTCAAAACAATAATTCACCAAACTTCTTACCTACAAATAATAAAGAATAATAAAAACTAAGGGAAACAGCATAATAAAAAGTAATTCATTTATTTATTAAACAGACAGACAGACAAACACATCTCCACCCATGTCACAAAACACAACTCTTAATGCAGATTCATGCCTCCCATGTTTTCATTTGGACTTGGAAAGAATTACCTGCCCAGTGTAGAAGAAATTATTTTATTGGCACTGAAGCACTCAACCATTTCACATGTGCGTATGAAAATGAAAATTTCTGAGTAGCTTTCAGACTGAGCCTTTAAGAATGTTTATATGCACCCTCTTATAAAACAACAACCCTGCACAGTTACCAAATGTAGAAAAGCTGGAGAAAGTCAAGGTCCTACTCCAGAACTTGGAATGTGTCTGGGCCTAGACAAAGAGGATCCCTCTTTGAATCAATTCTACCTTGACCAAGTCTTTGACCTTGTCTATTGTTGGACAAGGAGTTGAAACTGTGGCATCACTTTTGCTCTTTTCCTGGGTTGGAAAGTTCTTGCAATAGTTATTTGTGCCCTAGTCACCTCTTGATTCAATTATTGCAATGCAGTCTATCTATAACTGTCCATGAAAACTACTCAGAAACCTCAACTACTCCAGTTGAGGATGCAGCATACAAGCAGTTATGGCACGCCTCAGATTCCTACGTAACATTTCTGCTCTACAAACTGCATCAGTTGCTATTTTTGCTTTCAGATCTGTTTCAACCAGAGGTGGTATTCAGCAGGTTCTGATCATTGAGAACTAGTAGCAGAAATTTCTCCTGCACAGGAGAATAGAGCTGGAAAGCAGGTTAGTGGGGAAGGAGGGAATGAGATTTTGCAGTATCCTTCCCCTGCCACGCCCAGCAAGCCACACCCACAAAACTGGTAGTAAAAAATTTTGAATCCCACCACTGGTTTCAAGGTGCTATTTATAAAGCCTTACATCACTTAAGGTTGGGTTACTTGAAGGATCAGCTATCTCTTGCCTCTTTGAACTGGCAGAGTTGCAATAATCTAACTTTACTTGATTAAACAATGACAGGGTCTAGGAAGCATATTTTTTTTGTCACAGCACCTGATTTCTGGAATGAGGTGCTCTTTCAGATTCAGAGAACTCACACGCCACTGGTGTCCCAATGAACCATAAAGACTCAGCTGTTACTCCAGGCTTTGGGCTAGGCCCTTTCTGCTCAATATCAGATGTTGGTGGGATGTTTTCAAGTGACTACTAGGTTCATCATATTGCTCTTCTTTCTTTTTCTTGATTCTAATTTTGCTGTTTCCAATTACATTGTTTTACTGTATATTGTCGGGTACATTGTAAGTCATCCAGAGTCCACCTCAAAGAGCAAAGCATGAATAAAAGTGAGAAAACAATATTTACGAATTTGTATACAATATATCCATACTGATTTTGTCATAGCAGGAAATTTTAATGCCAGGTCAGGGACTTTCAGTAAAGCCATTTATCCTTATTTCAGTGTTGTGTCCCATAGATTTAAAGAATATCTCTTGCTGATTCATCAATATAAACATTTAAAACCAAATTACACAAAGCTCTGCTTAACCAAATTTAAATTTGCTAAGATTATTTCATATTAAATGGAGCCATTGAAAGAGACTAGTTTGAGGAGTTTATATTTTGGCCTACAGTGGGTTCTACTTTTATAGTCATGGACATTATTTGCCATAGATTAGTTCATTCACTGCTTTGCTTTCAGTCTGAAAGCCACATATAAATTCTGTCTTATCCTATAATACTGCATATCTCATTATAGAACTAATCAGTTTTATAAATTTCTAAAATAAAAAAATAAATTTAGCCTCCAATCACAATTCCAGAAGGAATTAGTAACATAGGCTGAAGAAGGCAAAGCAGTAGGATGCAATTATACTTACATTAATTTTTTTAAAATAACATTGATTGGTGCATACCAATTTTAACAGCACTTTTTTTATTCTTCTCCAATAATTCCCAAAGGCTAAGCATTGTCAAATATTGTTCATGTTAATAAATAATGCCCTTGCCACTACAGTCCCATTAGTCTGCAGAGTTTAATGAGCAAACTATATTTGGTCATTTTTATTTAAAACTTTGTGATTAGCTGAAGTCTGAAAAAAATATTTGCAGATTAACAGGATGGTTTTAGAACTGGCCAGTGTACCCCTGCCTGGTGCTACAACATCTGGTAGAAAATACATCGCCAAATCTCTTGGAGCCCTTCAAGCTATCTTAATTGAATCACTCTTGATTTTATTTCATGTGACAGACTTTAAGAAAGCGGTAAGACTTCATGACAGATCAGAGGGTTTATTTTTGTCCAGGATTAACCAAAATGCAAAATGAGCACATATTTGGCACCAAGTTCTTTCCCAACTCACCAGGCCCTTAACATTTTTCTATCACACTCAACTTTTATTTTCAGAACTTATTGAGTCTTAATGTCTTGTTAGTCAAGCAGTGAAAGACTCAAGAGGCACCACTGTTGGACTGTATTGTTTAGTTGGCTTTAATTTGCTTAAGGTCCATTGTAATGTCCATGGGCCCCAACACACACACACACAAATAAATAAAGGGGGAGACAGAACTGGTAGTGACTCATTTCCTGATCAACTTTTATTTAAGCTGCACATGCTTAGAAACCTCCCAAACCATTCCCCATTTTCTGACCAATAAATAAATCCTTATATTCATATGCCTTATTTTATGCTGATATCATTCTTTCTTGCAATGGGACTAGAATAATATTGCAATCATTCACAACATATTATAGGAGAGAAAGTCTTACTATAAATTATTTTAAAATCAAAGCTATGATCTTTTAAAAAAAGACATAAATGATAGATTTATAGCCAAGTTATTGAGCAAGTAAGGCAATACAAACACTTGGCATAATATTTTAGATTCAGGGACATGAACTGTTCAAATTCTTTAGACCCTAGAAAACAACCAGATGTCAACAATGACTGTTCTATTAAATGGGTTTCTAATTTATAATATTTCCCCTCCACATTTTTAGGGGGAAAACAAATGCATCTATAAGGACAAAGACCTTCATCATCTTGAGAAAGTTCAACCTACATTTCTGAGGGTGATTTTTTTGTAGTCCCCATTGCATTTTAAAGACCATCCATCTTATGAATTCAAGCTAGCTTTTTTTGCTTATAAAGCCATATTTCTATTTATGATCAGCAACACTCCAGATGTATATTTTCACAATGCTGGAATCAGCATTGAAGAGTTGCAGCTTTTCCTCTTTTCTTATGGCATCTTTTTAATATAGAAAAATCAAAGAAATCATAAAAACACATCTATGGGGTATTAATTAATTAAGACAGCCAGTTTGCTCTAGTGCAGGGATGTCAAACTCAGTTTCATTGAGGGCCACATCAGGGTTATGTTTGACCTTGGGGGCTGGGTGGGTGTGGCCAGGGTGGGCGTGGCCACCTCAACATCACTCGTGTCAGGAACGCCTGTGGTAACCTGAGCGATCTGCTAGTGAAAACAGAGTTTGGGGGGCTGCAATGGCCTCCTGCAATTCTCTGCCAGCAAAAATGCTGTAATAATACACTGCCTGTATTATTATTAGTAATTTAGTCACTGTTCAAAGTTACAATGGTGACTTTGTCACTTATGACCATTCTGTGGTCATAAGTGATACTTATTACCACAGCAACATCCCATGGTCATATGAAGAAAATTCAGACTCATGGCAACTAGTTCATATTTATGATAGTTGCAGTATTCTGGGATCATGTGATCAGCTTTTGTAACTTTCTGTCAAGCCAAATTAATGGGGAAGCCAGATTCAGTTAACAACACCGTTAATAATTACCTGTATTATTGGTAATGGTTGTCAAAGGTTTCTTTCCCTGATAATACTCAGGATTATATTTAAAGCATTGATATACAAAGCATTAATTTGTTCTTTACATCATAATCCTTCCCTAAAATCTAAGAAATCCCTGAAATCAGTCTTTTAAATATTTGCAGTAAATTGTTTTTACTGAGTGACATACTCAATGAAATCTTCATGTAAGACTGACCCAGAAATGAATATACAAGTAGTTTGTTGTGAAATGAATAAATATGTTTTAATTCTACATCAATTAAATGAAAAAAAAATTGTAGTTATCCATTATATATATACTCTTTAGGAATGCATAATTTCATATAAAATGCATAGTTTACTTTATCAGGGCTCAATTTTCAACAGAAAAGAAAAAACAAACTAATTTCAAAAAGATATATCAATTTAAGTTTCTGATAGAACAAATATAATTGTGAGTGACTTAAATTTTAAAACCTATTGATCTGCTAATAAATATCAGTTTCTGTATGGAAAATTGTGGAATAAATTACTGGCAGCCACAAACTCCCATGTTTGTTGTATCCTTCTTCCTTGCTAATAGTAAAATAAAGGTAAAGGTAAAAGTTCCCCTTGCATGAGCCACTACGCCCTACCAATGGTAAAATAATCGGGGAGTATTTAGCAAAGACATGACAGAAATCAAGATCTTATGAGAAGAGAATTTCTGGGTCAGAGATGAAGAACCAAGAAGGAAAAGAAGTTTACTTCACCAAGCCAAAGACTGTACATTATATGCAAACAGTAGATGAGTTTTAGAATTTTTAGAATTTATTTGATTTGTCAATTGCTTACAGGATGATAGGTATCAGTATATATACATAGTTATGAATACATGAAATGGGTACATATAAGAAAAATAAAAGAAACAATAGGACAGGGATGGTAGGCACATTGGTGAACTTATGCATGCCCCCTAGTCATAGTCTGCTATAGTCATAGCAGAAAAACAGAGAAGTCTGAGATTCTAGCAAGACAGGGAATTGGACAATGCAAGCAGAGTTTCACTTGTCAGCAGAATGAAATGCTTGTATTGCTGAAAGGTTAAGACTAGATATTCCTCCATGCTGGGATAACTGATGACAATCTGCAAAGAAATCATAGTCTCACAAGGAGCCATACATCCAGGGGTGGAATTCTATTAGTTCACACCAGTTTGGTAGAACTGGTTGTTACAGTTCCCAGTAGTTCGAAGAACCGGTAAATCAGGCCCTGCCCCTCTCCACCTGCTTCTCTGCTCCCTGCCTAGTCAGTTCTATTGCACATGCATAACATTGTGCATGTGCGACATGCCTGCAGCCTGCTTTTGCCCAGCCATTGCTGCCTGCCTTTTGTTGTGGCAGAACGAAAAGCTTGCAAGTCCTCCTCCCTTTGGGAAATTGCTCCTGTCTGCTCACAGGTAAGCCTGCGAGTTGCAGCCCCTCCACCACTGTCCCCGGACTTCCCCCTGCCATCTCCAGGGCTTCCTGGGCCTCACACAGACTACCTACCTGCCCCCCACATCCCCAGGCTCAGCTGGCTGGCTTCCTCACTGGCGCAGCCATATCCCACTGGCAGCACTGGCTGGGGCCTACCTACCTGGCCTCCCCTATCCCTGGGCTCTGGTGGCTGGCTAAGCCACTATGCAGAACTCTCACATCTCTCCCTACCATGTGGCAGCTGTTGTTCAGCGAGCTGTGGGGCCTTGAGAACCCCCTCTTGGCCCTCCCAAAGTACATCTACATACAGCGGCGGCAGTGGACCTGGCTGCCTCCTGTAAGCAGGGCTGTTGCTGCAGCGCATCTGCCTCCTCTGCCCACTTCTCCCAGGGACAAAATGAAAGGAAGCGGACAAAGGCACTGCAGCAATGGTGCTGCTTATGGAAGGCAGCCAGGGCCACTGCCACTGCTTCACATAGACATACTTTGGGAGGGTGCTCAAGGCCCATCTGCTGTTGCCGCATGCAGAGGTACTTTGGCTTGGGAAGCAAGCAAGCATGGGGAAGGGCTCTAGTGCCATGATCTCCTGCTCACTTCCCTTGCAGGCCAGGGTGGCTTGGGAAACAAGTGGGAGATCATGGCATCGACTGGAGCACTTCGCCGTGCTTGCTTGCTTCCCTTGCAGGCCAGGGCGGCTTATGTGAGGCAGCCAGTGCCAGGTCTTCCACCTCTGCCACCTGTGGAGGTGTTTTGGGAGGTCTGCAGCCTGGGGGGGAGGTGCTCAAGGCCCCGCTGCAGCCACCATTGCTTCTACACATGGAGGTGCTTTACCTTTGGGAGGATTGGGGTGGGGGGTGTTAATGCCCCACTGCAGCCACCACTGCCGCTGCACATGGAGGTGCTTTGGGAGGGTTGGGGCAGGGGGGTGCTCAAGGCCTCACTGCAGCTGCACATATACACACACACACCCTTTTTCCTTTTCCCGCTGCCTGCTGTTGACTGGAGCTCACCAGATCATTCAGTTCATCCCAGACCAGATGTGTGTGTGTGTGTGTGTGTGTGTGAGAGAGAGAGAGAGAGAGAGAGAGAGAGAGAGAAGAAAGAGCAACAAAGAAAGAGGAAAAGAGAAAGAAAGAGCAACAGAAAGAGGAAGGGAGAGAAAGAAAGGAGAGAAAGGAAGGGAGAGAAAGAGAAAGGAAGGAAGGAAGAAAAAGAAATAGGAAGAAAGAAGGGGAAGAGAGAAAACTCTGTGCTATTATTTTTCATTGTTCAATTATTTATTATATATTAATATTTTATACTGTCCCTACACCTAGAGTGATTTTACTGCCTTTTTTTTGCCCAGGTATTTTTCAGGGTTTACAATACATGCATTCAGTGTTTATAGTCTAGAGCATAAATATATGTGTATTTAACAGAGTTGAAAAGGATTTTGCAGGTCTCCTAGTCAAACCCCCTGCTCAGGCAGGAAAACTGAAAATGCCAAACTCTGAGTCAGAATAACAAAATAACACTTAGAAGGGACCTGGTGGGGAACCCTATACCATTTCAGAGAAATGGCTGTCCAGTCTTTTCTTTAAAACCCCCAGTGTTGGAGCACCCAGAACTTCTGGTGGCAAGCAGTTCTACTGGTTAATTGTTCTCACTGTCAGGAAGTTTCTCCTTAGTCTTAGTTTGCTTCTCTCTTTGTTTAGTTTCCATCCATTGCTTCTTGTCTGCCTTCTGGTGCTTTGGAAAATACATTGTCTCCCACCTCTTTCTTGCAACCCCTTAAAAACCTATTGCCTATCGCACTCTTGGGCAAAGGATGTGAGCCATTTACTCCTTTTAGTGGTCCATGAAAGTATATCTATAGTACATAGATAATAAAGTCAAAAAAAGTGAACAACATTTTTACAGAACTATAGATAAGTTGAGGCTGGGTATCACAAGGAATGGCTGGGAGAGGAGGGGCCAGACGAGGCACCCTTTAACATGAGTGATATTGAGTTGGTCACGTCCACAGTCACACAACCACCAAGCCGCACCCACAACTTAAGCCTTGCCCACAGAACCGGTTGTTAAGAAATTTGAATCCCACCCCTGCATACATCCTTGAATATACATTTTCTGACTTTAGGACTTCAGGGTGGGGGTTACTCTTTTAGTTTACCAAGACCACCTCCGCAGTTTCTGCAGCTCTGTTTAACACCTCCTATCTTCCACTGTAAAATAGAAACCTGGGGATTCCTTGTGGGCTTACTTCTCTACCTAAAGGAGAATATTTGTAGCTCAGGGGTGAAATGAGGGGCCCATGGTACTTTCTGAGCTTGCTTGTTTTCTTGCAGACATTTCATTATCGAAGTAGATAATATTGTCAGTGCATCAGATGAGCCCTGATGATGTTATGTAGTTAGGGTAATGAACAGTGGTGGGATTCAAATTATTTTACTACTGGTTCTGTGGGCTTGGTTTGGTGGGCGTGGCAAGGGAAGGATACTGTAAAATCTTCAGTCAGAGGTGGTATTTGCCGGTTCTTCAAAGTGCTCAAAATTTCCACTACCGGTTCTCCAGAACTGGTCAGAACCTGCTGAATACCACTTCCGGTAATGAAACATCTGCAAGAAAACAAGCAAGCACCAAGGACTCCCTCATTTCTCTACATTTTCTTCAAACAAAAGAAAGGATGACATTCATTTATAGAGACATAAAAATGATCTATCCTAGTGTATGAAAGGCTTCCCTGCACCCCATTGTTGGCCTGGATGGCCACCTACAGCATCTTGCCAGCCGAAACAGGGACTATGTGCTTTATTTAAAACAGACTGTGTGCTTTATTCAAATCTGAATTTTCAAATTAATGAGGAATAACTATTTTTTTAATGGATCTGTTCCAATTTAATGATTCCAATATTAAAGATTCTGATTTGAAAGGTATAAATTCCTTACAGACATTGTGTTCATTACAATCTCTGCAGAAAGATCTCCAACACCATGGACTTTTTCTATATATTTCACTAATCAGACCACCGCATGCATATAACTATAATTTATTTTTCTAAATGTCTATAAGAAGCTATCCCTCACAAATTTTGTATGAATATTTTTTTTAAATCAGTCAAAATATTTTCCCTTGAGATTATTTACTTGTGAGATTTGTTTTTTTAAAAAACTTGCCCCTCACTAAACTTTTATAATTAAATGGCAGATTATAGTACACTTCACGAAGGTGAGGTGTTAAACTTTCCATAAAAAGTCCTGCCAGATGAATTAGATAGATCAGTGCCTTTCTTGCTAAAAAAAAGAAGTTGTACAGTCATCCAACTTCCTTCCTTTTCAAAGAAACTATCTGCCTTTGAAGTAGTCTGTCTGTGAATTCTCTATCAGGTAGAATGTCGTGTTATTGACCATCTAAATTCTTCACATATCTTTTTTTTACCAAAAGCTTGCTTTATTATACTCTCTCCATGATGTGAGGAAGGTAGCTTTGATCTCTATCACCAGAAAGTTTTATTATGAGCTCAGTGAAAGTCACACTAATATTTCCCTAATTCTTAAAAATATAAATATTTATGAAATAAAAAACACGGAGACTTCAATACTTTTACACTTTGCAAAATCTTGGTATAAGTGATGAATTGTTTTGATTAAGAAGCATTAAAGCTTTAGACATAACGTCTGTAGGGAATTTTATTTTTATTTTGTTTATTCAATTTAGGTATTGCCTGGATCATAATGTAACAATAAAATAAATATGAATAATCTGGAACAAAAACAAAGAACAAAAATAAGATACAAAAATAAAGAACAATAACAAGATAGTGGTCCAGCAACAACACAGCCAAGTTGGTCTAATGGTCAAGCACCAAGCTAGAAATCAGGAGGCCATCCAGGTCTGCCTTACGTATAAAAGCCAGCTGGGTGACTTTCGGCCAGTCACTCTCTCTCAACCCAACTTATTTCATAGAGTAGTTGTGAGGAAGACAAGAGAAAGAAGTATAAGACATGTTTGCTGCCTTGAATTATAATAAAGGCAGGGTATAAATAAATAAACCCAGAGAGACAGACAAAACATAACCCAAAAAATCTCCTTCCACCCTAGTCCAAAGCCTGGGAGAAGTGTCAAAAGTCTTTAAAATATTGCAGATTTCTATCAGGAAGTGAACCACACAAATTTCAGACAGGACTTCATACAAAGAATAGGCACCATGAAGAAAAGGCATATTTCCTGGCTCTTGAAAATTGACACTGTCCAGCCATAAGGCTCTGAAGCTTGTACCAACCAGGAAGATATCCCAAGAGATAGGCAGTGCCATAAATAACCAGATCCTGTACCATGTTTGGATTATAGGTCATAACCAGCACCCTGAATCACCACGGGAAACATTTTATAGCATTTTATGATAAAAGAGGCTGTAGTCTAGATGTAATAAAACTGTCAGCATTAAGGAATTATAGCCCAAGCAGAAACAGAGCTAATATAATCCTAGAGATCAGGTAATTATGAATTATAGATAATATATTCATAAAAAACATAAATTAGGAGGCTTAGAAGACTAAAAGGAATAGAAAGAATTGCTTTTCCATAGTGGGAAAACAGGTAAAATGAATAGGAGAGCCCATATCTCAAATTTTCATAATTTTATTTAGGGAGCTTATGTAATTTTTATATTGTATCTTCAAATTTAAATTATCAAAAAAAGTTTTACTTTTCAAAATCTCATAACGTTTAAAATATTTTTTTCATTACAATATTTCATCCTTGCCATCTTAAAAATAAGAGTTTTGCCAATTTAATTAAGTTAAATTTTGTCTGAAACTTCAATAAGGGGATCCTGCTGAGCAAGAAATGGCAGTCAATTGGCAGCTTCGTGCAATTTTATATGCTTTCCTACGTAGAAAGTAATGTAGCTTGCCAGCTGTCTTGGAAATGTCTAAACATACAAAAGTGAAATATTTTTTCCAAAAGTTAATGAGAAATGGACCAAATACTTTAAGAAAATCTTAAAAACAAAATATTTATATTCAACTCCAATAAATTAAGTGTACGGATACATGGTGAACTGTATGTAAGGAATTACTATATTCCCGCAGAAATATGCCTTAGTTACTGGGATGAAAGTTTTTTTTTGAAAGTATTAGAGGACATATTAGAGGAAAAAGAAAGAATTTGGCTGCAAGTGTATACTACAGGCCAACCAACTAACCAGACAAAACAGATGAACTCTTTGCTAACCAGTTAGCTGAGATGTGCATGAAAAATATCACTGTAGTAACAGGGGACAGAGGACATTAAATACCATGACATCAACTGGGAAACAAACTCTATAATCGACATAACTCTTACTAAAAGGAACAAAATGGTTGAAGAATAGAAGTTATTTAAGCAACCATATCATACCTGAGCTCAGTATAATGTAATCACAATTAAGCAGGGGTGGGATTCTACCGGTTCTGACTGGTTCTATAGAACCCCTTGTTAACTTTCTAAGCAGTTCAGAGAACCGGTAGTTAGAAGAAATCTCCTTTTGTTTTTTTCTACCCTTATTACATTATTGGCAGTATGCCTAGACTTACTGTCTCCAAAGGAGGTTTTTTTCTTTATTGATACTTTCTTAAAGGGGAAGGGTTGTTTTAAAACTGTTTTTTTTTTTCCCACTGGTGTTGGGAAGAAATACTCCCCTGGAAATACGCATGCAATGATCAGCACTTTGAAGAAATAATTGAATAACAAAACGGAGCTGCAGAAAAAAGCTTTTTAATAACAAGAAACCAAGATGAGTGACATTCAGCAAGGCTTCTTAGCTAGCTAAAAAGATTGATATTCAAACATAAGTTTACATACCCTTTCTGAGTTTTGGTCTAAAACTGGTTTTTGGTGAAGTTTAATTCTGACCTTGGTGACATTTAATCCTATATTTATTGATGAGATAATTTTTCCTATTCAGCTTTGTTTGGAAGGAAAAAGATTAATTTCTGTTCCTGAAAAGAAACTGGTTTCAGAAATCTGGCTAGTTCCTGTGTCTATTTGTTCTGATAACTGGTTTAACAAACAATAGATACTTTTGTGATTTAATTATTTGTATTGTGTTTGAATTTTTTCCTGCCTCATGGTTTCTTTTTCCATGAGGGCGGGGTCTTCCTTCACTGTTTTACTGGTATCTGGCACTGTCCTTTTGGGGTGTACTTCCAAGAGGCAGGATGCAAGCTTGGCACTGATTTTTTTACTACCTTTCTGGGGGGCGTGTGACCTTTCCTTAAATATGGATGATTTCCTTAGGATATCTTGTAAGGTGAGTGAGACCAGATAGTATCTTTAAGTGATACAAATGGATCTAATGATTGCTTGGGTATGCTCTTTCTGGAGAGCTTAAATGTCCTCTCTGCTAAAGGGTTTCACTTTATGAACAAGAGTTGGCTGCTGACAGTTTTCATGGCATTTTAACTATTTTAATTACTCAAGGTGCTCTGGCACCCTGCCTGATTTGTAATTCTGGCTTGCAGGTATTTTTAATCTAATGATTAATATTTAGGGCAGCTTTTTGCGAGCAAAGAAGCTTATTGTATTTTTGTACAGGTAATCCTTGACTTACAACAGTTCATTTAGTGATCATTCAAAGTTAAAATGGCACTGAAAAAAGTGATTTATAACTTTTTTTCACACTTACGACTATTGCAACATCCCCACTGTCATGAGTGGCCAGGCTAGGAGAACCGCCGTTTGATGTGAGTGATGTCGAGTTGGCCACACCATTCAGGCACATGACCACCAAGCCACACTCACCAACTAAGCCACACCCACAGAACCAGTTGTTAAAAATTTGAATCCCACCCCTGCAGTTAAGTGAACCAAGTCAGACTAGTGTTTTAGACTTTAAGAGAACTGACTTCAATAAACAGAGAGAGACTAGGAAGGATTCCAAGGATGGAAATCCTAAAAGGAAAACCAGTACAAAATGAGGAAACTACAAGAAGTTTGGAAAAGAATCTATGTGGCATCAATCTACTAAAAGGGGAAAAATGTATCCAAGAAATTATAGACCAATCAGCTTGACATCAATATCTGGATATATGCTGGAAAAGATAATCAAGCAGGTAATTTATGAGCACTTAGAAATGACAAGGTGATTACTAGAAGCCAGCATGGGTTTGTTAAAAACAGATCATGCCAGACAACCTGATATCTTTTTTTAATAAAATGACTAAATTAATGGACTGGACAAATGCTATGAACATACTATACTTAGACTTCAGTAAAGCGTTTGATGAAGTAGATCACATTCTACTTCTTGTTGAGATAGAAAAACTTGGAATAGATAACACCACCACCAAATGGATTCACAAACTACATCCTAAGCATAATCCTTAATGGAACTACATCTGCATGGAAGGAAACATGCAATGGGGTATTTCCAAGTTCAATCTTGGACCCAGTATTATTCAATATCTTCATAAATGACCTAGATGAGGGGACAGAAGAGGAATTCATCACATTTGCAGATGGCACCAAGTTGGAAGGAATTGCTAACACTTTGGAAGATAGACTCAAGATTCAGAAGGATTTTGCCAGACTTAAACATTGGGCCCTATCCAACAAGATCCAGCTCAGTGCTGAGAAATGCACTGCATTTAGGAAGAAAAATTAAAAGGCATGGGTCAGAATAGGTGGTACCTTGACCAAACAATAGTAACTGTTTGAAGGAGTCTTAGTGCACCAGCATTTAAGTTTGAGTCAGAAATGTGCTGCACCAGCCCAAAAAGCCAATGCAGTCCTTGGCTGCATCAACAGAGCGATAGCATCAATTTCATGAGAAGTGATATATTTTATATTAAAACATACTTGGAATGCTATGTATAGTTCTGAGCAGCACAATACAAAAAATAGTGAGATGAGTGCACAGAAGAGCAACCAATATGATAAAGGATCTGGAGGCTAAATCACATGATGAACAGTTGTAGGAGCTAGATATGTTTAGCAATCAAAAAGAAAGCTTAGGGAGAATAACTTAGGTAGTTGTGTTCCAAGATTCAAAGAGCTGTTACAGAGAAAAGGGGATTGGTTTATTCTCCACAGCACCCAAGGGCAGGACAAGAAGTAATGAGTGGAAACTTGTTAAAGAAGGATCCAATCTAAAAGGAAAGATTTTCTGACAGCAAGAACAATTAATTAGTGGAATAGCTTGCCTTTCAGATATGTGAATGGTCCATCACAGGAACTTGTCAAAAATAGATTGGGCAACCTTTTGACTGGGGTGGCATAAGGCCTCCTGCCTTGAGCAAAGGGTTGGATTAGAAGACCTTTAAGCTCTATGATTCTTTGTTCTATATTCTAACCTGCAACATGAACAGAAGGGCATGTAGGAAATTATTAAATGGCTGACCTCATTCCAAACAACTTCACAAAAAGTCACAATGTGGGAAACAAATGTTATAAAGATATCTAAACAAAGTTCACAATCTCTCAAAAGAAATTGCTAAAAGGCACAAATGTGAAATTTTTACTTGACACAAACTGTATTTTTGCTTTAAAAAGATAGAATGCTTCATACTAAAAAAAAATCTTAGGGGTTCATTGCAACAGATCTGTCTGCCATTCCAAATGATCAGCAGATGTCCATTTTTACTGTGAACAATAATGCATTTGTCACAGATTATGACTGCAGCCCAGCTTTTCACATCCAGGTGCCCACTAGATATGCATTCCCCAGCAGTATAGCCAGAGGACACACTAGAAACAGAATCAACATATCTGGAGGGAATCAGGTGGGGAAAGTTGAAGTTATTCTAAATATCTCTGATCTAAATTAAATCCCACTATTTCTTTTGTTTCCAGTCACTTCTGTTTTGTGCCACTTCTCCTTTCCTCTCTTTTGATGGCCTAAGAACAGAAAAATTACATTGTCAGCAGCAAGTAAGGGAACCAACAATCACTTTCCCTTAAAGTAATTTTGAAAAATCCTATGCCCCATCTCTAAACCAATCCCAAAATAATAGTTTTTAGCATTTTCTATTTAGCAGCAGGCTAAGATTCCCACCACATGTCCCTGGTGAAATGTTGGCATTTATTCTACTCACTTGATGGGTTTTGTATGGAAAAAATAGGTGTCTAGGTTATGTACCAAATCTCAAGGGATGAATCCTTGCTTTAGAAAAAAATTAAATATTAAAAACTAAGGTTTGAATTTTTTTAAAAAAAATTATAATTGATCTATGGTGTTCCAAGTGTTCCAACCTCATTCTTATCCTGCCATATGTTTAAGAGCTCAGTTAATTACTGTGTTTCCTACAAGGAACTGATGCTGGGTGGGAAGGAAAGGACAGCAGGGAATCTACCAATTGCTACCCTGAAACTGTCCTGCAATAAAAGGATAGCAACAACTCCCAGTCTTACTGTGGAGGCATACTAAGTATAGTCATGGGGCTTGAACAATTTATGTTAACATAATTTCCTACAGACTTAAAAGATAACATGTTGTAGCAAAACTGCCTCAATGAGCCTTATGTGGATGCACATAATGAACTTGCACTACTATTCAAACTTTTTTCTTCCCTGGAGAGCAATTTATATTTGTATGCTGAGATAAGAGTTAATACTAAAATTCATTTTCATCATTTAACTTATGGGCTTTTTTTTCCATTTAACATTTCCAAATGTAGCTCAATAACTAGCATTTTAGCATTTACATGGTCTGGTGCTTCTCCAACTCAGTATGGCATGTCACTGTCCTTGATAATTTTGTAAACTATAGTGACAATTGCTGTTAGATCTAGAAATGTATTATGTAAGTTTGTACATGTGCTTCATGACTTAACATAAATGGGTTTTCTGTGCATAGCACTCAACAATAATGACCTAAAATGATTGTAAAATATACTGATCTTTTCTCCTTCCTGAATTTATATAGTTATATCCAAACATGAATTCCTTAATTTGCTTTAGTTCTGTTTCTACTTATCATCATCAGCATAATATGAAGTGAAACAATATCATGCTATGTTAAATGCTTACAGACAATGCTGAATTTTCGGAAGTGGTATTTAAATTGAAGTTCCTTACTACTGAGACAAGGTATTTCTCAGCTATTTGGAGACCTCAAGAGATTGAAAAAATGGAAATTAGTATGGGATGAAAACACAAATAAATTCAGATTGAATACAGTATTTCTTAATGATTCTTAAGCATCAAATACCTTCAAAAAGAGCAACCTATAATCAGACAAGTTTAGGAAGAAAACAAAAGGACCCCCACTGTTTTCTCAATTGTTACGGAAAATGTATTTTTTGGCTGTAACTTTGTTCTTAAGATGGGATATGGATGTTATTTAGAATATTTTCACCTAGCCAATCTTATAAAAATATATTCAGGAATAAGGCTTCATTAAAGGCTATAGCTGTTTCAGCCAGATTGCCCCCTTAACAATGTAAGAAAACAACAGTCAGTTCAGACATGGTAGCTGAGTACAGGGCAACCAAAATGACAAGGTTAGAAGTTGAAGTGGAGGTGGGCTGTCTGCTTCAGGTGTCAGACACACACAGAGAGAGGGAGAGAGAGAGAGCTTCTTGGAAGATTATCAGTTTTGCTTCAAGGCTGAAGAGTTAACAACGAATTAAAGGAATGTCAATGAAGCAAAGCTTTGCCTGCAAAATCTAATTTGAAATAGGAGCTGCAGAAGATTCATATAGAGCCAGTCCAAGTTTTAGAGAGCTGAATCAAGATTGTCAGGGAGTCTAAAGGTCAAGAATTCATTTGTGATTAGAATCCTCAACAAGCTTCAAGTCAGACATCTATAGAGATTCTCAATCATCCAAGTCATTGCAGTCCCAAAGGTACTGTCAGACCCGCCTCTGTTTAGACTCCAAAGTAAAATGATCCTTGATTCCATTTGTTGCAAAAGGCATATCTTTATTAGAAGTAAAATGAATCGCAATGAAGCAAAGCCAGAACTGAAATTCCCAAGTGTAACTTTCCCCTCTTGGGCACTTCCTTTTGCTGCCTCCCTCCAAAAAATCATCCAATCAATTTTAAAGACTATAAATATAACTTGATGGTACATTTTTAATCAATTTTTTTCAGAATGAAAAGAGGAAAAAGTAATAACAGTATATATGCCATGTCCACAAAATATTTCCTGCTAAAATAATAATCGAGAAATAATACTGCTAATAATTATTATTGAAAGAAAAAAGCAATCCCTTCCAAACATTTAAAAAAAAGCATTTAACCATGAAAATTTTTTTGACATAATTATTAAAAATGTAGTTTGCAAACTTGAACTTTCTATCAGAAAAAGCTAGCCTTTTATAATAGTTGATGCTTTCAGATTCTTTGTTCTGCTTCACGGAATTTAGACTGTTAAAATTATACTGGCTGTCTAAAAGAAAGAGATTTATAAAAAAAATACTGTAAGGTTATACATATTTTGTCAACCATGAAAATTATAGTATTTAGCTCCTTTGTTGTGGTGAAGCAGACTGAATTTGTTACCTAAAGCTGAGGCTTCAGAATATCCACTTGACTCTGTTATGGGTTTCACTTGTTTTTATTGAATGATTTAGGAAAGAGATACCACATAAACCTGTCATTAATTCAAAAGAAGTCATTTAATGATGCTGAATGTACATAAACTTCAGTTACTGCTGAATCAGAACTAAAGAACTGATAATGTAGTTCTAAATGCATATTGTTCTATATAAAAAGGAATTTGGGATATCTGTAAAAAACCATGTTAATGTATATTCTTCTCCACTTTTAGCCATCACAGAAAAGAACTTTTCACTTTAAAGATTTTGCTTATTCCCTGCAATAACTTTAACCTCCTTTCCCTATTATATTCAGAAGTATTATTCATACCTGCAAAAAGAGATATGTCTTCAATAATGTCCATGAAGTCTGTTAACTTTCCATATTAAGTATATATTTTAGGAATATTTTAGCAGATGCTGGCTCTTAAATTTTCAGTGTTTCATTTAACCTTTTTATTTCACTTTCTTACATACAATACCATAGAATATAGTGGACATCTCAAATGTAATTTGAACATATATTATTTCATTCTTTCTTCAACTTAACCAGTAGGACAATACTGTGAATAATTGAGTAGAGCTGAAGTTACTGAGGCAGAGGGCAGGCCAATTTACTACAGATGGAGCTAAGAATCATGTTAAGCAGAGATAACAGTAAGTAGACTCCAGAATCACAACAGGCAGCTTCAAAAGGCAACTAAGATTCAATATCATGAATTTAAAACAGGAGTGTGGTATAGAAATCTGAGCATATTCTGAGTCAACCTTGACTTTCATGAGTACAGGTAATCTTCAATTTACAACCACAACTAAGCCCAGAATTTCTGTTGCTAAGTAAGACAGATGTTAAGAGAGTTTTGCCCGATTTTACAATCTTTCTTGCCACAGTTATTAAGTGAATCACTGCAATTGTTAAGTTAGCAACATGCTGTTATGTGAATCCAAAAAGGGATCACATGACTCCGGGATACTGCAACTATACAAATTTGAGTCAGTTGCCAAGCATCTGAATTTTGATCACATGACCACAGGGAAGCTGCAATGATCGAAAATGTGAAAAACAGTCATAAGTCTCTTTTTTCAATGCCGCTGTAACTTGAAATGGTCACTAAATGAATTGTTGTAGGCCAAGGATTACCTGTACACCCATTTCTGGAAGTTTTGCTATTATCTTATTTCTGGCTGATCCATGCAATCACACCAAATTCATATTGTTTTGTTTTTTCTGCTCCAGTTGGAAGTTTTAGCAACAGGTCACTGAAAAGAAAAAGTTGATGTTTCCACTGTTATAAAGCTGAAAATGGAGTGAAAGATGTTAAATCTGTAAGCTTAAGCAGAAAAGGGACAGACAATGGACTTCTTGTTTATGTACCAGTCCGCTATGAAACTGATCAATATAAACTAGATTAGGACTATCAAAGTCATACTCCGCAGGCCAGATGTGTCGTCACACACTCCTAGTTTAGCGAAGGGGGGAAAGTCACAATATGTCATGTTACACCACCATGACGATGCAAGTTTGACACCCCTGACCAAGATAGTGTCCTTATGGAGATAATCTTTGAGAAATTTCCAAACTATAAAAGGCTTAGCCGAACTTTATTCATATGCTGAAGTGTTTCATGGATGGGATCGAGCATCTTAGATGGAAAAGGATTGGAAGTGAGGTCATTATCTGTAAATGGATGTTACTAGTGGATATGCATAAGGGAGAAACATATTTCAAATCAGCCAGCATTGTATGGATTTCTTGGAGGGTGAACTAAGAGAAAAAATTGCATATCTCTGCCTTGAAACATCAGTAAAGTTTGAGGTAAGGTCAATGCAGAACCTAATATATTAATGCTAAAAACCCAGTTATCATTATTTGATACTGACTATAATTCAAAGTTTGCTGACTGAAATAATCAATGATTAAAAATAGAAGAATTCTAGGATAATGGGTTCAAATGACTCTAATGTCAAAGGATATTGTTGCCTTTTTCCTATAAAAAAGATTACCATATAAGCTTTGGCTCACCTCTCCGTCAGTGGGAAAACTTTGCATTCTGTCTCCAGTTCAATAAACTTGACTTAAGCAAATTGAATGGTTTCCACTCATAAAGTGGGTTAGCCGATTTTCCGGGACCAAATCATCAGGCTTTGCATGAGAAAAGAAAGACACGTGACATTTAGCTTTCTTATGTACCTAAATATCTTCTGAGTAAAATAATAATATGTATGTTAAGATGGCTGAATACATTTTTTACATGTATACATATATAAAATACAGTTTATAAGGGGCGTGCATAAGTGCACCATCATGCCTACCGTCCCTGTCCTATTGTCCCCATTTATTCGTACCTATTTTCTGTATTCTTATTGATGTTTGTACTTACATCTATTATCTTATAAGCAATTGGCAAATCAAATAAATCAAATAAATAAATTTTGTATACGTGCATCTAAGAAACAACTGCATTTTCAATCTTTTCCATTGCAAACTAATGTACATGTCTTTTTTTTAACAAAAGCTATTCAGAAATTTCCTGCTCTTTTAAATGATTTTGCAAAAAACCAATTTGCATTCAAAATGTACCTCTATTAGTTTCATGATTAAAAAGGTCCCTTTCAACAAATCAACTATGTGAATGCTCATTTGTGATCTTAAAAAGAACATGTTATAAAATCAAAGATGGAAACAATATTCTTTTTTCCTTCCTGTGGGAAACAAAGTACCTTAAATTGTGACATATTTTCAGGCAATTTTCCCTAGAAGTTTTTAAACAAACCATTAAAACAAAGCATTTTAGCAAAGCATTAGACATCTCAATGAACAGTCAAAGTTATATATTCATAAATATATTCATAGAATTGGAGATGAGCTTTGATTGGAACAACTGGTTCCTTTACTATTTATAATATCATAGGAGGACAGTCATGTTAGTCTATGGTGGTTAAAAGAAAGATCAGGAATCTAATAAACCTTTTTCAGAATATCTTATTTTATTGTAAGGCATGCTATTCATCTTTTCAATATAGATTTCCAGAAATATTGTATATTCAATAGAAAATATACTATCACTGAAGTTTCTTTCTAAAAAGAAAAAGAATATTCAGTATAATTCTATTTGTTATGTGCAAAGAACTAAATCTGCCTCATGTTGAAGCTCACTTGGAAATTTTAGAAGTCATTGTTTCTCTTCCTAAATTACTTCAAAGTACTGTTCTTTGTCATAAAAGGGATGAAGAAGAGAACCACAGATTGGATTTAGAACACTCAGGAGGAAAAGTGTGGTGTAAACATAGTAAGTTAGTAAATAAATGAAGTTCTTCTGCAAGTAAAGAGGAGATAGACAGCTATGTGATCAGTGTTGATGAGATGAAAGGGTATATTTCTTCATTTCTGACCAGCAAAGTTGACTCCTTGTCAACACCTTTTTAAAGATTCTATTAATGAAGAAATTAAACCAAAATTACCCATTAGGATAGTGTGTCCATCAGATGTATAAGCAGTCGTTTTTCTTATATGCAAGATGACATTTAAGATGAAAAAATGCTGAGTGCATTTTAAGTGTTTTTTTTTCTAAATAACTAAGGAAAAAAATCAGGAGATTACCTGGTCCAAGGAGATATGAGCAAAATATTTTAAAGATAGTTTATTTTAGTTAAAGGGACATAATTAAAACTCTCTCTTCTATATATATCTATGAGAAACCTAGGAACTTAAGACAAAGACATGCATAAGACAGTGGGTCAAATGATCAAAATTACATCATACTATTATCATACATGCCCTTTTGTGTGTGCATTATTAAATCACACACGTAAGATCAGAACGTGTGATACAGTGCAACAGTGCTGTTTTCATCATTCTGACAAAATATCTGGTCCTACATATTTTTTTGGCTTAGTTTTTTGTACACCATATGGAAGTGTGCTAGAAGTACAATGTTTATTGACTTTATTTTGTGACTAAATATAAGAACACATTAAGTAAAAGGTAGGAACTGCATGAATAATGCAATAAATCAGAATTACTACAGTTTGCACGTAAACATAGCATTTCAGAAAGGAGCACACTGTAACAATATATTTTTCTAAAATATAAAAATATTTTTTCTCTAAGTAATAGGGTAACTCTTTTTTAAAGAGAAGCAACAACTTTTGTAACAGTTAAACTTAGAAAAAATAAGCGAGATGTAATAATTATATATAAATATATATTTTGGATAGTGAACATAAAAGGGCTTTACTCATTCTCACAAACTACAAAAACCCTCATGTCACCAATAAAACTAGAAGGTAAAGATTCAGCTACATAAAAGGAACCATTTTTAATTATATAAAAATGTGAGCTTATTATCAAAGTAATATATTGGGGCCATATACAGAACTGCTGAACACTATCAGTTATTAAAAGAAATAATGCATTTTGGACATTAACGAATAACCAATCAATTCAATTTGTTAAATAATATTTGAGGCTAACAGGCTTACAGGCAATCAAAACACTTGGTATTGAATAATTAAATCAAGTGGTTTACAGGCTAAGATAAACATCTTAAACTGTTAACAACCATAGGGAATTTAAAACATTCAGTAAGAGAAAGGCAATGAATAAAAAGAAGTATGAAGGGAGTAAGAAGAAATAGTCTGAGTTCAGTAAGGTAAAGGTTCTCCTCGCACATACGTGCTAATTGTTTCCAGCTCTAGGAGCCGGTGCTCATCTCCATTACAAAGCTGAAGAGCCAGCACCGTCCAAAAACATCTCCATGGTTATGTGGCCAGGCATGACTAAATCTGAAGGTGCATGAAACGCTGTAACCTTCCCACCAAAGTGGTCCCTATTTTTCCAATTGCATTTTTACATACTTTCAAACTGCTAGTTTGGCAGAAGCTGGGATAAGTAATAGGAGCTCACTCAGTTATGTGGTGCTAGGAATTCAAACCGCCAAACTGCTGACTTTTCTGATCAACAAGCTTAGCGTCTTAGCCACTGAGCCACTGTGTCCCTGTCTGAGCCACTGTATCCACTTCTGAGTTCAGTAAGAAAATATAAAAAGTAAAATATTCATTATGTGCTTGTGTGTGCTTCTTTTAATTTATACACAGTTGCAGTGAATTTTTAACAGGCCCACGTCATTCTAATTTCGTTTAAGGGTAAACAATTATATGCTATCATCTGTCAGAAATGTCTCTCTGGATTCTCGATAGCATAAACAGGGAAGTCTAGGTACAAAAGAATTAAATAATGCACGTTTGATATCAAAACACAAAACAAGAACAAAATAATATCAAAGCAATTTAGCCTCTTAGAACATTCCATTAAAGATCTCAAGGGAGCCATTCTGGATAAAGAAGCTTCAAAAGTATGATTAAGCAAGTGTTGGAAGAAATATCCATCAGGTCCACGCGGGGAGAAAGACACTGGAAACATAGAGGCTGATTGGAAAGATGGTTTATTAATTAACAGAACTACATGGGTTTGGGTCCTGGGCAGTTGACCAGATGGAGTTGAGAGTGGGCGGCTTTTATAACGTATCTTGGTCTTTGAACTTGAGTTTCCTGTTCTTGTGTAAGAAAATGTATTCTATTGGCTGCTACCAGACTGCCATGGGATGCAGGGATCATAGCTAAGTTTGGTTGAAGTTCCTGGGTGATGATGTAATGAAGAAGCTTGTGTTCTGAAAGAGTGTTGGGCAATTCCTATTGTGTCTTAATGGCTTTGTCCTGATTAGGATCTTGAGTGAGGGTTAATCTTATCACACTGGAGCTGAATGTCTTTTGTCTTGTAGATAGACTGACCCAGTCCTGCTGGAGCTATTAAGAAAGGTGGGGGTTGCTTTCCAAGAGCATGTTTCTCCTTTAGGGAAATATAATATTCTGCATTTTAATATTTCTCAAAATATTTCATTCTTCTAGGAGCAGGGTGGGTGCTAGCTTTCTACACAAGTGTTGCATGGATTCCCATCAAAATGTTTCAGGCTACCTCAGAAGGTCTCAATAAACCCAATGTGTTTTTCACACATTACAGTTTTAATTGATAAGGTACTGTTGAAAGAAATATCCTTCTGGGTTCAGTTCCAAGTGGGGAAAAAGACACTGGAAACATGGAGGCTGCTTGGAAGGTTTAATGGTGGACAGGACCACATGGCCTGGAGCTCCAGAGAAGTCTGATCACATGCTTAAAGGTGAGAAGAGAAGGGAAGAAGAGCTGACTAAGATGCTGAGATACCCTTATATAACTTCTGTTGGGTCCCACCTTAGTGTTTCCTGTTCCTGTGCAAGAAATGAATCCCATTGGCTGTCAGACTCACAGTGGCAATTCTGTAGGCTGTCCTGAGTTCCAGGCTTGATCTAGCCTTGCTGGGTGATTATGCCCTTAAAAGGGCTTTTGGCAATTTCTATAGCTTTTACCTGGAGTTCCTTCTTATGTAAAGTATTCTGGCCCAAGCCTTAATGACCCACCCATTAACAAAGGTGGGGGTGAGATTCTGCTTCTGGGGTGAGTTTCTGCTTCTTGAGTGACTATTTTTTTTAGGAGAAATATTCTGCCTTTTTAATATTTCTTAGGCTATTTCAATTTTTCTAAGAGAGGGGTGGATGCTAACTTCCTACAATCCCTCATTTAAAACAAACAAACACGTGAGAGTTTTACAAAAGATTAAAAGGTGATCATATCAGGGAGACTTGATGGGTGCTTTTAAAATTTTTTCTAATGCAAAGGAAAGGCATTGAAGAAGAGGCAACAGAAAAGGATTGCTTCAGTGGGTCCCAAAAGCTTTCAACTATGAAGGTCTGGGAAAACTTCTGGGTTTTTTTTTAAACAGTATCCAATTTTCATGCCAAACAATTTTCAGATGTTTGATGTACTTTTTGTGAGCTTACAATCAGGTTGTAAGCACAAGCCTCTACCTTCTTCACAACCTTTAAATTACAGGCTGCCCATATCCAAGGTTATGGTTACTACCTGCCTAGCTCTAAGCTTCCAGGGTTTGTGAGGCCAAATTGAGGTTAGCCAGTGTGCAACCAGGCTATTTTGTATTTTTAAAGTTATACACAATGAGCCCTGGGACTTCTACTCATGAGGCCACCAGTGCAACATATCCTGCTTTATTGGGCAACTGGGCAGCATCATTTGTGAGTCACAGTCAGGACTTGGGGTCTCTCTTGGAGATCTCTTTTCTGCTATCTCTTCAAGAATTGCCTGAGGGAGATGCCATCTCCCCATGGAATTAGCAGGGCAATATGACTGCTTGGGCCTTAGTGCCTCAGAGCAGCAAACAAAAACAAAACAAAACAAAAAAACACATTAAAATGAAGCTAGGAGAAGCTTTTTGTGGAGTAGGTGAAAGGGGTTAGCCTCTATCTAATTCTAAATGGTGTGTCTCTATGTATGTGCCTGTGTATGCAGCTGGTTTTACAATACAGATAATACAAACATGTGGACAATTTTCCCTCCTACCAGACAGAAGTACAAGGTGTTCAGAACTTGCTGGGCCAGCCACTCTCAAATACAATTCTTACATGAGTACATCAAACTGGTTACAATATAAATAATACAAGAAAGAAAACATTACAATACATTTTACATTACAATGAATTTTCAGTTACAATGAATTTCCAACCTCCCCCCATAATATTTCTGTCTTCTGGGGATTGAAAAGAATCTTTTAGTCTTTTACTGGTCCATCTCAGGGTCCTTTCCTTCATGTCTCTGGGTGACATAGGCTTGGCCTGTGGTATGGGTGGTCAGTCAGGCTTGGGAAGGTCTGCCCACTCTGGTTTGCTGTAATGACTTTCAGTGGAGGCTGGATCCAAACCCAATTCCTGGCTCCAATTGATGGAATGTCTCTAGGGGGTAGCATCTGCTTCCATATGTGGCAGGCTTGGAAGACACAGAACAAGGGTCCCCTCCCCCCTTCACTGTTAATTCTACCAGGAAAGGCATTGTAAAAGGATTAGAGATTTTGGTGGGGGAGTAGATAGCTTGCAGGCATGGTTTGAGGATGAAGAATAACACATTAGTATTGCAGTTACTAAAAAGATAAATCAGTTTCAACAAAATGGAGACACAGCAGATGAGAAAGGAAAAAACTGGATTCACAAGTTTCAGGAAAAAGGATGAACAGGTAAAATCATTTAAACACACAGTAAATGCAAGGATGAAACTTTTCTTGTAAATGAACTTAGAACATTCGCTAATAACCTTGGGTTTTTCTTAAAAGCACAGAGAGGAAAGAAAATTTACTCTGTTCCTTATCCAGTCTAGTTGGCCAGACCAGACTGGGAGAAGGCAATTTTCTCTCAGTGTTTTTAATTCTTAACAATTTAAAATTAATATCTGAAGGGGTCAGAGACACTTAACAGTTGCAACAGTTACCTCGAGGACACACAAAGACTTAGACACACACACGTGCACACACGCGCACACAGAAACAAGGACACAGAGAAGAAAACAAATTTCTCAGATTTACACACACACTGATCATTCCCACAATAAATCTCTGTTAAATTGGGGAAAGCACAAATTTTAAGGAACAAACCATGTGGTTGCATAGAAGACGAAGAAAGAAAGACAGAAAGAATTAAGAAAAATTCCATGTGATCCTGTTTATACATTGCCCTTTTAAGTACCTTTATTTACCACATTGGTCTTCCTGTATGCCTCAGCAAAGCCCATTCTCTACCTATACATTTTGCCTTTTTCTTGCTCATGCCGGCTAGGGTCAGCATCTGCTGCTCATCCCAAGCCTCCAACAGCTCTCCCAGGGGGGTTCCATTCCACTCAGGACCCTCGAACTACCACTTCCCATGTTCCCCTTCCGATGTGGGGTTTCACACTTTGGCCTAGTCAGGTCAGTCAGCGACCAGTTTCAGACAAAAGAAATTCAACAGCAAGAAAAAAAAAAGGTGTCTGGGGAGACTTTAGTTGTTGCACCTCGTGCAACGAAATCAAACACTATCTAAAAAAAACACACACACAAAACTCTCTTTTTCCACAAAGCATTGCACAAAGTATTGCACAAAGTGTTTGACAAAGTACGCACATTCCCCTTTAAAAAACCACAAGAGACTCTCTCTCTTCTTTTCGCCATGGTTTTTGGACTGGGGGTATGCTGCCTGAGCAGACTTCTTTCCTCTCCCCCCAAAAAATAGTCCCTGAGACTCTCTGCCCCCCCACAGATAAGTACTTGTACTCCGCCTCTTTCCTGCAGGCCCACATTTACGCATCTGGAAGAGCTCAAATCCGGAAAACTTGCTTCTTTTCTGTAAGCAAGTACTGGTACTCCAATTTAGCATCCAAATTACACTAAAATTATCTAAAATCCTGGGGTTTGCTTCTGGGATACACTGGACAAAAATAATGACAAATTTTCTTCCCTCCCTTCAATCATAATCCGCTTGGCTTTTCCTCTTATATATAGAAGGTCCCACACTCTGATGGCCCGCCCTTGCTTTTCCTGTCCTGATGGTCATGGCTCTGTAGAGTTAACAACAGGCAAGAGGGCGGCTAGAGGCCAAACAAAGAAATGAGACCCAGCTGCTGTCCAAGGGTGAAGCCATTCATACACATGCTGTTCCTTCTTCCCTAACAAAAGATCCTGTGCTCTGGCAAAACCCCCAGGCTTTCCAGACTCTTGGTCTTTCTGCGGTTAGGAAATGCACAGAGGAAGCAAGATCCAGTTGTGTTTGGGAGAAGGATCCTCTCACACACATGCAAGCATACACATATTTTCCATGCTTTAAATTTAGAATTTAGAAGTACTCACCTTCCTTCCAAACAGCCTTTGAGCTCAACACTCAAAACCCCTTTAAAACCTTTTTTCCAAATGGCCAAAGTCCAGGAAAAACTCACCTACAGACTCAATGGGTCTGTTTGCTAGCAAGGGAATCTTATCTGGCCCTGGTCCATTGGTTAGGTTAGCTTGGAGTCCCATCTGCTTGGGTACCAATTGCTGAAAGAAATATCCTTCTGGGTTCAGTTCCAAGTGGGGAAAAAGACACTGGAAACATGGAGGCTGCTTGGAAGGTTTAATGGTGGACAGGACCACATGGCCTGGAGCTCCAGAGAAGTCTGATCACATGCTTCAAGGTGAGAAGAGAAGGGAAGAAGGGCTGACCAAGATGTTGAGAGTCCCTTATATAACCTCTGTTGGGCCCCACCTTAGTATTTACTGTTCCTGTGAAAGAAATGAATCCCATTGGCTGTCAGACTCCCAGGGGCAACTCTGTAGGCTGTCCTGAGTTCCAGGCTTGGTCTAGCCTTGCTGGGTGATTATGCCCTTAAAAGGGCTTTTGGCAATTTCTATAGCTTTTACCTGGAGTTCCTTCCCGGATACTTGCGGGACCGCCTGCTGCCACCATCGGCCTCCCGCTGGCCGGTGCCCTCCCACAGGGTTGGCCTCCTCAGGGTGCTGCAGGCTGGCTAATGTCGGTTGGCGGCCCTGAGGGTGCGGGCCTTTTCTGTGGGAGCCCCCTCCCTTTGGAATGAGCTACCGGCAGAGATGCGAGCCATTACTGACCTACGGGCCTTCCGACGAGCACTTAAGACCCACCTTTTCCAACAGGCCGGTCTGGCATAATGTTATGAGTAGGGTTTTTAATTTGATTTTAATTTTGTATGGTTTTATTGGTCTTAGCCATCTATTTAATTAATTTTTAAACTCTTTTTTAACTTTTCTGATTGTATGTTTTTATTGTGGCTGTTCACCGCCCCGACTCCCTTTTTGGGAGAGGGGGCGGTATACAAATCAAAATAATAAATAATAATAAATAAATTATGTAAAGTATTCTGGCCCAGGCCTTAATGGCCCACCCATTAACAAAGGTGGGGGTGAGATTCTGCTTCTGGGGTGAGTTTCTGCTTCTTGAGTGACTATTCTTTTTAGGAGAAATATTCTGCCTTTTTAATATTTTCTAGGCTATTTCAATTTTTCTAGAGAGGGGTGGATGCTAACTTCCTACAGTACCTATAATTTTTTTCACCTATATCTTGTATCTGCTTAAGCACCTTATCTTTGCCCCATCTTATCCTTGTTTAAGTCCTGCTCCATGCTACTGCTCCTTGCATCTGATAAAGTAAGTGGTGGTTCCCAAAAGTTCATATCCTTTTAATAACATTTATTAACTAGACTTCTCCTGAAGGGGAAAAGGTGATTGAAATTATGCATCGGCAAAAGTATAGCATCTCTTAATACCTCTTTAAACAAAATGAATTTTGGGAAATTATACTGCAACTGTGGCGGCCAGTTACCTGAACCTGAGATTGAAGATTCCTTAAAGAATGACAGCAAATGTGCATTAATCAGTAAATCTACTTTATATAAAGATTGTTGCATAGCTCACACCTCTTTATTTTGGTTTTCTTGCAGCTCAATTTCCTATCCCTGTGACTGAAGCTCCTGCTACTAGAAGATTAAACATATGAATTATAGTCCACAATAATTTGCACAATAATTTTTAACAGCACAAAAAAGTGACAATTTTCCCAAATAAAAATCATAAAAGCAAGATGAAAACCAAACAAAAAATAGTAGAAGAAAATTGTGCCAGGATGATAGGTTAGAAAGTGTTGTGTAAATTGAGAACAAAACAGCAGAGATAAAACATATAGTGTTCAGCACTCCTATAATTTTTTTTAAGTAAGATACTATGTGGAATAACTTTAATAAATCAAGTATTTCTTAAATTCAGAGTAGATTACTGAAATCACTAGGTTTTCTTATGCTCTGAATCTATTATGTGTAAAGTCTGAATTCACTGGAATGGATATGGCTGCACACAGAACAATTCAAGAGAAGCAAACCATGTCACTGGCAAATGGCATTCCCTCAATTGACAGCCACTATAACTTAATTTGATTTGTATTACAGATGGTTAAATATTCTCAGTAAATTCCATAACTGATAGATATTGCCAAAATCAAATAAAAGGGCAGTGAAGAAAATCAGCTATCCTAATTCATATCGTGCTAAAACTCAAATGCACCTGAAATCCAATAACTTTTATTGGAAAATGGCATTTAGTAGACTTGACAGGATAAGTATTTTCTTTTACCATTTTAATCATTTTCTAAACCACTGATTTTACTTATTCATGTATTATCAAATCTATGGCCTAATCAACCTGGTAAAATTAGATATAAAATCTTTCACTAGAAAAACGTATTGCTCCCTTGATAAATGATATCTTTAAGGCTATTATAGCATATCAATTTTTGTGTTCAAAATCTTATTAGAAATCCTAGAACAGAATCCCAGGAAATTTTATGGATCCTTTATGAAATAGTTTACTGGGGGGGGGGAAACATTGTGACCTTCACTGAAGCAATCCTATCGTTGATGTGGATTATAATCAATATATAATTTATAAAATAAGTATCTGGAAGAGGCAAGCACTATATCCTACTGCTATTTTAAAGAAACTTTATAAAAGGATCTGCCTGGAATTACAAGTTTAGCTTTCCATATACCACCAGAAATATGAAGTAATTTTTAAGAATTGTAACTAAAATCAACTTCATTTTATGTCTGAACTGAAAGGCCTCAAGTAACCCATAGTACGAGATCAAGGGATGAGAAGGGAGGGCCATCTGCTGAATCATCAGAAGAACTGCAGAACCTGAGGCAACTGTTCCTATGAAACTGATTAAGCTTGGCAAGATACTAGCTGATGTAGTTTTATAGCAAGGCACTATTAAATATAGTAATTGCCGATAAAAGAGAAAAGGCCTTTGGCAGTTCTAGATAACCCAGTGATCAACATAATAAATTCATAGCCATAAGCAATCTTCAGAGAACTTTAGTACCTATAAAACCTATAGTTCTGCATATGGAACATGTTTCATCAGCAAGGAAGAATCTTGGATGCTTAGAATTAAAGAGACAAAAATCTAGCCTCTGAAATGTTATTCTTGACAAATTATAATCCAACTTCTCTTAATACTCAGTTCCATCGCCTTTCTTCAGACACTCGTTATTTCAGTTGTGATTCAGCAGCATTAACCCAAGATATTTTGCCTGTCTAAAATCAAAATATAAGGTGGTGCGTCCTCTGATTCCAAAACAGCTCTGTTACATTGAATATGAACATGTCATTTATAATTTTTCCAACTTCTTGTTTCATCATCATTCAAAAAAAAAAAAAGCATGAGTTCCTTAACCCCAGCAATCAATCAAGCCTATAGCCTCCTAAGAAATGACAACATATTCTATCAATGAGTACTTGAAAACTGCAGAAACAGGTAGTCCTTGACTTGCAACCATTCATTTAGTGAATGTTCAAAGTTACAACACCACTGAAAACAGGGACTTATGATTGTTTTGACACCTATGATCTCTGCCACATCCCCATGGTCATGAGATCAAAATTCAGATGCTTATGACAGTTGCACTGTCCCAGGGTGATATGATCATGACAAGCAAAGCCAATGGAGAAGCCACATTTGTTTAACAACCACATTACTAACTTAATTGCAGTGGTTACTTAACAATTGCGGCAAGAAAGGTCATACAATGGGGCAAAACTCTCTTAACAACTGTCTTGCTTAGCAATCAAAATTTTGGGCTCAATTGTGGTTGTAAGATAAGGACTACCTGTATAGTTTCATAGCAGCAAAATTCTACAGCTTCACAATTTTTAGTGACAGACCTGAAAAATCACAACGATGATCAGATAAAGTCATGTTTGTGTACATAATTCCTTCCTAAGCTATTTCCAAGTGAGCTTTCTTTGCATGATACCAACTCTCTAGCATGCTTTCCATTTTAAAATTCTAGCAGTACATAGTACTTTTGTGCAGCTATTTAAGAGCAATTCTCTTCCCCAGATATAATAGTAGGGCAAAGAGATGCTGCTTGAAGAACAATCAGATAGCAGAAGACATAGCCCTCAGCTGATAATGGGAAGCTGAAGCTCAGAAAGGCCTCTCCTAGCATTTCAGGCTGTAAAGGAGAGATGGGAAATCTCTCCTTTACAGCCTGTATTTTCAGATTTGTAAGAATCTTTTATTGTAGCCTTACAATAAAGTAGAATTAGCTTATCTGATCATGGTTTCGATCTGGTGTACTTGAGAAGACTGACTTTGTAAATGTACCCTACATGATTTTTCTCCTTCCTGTATCCTCTTAATTTCTATCAACATTTTAAACTGTCATGTTTGTAGTTCCAAAAGTGCTTTCTTTCAGAAGGCAACTGGATTTTCTTGTCCTCGCAACAAAGTCCTCACAAGAAAGTCCAATTTGAAAGAAAGCACCTTTGGAAAACCATGATTGATTGTCACTGGATGACTGAGAATCTTCATAGACATTTGTCATCTTCGTATTATATTTTTGTTCATCTAAATACAGACATTTACTAAAAATCTTTTTATACAGGGAAATGTATAAGAGGACTATTCCATGTTTAGTTTTCAGTTCAAATCTTCAGAAATCATGTCATATAAAGACCTCTGCCATTAACTCATGTAATTTCATCTTTGATCTGATAGACAATATTGAGACAAACTTCCATTTATTTTTTAGATATATATTTTGCTTTTCTCCAGGAGTCTTAGGTGGCTAATGTAGGAGGGAATTACAATACTGGCACAATTACACATTGCTTAAGGATGGACTTGAATCTAGGTCTCAGCAGTCCTAGTCCTATACTGCACAATGTGCTCCAGTCAGATATGACAATATGTTAAAATTATTATATCATAGTAAGAAATTATACTACTCTGAGTAATCCTTGATGGTCTCTGAGCTTGTTTTTTTTTTTTTTGTACAGACGTTTCATTACTCAAACTAGGTAACATCAATTTTCATCAGTCAAACTGATTGACTGGAGTTACCTGAGAGCAAATCTCATTCCATACTAGCATTCAATTAGCCTTCAAGGACAGAACCAACTTAGTACTAAAGAGAAATTTCCTGACAAGTGAGGACAATTAACCAATGGAACAGCTTGCTTCTGAACTTGTGGATATTCCATCACTGGAGATTTTAAAGAAGAGACTGGAAAGCCATTTGTCTCTTCAAATGCTTGAACAGGAGGTTGGATTCATTAGAAGACTTCCAATGTGCCTTTCAACTTTGTTATTCTGATAATGTTACCTAGTTTGGGTAATGAAACAACTGCATGAAGACAACCAAGCTCAGAGAGCATCAAGGATCTTGTTTCAATCCTGAGCTACAAATATTGTCCTTCATTTAGTATACTATTCTATTTTGCTGAATAAATTACAACATATTCAAAAGAGGACAATAAGGATCATACAGATTCTGGAGGAGAGACAATTAAAAGATAGTACAAATGTCTGTCTTTATTGTTTACAGTAATGAAACACAAAAATAGAAGAATTTTTTCCTTTGCTGAGCTGGATGGCAAAGATAAACTCAACAGATTTAAGTTATAGGAATGAAGAATTTATTAAAATTAAACAGGAATTTTGGATACAAAAAGATTCTTGCTTGGAATCTCCTAAGAAGGATGTTGTTATAAAGGATTTTTTGCACTGGAAATGGATGAACTGAAGGATATTTCAAATTTGTAATTCTGTGGTTCTGAGTATAATTAGACAAATATAAGTGCACCTACTAAAGGGGATGCCTGCTGAACCTCTGCATGTCTTTTCCAATCATTTTCTGCCAAAGGAGGTAATGCTGCCCTAACATTGCCTCAAATATGATTGCATTAATAAATCACTTTAGATGCAGAGATGCAGCAGAGTGACCTTCCTTCAAAAGAAGCTACCTATTAAATGTCTGCTCCAATGTTCCCTTCTTCTATTCATGAGCTAGTTTCAGGAAAGGGCCTTGTGTATAAATACCAAGATTGGATTCTGAAGATGTGATTCTGTAAGAATAAACATTCAAAAGAAAATGGTTGAATTAATTCCCAATTCAAAACACATAGAATAGATATGCATTTTATGTTTGTGTGCATGAGAGAGAGAGAAGTAAGCATCCTTTATAATGTTTCACTGAAAATCCAGGCATTTCAAATGAAACTTGTTTGACTAAATATAAAGAGAATGTTTGTTAAACCTGTACAATTGACTTAAATATGTACTTGAAGATGCTGTGAAATAACTAAACTATTGTGTTATTTAGCCAAACATTCTTGCAGCCACCCATCTCTATTCATCCCAGCTGAGGAAAAATAAGTTAGTTTAAATTACCATTATTTAAACATACTGAGTTATAGAATTGGTTCATTTAACCTAATTTTAGTTCAGTTAATCATAGTTTGGATATTGGATACAATGTTAACAGGCTAATTTTACTTGGTTGATAGTACACCCTTACTCAGAGGGACCCAACTATTAGAAAGCCCTGCCAGATACCATTTGATTCAAATAAATGAAGACACAGAAGTGTTTCTCTCTCTCTTCATCCTTCTTGGGACTGTCTTGATTGATACAAAATAGTTTTAATATCACTTATTTAAAATACATTCCATCCTAGACAGAAGACATGACAAATGTCTGAAGAGAAGCCTTAAGATTCATTGAAACTTTAAAATGTTGCTTGGCCTCCTCCATAATCTCCTCCATAACCCCTAATTGTTCATAGGCAAAATTTACAACTCTTTCCACCAACTGGGGGGAGTGGTGGGATTCAAAAAAAATTACTACCAGTTCTGTGGGTGTGGCTTGGTGGATATGGTGTGGCTTGGTGGGCATGGCCTGGTGGGTGTGGCAAGGGAAGGATACTGTAAAATCTTCATTCCCTCCCCTCTCCTGGAGAAGGTTCCTGAAAAATCCCATTCCCTCTCCACTCCATTAACCTGCTTTCCAGGTCTGTTCTCTTGTGCAGGGTAACAAAAGAAGATCTAGCCAATCAGCTGGGACTCAGGAGGCAGAGAATAGATAAGGGTGGGGGCGGGGCCAGTCAAAGGTGGTATTTGCTGGTTCTCTGAAGTCCTCAAAATTTGCACTACCAGTACTCCAGAACTGGTCAGAATCTGCTGAATAGCACCTCTGGGATGGAGGGTGCTAATCAGGGGTGGGTTTCTACCAGTTTGCACCTATTTGCTAGAACCGGTTGTTAACATTCTAAGCAGTTCAGAGAACCAGTTATTAGAAGAAATTACTGGCCTAATCCTGTGAGGAAGGCAGGAAGGAAACATTCTGGTGTTGCTTACAGAAATTGCCTCTCCATTAACCCTTATTACATTCTTGGCAGGACTAGACTTCCCATCTCAGGAACTTCTCTGGAGTTGTTTTTCCTTCCTTTGCTGGTACTTTGCTTGTGTGGAATGACCATTCAAAGTTACAATGGCACTGAAAAAAGTGACTTATGACCCTTTTTCACACTTACGATTGTTGCAGCATCCCCACCGTTATGAGAAACCAGGCAAGGAGATGTGTGCCTTGATGTGAGTGATATTGAGTTGGCCACACCCAGCCAATAACATGACCACCAAGCCACATCCACCCAGTCACATGACCACCAAGCCACACCCACCACCTAAGCCATGCCCACAGAACCAGTTGTTAAAAAATTTGAATCCCACCTCTGGTGCTAATTACCCTGATTTATTATTCAAATGCCCTAGCATTTTCATTTACTGAATATAAAACAATCTAACCTATTTCGTTTAATAAAAATAAAAGCACAGGAGGCCAGGGAAGGAACAGGAAAAGAAGAACTTCTGGTTATATTGTGCAATGATTCTAGAATGTTAATAACATCAGTAGTTAACACTTCTGTCTGAATACAGTTTGTATAACATGCTAGCTAATATCAACTATTTTGCCAAGTATTCTATTCTGTAGCCTATGCCACTGAGAAGTTCAAGTATTATATATTTCAATTGTTCAATGTGTAATCAGGATTCATAGCAATCCCAGACATAATCTGAAAGTACCTATTGAACCTAAGCAAAAAGTGTTTAATAAACATAGATACCCACCCTCTCTAATGTTTTTAAACAAAAATTCATATTTTTCCATGTTCCATACTATAGAAGACTGATACTCTTTTTATTTTGGCCAAAGTTCTCTTTTTGTAATTTGTTAAAATTCTGACAAAGATTGCTCATATATTATGTTTTTTTCTCATGTATTTGTCTCCCAAACTATATAACTGTATACTGTAACATATAACATTGCATTGTATACAGGACACTGTATACATATCGACTTTTTAATACACAGGCTTTCTATATATATATTTTCTTGGCATGAATCATGTTTCAAAATTCTGAAAGATTTTTTTTTCTTTTTTCTTTTATGTTATCAAAAGGTCCAAAATCAAATTATTTAATGATTTAAATAATTTATTTATAATGATTTAAATAATTTATTCAACCATGATATATGACATTATAATCAATTTCCCTAACCAAATATATATTAGTTTGATACATATTAAAAATGCCAAACTGCCCCAATAAATTTGTAGAAAATATTTACATCTTTCTATTCCCAAAAATGATTATGAAAATCCCATTATTCCTAGACTATTATATTATTGTATAAAATACCTGAAAGAAAAACAAAATGACACATAAATATCCAGTTGGATATTTTTCATTCACTCAGCTGTGAAATTTCATAAAGGTATTTAAAATATTCATTAGTGTTCTCATATCTAAAAGCATAATCATAAGCCTAGTGACATTTCATGGTCGGTTATGAAAGAACCCCTTAAATATAAAAAAAGTATGCATTATACATTAAAAACTACTCAGTATAAAATGGGATCCTTTAATGCTTCAAATAGAACATTTAAATTGATGTAAAAATATACAGACCATTCAATTGAAATTTCAAAATACTATCTATATCTCAAAAGTTAAATCTTGAAGCTCTCAAATAATTATACCAATGAATCCTTTTTTCAACCTCTACCAAGGTTTTCTAAAATAAAATCAGGATAAAGTTTGCAAAACAAAAAATATTTTTATTTATTAAAAATTAATAAAGAAAATATATTAATCCTGAAATGGCTGACAGACGTTCATGGTGATTATCACATAAAGAAAAGTATGCCCAATTCTTTTGTATTTTCTGTGGTGAAAAAAAATACAGAGGTGGTAATCAGAGACACATTTTCAGATGAATCTGACATTTGAAATATCTTGATTTCTGCATGCAAATCAACCTCTTAAAAGTATTTACATCATTCCAAAATAATTACCAACCATGAGACATTTTTAAAATTAATTTCTGCTTCTTAAAAATCAAAAGCAGAAATTTCCTCAAAGGTATTTGAAATAAGAGGGCCAAAAAAATTTGAATTTTTTTAACCAAAATTATTGAACACTATTAATTCTAATAATGCTAGCAACAGAAGCCCTTATGTCAATCATCATGGTGAAACATTAAAATGTCTTAAGTGTAAATCTATAAATAAGTTGCAATAAGAGAGTAAGACTTGGTTCTGGTCTCTGCACCCATGCATCAAGTCTCTATGAAAAGATTTAAGTGCCAAGCTAAATAATATTTATGTATAAACTAAGCATTTTATAGGAATTTTGCTGCTTTTTTTTAAAGTAATAGCCATTAAGCAGGCTTTAAGGCAGGGTTATCGTTTGATAGGAGTTTCCACAGAGCACCCTTAGTTCTACCAACTGATACTCTGCTTCTAGGAGCCAAATTGATATTAACTTGAACTAGCCACTGCTGAGCCTTTATATTCTTCAATTAACACATACAAGATAGTTCTGCCAAAATAAAACAGTTGGAAGAAGCAGCATACCTCAACATTTGTATTCAATATTTTGAAGTGGTATCTCCTTAAAACCAACTGCTTCAATGAATATCACTTCACACAATCCGAGCTATGAGATGGTGGAGGGTGGCATGACAAAGATAAATCTTACATACATGGTGGCTTAAGAAAAACAGTCTTGATCACTACTGTGCTGAAGGACTTCTATTATCTGTCATACTAACACAGAGAGATCACCAGATTAGGGAACACTGCCCTACAGTATCACAAATGTAGAACAAATCTTGAAAAAAAGTTAGTCTTCAGAATTGAGTTTTAATAGTTTTATACATCTTCAGAATGAAAGAAATAAAGGTCAGCTAAATCTAAAATATACTATATGTAATAGAAATAACCACATTTTCATCTTTGAGATAAGAGCTTGTTAAATATCCTCTTTGCAAAGTTTTATATATACAGGTAAATTAAATTATAAGATTGAGTTTCAGAATTTTTAATCATATTAGGCTACAAATCTAACAAGCATCATATGGAACTATTTTCTGACTATTTTCTGGAATGACCATTGCATATATTATTTGTAATCAGTTTGAATATGCTCACATTGAAATGTTTTCATAAAATCATATACATTTTGTGAAGTTTTCTATATTTTAAACAACCCTTTTATCTATCAGTTGGCTTTTAGGGGTTCTAAATTATTTGTATACTTACAAAGTTGTGGGTTTTTTTGGAATTCAAGAAACATGTGAATTTGAATATGTAGTAGTTCCCAGAGCTACATATACCTAAGAATATTTTTCAGAAGAGAAAGATAGTAAACTAACTTTATAAAGTAAGACAGTTCTTAAGACAGAATGCAGTGAAACTGAAAATAAACCACATCCATTAACAGATGTTAAATATTCATAGCCTTATTGGACTTCACATATTTTCCAGGTTTGGGTTCTTACTGGTATTCATATGATTTCTACTTTTTTATTCTAAAAGGAGATTTTGCTTATATTTAATACCTTAATACTTGACTGCACAATGGCTTGCCAAATCAGAAGTTAAGCAATTTTACATTAAAGCATGAAATTGCTATTTTTATTGAAAATGCACGCTACTATTGAGCTATATTCTCATAATATCCTGTATTTATTTCTATATATTCTGCATGGAATAATGTTGACGTTTCATCAATTGTAACATACCATAGTATCCCATCTACTTGTAATTACCACTGAATCCCAACTGTCTTACTGTTAGCTCATGGTGACTCTGGTAATCACTGAATAAGTACAGCCTCAACATTGTAATTTCACGTCTTTTTTTTGTTCTTTTTAGCGTTTTGCATTATAATTAATTCCACCTTATTTTTTTCCCACCAAATGGTTTTATCAAATCAAATTCAAACAGACTTCCACCTTAACTTTTCCATCATTTGCCAATGCCCTGAATCTCTTAATTGTGTTTTCCACTATTTAGTCCTTCAATGTCTCTTCTCCAAAAGGTGCATTATGATAGGTGCATCTACAAATTATAGCCTTTTATCATTGTTTAGCGATGCCAATGATCATTTAGCAATCACTCCTCCTAAAAACAATATCCACTCATGTCTTTTATTATTTTATATTAATGTGCATGCACAATCCTGATGGATTGGAATGCCATAAAACCACAGAAACAAACAAATATTTTTAGATGGACTTCTTTCAGCAAGCATAATTATTCTAATTAAACATTAGACTTAATGATTTGTTGAACTGTCTCTCTGCTGCTGATACCATCATTTTATAGCTATTATTCTATTCTGGACATCAAGGCAATCTTTGACTCAGTTATGTGGAAGAAAACCTCCACTGATTTTAACAGAACTTATTTCTATGTCAAGATGCAGAGGCAAAATACACCTTGATATGGTACTGGTAGTTTGTCCTGATTTTCCATACGCAAAATCAATGAATGGTAACTTTTTTAAAAATTGTTTGGAGAATTTATTTTAAGTAAAAAGTTTACAAGTAATAGAAGAAAGCACCAGAAGAGGGGAGAGAAGAGACAGAACAGATTAATTAAGAAAAGTGGCAGATCTGAAACAACAAACATCTTAAAAGGCAGTATATTGTTTCTGGATTACAATCAAATCTTCTTATGAAGTTAGGAGTCAGCTGGCTCATTATCTTTATTCTGCTTTTCTGTGTGTCTTTAATAATCTGTTTAACTTTCTAGTAGTTCTACTGAATCTTGTTGTGATTCCCTCTGGCCAACATGTTTACCTGTTGCCCTTATTTTTGGTTGCCCTGGCTTTTATGTGTGGCTTTGAGGACATCCTATCTTTCTGGGATCTCATCTTTCAGTGCCACACTCCTATTCTCCAGCTGACCATCAGGCTTCCAACTCAACATTTTCTTATTGGTTTCAATGTCTTTCAATGCACAGTTCTGCCCCCAATTTCCTATACACAAAAGTCACTATTAACTTTTTCTGGATAACACATTGCTTGTACAATATAGAACCACCGAACCAAAACCAGGAATCTTTCACTCTACCGATCATCGTTTTCTCCCTACGTTGTCCCCCCCTCCCGCAATAGCCAACCAACTCAAAACCTTTCCTTCCTCCGATCTTCGCTGTCCAGCAACTTCAAAAAAGAGGGGAGGGAGTAAACTTTGCAAACAAAACAAGTAGCTTTTAAAAAGTCATGCTGCAAGGCAGCAAGGTTTATCATCAGGATCAGAAAAGAACAAATTATTTTCCCCGGTAAGCCCACAACATGCATTCGCTCCGACACTGGTCTGAACCAGAGAGATCTACCCGCAATTGCCTGTTTATCGCCAGGATAACATATTCCGTATAGCGACGATTGAGAAGGTAAGCATAAGCGGTTTACCGCGGTGTCAGAGCCGTTCTTGCGAAGCGGTCCCCTGAAGATCCCTTTAATGCCACGGTAGTGCCCATTGCTGAGATGCCTGGAACTGATCACTAGGTAGCACGCCATGCGGGTCCAAACCCAGTTAAGAACGGGCGAGGTGGCTGAACCCGTGGGGCACCGGCTCTTCGGGGTGGGCGGAGAGAAAACGGAGTAGGCTCTCTCGTGCAGCGGCTGCCGCCACCAGAGTCATCAGGCGCTGCTTCTGGTGAAGACCCGACGGCACCGTCACTACTCCCCCCCTTTTTCACCCACCTCCTGCCTCTCCCCCTCTCTCATCCAGCGCCTGGATTGCTGCTGCCAGCGGCAGGATGAGTAAAAGGAGGAGGAGGAGGAGGCAGCTGCTAAGAGCGCACGGGAGGGAGCCGAGAAGCCAGTCCACATGCTGTTCCGCTGGAAGATTCGAAGGAAAGAGCGTTGGCGCTCAACTTGGCAGGATTGGGTCAACCATAAGCATCCGCCTCCCTCCCTCCCGCTTCCCTCTCACCCCGGCATTTGTCCTTTTTCCCCCAGAGCTGGTTCTAAGAAATCACGGATATCCAGAGGGAAAGATCTTGGGAGCAGCGTTTTTCCATGGCTCTTTTCTCGCCGGTCTTATTCAACAGAGACAGGGAAAGTGGAGAAAATAACTCTCGGTTCCAAAAGTCTCCCGCGCGTCGCTGCCAGATATCAGCCGCGTCAGCCGGGACTTCCCTCGGCTTCACCTTTGGCGTGCATGGAGCCAAGGAGAGGGAAAGAGTGCGCGCGCGCGCTCTAAACAGGCATTCGTTCTCAGCTGTACTTCCCCAATCCCTGCCCAGCTGGCACTTGGGAAGAGGCAGCCACCGGTGCAGGATGACTGGCCGAAGTCTCTCTTTTCACTGCAACGGAAGCTTAGGCAGGGTACAAGCCTCCCACTCCCTACTCCCCACCCCCCACTCCTACCCCTACCGTATTCCTTTGAAAGCTTGGGCGGGAGAGTACGTAGTGCGTCACTGTGCTCTTCTCGACCTTGTTCATTGGCTTCGATATCTTTTTGTTCCTAAAGTCCTAGGAAGTTCAGTTGTGCAAAAAGAGAGAGCACTTTTACTAGGCTGAACTAGGTGGAAATTGTCCCCCTTCTCTTCATTTTCCGCAGACAATCGCTTCACTTCTCTCTCTGTACTCGTGTCCCCTTCAGTAATTCTTGGGGCTGTCCCTCTTCACTTTAATGATCCAGTTGAAACGCCACACACCCAAAGGTGACATTCAGCAGGTTCTGACCAGTTCTGGAAAACAGGTAGTGGAAATTTTGAGTAGTTCAGAGAACCAGTGGGAGGGAATGGAGATTTCACAGTAGCCTTCCCCTGGAGTTAGAGGGGAATGGAGATGTTGCAGCATCCTTCCCTTCCATGCTTACCAAGCCACGCCCACCAAGCCACGTCCAGAGAACCAGTGTGAAAAATGTTGAATCCCACCACTACGCACACCCTACTCCACACATTAGCTGAGGTGCACTGAGTAACAAAGATCTGCTTTTTTTTTTTTAACTTTCCTTTCAGTGTCCAAGCTGAAGGAATGGTGGGAGAAAAGCAGGACACGGTATGGAGACAAGGGGGGCGAGGGGAAGTAGGTGCGCAGACAGCCCCTAAACAGGAAACAAATGCCGACTGGAAAAGGGCCGTTTATACATCGTTTGAAATAAATTGGCAATAAGATAAGATAAATGTTTATTTATATATCGCTCCTCTCCCGAAGGACTCGGAGCGGTGTACAGCCATCCAATTTAATAACATAGAAATATACAAAAATTAAAACTAAATTAAATAACCTGGCCGTAAACAGGTTAAAACCCCACTATAAACCTTAAAATTAACCCCAAGCCTCTAATTGCCACTAAAACCCCCCAATCTAAAACCCCAATCTAAATCTAAAATCAGCCCAAGCCGGCCTGGTCAAAAAGCCAGGTTTTCAAGGCACTCCTGAAGGTCCCCAGGTCCGTGGCTGTACGCAACTCCGGAGGCAACCCATTCCAGAGGGCGGACGCCCCCACAGAAAAGGCCCTATTCCTTGGGGTCACCAGCCGGCACATAGATGCCGACGGGACCCGCAAGAGACCCTCCCTGTGAGAGCGCACCGGTCGGTGAGAGGAAACTGGCACAATGCGGTCTTGTAAATATCCTGGTCCGATGCCATGGATCACATCAGGAAGTTTACTTAGCTTAACGATCATTTATACGAACTGTAGATTGTGGATTTAATATTTCTTCCATGCAGGATAATTGAGGAGGCCTATTTAACCTCCAGGGTCAACAAATGTGTGAGAGGGGAGGAATAAAGTGAAAAGAAGTGGCTTTTCTATTTCTCTAGGGTGCTGGAAGCTTTTTTGTTTTAAACCTTATCTGTGTAAAGTTTATACAACACAATTTATTATGTGTCGTCAGGGAATGCAAAAGGGATACTTTGGGATTGCATAGATAAATCTTCATAAGGATCCATCAAACTTGTTCTTTCAAGTCCCCCATTGTCATTATAGCTGTGTCCATGTTTACATTGTGCAAAAACAAAATGTAGGAAACCATGATACTGGTTTATATCATTTACATTCCAGGTTTCCCCAAAATTGGAAGTTGAAACTTCTTTTTCCCTAATTATCTCAATAACCATTTTACAATATATAAATTTGACTCAACTAATTCAAGATCCATAATTTTATTTAAAACTTTTTAATATTCCTGACTGAATGAATGGCTTTTCTTTTATGAACACTGAGAGCATTTGTACCTGTCGGAAGTTAGCACCCACCTCTCTCCTAGAAAAATTGAAATAGCCTAGGAAATATTGTAGGAAGTTAGCATCCAACCCTCTCCTAGAAAAATTGGAATAGCCTAGGAAATATTAAAAAGGCAGAATATTTCTCCTAAAAAGAATAGTCACTCAAGAAGCAGAAACTCACCCCAGAAGCAGAATCTCACCCTCCCCACCTTTGTTAATGGGTGGGCCATTAAGGCCTGGGCCAGAATACATAATTTATTTATTATTATTTATTATTTTGATTTGTATACCGCCCCCTCTCCCAAAAAGGGATTCGGGGCAGTGAACAGCCACAATAAAAACATACAATCAGAAAAGTTAAAAAAGAGTTTAAAAATTAATTAAGTAGATGGCTAAGACCAATAAAACCCATACAAAATTAAAATCAAATTAAAAACCCTACTCATAACGTTACGCCAGACCGGCCTGTTGGAAAAGGTGGGTCTTAAGTGCTCGTCGGAAGGCCCGTAGGTCAGTAATGGCTCGCATCTCCACCGGTAGCTCATTCCAAAGGGAGGGTGCTCCCACAGAGAAGGCCCGCACCCTCGGGGCCGCCAACCGACATTGGCCAGCCTGCAGCACCCCGAGGAGGCCAACCCTGTGGGAGGGCACCGGCCGGTGGGAGGCCGATGGTGGCAGCAGGCAGTCCTGCAAGTACCCGGGAAGGAACTCCAGGTAAAAGCTATAGAAATTGCCAAAAGCCCTTTTAAGGGCATAATCACCCAGCAAGGCTAGACCAAGCCTGGAACTCAGGACAGCCTACAGAGTTGCCCCTGAGAATCTGACAGTCAATGGGATTCATTTCTTGCACAGGAACAGTAAACACTAAGGTGGGTCCCAACAGAGGGTATAAAACCTAGGCACTCTCAGCACCTCAGCCCTTTTTTCCCCTTCTCACCTTGAAGCATGTGATCATTCTTCTCTGGACCTCCAGGCCATGGGGCCCTCTCCACCATTAAACCTTCCAAGCAGCCTCCATGTTTCCAGTGTCTTTTTCCCCACTTGACTGAACCCAGAAGGACATTTCTTTCAACAATTGGCACCCAAGCAGATGGGACTCCAAGCTAACCTAACCAATGGACCAGGCCCAGGTAAGATTCCTTTGCTAGCAAACAGACCCATTGAGTCTGTGGGTGAGTTTTTCCTGAACCTTGGCCATTTGGAAAAAAGGTTTTAAAGGGGTTTTGAGTGTTGAGCTCAAAGGCTGCTTGGAAAGAAGGTGAGTATCTCTAAATTTTAAAGCATGGAAAAACGTGGGAAATATGTGTATGCTTGCATGTGTGTGAGAGGGTCCTTCTCCCAAACACAACTGGATCTTGCTTCCTCTGTGCATTTCCTAACCGCAGAAAGACCAAGATTCTGGAGAGCATGGGGGTTTTGCCAAAGCACAGGACCTTTTGTTAGGGAAGAAGGAAGAGCATGCGTATGTGTGGCTTCACCCTTGGACAGCAGCTGGATCTCATTTCTTTGTTTGGCCTCTAGCCGCCCTCTTGCCTGTTGTTAGCTCTACAGAGCCATGACCATCAGGACAAGAAAAGCAGGGGGGGCATCAGAGTGTGGGACCTTCTGTATATAAGAGGAAAAGCCAAGCGGGTTATGATTGAAGGGGGGAAGAAAATTTGTCACTTTTTGTCCAGTGTATCCCAAAAGCAAACCCCAGGATTTTAGGTAATTTTAGTGTAATTTGGACACTAAATTAGGTGCGCCAGTACTTGCCTGCATAAGAGCAGCGAGTTTTCCTCGGATCTGAGCTCTTCCAGATCTGTAAACGTGGGCTAGGAAGAAAAGAATAGAATAGAGAAAAGTGGAGTACTCGTACTTGTCTGAGGGACACAGAGAGTCCCACGGGCTGTTTTTTTGGGGGGGAAAGGAAAGTAGGCTGCATTGACAGCAACACCCCCAGTCTGAAAACCGTGGTGAAGTGAGAGAAAGAGAGAGAGAGAGAGAGAAAAGTCTCTCAGGAATTTTGTTTTTTACTAAAAAGGGGAGCGCGCATACTTTGGGAAACACCTAGGTTTTTTTATATTTTTGTTCTGAGGTTAAAGAAAAGTGTTTGATTCTGTTGCTCCAGGAGCAATGACCAAAGTCTCCCCCAGACACCCTTCTTTTTTTTTTTTTTTCTTCTTGCTTGGATATTGCTTGTGTCTGAAACTGGTTCACCTAGCTGACTGACCCGACTAAGCCAAAGTGTGAAACCCCACATCTGAGGGGAACATGGGAACGGTAGTTCGAGGGTCCTGGATGGAACCTCACAGGGAGAGCTGTTGGAGGCTTGGGATGAGCAGCAGATGCTGACCCTAGCCAGCATGAGCAAGAAAAAGGCAAAATGTATAGGTAGAGAATGGGCTTTGCTGAGGCATACAGGAAGACCAACGTGGTAAATAAAGGTAATTAAAAGGGCAATGTATAAACAGGATCACATGGAATTTTTCTTAATTCTTTCTGTCTTTCTTTGTCTTCTATGCAACCACGTGGTTTGTTCCTTAAGATTTATGCCTTCCCCAATTTAACTAAGATATTTATTGTGGGAATGATCAGAGTGTGTGTAAATCTCAGAGTTTTGTTTTCTTCTCTGTGTCCTTGTTTCTGTGTGTGTGCGTGTGTGCGCACGTGTGTGTGTCTAAGTCTTTGTGTGTCCTCGAGGTAACTGTTGCAACTGTTAAAAGTGTCTGACCTCCTCAGATATTAATTTTAAATTGTTAAGATTTAAAAACACTGAGAGAAATTGTTTTCTCCCAGTCTGGTCTGGTCAACCAGACTGGATGAGGAACAGAGAAAATTTTCTTTCCTCTCTGTGCTTGTAAGAAAAACCCAAGGTTATTAGCGAATGTTCTAAGTTCATTTACAAGAAAAGTTTCATCCTTGCATTTACTGTGTGTTTAAATGATTTTACCTGTTCATTCTTTTTACTGAAGCTTGTGAATCCAGTTTTTTCCTTTCTCATCTACTGTGTCTCCATTTTGTTGAAATTGATTTATCTTTTTAGTAACTGCAATACTAATGTGTTATTCTTCATCCTCAAACCATGCCTGCAAGCTATCTACCCCCCCCACCAAAATCTCTAATCCTTTTACAATGCCTTTCCTGGTAGAATTACCAGTGAAGGGGGGGAGGGGACCCTTGTTCTGTGTCTTCCAGGCCTGCCACATGTGGAAGCAGATGCTACCCCCTAGAGACATTCCATCCATTGGAGCCAGGAATTGGGTTTGGATCCAGCCTCCACTGAAAGTCATTACAGCAAACCAGAGTGGGCAGACCTTCCCAAGCCTGACTGACCACCCATACCACAGGCCAAGCCTATGTCACCCAGAGACATGAAGGAAAGGACCCTGAGATGGACCAGTAAAAGACTAAAAGATTCTTTTCAATCCCCAGAAGACAGAAGATTATGGGGGGAGGTTGGAAATTCATTGTAACTGAAAATTCATTGTAATGTAAAATGTATTGTAATGTTTTCTTTCTTGTATTATTTATATTGTAACCAGTTTGATGTACTCATGTAAGAATTGTATTTGAGAGTGGCTGGCCCAGCAAGTTCTGAACACCTTGTACTTCTGTCTGGTAGGAGGGAAAATTGTCCACATGTTTGTATTATCTGTATTGTAAAACCAGCTGCATACACAGGCACATACATAGAGACACACCATTTAGAATTAGATAGAGGCTAACCCTTTTCACCTACTCCACAAAAAGCTTCTCCTAGCTTCATTTTAATGTGTTTTTTTGTTTTGTTTTGTTTTTGTTTGCTGCTCTGAGGCACTAAGGCCCAAGCAATCATATTGCCCTGCTAATTCTATGGAGAGATGGCATCTCCCTCAGGCAATTCTTGAAGAGATAGCAGAAAAGAGATCTTCAAGAGAGACCCCAAGTCCTGACTGTGACTCACAAATGATGCTGCCCAGTTGCCCAATAAAGCAGGATATGTTGCACTGGTGGCCTCATGAGTAGAAGTCCCAGGGCTCATTGTGTATAACTTTAAAAATACAAAATAGCCTGGTTGCACACTGGCTAACCTCAATTTGGCCTCACAAACCCTGGAAGCTTAGAGCTAGGCAGGTAGTAACCATAACCTTGGATATGGGCAGCCTGTAATTTAAAGGTTGTGAAGAAGGTAGAGGCTTGTGCTTACAACTTGATTGTAAGCTCACAAAAAGTACATCAAACATTTGAAAATTATTTGGCATGAAAATTGGATACTGTTTAAAAAACAAAACAAAGCAGAAGTTTTCCCAGTCCTTTATGGTTGAAAGCTTTTGGAAGCCACTGAAGGAATCCTTTTCTGTTGCCTCTTTTTCAATGCCTTTCCTTTGCATCAGAGGAAAAAAAAAATTTTTTTTAAAGCACCCATCAAATCTCCCGATCTGATCACCTTTTAATTTTTTGTCAAAACTCATGTGTTTTCAAAAAAAAATGAGGGATTGTAGGAAGTTAGCATCCACCCCTCTCCTAGAAAAATTGAAATAGCCTAGGAAATATTAAAAAGGCAGAATATTTCTCCTAAAAAGAATAGTCACTCAAGAAGCAGAAACTCACCCCAGAAGCAGAATCTCACCCTCCCCACACCTTTGTTAATGGGTGGGCCATTAAGGTCTGAGCCAGAATACTTTACATAAGAAGGAACTCCAGGGTGATGGGATTAAGGATGGCCCTCAGGAAATGATAGGATTACCCATCTCACCACATGGTCTGGGAAGATTGCATTAGCCAGCATTCAGGTAAAACCATGTGGTCCAGACCAAGCCTACAAAGTTAAGACCCCCGCCCCTGGGAGTCTGACAGCCAATGGGATTCATTTTTTGCACAGGAACAGGAAACAGTAAGGTGGGTCCCAACAGAGGGTATAAAACCCAGGCACTCTCAGCATCTCAGCCCTTTTTCCCCCTTCTCACCTTGAAGCATGTGATCATTTTTCTCTGGACCTCCAGGCCATGTGACCCTGTAACCATTAAATCGTCCAAGTAGCCTCCATGTTTCCAGTGTCTTTTTCCCCACTTGGAACTGAACCCAGAAGGATATTTCTTTCAACAATATTAAAAAGGCAGAATATTTCTCCTAAAAAGAGTAGAAACTCAAGAAGCAAAAACTCACTCAAGAAGCAGAAAATCACCCCAGAAGCCGAATCTCACCCCCACCTTTTTTAATGGCTGGGCCATTAAGGCCTGGGCCAGAATACTTTACATAAGAAGGAATTCCAGGTAAAGCTATAGAAATTGCCAAAAGCCCTTTTAAGGGCATAATCACCCAGCAAGGCTAGACCAAGCCTGGAATTCAGGACAGCCTACAGAGTTGCCCCTGGGAGTCTGACAACCAATTAGAATACAAGCTCCAATTCAAATCCCAACAGAGGGTATAAAACCCAGCACTCTCAGTATCCCCTTCCTTTTTCCTTTTTTCTTCACCTTGAAGTATGTGATCAGACTTCTCTGGAGCTCCAGGCCATGTAGCCCTGTACACCATTAAACTTTCCAACCAGCCTCCATGTTTCCAGTGTCTTTTTTCCCACTTGGAACTGAATCCAGAAGGATATTTCTTTTCAACACACCAAGACAAATTCCTTGTATGCCCAATCACACTTGGCCAATAAAGAATTCTATTCAATTCAATTCTATTCTTTTTTTTATAAAGTGTTGAGCTACCTCCTACTTTTTGTTGTCTACAAATTTGGTAATCATCACTCAACTCTTTCATTCAGATCATTGATACAAGTGCACAAGTTAAGATGCCTTTGGCACTCTGGTTATTAGAGGCCTATTGATGACTCCTTCTAAGAGTTGTACTCAGGACCTGTGTTTTCCAAGCTTTCTTCTTTCCATCTACTTGATGGAATTCTATGAGTTACTCTGAATATGAGCAAAACAAAAACAAAAAAAATATCCCAGTTCACAACCAGTTATCTATCACTAGAATTTTCTCTCTTATCAGGGATTTCAGGAATCTTTTTAAAAAATAATACATTTTATGAAGCTAAAAAAATTGAAAAATCCTGATCTTGACTACTTTATCATTTTATTAAATAGGTTGTTTATGACATGTTGCAGTCAAGATATATTGTGTCCTTAGCATTTCCCCCTATCTATTAAGTTACCAGTAGTTATTCTTTCTAAAAGGAGATAATTTATTCTTTGCTTGTAACAAAGCTTGTATTTCTTAACATATATTCCTATCCAAGTGCTCACAAATACGCTATTCAACAATCTGCTTCAGAAACCTGCTCACCATAGATGTCAGATTGACAGGCCTATAGTTTTCTTGTTCTTCTCCTTCCCTTTTGGGGGGGAGGGGGGGTTGTATGTGGAGATAATGACAGTGTATGCTCTTTCTCCGAGTTTTCTGAGAACTCACCGATTCTCCAGGAGTTTTCAAAAATTACAGTTAGCAAGTTTGCAATCACTGTCTCTTGTTCCTTTAGTACAGTAAGATGTAATTCATGTGGACCTGTAGAATTGAACTCATTAAAATTAATTAACTGTTCTTCTCTCTTTGTCTTTTTGGGAATACAGTGCTGACCAGCTAATGCTTTCTTACCCTTTTGAGAGAAGCAGACATTCTTTGAGGCATTTCTTATCCGTCTCAACTCATTCAACTTTTTGGGCAAAACCTCTACAGTTTCTAGTGCTTGCCTCGAACCTTTGTTGTTGTTGTTGTGTGCCCTTCCTTCTATCCATTTAGTGTACATATTTCTTTGGCTGTTCAATTTTTTAGAAATTTTGTATTTTAAAATTATACGGGGAGAGGGTGGGAGGGAGAGAGATATATATATCTAAAATTCTCCCATTTTCTATTTTGCAGGAGTAGTTTGTGACTGAAGCTTCACTATTTCATTTTGCACAATTCCCCACACATTTCTTCTTCAGCATTTCAAGTTGTATATCTATCAAAATCCACACTCCCAGTAATTCAGCATATGTCTATCAAGTTCATCAAAACTCACTCTTCAGAAATCCAGTGTATAAATCTGACTGTTTTTTTTAATTCCTTCTCTTCTTGATGTCAAAAAATCAAGATAACATGATTACTTTCTCCCAAGGATCTAGTAACCTTGGCTTCTTCAACCAGCTCCTCCCTAATGATAAAGATCCAGGATAAAACCAGTTGGTCCAGGATAGCCATTCTTTTGTCCTTCTTGGCAGAATTATGTATCTAGCAGATAGTTGAAATATCTCATTATCACTGTCATGTATTTCTGAACATTTGGTTGTCTGATCCAGAAAGGTCTAATCTTTTGTCTATCCTGACAGCCTACGATAAACTCTGATAACAGTATTGCTTTTCACTCTCTCTCTTTTTTAATTTTTTATCCATACACTTTCAACAAGATTTCCACAGGCTTCAGTATTGTGGCTTTCAGCCAATCTCTTAAATTCATGCTTCATTCTAACACTTTACCCTTTCCTTCTTGTTCTTAGCCTCAGCCCTTGACAGCATATTAGTTTCTGGCCCTTTGCCTCTCTTTTTTTTTTTCTGGTATACTCTCATCTGTCATCAGAAAGGAAGAAAGGGTGAAATAGTATTTGCAGCCCTAGAATCATCAGCTTCCTGCCCTGACCATTATGGCCTCTGGAGACCTGTCAAAAGTCCCTTGGGGCAGTGTTACTTATCTCACATGAATCACTAGGAAAAATAGTTATCAGGTTTGAGTCTAATTCATATCATGAATGCAGGTATTAGGAAAGCTATACCACCATGTTGTATCAAGTTTATAAACTGCATCTTCAGTTCCTCTCAATATTGAATTACTAGCACATGCTGGTCCGGGGTGGGCTTCAAAAATTTTAGCAAAGGGTTCTCTGCCCAATTGCTGGCTGGGCGTGGCTATGGTGAGTATGGCCTAGTCGGCCTCCTGCACCATGGCATGGGAGGGGCGTTTTTGCTCTGTCTGGGCTCCAGAGGCTTCCCTAAAATGACCTCCCTGGGCTCCTGAGGCTCTCTGGAATCTGGAAAAAGGGCCCCTTTCTGACCTTCCCAAACTTCCGGAAGGCCCATTTTTTGCCTTCCCTGAGCCTGCACTTACCTGCATCCAAAACAGGCCATGTGGAAACTCCTGGGGGGAGAGGGGTGGGGTGGGCAAGGCCAGCCAGGAGTGGGATTTGGGGGTTCTCCGAATTGCACAGAATCTTAGCTAGGGGTTTTCCCGAACCTCTGAGAATCCCCAGCAGCCCACCCTGATGCTGACTAGGGAATTCTGGAAGTTGAAGTCCACATATCTTAAAACTGCCAAGGATAAGAAGCATTGCATCACTACAATACAGAGTGCTCTTGTTCCCCAAATGAAGGGCACATCTTTAATCCATAAAGGTCCAAATGTGTTTTATCCTATCCTACTCTGTGAAGTCAAAGTTGGCCAGGTTTGTTTAGGTAGCTGTGAGTTGTCTTCAAGAGCTTCATTAACATTGAATGCCTCTTGATCCTTCTTCTCTGGGTCACAAGTTTTCACTTGTGTTCCTCATGTTCCTCTTTGTATTTTCTGCCATTTGTTTTCCTTCCACTTTCTGAGGAGCATTATTATTATGGCTACATAGTTAGCCAGATGTTTAGACTGGATTTCATATTTTTATCTATCAATTTTTTATCAATTTTTGGATTTCATATTTTTATCTATCAATTTTTTATCCATATTTTTATCTATCAATTCCTTCCCGAGGATCTATGATAGGCAGCTGTTGTTTGATGATATTAAAGGTGTTACTGCAGAATATAAGCAATTTCAAGTAAAGCTATCTTTTGCCACTGGTTTATAGTGATGTTGTCAATGTTGACAGTATTTAAGTAGTGCTCATTGGTCAATACCATTATTTTGGGATTGCATCCAAGACACCTGTTACTATTGTTGCTATCTTTGCTTTCTTTTGCCACAGTTGCGGTACTTCTATTTGCAGGTAGTTTGTAATTATTTCTAGTTTTCTTTTTTATTCTGCTGTCTTCAACTAGTGCAATATCCAATTCTTGTTTTTCTTCTCAATAGTTACAGTTAAGTCTGGAGTGTTATGTGTTATGTGGCAGGTGCTTGTCTGTTTGAATTCTAAAGTCCCAGAACACTTCAGATTATTATTGTTCTTGTATCCCAAATTACAAATTCATAATAGTAAATACTATTATTTAGATTTAATATTTTAGTGGACTCTGGACTACTTACAAAATTTAGTAATAATATAAACAAAAAACATAAATGAAAGAAGACAGCCCAGATTAAAAACAAGCATTAAATCAAGCACAGCAGATTTCTCTCTCCTGTAAGATATTAACTCAAGGCCTGGGAACAAAGTCAAACTGGGCGAGTTGCATCCAGAAGTCAACTGGCAGCCAATGCAACTTGTGTAACACTGGTGATACATGGAAGAAGAAGAAATAAGAAATGTCCATTACTACTTGTGCATTTTGAACGAGCTGTAGCTTGTGGGTGGTCTTCAAGGACATCCCCATGTTGACTGCAGTAGTCCAGTTCTGAGATAACCAGTGCATTGACCTTCAATCGGGTGAAGGATGTAACTGGCATGCAAGATGTACCTATGCAAAGGCCCTCCTGGCCACAGGTACTACCTTCTTTTTAGCAGTAACTGTGAGTCCAGGAGGACCCTCGTGCTGTGCAGAATTCTTGAACGGAGACGTTCAGCTCCAAGACCAATGCTGGAAACAGCCAGCCCCAAGAGACCAAATTGCCCCTGCCATTTAGTCTCATCAGTCTTGTGCCAAAATCTGTTCCCTCCACCATCCAGACTCAAAGAAGCTTGCAGACACTTAATTAGTTCCTTGACAGCTTCACTTGCACAATCTGGATAGAGATCTGGATATCTTTAGCATACTGAACCCCAAACCAAAAGAAGTCCTTGCCCAGAATTTTCACATAGTTGTGTGGGAAGAAAAAAATAGGCTATTGATCTATCAGATTCAACAAGGCCTTTGGATGATAACAAATCACAGAATAAAAGAGACGTGAACCAAAGTTTTAAATATGATGATTTCAAAATGTACCAGAACTATTTGTAATCCTGTTGAGCTGTTGCTGTGGAATGTGATTTTGCAAAGTATGTAGTTTTGAAAACTGTGAGAAATAGGGAACAGAAGTAGCCGATGGATAGAGTTTGAGATGTACATGGGTATATGTGGAGACTGTCCACATAGTAAGAAAGGACAGAGAAGTAAGTTGTGAAATGCATGCAGAAAAGTATTTTAAAAATGACTTGGGATGTATTCAGGGACACTGGCCATGGCTACTCCTTGTCAGACTCAGCCATGTCAGTGGACCTCATTGCAATGAGTTATTGATATAAGTTGTGTTATGATGGCTGCTCATGTTCTAAATTGCTCATGAAATAAACCTCTGATCTTAAAATAGAATTTATTGCTTGTGGTTTGTCTGTGTTCTCTTTTATTGAATTATTTTACAACATTTGTTAAACATGGAAGATCTGAAAGGAATCAAACCTTGGATAATCCCACAAATAAGGAGCCATAGGCACAATCTCTCCCTCCCATCAACATCTATTGGAGCTCACCACTGAGGAAGGGGGTGAAGCACAGAAATCCAGTGCCTCCCACTCCCAGCCCCTGCAGTCAGTCCAAAAGAATATCATGACTGGCACTATCAGATGTTATTATGAGATCAAGGAGCACAATCTCCACCCACCATCTTCACCCCAGTTTAGCCACAGATGACTGCAGGTGCAGCATACTATGCCCTTGTCTGAAAATAATCTGTTTATTTCCCCTGAGAGCCTCTGTAACTGCAATGCAACCAGCTTCTCCACAACTTTCCAAAGGAAAGAAAGGTCGGAAACTGGCTGACCAAAGTGAAGGGTTCTAGATATGGACTCTTTGAGAGGGGACATACTGCCATCTCTTTCAAGGCTGTAGGAACCAACACCTCCCTAAACAAAGTAGTTATCATTGCATGGATCCATCCTTAAATCACCTCCCAGGCTGCCTTCAGAACTTGGTAGTGAGCAGCATTTAATAAACAGATGGCCAAGCTGACAGATTGGAGCCCTTTTCTGCTCCTATGCAGTCACAGAATTAAACTCAGTCCAGAGAACCACATAAGACTATGCCCCTGTCATCTCACTTCATTTGCCTTGTCTCAGAACTTATCATATTCCCTGATCTGTATTTCCAAAAGGTGTTATTTTCATTGTCTTTCAGCAGGACAAACATTGCATATATCTGGTACAAAGGTGCATTGTACCCCATGGTACTTGAAGCTGATTGGAGTTATCCCATAAACTCCAGGCACAAAAATCCCAATTACTGGCTCTGCTCAGTGAACTCCCCACCACACACACGCACACAAATTTTAGTTCAGATGTATGTTTGTATATACGTGTTGTTCCAGCATAGATATGTCTTGTAGGTTGCATTTGACAAATGGGTTTGGTATACACTATAATTGTAATTTGCTCACATCCCTACATTTTAAGATGATGTCTGTTCACATGAAATAATTTGCAGACTGAATAGCTAGTACTGTTTTGCAAACATGAAATGTTTCCAACATTAAGGCAGTTGAAAATAGATAGCTATTTTGCTCCTCTGCAGAGTATATACACCATCAATCTCATTTAGCTTGATATGCAAACTCAGCTTCCGTTCTTCAATGCACAAGCAATGTCTCTGCAGCCCTAGTGTAAATACTGCATATATTCAGCTAATTTGCTTAAAGTGGCTCCCCCACCCATCTTAGTAATTAACTGGAGGCAACCCATTCTCCCAGCTGTGTCTTTATAATTATAAAACTACCACCATAAATAAAAATTTCATTAAAACATGTTTTTCCTTAAAATAAAAATAAGATAATGTGTGGGTGTACTAGTAGCACTGGAATTCTAAATGCCAAACTATGTAAAAAGTTGTGCTATTCATTCTTTCAATGCTCAAAGTGAGTTACATACATGCATAGATACATAGATACATACGTGTGTGTGTGTATACCTAGAAATTTCAATTATAAGTTAAGTGCTAGTGAATCATGTTTTTTAATTCTATAATATGATGCTAATATTTGAAACTTAATTTTCCCCCTTTTATTCCTGTCCGCAATGTATACATCATGCACAATTTTAATGATGTCTAGCTGTTGGTCTCATGCTCCAATTTCATTGCAACAAGCAATCCTCTCCTTACAACCAAAATTGGGTCTAGGATCTTGGTTTATAAATGAAGCAGTCATTAAGCGAGACATTGACATGGCTATTTTGTCCAACATCTGCAATTCCGGCACTCCAAATGGCAGTCCTTAAATGATCTCCTAGGTCATTAAGCAGATGGAGACAAAGAGCTACCTTCCAAGTTCAGCTCTCCTTCGTGCATGGAAGGGAAGTCCACAAAAGGGCTGCAGAACAGACCTCAGATCTTTGGGATTTGATCCCCATTTCTACAGTCCTGCAGACAGAGTCCCCTCCCTTCTAAGTGTGGGAAAGGACTTCTACTCTATTCCTGCAGCCCTTCCTTCAGAGAAGTTCTTCAGGATCTGCCCTCCATTTCTGCAATCATACTCGAAGGAGTTCCCCTTCTTCCTTCCCCTTCCCTCTAATGGCTGCAAAATGGAGCTCAAATTTTTCTTCTGGAAATTTGAGAGCAAAGAACCACCTATTGGGACAGAATTTCCATTCTGTGACAGGCAGCAGTTAGCTTGCAACCTTCCTTGCCAGCTTTCCCCTTGATTTTCTGGGGAAGCCAACAAGGAAAATTGCAAATGGTGATCAAATGATCCTGGGGAGCTTTGTAGCCAGTTATTATGCAAAGAGGTTTCAAAGCACCCAGTGTTCAAGTATAATTATACTTAATCAAGGGGTGGTGCTGCAACATTTTACAATAGCTAGAAGTGCCTTATGAGCCATAAAGCAATGATTCTGTGAATGTTATAATTCTAAACAGTCATTAAATGAACAGTCATAATGTGAAGACTATCTCATTGTGCATTTGCTGTACGTTTATATGCCACTCAAAAAAACAAAAAGCACAACAAAGAATGTTCTCTCTGCACCAACTCAGAAAGCTTAAACTGCCCAAGGAGCTGCTGATCCAGTTCTACAGAGGAATTATTGAGTCTATCATCTGCACCTCTATAACTGTCTGGATTGGTTCTGCAATGCAACAGGACAGACACAGAATTAGGACTGCAGAAAAAAATATTACTACCCACCTGCCTTCAGTTGAGGACCTGTATACTGCACAAGTCAAAAAGAGGGCTGTGAAAATATTTACAGACCCCTCACATCCTGGACATAAACTCTTTCAACTGCTTCCCTCAAAACGACGCTATAGAGCACTGCACACCAGAACAACTAGACACAAGAATAGTTTTTTCCCGAAAACCATACTCTGCTAAACAAATAATTCCCTCAACACCGTTCAACTATTACAAAGTCTGCACTACTATTACTGCTAATCTTCTCATCACTCCTTATCACCATGAGATTGTAGGACTGTAACTTTGTCCCTTGTATCCTTATGATTTATATTGACTGTTTCCTAGTATGATTTGATTGTTGATTGTACCCTATGACTATCATTATGATTCTTGATCCTTAACGAATGTACCTTTTCTGTATGTGTATCTTTTCTGTATGTATACTGAGAGTATTTACACCAAGACAAATTCCTTGTGTGTCCAATCACACTTGGCCAATATTCTATTCTATTTTATTCACTCTTAAAATTCTAGATATAGGATTGATTTAATACTAGAATATATGAGAAACTAGCTCAGCAAAGCTCTTGATCTCAGAATCCTCATCTTTAATATTGGCTGTATGAAAGATTTGCACAGTATTGAGACACATGAGATACATTTTATTATTTGAATGAGTTTTCAAGCAGATATATATCCACCATTTTGGATTGGCGAGGGATAGTGTGTGAGATGAAGTTGACATTCCAGTTAAAAATGACCCCATATTTTAGATGACCATGTTCTCTTCACCTATTACAAGAGAACTATGTGACATGGTTTACTGATCCTAAATGGCCTATAGCTGTCTGTTAGTATGGATTTGATGGAACATTTCCAGAATATTTGGTGGAATACTCCCACATTGAACGTTAATTTTTTATGATTCTAAAAGTTTAATTTTATTGTCCTATCTCATCCCTGGTATGATTTTAATTTCATTGGTTTGAATCCATATTTCAGCATCTCGTGGAATTAACTTCTAGGCCAGTGATAGTGAACCTTTTTGTTGTGATGTGCCAAAAGCGTGCATGCCAGCACCCACAATGCAATGCAGCCCGACCCCCCTGCGCATGCCTGTGCAGCACCCCTGGCCCCCTTTACCAGCACTGTGCACGTGCATGCATCCCAGCTGATTTTCAGCTCATTTCAGTCTGTTTTCATTCTCCTAGAGGCTCAAGGGAAGCCTCTGAAACCTCGGGAGGTTGAAAAATGGGCCCATTTTGGCACTTCTGGAATTTCTGGGTGAAAATGGCCTCTGGGCAAAAACAGCCTCAAACAGGCTGAAAATTAGCTGGGAGGCACATGCATGTGCAGTGCAGGTAAATTTAGCTGGCGTTCACGTGGACGCACAAATGGCTCTGCGTGCCACTTGTGGCATGCGTGCCATAGATTCGCCATCACGGTTCTAGGCAATGTAATATTTGCCGATTTTGAAGTACATCTCATTGTTTCCTGGGGGCTTATTCTTAGCTAAGTGGTCAGAGGACTGCAACCTAACAAATAATAGTGTGGCTTTCATCTAGTATACTGTTAAGATTAAAAGTTTCCCACAATTGCATGTAAGTGTGGTAGCCACTGAGATCCTCTGGATGGTGCTAGATGCTAGCAGCAGACTTCACATTTGGCTAAGGGGGCCTCTTTTGTCACTGCATGATCTCATTCCCTATATTTTGGTAAAGGTGGAAAGTCCCTAACTTTCCAGACATACAGGTGATCTCATTTTATTAACATCACCACTAGTCTTAAGGATTGGTTGGGAGGTTGTACCAATGTGGATGGGAGCTTTCACCCATGTGGCATCTAGTCTCCAATCCAGATGCTATATCTATGTTCCCTTTGTCTTCTTGTAAAAACTCTATAAATGTAATAAACACTGCCCAGGCAGTCAGACATCTTTGGACCCTGCAATGACTGGTCTTTGATCGCCACATGTAAGCAGTGCCGCATACCTATATTGTAAAGGGATTGATAGGTGACAGGTGACAAATGCACTAATATGCATGCCTCCCAAAGCCCAATTGCTCATTGGGCAGATGAGAGCATCCTGAATACTGATCGGTTGATCCAACTTTCTGTTCGGTGCTTTCTTGTTTGAGTGCCCTCAAGCCAGAAAATTACATTTGCAGAAATATGAATGGAACAACCATCCTTAAATGTCAGGTGCCTATGTTCACTTCCATGCATTGCCAGAGAAGTCTGCTTGACCCATTCGTGGCTAGCTGTGGATCCAAATCAATTGTTTTTGTTCTACAGTTGGTTAAAAGTTTTATTAAAGGAGTGATAATAATCACGTTGCTCTGTTGTTAATTGAAAGAATGTTGGTCCCACATTGAATTTGTAAATTGATGCTTAAATTTTGTATTCCACACTCAGCATGAAAAAATACAATGGGCATATGCTATATTGTCTAATGAATATATAAAGATTGCCTCTCCAAACTGATAATTGAGATAACGCTTGGAATTTTAAAAATGTGCATATTATATAATTTCCACTAGAAGACAATTTCCTTGTTTGTATGCTCACAGGGGCCTAAGCTATGTGATACTAACTATCTGGTTCAATACCAGTCAATAACCTTCATAACTGGGAGGGAGATTCGTCTGGGGCCTCTGCAGTTCTCAAAGAATACATAAATAATAAAATATAAGGATACATAAAAGATAATCGTCACTTATTCTACATTTTATCTTTTCCAGTTATAATTTTATATATTTATGTTTCAGTATTGATATCCTTTACACTAGAGCAATAGCTGTAGCAAAAAAACTCTCCTCATTTTGTGCTGCAGTGGCATTTTATGCAAGGCAATATAATCTTCACGGTATTTAATAACTGTTATAACTTATTATAATGCACTCAAGGGATTTGTATTATATCACTATTTTTAACCCTTTCTTTTGATCCATTCAACTGCTTCCTTCTTTCTTTCCTTCCTTCCTTTCTTCCTTCATTCCCATAGCTAATTCTCAGAAATCTGTAAGTACTTTTCCCAACAAAAAGAATTAGGATTGAGTTCAGTATGAAACTATGACCCCAAATTTCAGCATATTTAAAAGATATAATAATAAAAAAGGAGGCCAATGGAATCTGGACGAGCAAGTGTAAAATAACTGTGACAGGATGATAAAACAGTTTGCTAATATTGTGTGGTATCATAGTACCTGTTTTTAAAATCAAACTGTAACTACAATAGCAATAGCACTTAGATTTATGTAAACTTAGCAATAGCAATAGCACTTAGACTTATGTAAACTTAGACTTATGTAAACTTCACAGTGCTTTACAGCCCTGTCTAAGCAGCCTATTGCCCCCAACAATCTGGGTCCTCACTTTAACCATCCTCTGAAGGATGGAAGGCTGAGTCAACCTTGAACTGGTGAGACTTGAATTGCTGAACTGTGGGCAGCCAGCAGTCAGCAGAGGTAGCCTGCAGTACTGCACTCTAACCACTGTGCCACCATGGCTCAATATACTGTATCAAGTTGTGTAATGGAAGGATTGCTAGGTAAGTTTGTTGTTTTGCTGTTGACCCAAAGTGTATAATAGAGTTGATGTTGCTGAGGTATTTTTAAGATCAGATATGATTTGGCATTGATGTAAAAATGGTAAAAAATGTGGAAATTGCAATTCTATGTTTCTTAATGTAAGATCATGCTCTTATGGAAAAAGATTCCTTTGTTAGACAGAACAATAGAAGAAACATTGTTAGACAGAACAACAGAAGAAAAAGATTAAACTGTTCATATATCAGATGACTGCAAAATGAACAGTATTTCAGGCAGCTGTGAAGGCCAACAAAATTCTGGGGTGTATCACTAGAGGGACTGGTCCTAATCCCACTATATAGGATTTCAGTAAGAGCCCCTTTGAATATTGTGTCCAATTCTGGAGACCTCTCTTAGATAGATAGATAGGCAGGCAGGCAGGCAGGCAGGCAGGCAGGCAGGCAGGCAGGCAGGCAGGCAGGCAGGCAGGCAGGCAGGCAGGCAGGCAGGCAGGCAGGCAGATAGATAGAAAGATGGGTGGGTGGGTGGGTGAGTGAGTGAGTGAGTGAGTGGGTGGATAGAGATAGAGATATAAGACCAAGTTACAACATTTTGGACAACAAAATGGTGCAAGATCTGAGGGACAAAACATCAGCTGAGATGATGAAGTGAACTTGTACGATGTAGAAGACAGAAGGGAAAGGAGATACGTGATTGAAACTTTTACATATATTAAGGAAGTTAATAAAGTTCTGTAAAGTTCTTTTCAATATTAAGCAAAAATGAAGAATATGGGAGCATAACTTCAAACTGACAGGAAGGAAGTTCAAAAATAATGTTAGAAAGTATTACTTCACAGAAAAAGTAGTGGAATCTTGGAACCAACTTCCAGCGGAGGTAGTGAGTCAGTCATCAGTAACTGAATTTAAACATGCTTGAGATAAATTCCATCATCCAACAAAAAGTAAAAAATAAAATAAAAATAAGTAAAAAAATAACAATAATAATTAAAAAATAAATATATAAATTAAAAAGGGAACACACAAAGCAAAGCTAAAGATAAATCATTAGATCTTTTTCTGCCATTAGTTTTCTATGATTCTAATTTTGCAGAATTCTATCCCAGACCATAATTACTAATACCTATGCACAACACATTTTAAAAGTATCAGAGATCCATTGACAATAATTTTAACTATGGAATGAAAGAGTTAAATATTTCAGTAAAGACTGGCCTAAAACAGTAATTTTATTTTCAAATTGCCCATACATTTTACAAAATGCTTTTATTTCACTGTGATTCATAGTACTAGAATTTGTTACCATAAACTCCATAAATTAAGTACTCTAATCCTTACAATCCTAAAATTAATGTAATTCTCTCCAATTTACAAACTGAACTCTAAAATGTTTCTTCAGCTAAAATATGCTGTATATTAATGCCTGTTTCCATAACTAAAGATAAAAAACAGTAGAAAAGAAAAATTACACTAATTTGTAGAGGAAATAATCTTCATAGCAACCTTAACTTGTGTTCTCCAAATTCACATGGCAAACTTCTTTGCAATCTAGCTTTGGCAAAGTTTTTACTAGTTTGTTTACAGGATTTCAAGTACCTTTTATTTATTTTTATTATTATTATTATTTAGAACATTTATGACCTAGCCTTCATCATAGGTTCTCAGAGCATGTAGAGGAATGGGACAATGCAATAAATCATGGATTGTTTCCCCTTTTCCTCAAATTTTACAGACCTAATTTTTAAAAAGAGAGAGAGAGCGACAGAGAGAGATGGCCTTTAGCATTTCATTAGCATCCAAAGTAAATGAAAATGCTGAGAATGAAGTTATACACAGATGGCTGTTCTCCGTATATTTTATAAAATCTAATCTATATTTTCCAATCACAATTAACCTTTATTAAGGCAATGGAATTCATTACATCAGAATGGGGTGATGACTGCTAAATTAGATGGCTTTTAAAGAAACCCTTTAGGAAAAATAACTCACAGATGCATCCTAGTATTTTTCTTTAATTCTAAGACAAGCCAAAGGCCAAAGGAATTCCAGGTAGAAAAACACCTCTAATTAATTAGACATAAAAAAGAGGATCACACTTTTAAACTTTTTTTAATGAAAATATGTTTGCAGCATAGTTGTATACCAAATGCTGATATGTGTATGGCAATTTTCTTTAATTGCCACTTGCTTCAGCTTTTTCTATAAGATAACAAAATGTCCCCCAGCCAATTACCAGATGCCACTACTTCCATTTCAGGGAAAATAGTAGAAGTGCAATGTTAATGAAAGAGGCAACAATCATGCTATAAGAGTTGGATAGAATATGCAAGACAGTATTAGCAAGACAATAGATGTACTGGCTCCATTTCCTTAAATTTCCACATGGGCCATATAACTTGAAAGATATTTTCCAACTTAATTTCATTTTTTTTAAATCCACACTCAACCTAGTTGTCTAGACTTTTGAAAAATTACCAGCCAGAACATAGGGATTATCAAGCAAGGAGTTAGCTTTGAGTCATTGCACAGTCCCAAGAGATCCAGGGCTGACCCTTCCTAAATTCTACGGAACTTTATCTGTTTCCTCCCAAGAGAAGGCAATCATTCTGGGAATATTCCTGTATTAGAGTCAGAATGCAATAAAGTAATTCATTTCATATGTGGATTTGGTTGCTTACACTTGACAAAGGGCCACAAAATATGTTGTAAGCTTAGTAGATGTTCCTATAACCCAAACTGCAAAATGTGAGAAATAAATAACAGGGAGCAATTACAATGCATTTAGAAAGTATTCAGTTCCCTTTCACTTTGGTCAATTTTGTTTTGCTGCAGCCTATTGCTGAAATTCATTTTTTTCTCATTAATCTACACTCACTACCCCATAATGATGAAGTGAAAACAGAATTTTAGAAATGTCTGTAAATTTATTAAAAAGAAAAAAACTGAAATATCACATTGGAATAAAATATTCAGACCTTTTGCAAAAATACTTGAACTTTAGTTCAGGTGCCTCCCATTTCTCTTGATAGTTGCTGACATGTTTCTATGCCTTGATTGTAGTTTACTTATGATAAATTAAATTGATCAGACATGATTTGGAAAAGCACACACAGCTCTATAGAAGGTCTCACAGCTGAGCAATCGGGGAGAAGGCATTTAGTAAGAGAAGTGACTAAGAACCTGACAGTCATTCTGATATAACTCCAGAAATCTGTGTGTAGATGGGACAGAAGGACAAATATCTCTGCAGTCCTTCACTGATCTGGGCTTTAAAGCAGAATGGCTAGATGGAAGCCTCTCCTCCATGCAAAACACATGAAAGCCCACTTGGAGTTTGCAATGAAGCACCTGAAGACCCTCAGTCTCTGAGGAACAAGATTCTCTGATATGATGAAACCAATATGGAACTGTTTGGGTTTAATGCTAAACCATGCACCACTGATTACCTGCCCAATATCATCCCAACAGCTAAGCATGGTAGTGGCATCATCATGCTGTGCTGGTGTTTTTCAACAACAGGGACTGGGAGACTGATCAGGGCTGAGGGAAAGCTGAATGGAGCAAAGTACAGGAATATCCGCAATGAAAACCTGTTCTACAATGCTCAGGATCTCAGATTAGGCTGAAGGTTTACTTTCCAGCATGACAACGATCCTAAGCACACAGCCAAGACAATACAGGAGTGGCTTAGGGACAACTCTGTGAATGTCCCAGAATGTCCCAGCCAGAGTTCTGCCTTGAACCCTATTGAATATCTCTGGAAGGACCTGAAAATGGCTACCCACCAGTAGTTGCCATCCAACCTGACTGAGCTTGAGATGATTTATAAGTAAGAATGGTAGAAAATCCCCCAATCCAGTTTTGTAAAACAACCATCCAGTGGTGGGATTCAAATTTTTTTACTACCGGTTCTGTGGGCGTCGCTTGGTGGGCGTGGCAGGGAAACGATGCTGTAAAATTTCCAGTCAGAGGTGGGATTTGCTGGTTCTCTGAACTACTCAAAATTTCTGCTACCGGTTCTCCAGAACTGGTTAGAACCTGCTGAATACCACCTCTTCAACCATCATACCCAAAAAACTCTAGGCTGTAATTGTTGCCAAAGGTATTTCAACAAAGTAACGAATGAAGGGTCTGCATACTTATGCCAATGTGATATTTCATTTTTTAAAATAAATCTACAGACATTTCCAAACTTCTGTTTTCACTTTGTTATTAGGGGGTATTGAATGTAGATTAATGAGAAAAATAAGAATTTCAACAACTAGAATCAGGCTGCAGCATAACAAATTAACAAAAGCAAAGGAGGTCTGAATACTTTGTGAATGTATTATAACTGCATTAAATTGCATTGTGTTTAGATGATAGCACTTGGATTATCTTACCTATTTTAAGGTAAACTGGATTGAACTTAAATAGTATTTGAATAAATTTTAAGGTCCCATGTTAGGCTGAGAAGTAAAAGAAAGGCTATAATAATCATAGTCATATTGTTGCCAGTAAGCTGAATGGAAAAGCCCACATAGTCATCAGAAGATGAACTTAATTCAAAAATGTTTATCTTTTTTCTTTTAGATTTAATTTAAATCAAATTTAATTTTATCCCTTCTTTCTCTAGGCCCCAGTTTTTGGAATGTAGTACAACATTCAAAACTCGTGTCTGGCATTTGAACCCAGCAAAACTTTGCATGCTTCAGTTGTAATATGAAATCAGCATTTCTGTCAATAGAATAGCTTGCACAATAAAAGTCCCCATTGTATCAAATTCAAGGCCTGTGGGCTTAGATCTGGCCAACGGATCCGCCCTGGAAACAGTGAAGGACCAGTCCATGGTGCCTCTGCCAGCAAAAATGGAGCTCAGGTTGTGGCCCTTCCAAGTTTAGTTTTCACTCACAGAGGTTGCAGGAGGCTGTCGCAGCAAAAAACAGACTCCATAAGAGCTGTGCACATTCCTTACAAGCTCTGTTTTCACTGGCAGAGGGCTGCAGAAGGCCGTCGCATCCGAAAACGGAGCTCGGCAGCCCATTTTCACTGGCAGAGCTCTCAGGCCATTACAGCCCCCCCCCCACAACACCAGTGATATCAAGCTGACCACATCCACATGGCCATCCCCACCCCACCCTCACTGAGGTCAAACACGAGACTGATGCAGCCCTCAATAAAATGTTGTAGGGATTTTATTCATTTTCTCCAGAACATTTTTTTTCTGTTGATTTATTTGCATTGTTGACCGGTAGATGGCAACACGTAGCCAACCTACTAAGCTGATTTTGAAAACTAAATAGGGTCAGCCCTGATTAGTGCCTGCATGGAATAACTCCATGAAACACAGGACTATAAAGCTGGGCAGGAAAATTAGGAAGACATCATAGAAGAAGGTAAATAACAAACTATACCTTATCATGGTATAGAAAGAAAGAACGTGTAAGTAGTCAAACTCAGCTTGAAGGTTACCAAGCTAAATCCAAATATGCTAAGAAGTACTGGAACGTTGACACTCAGACACATCACCCATCAATAGGCTATTAGCCAAAATATTAAAAAGGAAATAAAATGATGGAACATTTCCTCTTAGTAGGCAATATCCATGTAAGCAGGAATTAACACTAGACAAACAATCAAGCAGAAATTAATCAACAAAGAACTACCAAGGACAAAAATCATCAATACTAGTAAGACTAGTTACTATATATAAATAGGAGCAAATCTCACATTTTCTAGCATTGATGATGGTACCTAGTTGGGTAATCAAACATCCCCAAGCAGCAATCTCTCTGAAAGACAAAGAGAGCGCCAAGGACTCACTGTTCAACCCCTGAACTACTTATATTCTCTTTTATTGGTTACAGGTTGGTTTTGAAGTGTTTTTTTTTTTTAGAGGGATTGGCATTATTTCTGCTTTTTCTGTTTCAGGACAGAATATAGTCTTGTTAACAAACAACTTGAATTTCAGTTTTAATTCCCAGATGTTTTACTTTGCTTTTGGCTTTACAGTCACCCAGTTTTAGTGTATATTTTTACATGCATTAAATACCATGAATAGAATCAAAATTACAATATTTTGGAAGAATAATGAAAAGGTTCGTGTGGCACTGAATTTTAAAGGTAGTTTTAAGGTGGCTTTTTATGATACTATATTAGTTCTTCCTGATAGTTTGTAAACTACCTTGAATGAATTTTTAAATATGAAGTGTATCATAGGCATCTTGAAAGCAGAATTTAATATTCAAAAATTAAACATACTGAAGAATAATTGAATGAACCAATGGCAAAAATGGGAAGAAAGTTATTTCACACAGTAATTTATTATGATTTTCATAATTTTAAGTGACTCACTCTTATATTCTTCCTCCTTTCTCTTTTAACTTTTTCTTAATTGAATCACTTCTTGCCAGCTTAAATCTTTTCAGAATAAAGATCTATGATAACAATTTGTATAAGATGCAGTTTTCATAATAATTTTCAGCAGGAATAAAATGAAATACCTATTTTGAATGTAAACTTCTTATTGCTTTTAGAAATCATTTTGTATTCTAATTATAGCAATCTAACTTGTAAACAACACATGCTGAGGTTTTGACAGTGAACTTCTGATGAAGCACAGAGTACGAATTTTAATTACATACAGTTCTAATACAGTGAACCTCTAGCAACTCTGTCATCTTTGAAATGGTTACAAAATGAAAAAAACTTTTGAAATATGAGTATGAAGGTAATGAGATCAATAAATGTCATCTGGAAAAAGTAATCACAACTCAGGAGACTCACTAACCTTTCTCAATTCTAAAAGTAATACAGCAGTTTGGATGAAGAATGCTTTAGCAGGGAAAACATATGTAATTATAAGAAAAGAGAAAACAAAAGGGGAGTTTATAATATCAAAAGCTTCTTTTTTTAAAAAAAAATGTTACAGTCGTTGAAATAACTAGCTTTTTTCTTTATTTATTGCCCCTCCAAACTAATTTATACATTCAAATTAAGGACAATATATACATTTTTATTTATTCATTTTTAAAAATTTATAGACAGCTAATACTACTGTTGCAGTGATCCTGGACCACTTACAAAATGGTAAAATCATAATAAAAACAATTCAACAATTCAACAGCTGATTGGCTGGATCTTCTTTTGTTGCCCTGCACAGGGGAATGAAGCTGGAAAGCAGGTTAGTAGGGTGGGGAGGGATTTTGCAGTATCCTTCCCCTGCCATGCCCACCAAGATGCACCCACCAAGCCATGCCCACCAAGCCGTGTCCACAGAACCAGTAGTAAAAAAAATTGAATCCCACCACTGCCACCAGCCATCCCCAGCAGAAAATGCCAGTCAGCCAGAGTCAGATTTTAAAACTCTTCTGGAAGACCAATGAGAGAATATTTCAAATATTCTCAGTGAGAGAATGTTTCAAAGATGGAGAACCAGAGCAGAAATTACTCTTCTCCTGGACCCTGTTAAGCAGATGGGATCTAAAGATTTCTTTTCCTGGAGCTAATGGGCCAAACCTATTGGGGGTGGGATGACTCATCAGATACCCTATTCAATTACAGTCTAAGGAAGTTTATCTCTTTTGTCCTATTAATGTGACCTGCCACTAAGTCAGTATCAACTCTTAACCACCTCACAGATTTTTTCCCCCCAGAATAATGTTCTCAACCTGGTTTTCCAAAATTTCCAGCATTGTATCTGTCACTAGCATAATTGAATCCATCCAACATACTGCTGGTTGTCCTCTTTTTTTTTCTCTACTTCTCTTTTTTCTGGCATTTATAGACTTCTCAAGGAAATTAGCTCTTTACATAAGATGTCCAAAATATAATAACTTGTGACTGGTCAGTTGTGCATCAAGTAGAGAACTTCAAGTTGATTAGTTCTAGGATCTATTAAGTTTGTTTTGTGGTTATCCCACACCAAAAACCAAATGTGCCAATATTCTTATTTATTAGCCTTCTTTTTCAAAGTCTAGCTTTCACTTTCATTGTCATATTGTTTATCCATCATCATTGATAAAGTCCTGAACACCATTAATCATGTTGTATCACAGGGAAAACCATCGCTTATGTGATACTGATCTTTGCTCATATAAACATATTGGTTCATATGAACATCTTTTCCAAGGTCCTAATTGCTATTCTGTTGAATGCAACTCGGTAGTATATTGCTGAACGTATTTGTTTCCACATCAGAAAAAGAATAGTTAAAACTTAGTACTGTAGTTAAGTGAAATGTGCCTTAACATGAAAACAGCCCTTTTTTAAGATACCAACAGATTTTTCTGTGCCACTTGTTAGCATAAGCCACTGAAGTAGCTAAATTCACTATTAAGGTATTTGTATTTAGAGGTATTCTCTATTACAAGGCATTTTCTGCTTGAACAGTTGTATAGTCCAAGTCCAAATTAAAGAAAAAGATATTGAAAGAAAAAGTTGATGTTTAAATTTTTTTCTCAGAAGTTTTCATCTTAACAATAACACAAACGCTTGTTGCTTGGTAAAGAAGAGGTTACCTTCTGCGAGTGAAAGAACATGCAGATTTGCATAAAATGTGTTTATTCAAATTAAATATATAAATGCTCTAATACTATTATTCCAACAGAGATACATTTCATCTTAGTGAAGGAGGCTACAAAGATAAACTGTTTTGTTTTATTTATTTAATTTATTTTGTCAAGTGATTATAAGATAACAGATATAAGTATAATATAGTTATGAATACAAGAAATGGATACATATAAGAAAAATAAAAAGAAACAATAGGACAGGGACGGTAGGCATGTTGGTGTGCTTATGCACCCCCTATAGACCTATTAGGAAAGGAGTGAGGTCAATAGTAGACAATCTAAGGTTAAAGTTTTTGGGGTTTGGGGAAGAAACCACAGAGTCAGGTAGAGTATTCCAGACATTGACCACTCTGTTGCTGAAGTCGTATTTCCTGCAATCAAGTTTGGTGCGGCTAATCTTGAGTTTGTATCTATTGTATGCTCTTGTATTGTTATGATTGAAACTGAAGTATTCATTGACAGGTAGGACACTGCAATATATAATTGTATATACTATACTTAGATCGGACCAAAGGCAGCGTAATGCTAGGTCTAGAATTTCAAGCCTGGTGGTATAAGATATTCTGCAATGATTGGAGGAGTGGAGAACTCTTCTTGTGAAATATTTCTGGACTTTCTCAACTGTATTAATATCAGATACGTAATGCGGGTTTCAGACTGATGAGCTGTATTCAAGTATTGGTCTAGCAAATGTTTTGTATGCTCTAATAGTGTGATATTACCAGAGAAAAAGCTGCGTAGGATTAGGTTAACAACTCTTAATGCCTTTTTGGCTATGTAGTTACAGTAGACTCTAGCACTTAGATTATTAGAGATGAGCACTCCAAAGTCCTTGACAGAGTTTGGATCATCAACAAGATCTTACTATTCAGCTTGTATTTTTATTGTATTGTATTGTATTTCTGATTTTTTTTTTGCCGATATGTAAGACAGAGGATTTATTTGTTGCGATTTGAAGTTGTTTGACCATTCTTATACATAGTCAAGGTCTTTTTGAAGGGTAGCAGTATTGTCTGTGGTGTTGAATAGCTTTACATTGTCAGCAAAGAGAACGCAATTGCTCTTGATATGATCACAGAGGTCATTTATGTAGAGTATGAAAAGAGTTGGTCCTAGAACACTGCCTTGGGGGACACCACTGTTGACAGGTATAGAATTTGATAGGACGCTCCCATTTTTGACCATTTGTTGTCTGTTTGACAGGAATGCTTCTCTCCAGTTATGCAGGTGTCCAGAGATACCATAAGATTTTAATTTTAGGAGTAGTTTGTCGTGTACCACTGAATCAAAGGCTTTACAGAAGTCTATGTAGATTGCATCTATTGCTTTGCCCTGATCGAGTTGTATAGTCCATATTTTTTGCAGTGTAAGAGTTTCAGATTATAGGATAGTTTTTTCCTGAAACCAAATTGTTTATTAGAGAATAGGTTGTTTGTCTCTAAGTGGAAGATAATGGATTGGTTAATAATTGATTCCATGACTTTACAGGTGACACAGCATAAAGAGATTGGTCTGTAATTTTTAACTAGGCTGAGGTCTCCCATTTTGAAGATGGGTATGACCGTGGCTAGTGACCATATGTTTGGCAAGGAGCTGGTCCTTTTATTTATTTAAATTTATTTATTTATTTAAAGGACATACAATCTTCTACCCTAATGGTGAAATAGCAATGTTAAGCCCCCATTTCTCTCTTTGCATGAATCCAATTAAATTAGATTCATGAATTAGACAGCTGTTCAAGTAAAGGTGCACTCATAATAAAGAATAAACTTTTGCCAGTTCTTCAAATAGTCCTTATGTCATATTTGTTTAACATAGCCTGGGACTTCAAAGGGCAGTTTATTTAAACTGGATTAGACAGCCTGGCATAGTAACAAGTTAATAAAAATTTTGAAACACCCAGAAAATTTCTAATGTTACTCCTTCTTTTTGGAAACATTTGCATATGGTTTTAAATCTCCCAGACTTAAAGAGTTTTCTTCAGGATACATAGTATCTAGGACACTTATTTTGTTTTCTTGTTTTGGTAAATGAGAAGTACAGTTTATTAACTTTCTTTATTGGGATAACTGCTTACTCTATCAAAAACACACAAACCCACCTTTAAATAATTTGCTCTTTCATTAGTGCCAATTTGAAAGATTCTATTTCAAATGAAGATAGTTCTGTGCAATTGGTCTCTAAGTAATTATCTCCTTCCTAGTGTCTTACAAGGATTTGACACTGAAAACCAATTTGGTGGTGGATAGCTTGAATAAAAACTATTAACAACAATCAGCTTTGACTGAATAACTTTCTACATTGTAAACAAGCAGTCAATGGAAATGCAGTATTAAAATTTGGCTAATAGAAGAAGCTGAGTAATTTTGAAGACTAAATCCAACTTAAATATTTCTGCTCCCTTTTTTTGGACAACAGAGCATCTGACATCTGAAATAGTTAGCATGAAGAGAATAAATCTATTAAAATCAGTGGGTATGTTTCTAAGCTGATATACAGTATATAGGATTGCATTGTAAGGATATAAAGATGCTACAGTATTATTGACTCTTAACTTTCTGGATTGATATCTTAAATTGAGGTATATATATTTTTTTCTGTGTTGAAATTGCATAGACTAAAATAGGCAAGATGATGTAAAGCTAAATTTGATTTTCATTTGCTTACATTATTTAAAGTTATTCTATTTTGTAACCTTAATATCATTTTTTCTCTGTTTCTTTCCTCAATTTACACACCAATCATTTTTCTGGTCTCAGGAAACAGTCTTTAAAATCCTCAAAAATAATTTTAACATCTGCTTTCTCACACTTGCTTCTCTTATAGTTCTTGTTTTCATTTTTTATGAAGACTGTTTTTTTTCCTCACATAACAACTTCTGCAAATCCCTCTTGTGAATTCAGTATAAGGAAATAATCCAGATAACTAATCTAATTTGTTATTTATATTTCTTTTTGAGTTTCTAAATCATAACCTTTCATTTGTAAGTTGATTATTTCAATCTCCTTCTTGTAAATTGTAATTTTGAATTCCACTTTAGGTCAGTTTCAATTTTAGTCAATGAAGTTTGTTCTTCTTCAATTGACTGATGCTATGAAAAGTTAAATAGTTGAAAAAACTCCTGTCACAATAAATCAAATATTTCTTTTAAAATGAAAAATCTGATGGCCACAAATCTTCAATGTTTTGATATTAGTCTCAGAATGTAAACGAAGTTTTTTCTGTAACAAAAAGAATCACATCAACATTAAAGCTTTAAAATCATTTAGAATTTTTAAATTCCAACAATAATCATCCTTCTGCTGTATTTTTTTAAATAAATCTTTAAATATATAATTAAGTTGTATTTTTTAAAAAAGGAATGGAAGAAAACTCACCCTTTGATATAATTAAAAATTGCCAGTCTGAAGGCTCTCAATCTTTACAGAATGCCAATGGGGAAAACAATAAAGTCCAAAGTGATTAAGAGACAAATTCAATCAAACTTAGACCCCATGTAGGCAACATTAGCAGCTATAAACATGATAGAATCCTGTAACTCCCAGAGAAACACAAAAAGGCATCTCCTACTTACTGCTCACAAAAAAAAAAAACCCATCTGTATTTCTCTTTAACTCCAAAGAGATAAAAGCAGCCCAATAATTTATATCAGCACCTTTTTGGCTTCAATATGTTCATCACTTTTGGGGAATTGTCAGTTCAACATTACGGTTCAATAGAAATGCACAAAAAATGCTCACTTTTACCAGATTGGACAGATTCAGACACATTTTATTATGTTCATTTTTTACTATTATGTTAAATTTACTTTAAAATCTTTTAATATTTCTGGGGTGATTTCTTTAACTTTTAGTTACTCTAATGAACCTCTCTTTTCCTCACCTTGTTTTGCAGCTTTTCTAATAGCTCCCATTTTTAAATTTATAATCGAAAAGTAAAAGTAAGCTAATTATAAAGATGAAGATTTTAAAATCCCCCTTTCTGTTATACCCTCAAGGCTTTAGACCAAACCATCTTTCCACAGTTCAGATGACATAATTGTGCCATATTACATATATCGACTTATTTTGTAACTTCCATCATTTATCTTTTCTATTTGTTATCAAACAATCAGATTCCCAGGAACATCTAGTCTATTTATTTAATTAATTTCAAGTAACACCAAAAGCACTTTAGCTAAAATATTTATCTTTCAGATTTATACTGTCCCTGTTTTCCATTTATAACTTTCCTAATCAAAATCTTGATTAAGCTCTCTGATGTTATTTTAAAGTTTTGTAGTAGTATTATTTTCCTTTTTGCTTTACATTTTGTAATCTGGAAGGTTGGTTAATTCTGAGAAGTTTCTTTGTTCCTCTGTTTTCAAAGACTTTCTTTCAATTATAAATTGATTATATGCTAAGTGATTCAGAGGGTTGGTCCAATTTAATATCCTTTAAAAGGCATAGTGAGTGCTAGCGAGCTATCTGTTGATTCCCCAGCTGCTCTATTCACCAGAAAGCCACAAAGTTTCTACCCCACTGTCTTCACACAAGGAGCAGCTGTCCATGGTACAGGTAGGTCATCTCTGGTTTCGTCTTTATTCAAAAATACTTTTGTAAACCAGCAATAACCTCTGGCATAGCTTACTATTATTGAGCCATCTATAATACAGGTAGTCTCAATTCATGGCTGTAATGGAACCTACCCATTATGACTGCAAGTTGTAATTGTAATAAAAACGTGACCGCATCATTTCACTTAACAATTTCCCACCCCCTACTCTCCTAATGTGTTGAGCATTCATCTAGGCGGTTAACCAGACTACCAGGTGTCTCAGGGTGATGGGGCCCTCAGAGGCCCAGCACCTGCTCCATGCCTCCCCAGGCTTCCCCCATTCCCTAGAGCACCCCACATGCTCCACTTCTTGCCCCTTGGAGCCCCACAGACCTTGGATCTGTTTTCCACCCCATCATGTATTTACTTTATGTGATAGCTTCCCTGGATACCAGCTTGATGATGATGAAGAGCCAGCTCGAGGGGAGTGGGAGCAGAAGACTGAAGGGATCAGAGTAGAAAGCAGAGCCAGGAATATAGAAAGATCACCAGAAGAGCAACTGGACAAATGCCTGAAGAAGAAAAGGAAGAGGTACAGTTGCAGCTGAGGGCTTAGTCAGAAGTGCAGGTGGAGAAAGAACGCAGCTACAGCTGGCCAGTGGGGATGAAGAGGAATTTCCCCTTCACCAGTTCTCAGGACACATCTCAGCATCTCAAGGTTGAATAGAGGCAGCTTCACTCCTCCTTATGACTCACACTAGGGCAAGTCTATTTAGCCCGATGAGTTTCTTGACCCTATATGCTTGGATAAGGGACTTGTAAGTGGAATCTGCAATTATACCTGAGATTTGGATATCGTGCTTTTGGACCCATGCCTAAATTTCAATTTGGGTATTTGGTTTGTGACATTAGGCCTGACTTGCTTTATTTGAACTTTGTGAAGGCTGTTTGTAGGCAAGTGTATTTGCAAAGAGCACAGAGAATATATTAGAAGCATGTACAAAGTGTGGACTGAAACTGGATACTTTAGCAGATCTACTTTAGAAAGGATAGTAGGCTGCTCTGCCCCTTGAGGTGCCTAGGTCACAGGGCTCTATCCCAGAAGTGGGTGCCATTTTTAAAGGAGTGGCCTAGGGATGCAATTACTCCTGCTGGGCAGAATGTTGACAAGATTAAACATACAGTATGTTCTTAATTGGACTTCTTGAATGGCATTGTTTCAGTTACACTGTTGTATTTTCCTTACCAGATTCATCATCAGTCTACTATAGATAGTTGTCATTTAGCAACCACAATTGGGACTGGGCAATTTGATCATGGAATGGATTGGTGAATTGAAACTGCAACTATACTTAAGACTTTTCTTCACCTTTTTTCCAGACCTATGGGAGCAATAAATGTGAAAGAGAAGGAAAAGCTGAAATTTTTGGGGGGTTCAGTCTAAAGAAGGCTTAATAAATCTTTCATATGAAAAAAAAAATCCAACTATTGAATATTATTGTTTCTTGAATAAAAATCAACAGTACAGTCCTGCAGGGAATTTGAGGACTAGATCCAAAGGATAGATAGTTATCATTTAGCAATTATTTTATACCACAAATATTTGCAGTTACGACAGCAATGAAAAAAATTGGTGACAATCTTCACAAATCCTGCCAAATGATAATTACCTCTCCTTTGCATATAGTCCTCAAATTCCCTGCAGGATTGCAATGTTGATTTGCAAAGTAAAGATAAGCTGAAATAAGTTGGAAGCACAGTCAAAGTTTCACTTAGCAACCACTTCATTTAACAATCAAGTTGCCAGTCACTAAATAAGGTTTATCTGTTTAGGAAAGAGCTAGTCATTTCAAATTGTTTAGGAACAGTCTACCCAAAACAGCATTACTTATCAGCTTTGTATCATAGTTTCTAAATAATACATATTCTTAATTCCGTATGGATACAATTTACATTCCTCTGTTACTATAAATGCAACAGCATTAAAAACTAAAGTATGTCTTTTTAACCAACATTGCTATAATGGAAGAATGTACTATTTGAGGGAGAAACATCCATAATTTAAAATGTTTCAATCAGATATTGATATCATCAGTCAATAGGCATATACTGATGAAGACTTAATACACTTTTGCCATATTTTAACCTCACAATTTATTACTTTTATAAAATATCCTGGGATTATTATTCAAAAATGGTATAAAGATATTATCGTAACATTAACTAATTAATCTAAATTCTGAAATGAGGATTATCTCTGTGGCAATAAATTCATACTTCAGATTGGCAGTTTTGATCCTTTCTGCATATAGTTTACTCACTTGAAGGATTTTCATGGATATTTTGCTTTGCTGGGAGAGTTCTTAATCTTAAAATTGAGAAGTTAATCTTTAAATTCCCCCATTCTATTGATTCCTGTGTTGTTGTTTTGTTCCTTTTTTTCCAGCTCCTCTTCAAGCATATCCACTGTCCTCATTCTTTCCTCCTTCAAGATCTACTATAGGAAAACTTTTTTTTCTGTGTAATTCCCCTTCTTCACTGTTCTGTAATACAATTTACATGCAACTGCATTAACTTACAAAGTCCATCACAAAACATGTCACTTTAAATTCCAAGGAGAGGTTGTCTATTGAAAATTCAATATTTACTAGGCATCTGTCAGTGCTTAATATCTGATGTGAAGCAACGTATAATGTTTGACATTTGAAAATCTGATTGTTAACACTAAATGGTGTTTAACTGTATGATCTGTAGTAGACTTGCACAACTAGAAGCCCGCAAATTCTATTGATGTGATTCCAGAATTTGTTCAAAAATAGTAACTGAATTCTAATTTTTTAAAGATAGAATACATGTGACATAAGTAGAGTGATCATATTAAATTAATTTTAAATTGTTTGAAATTAAACTTTAATTACATGTATTGACTCAAATATAATATTCTTTTTTGATTAGTCCTTTAGAAGCTTCCTCCCATTTCCCATATAATTTTCAAAGCTGTGCATTTCTGTAATAATTTTCCACAACTTGGTACCTTCCAGTTCTCTGTAACTATAGTCCTCATTAGTTTTGCTTTGGGATTATGAATTATGGCACAATAAACCTAAAATAAGTCATGGGAATATGGCCAAAACATAGGTTCTGAAAAGCAGATGACCACTAAGCTAATAATGAAGTTATTGATGTTACATGCTTGGAATGGCTTTCAGTCAATGAAGGGATGCTGCTGGTTTGGACCAGTTCTAGTGAACTGGTAGCTCCGACAATCAGCTGGCCCCAGCTACCTGCCCCACCCTATCCTGTACTATATTTTCATGTTTTTCAGCTCAGCTGATTGGCGAGGCACAGTGGAGTCCTGCACCTCAGCTGTTTTACTTCCTGGGGATGTTTTAAGCTGTAGTGTTTGAAATTGGTGTATTTTGAATGCTGCGCATGCGCGCAAAACACATGTTAGATGTGCTGTCATAGAATCGGTAGTAAAAAAAATTGAATTCCACCATTGCTTTCAGTTCTCAAATATGCAAAAGTAATCTTATTGCTGATTGTCCTCTGCCAACAAATATTGAGCTTCCATTTCTTGGTAGCCTCACTTTTCTTCATTGATTAAAATTAAACATTTTCTTACCTCACTTCCTCCTTTTGCACTCTAGAGAGCAGATAGGAAAGGAATAAACTTGCTGATCTGAAGCTTAGAATTGCTTCCCCAGTTCAAAACTTAGTTTGAATACTATAAGCTATTCATACACTGTATATTGTTTGATATTTGTTAGTTTTCTGTATCCCACCTTTATTATTTTAATAAAAAATTTAAAGGAAGCAAACATAGTCAACACACCTTTCTCCTTCTATTTTCCTCATAACAACAATTTTCTGAGGTGAATAGGGCTGAGAGAGAGTGATTAGTCCAAAGTTACCCAACTGGCTTTCATAATTATGCAGGACTAGAACTCACAGTCTCCAGCTTTCTAATCTGGTCCCTAAACCATTAAATCAAACTGGCTCTCCAAGTATTAAAGGAATCAAGCAACAATGCTGCATCTGTGGAATACATTTTCTATTAATTATGTAATCTATTGACAAAGTTGTGACAGTTGGGCCACAACTGGGAAGCAGGATCAGAAATTTCTGCACATTTTTGGTTTGTCAACCATTTGATTTTCATTTTTTTAAATTAATTAATTAATTTTATTATTTATTTATTTATTTGGAGATATTGATATATAGATTCAAATCATTCAGATTTTGGACACCTAGCCCTTCTATTTCCTGCCAGACCTGTCAGAAATCATGCAAATTCAACTTTGCAGCACATTCCAATAGCGTAAACTTATAGAATTGCAAGGAGTGCCCAAGGGATGGGAGTGAGGAGGCAGTGGGTTGAAGAATTTTATACAGCCCAGCCAAGATTTAATATAATAGGGATGAGAAGATTAGGAGAAATGTTAAACAGGTAGCAGTAAACATCCAATTGGGAGATTACCTAAAGGCAGAGAATTTTAGTAAGGCATTATTCATAAGCTATTATGTTTTCCCTTCTGCTCTGATAAAGTACCTATTATGTTCTCAGCAAATAGTCCTGTGAAATTATGCAGCAGAATAAAGCCATAGAATGCTGAAGTGCCTCAGGCACTTTAAACAGCAGGTAGCTAATCAGGTTTAGAAAGACCAGGTATTAATAACTCCTTGTGACTAGAAAGCCAATATACTTGGGGAAAAATTGGGCTAGAATCTTTTCCTTCAGTGTGCTGGCTGCTGCAGAAGGCTACTGATATAGACCAGACTTCTCCCTAATTTCTTTTCAGGACATTATGGAAGTTTATTGAAGCAGTCACAAATCCAAAGGAGATGTTTCTTTTACTTATTTATATGACCACTTAAGTAACACATGGTGACTCCAAGCAGCTTACACCATTAAAATCCTACAATGTAAAAAAAACACAACTCCTAACTACCATTACCCACACCTCCACAATGGCAGAATGCATAGTCATATCAGTCACTTGATTGTCTCTGTGTTAATCTGGGATCCCCAGGTATGCTGATGGAACCATGTTTCCAGGGATAGAGCCACCACAGAGAAGTCCCTTCTGGTTCTCACTAGATGCAGTTTTCTGACAGATGAGGATCATGACCTACCTTGTCCTCCCATTCTGGTTGGCAGAATAAATGTGCCTGGGAAGAGGTAGTCCAACAGAGTTTATAAATTATTTGATGTCCAATAGAAATAGCGATAGTACTTAGACTAATTTGCAACTTCACAGTGCTTTACAGCCTCTCTAAGCAGTTTACAGAGTCAGCAGATTGCCCCCAACAATCTGGTTCCTCATTTTACCAACCTCGGAAGGATGGAAGGCTGAGTCAACCTTGAGCCAGTGAGAATCGAACTGCCAAACTCTTGGCAGTCAGCAGAATTAGTCTGCAATACTGCATTCTAACTACTGCACCACCAAACAGTAGATGTCTACAAGGAGAGAAATCAAGGAAGAAACAGTGTGCTATGTGGAAATTTTCAATGCATTAATAGGTCTTAAAAATTCTGTAGGTGAAAGAGAAAGGGAGAGAAAAAGGAAATGGTAAGGATTAGAAAGAAATTTACTAAATAGCTGCAGAGAATAAGGAACATAGCAGCTAAGGGTACATGAATTTTCCTGTATAGGAAAGGCTAGCAGTTGCTGAGTTGAAAGAGTAGGGGGAAAAATGGGCTTCCTTTGTTGTAGCAGAATGCTCAAGTTAGTAACTATACCACAGAGAAAGAAAAGAGTGGCTACAAACTGAACACATATATAATTGTATTGACTCAAAAGTATGTTGACAAAATGTCCACAATAGCAGGCAAGATCCTGTTAACAGGGAATTGCCTATGAGCTCCTTTAACAGCCATCTCACTCTCTCTTGTAGAGATGTCATCTGGGAGACAATTAGTTTATAGCTGAGGATATCCAACCCACACACCCAGAAGAGCAGTTAAGAAAAAGAAACCAGCAGAAAAAAGTGAACTCTACTGAGTGACAGACCATAAGTAACAAGATCTAGAAACAAATGGGACTCTACCTTGAGAGGATGTGTTCTCTACATTTAGAAACTATCCCCTTATTGCTATAAACATGGCAGTAAAATAAAAATTACTTTGAATCTTATTAATTTAATTCTGGTGGGTTTTTTTTCAGAAAACAATAGAAGAAAAAGTGGCTTTGATCTTCCATTCACCAAAAAAAACCTCATGACAGTCTTCTCTGTTCCTAAGGATTCTTCTGCAGTTGGTAAAATAGTGAAATGTTACAGAGAAGTATAATCCCTTTAAACCCCTCAGGATTTGACATCTTATTTTTTCACCTGTGAAGATACAGTCTAAGCAAAGACTGGAAAATTGAGGAAGAGCTGACAGATTATTTCTTACCAGTCCCTAAAAATTACAGGTTTTGCTAAGGTTCTCTCAGAAGATACTTATTAATTTCACTAAATTTGCTATCCAACCTAAACTTAGAAAAACAAACACTCATACAGGAAATGTTCACTTTTCACATTTTTGCATATTGTAAATATTCTATCAAAAAAATCTTTTATGTTTTTTTAAAAATTCAAGAGTTGCCTCATCTGCAAGATATTGTTTACTGCTTATAATAAGGTTCTTTAAATTAAGAGATACATTACTGGAACATTTAGGTCTTAACATAATATACTCTTTAGAAGGTGAGAGCATTGGTGATATATTATTTCCAATGAAATTTACCTTTCTGTTGTAATAATGGCTTTCCTATATTGAATTATGACATATAAATCCAATTAAAGTTGCATTCTCCTGGATGGGAGAAATGGGAAGGTATCTCGGTGCAATATTAAGTAATATCTGTATAGATATTTCCAAAGGATTTTGTCCTGGAATCTGGATTAATATAAAACGGTAAGGTGAAAACCTAGTTTTTTTCTTAAAGAAAGCACAAATAAGAGTTCAAGTTTACTTTTACTTGATTGATGGATTGATTTTCATCCCATTTTTATTACTTTATAAGTACTCTAGGCGAACATTTTCCTTCCTCTTCCTATTTTCCCCACAACAACCCTGTGAGATAGATTGGGCTGAGAGAGTGAGTGGCCTAAACTCACCCAGCCATCTTTCATATTAACTGCATTGCAAACCAAAAAAAAAAAAAATCAGTGAAATTATTCATGTCCAATTAATAAAAATCATAGTAATTTTGCTCTTTTCATACAACCTGTGCTAATTTGACCTCATTCCTGAACCAAGTGTCACTGAGCACATTCGTCAGCCCTGAAGCCATTTTGGGAGCATCTTCGGGGCTCCCACAGCTGGTGAAGTTGCAGGAATTTGAGGGAGGAGGTAGAGATAGCTGGGGGATGTGTAGCCAAAATAACATTATTTCCCATGGAAAACAAGAACACTCTATCAGGTTTTGGAGAGCCATGGACAAAAGCCAGTTGGAATTGGGACTGCGATCTGATTGGGACTGCGATCTGGGTGATGGACATGTGACCTGGGGGAAAGAACTTTGGGTTTTGATTTGGGTGGGGAAAACCTCTGGACCTTCGGTTGGATTTTCTCCAGATGTGCCAATATGACATTCCTAATAAATTCATACTTTGAGGAAACCCCTAAGCCTCAGATTTTTGATTATCTTGGGTCTGTTATTTGGAACCCTATCAACATTAACTGCTGTTACTTCCATCCATCTATTAGATATAGTTATCCTTAAAGACATCTTAAAAGCTACAAGTAGCACAGAACCTCGGCAGTGTTTGCTGACCAATATTAGCTGGTTTACTAGAATACATTCTGCAGAAACTACATTATTTGCCCATAGTTTTCTGTATGCATGTGAAAATGTTCATGAACCCCTTTATGGCCAGAGCCTCTTTTGGGCCATCTTGTTATTTGACTATTCAATCTAATTTGGGGAGGAGGGAAGTTAAGGGTATTCTGAGTACCCATCCTGAAAGAAAGGGTGTAATATCCACTGTCTTTCTCGGTTTAGTTCCCGCTCTCTGGAACAGCTGATCTCAAGGTTTAGTTGTGACCTAACCTGATGATTTTGATAGCTGATGAAAACAATCCTCTTTAAGGGAGGATAACTGGATTGCAATTATAGATTTCTTGTAGCTTTCAATAGTTTTGTTTTGTTTTTCATTTGTTGCCTTTATAATGGATTGTATTATTTTATGACATAAGTTGTTAAAATTGGAAAAAAGCAGCCTATAAATTTTTGTAAGTCAATTAAATAAATATAATAGTTGATGATTATAAAGAACTTAAAATGTGGTTTCCAACATTTTACCATGATGGCTTTACAGCTTACTCTATATGCAACTTCAATGCTTTCATTTTCTACTTCATTAGTAAGATGCTGAATCAATTATTTAGATTACTAAGGTTCTGAGTACCTGTAAATGATAAAGAAATGATTGTACTAAGCCTCTATAGTCTTCTACAAAATCCTTCCACTATTCTTTGCTTCAAACTATTGCAGGTATCCAATAGAAACCACAATGTTGTATGATTACAATGGCATTGCATAAATGATGGATATTATATAATTTGCATCATCCAGACAAAGATTGATTGATTGAGTGGGTGGGTGGCTGATGGAAAACCCTCCATCAATATCCCTCATAACTTTCTGAATCCATCCACTTAGCCACCTGAAGCTTTATAGAAAAAGCTAGATTTTTAAAGAATTTTTAATGTGGGAGCCATTTGAATCTCTGGAGATATTATTTCAAAAGGAAGATACTACAACAGAGAGGCCCATTAGATGATATAGCTTAATTGAAGAGACTCAGGCCATGTGAACCTGCCAAAATGCACAGAACGGGTAGACTATATGGGAGAAAGGTAGCTCTCCAGACAGCTAAGATCTATGCCAAATAGAATTTTATAGCTAATAATCAGCTCCTTGAAATGTACCCAGGAGCTAACTAGCAGGAGGCACAAACAACAACAATATTACTTGGGCATAGTAAGGTTTACCCATCACTGCTCATGGCATTGTGTTTTGGGTCAGCTTTAGCTTCTGACTGGACAGCCCCATATAGAACACAATGCATTACAGATAGTCCTTGACTTATGATTAGTTGCTTACAACCCTGGTCTATAGAAAATCCAGACTTACAACTAGAAATTCACAGAGAACTAATTTTTTGCAGTTGTTTCAAGTGTATCTGGATTCTTCCAGTCTAACTACATGTGCACTTTTGCCACTACTGATACTTCTATCTCTTAAACAATTCCATTTTATGAATAGCAAAATATATGCTTATATATGTGTTTGTGTGTTGTTTTTTTAAAAAAGCAACATGGACTAAGTTTTGCAGAGGATTATATCTTGGATAAAGAAACATTGAAAGACTTAATGTGTATATTTTTATTTTATCTTTATTGTTTTGATACTGAGTTTGTAAAGGCCTTGTCTCTCCATTAAATAACATTTCAGGTTCTGGGCCTTAAAAAAAGGTACATTAGTTGTTTTGGGTATGTAAGAAAATTAGATAGAATGTTGAAATATTAGATTAGCATCTTTCAAAATATTATGCCTTAGATAACAATAATACTCCTATATTCTCAGAAATAAAATTAATAATTCTTCCATTATATTTCAGCTTGTTACCAATCAATAATGAAAAATGACGTCCAAATAATACTAATAGCCTTTGTCAGTGGATGTTACAATTTCAGTTTATTATTGTTCCATGAGGTAACATTGAGATTAGAAATAAAAAGGAAGAGATTATTTGGGTATAAATGTCAGCAAAAAGAACAGAAACAAATATGCTTTACCTTGAATATGATTATCTCTTCTACCTGGTAATGTTTTATTTACAAAAGATAATTTGTATGGCTAAAGAAGTCAAATTTCTAAAAATGGTTTTTGTCTATAATCAGTTTGTTCCACACTATATAATAGAACACAAGGCAACACATGCTATACAATTTTGTCATTTATGATTAATGTAATGTTTTATTTGTAAATACTATATGCTCATATTAATGCTGATCGAAACTTTCCAAGGTGCTAAAAAGAAAAGATAATTGTCACTGCGTTTGTTTTTGTTTGTCTGAGGAGCTTGCCACAGATAGTTTACACAATGAGCTGGACTGGTTATCAAGTCTCCATAGTAACAAGATATGAGTGTCTTGTGAAGTTCTATTTTACTGTGCATGTGTGCAGGGGAGGAGTTACTTCTACTTCATCTTTCATTTTAGCTTTCTTTGCTTGCTTAGTAGGATGGCACTGCTGTTTCTTTTGTGTCTTAGTTATTTTGTAAAAAAAGTATGCTGGCAACAGAAAAACACGATCCATTTCTTCTAATTTATAAAACGGAATGTTTTCATTTTGACAATAATCACTTTAGATAGGGTTTAGTTTAGTCGTTAGAAAAAATTTAAAAGTTTACTGATTAACTTTTCATGCTCTGACAATCCATGGCTTATTTTTAATAAGGATGTTAAGGAAGCTACAATGTGTGGGTTCTAACTAATGTGATACCTTAACCAAATAAGTGATTGTGTTTTGCTGCTAGTTTTTAGTTTGGAGATTGTTAGGCTGATTTTAAAGATAGATTTTATTTATAAATTATTTTATATTGATATTTTATACTATTCATAATCCAGAGTCATCAGAAGCATTTGAGACAGTTGACATTCATACAGTACAATAAAATGCAATGCAGTGCAGTGCAATACAGCTTAAATCCAAGACTGAAATTTTTTCCAGGTACTAGGATAACTACTGAATCTCAAAAGATGCTCCTTGCTGTCTCGTTTCAACAAAAGTTTGTGGAATCCTGTGAGAACACTACACTTCCAAGATTTTATTTGCCTTTTGCAGGATCTTCTGAAAAATGTCTCCCCTTGGTTTAGTGTAGTACAGCCTTTGGGCTTGTTGCTTAATCTTAGGCTTGCTTATGTCACTGATGCTTTGTGAGTGTAACCTGGCATACAGAAACCACCAACTGTGTCCTTCACCTCTCTGGAAGAATAGAGACATTGAACTATTTTACATATGTTCAAATGAAAATAATTAGAAAATTAGTTCACAAATTATAGACATTTAACATGAAAAGGTCAGTTTAAGGAGCTAAGACACCAGGGAGGGTGTTTTTAAAACTATTAGTACGGTGAGCGGGAGAGGCAGATTTGGCGGTTATAGGGGGCCACATTCTGTTTTGGGAGCGCGCCCCCGCTATTTGATGGCGGTGGCGCGCTCCGACCCCCTTGTTTTGTCCCGTTCCCCGGGGGATGTGAGCGATCGGGCCCTGGGCCTTCGGCTGATGTTGTGTAACGCCAGGTCCGTTATTAATAAAGCCCCCCTCATTTATGATCTGATTTGTGAGGGGGGAGCGGACCTGGTGGGTGTTACCGAGACCTGGCTGGGCCCAGAGGGGGGAGTTCCCCTTGTGGAGATGTGCCCAGCCGGGTTTCGGGTTTTTCATCGGCCGAGGGCCCAGGGGAGGGGCGGGGGTGTTGCGGTGGTTATTAAGGAGGATCTGTGTCCGAGGGAATCCACTGTTTCTCAGACGATCGGGTGTGAGTCTCTTTTCGTGAAGTTCGGCCCCAAGGTACAGGTGGGCTTGTTGATCGCATACCTGGCTCCCTGCTATGCGGCATCAGCCCTGCTTGAGCTCCTGGAGGTTATAGCCGGCGTGGCGGTTGAGACCCCCAGGCTTATGGTCATGGGGGATTTCAACCTCCCTTCTGCCGGCGGTACCTCGGGGATTGCTCAGGAGTTCATGGCTTCCATGACAGCCATGGGCCTGACCCAGTTAATTCGGGGCCCTACTCATGTGGGAGGTCACACCCTGGATCTAGTTTTTGTCTCTGATCAGTGGCAGAGTGGTCTGGGTGTAGGGGATATAGTTATAGAACCCCTGTCATGGACAGATCACTCGCTCCTGAGGCTCGACTTCCGTTCCGCACCCCCCGACCGCAGGGAGGCGGGGCCGCTTAAATGGTACCGCCCCAGGCGCCTGATGGACCCAGATAGGTTCCTGATGGAGCTTGGGCCATTTCCCGAAGCTCACACACACGACTCGGTTGAGGGCCTGGTTGCTACCTGGGATAGGGTGGCTGCTGGGGCCCTTGACCGGGTCGTGCCCTTGCGGCCTCTGACCCGGTGCCAATCCCAAATGGCTCCTTGGTTTTCTGAGGAGCTAAGGGAGATGAAGCGCCGGAAAAGACGCCTAGAGAGTAGTTGGAGGGCTAGCCGCTCTGAGTCTGACCGAACACTTCTACGATCTTATATTAAGACGTATTTAGTGGCGATGAAGGTGGCGAGGAGGTCTTACCTCTCCACCCTTATTGCGTCCGCGGAAAACCGCCCAGCCGCCCTGTTTAGGGTGACCCGCTCCCTTTTAGAGATGGAAGCGCGGGAGGATCCCTTACAGGGACGGGCTGAGGAGTTTTCTAGGTTTCTGCTGGATAAAATCGCTCAGATTCGGGACGAGCTGGACTCCGACTGGGCATCTCCGGGCGGGGGAGCGGGGGTGGATATCGGTGAGGCCAGTTGGGTTGAGTTCGACCCTGTTACTGTTGAAGACGTGGACAGGGTGCTGGGGGGACTGAATGCCACCACCTGTTTGTTGGACCCGTGCCCCTCCTGGTTGGTCTTGGCCACTCGGGAGGTGACACGAGGCTGGTTCCAGGGTATTATAAACGCTTCCTTGAGAGAGGGGCTTTTACCTGCCGCCTTGAAGGAGGCGGTGGTGCGGCCCCTCCTCAAGAAACTGTCCCTGGACCCAGCATTGTTATCAAATTACCGTCCTGTCTCCAACCTTCGCTTTGTTGCGAAGGTTGTAGAGAGTGTGGTGGCCCGTCAGCTTCCCCGGTTCCTGGATGAAGCGAGTTATCTTGACCCCCTCCAATCGGGCTTCAGACCCGGGCACAGCACGGAGACGGCGTTGGTCGCGTTGGTTGATGATCTCTGGAGGGCTCGGGACAGAGGTTGTTCCTCTGTCCTGGTCCTGTTAGATCTCTCGGCGGCTTTTGATACTGTCGACCACAGTATCTTATTGCAGCGGTTGGGGGGGTTGGGGGTTGGAGGCACCGTATTATGGTGGTTCTCCTCCTTCCTCTCCGACCGCTCGCAATTTGTGTTGACGGGGGGGCAGAGATCGTCCCCAAGGCCCCTGCTTTGTGGGGTGCCTCAGGGGTCGGTGCTCTCGCCCCTGCTGTTCAACATTTATGTAAAGCCGCTGGGTGAGATCATCCGTGGCTTTGGGGTGGAGTTCCATCAGTACGCTGATGATACTCAGCTGTACATCTCCACCCCGGGCCACCCCAACGAAGCCGTCGAAGTGATGTCCCGGTGCCTGGAGGCCGTGCGGGGTTGGATGGGTCGTAACAGGCTTCGTCTCAACCCGGCCAAAACCGAGTGGCTGTGGTTTCCTGCGCCCAGATACAGCCAGCTTATTCCTTCGCTGGCCATGGGGGGAGAGGTTTTGACCCCCGTGGAAAGGGCGCGCAACTTGGGTGTCCTCCTGGATGTGCGGCTGTCTTTGGAAGAACATATCGCAGCCGTCGCCAGGGGGGCTTTTTATCAGATTCGTCTGATTTACCAGTTGCGGCCCTTTCTGGATCTGGGCGCACTTCGCACAGTCACTTCCGCCCTCGTTATCTCCCGCTTGGATTATTGCAATGCTCTCTACATGGGGCTCCCCTTGAAGAGTCTCCGGAGGTTGCAGTTAGTCCAGAATGCAGCCGCGCGGGTGATCGTGGGCGCCCCTCGAGGCGCACACGTAACACCACTTCTCCGCAGGCTGCACTGGCTTCCTGTGGCCTTCCGGATTCGATTCAAGGTGGTACTGATGGTATTTAAAGTGCTCCATGGCTCGGGACCTGGGTACTTACAGGACCGCCTGCTGCCATCAACAACCTCCCGCCGCCCAGTACGCTTCCACAGGGTCGCCCTCCTTGGGGTACCGCCACCTGATCGTTGTCGACTGGCGGCCCCGAGGGTGCGTGCTTTCTCTGTGGGAGCGCCCTCCCTGTGGAATGATCTCCCCCCGGAGATACGAGCCATGACAGACATCCTCTCCTTCCGGCGCGCAGTTAAGACCCTATTTTTTAAACAGGCTGGCCTGGCCCAGTAAGGGTTTAAGGGGTTTTAGTAAATAGGGTTTTTTAAATTTTAACTTATTTTTAAAATTTTTGGGATGCAGCCATACTCATATTTAATTCGGTTTTAAATTCTATTTAATTTTGTATCTCTGTATTTTATGTATTTATTAGGCTGTACACCGCCCCGAGTCCCTTTTCGGAGAGGGAGCGGTATAGAAATACGATTATAAATAAATTAAATAAATAAGAGAGAGATGAAAGAAACTGAAATAGAACAGTTTATTATTGATCTTTTTGACTACTATACAGTTTTTCCAATGGCTTCTGAGAGTCTTGGAATAATTTTCTTGGGAGTAAAGAGTCAGGATCATTATTTTGAATTTTTATGTCTTAGCAATAAATACTTATATATCACAGGAAAAGGAAAGAGCCAATAATTTCACAAATTCAAGTTAAATAGAGGGACTTCAGTCCACAACTTCAGTCAAATTTGTAAATGAATTTGCGCATCTATCCTTTTTTCCACTTGATGCCAGGAACTGATACATGCAACTAAAGCTAGAGCAGATCTTTCAAATATTTGGCCAGGTTGTTATCAGATACGAAAGGAATTCCATAATAGCCCCACTTCTGCAAGCAATGGATGAAACAACTGTTGCAAAACCATTTTTGGCAGAATTTAATATACCCTATGGATGAAACATATGCATCATTAATGGAAGCTATAGAAATATATATTCTGTACCACATTAAGTTTGTACATGTTTGTAATTGTATTATAAGGTATCCAGAAAATCATTCTCTTAATAGAGCAGAGTGAAAACTTTCTATCAAGCATTCTTTATCAGAGGCTAATGGATTTAAACTCATAGATTTGATCCCCATGTATGCAGAATCATTGCATACATGGGGCAATACAATGGAAATAAATACAATTATTTTAACATATTGCAATTTCCTAAGCCTAACAATGGTAAATATTAATTCACAAGTAGAAAAACAAATATAATTCTTCATAAAATTATTTAAAACTTTCAATGTATGTCCTCTGAAAGGAATCCATTGGACTACCCACCCCAAAAATGATGTAACAATATTTGGTTTTTCTTTTTTTAAATTACACTCAAATATTTAGGACACACACACACACACACACACACACACACATAATGCTTTTAAAGTTGTAGTGACATTTCAGCAGAATCTCATCTACCATCATCAGGCTTGTGTGTTGGGTTCGTCTTCATCGTGTATCAGGCTTTTGCAGCAGTTTCTGTTTTAAATTTGGTGCTAGCCTTGTGCTTTGTTTGAATGGTTTTTTTCTTCATCCTGATTGATTGGGAGTCTTGGTCTGTGTTTATTGGTCTTGGAATTGGCTGTGTTCTGCTTGATTGGTGTTTGTAATATCTTCTGTTTGTTTTGTAGTGTTTTTTGGTCTTGATTAGCTGGCAACATTGTGTTTTGTGTGTTGGGGGCTTTCAGTGCAGCTTGGCTTCAGGTGAATGGCTGGCTGTCATTTATTAGGAAGCTAGGTTTCATCTGGATGGATGGCTGGGGTGTGTTTGGGCTGGAGGTATCAGGGGGTGTCTGTTGTACCTGGGCACAAATCAGCTGGAAAGACAACAGATTGAGTGGTGGCCCATTTGCAGTAATTCAAGCCAGCATTAAAATGAGGATGACTGAAAATCAGCTTGAGATTCATTAATAAGATATTGAAGCTGGAGGCAGATAAAGATGGGATACTGATATGTAGAGTTGCCCAGTAAAATTAATTGATTTCATACATTAAATTGTATTTCATTGGATTTGTATTCTAATACAAGCTAATACTATCAATTGTTACAAAAATAATAAAAAGAGTAAAGAAAATCCTTAGCAAAATACTAAATTTTAAAAAATTCCTAAATTGTTTAGGAAATATAAGTAGTCCTTCACTTATAACCATTTGTTTAGGGATTTACAAAATTACAAAGGCACTGAAAAAGTGACTTATGACCAGTATCTGGTTACATTTCCATAATTTGGTGGACATGTTTTTAAACATCTTTGCCAGTCTTGATTCTAAGTCAAAAGCTACCTGCGGCATTTTTATTAATTGTAAAAAGAATCCCAATATAAGCAATTTTTCTGACCAGTAGTCAGAAAATTTTCCTTTCCCACTGCTGGAAAATAAAAGTCATTAGGATACCCTCCCCCAGTGAGGTCATGAATCAACCCCAATCATCTCTGATTGCAAACCTCAAATACAGATACAGAGAACCAACTAAAGCTCTTCCTGTCCATATTAAGACATTCAGGCTGCAATTGATAAATGTCTCTGTTCAGGAAGTCAGCCAGCACCAGGAAATAAACCTAAAACAGGATCCCTTTAAGATAAGAGATCCCAAGACTGCACCCTGACACCAGATTCCTCATTAAACTCCACACCAAGAGGTTTATACATCTAAATTCACATATTCCAGAGGACAAGGGATGGACCTTCCCCGTCTGGATTTCCCAGGGCAGAAACATTTCAATTTATATATTTAACTTACTGCACATCATCCAATATTCCACAATCAAACCTCTTTGTTCTTATAAATACTACTACCTTAATTTCCTAATCTCACAGCCTACCTTAAGAACTGAATTGTGCCTTCATTTTTGCTGTCAAATTTTTTTACTTCCACTTGAAGTAGTCATCCTGTGCTTATCTACCCAGTTGTGGAATGGACAAGAATTTTTTATCTTCTTGACAGCCCAATAATGTTATCATCTGAGAACTTCTTCAAGTTATTAAGAACAGTTAAAGGAGGGAGAGAGCTTTTGTTTAATGAAATCAGAGAAATAGCAAGAATATTTGGAAGAGATTCAAGTGGAATAAAAATTCAAGTAGGTCAAGAGAAAAGATGGAGATAGAACAATTTGGATAAGGAATAAAGGAAGAACTTCAACTTGCTTCATTGCTGACATTTCTGGAGGATAGAATAGAATTATTTATTGGCCAAGTGTGATTGGACAGACAAGGAATTTGTCTTGGTGTAAATGCTCTCAGTGTACATAAAAGAAAAGATACATTTGTCAAGAGTCAAGAATCATAAGGTACAAGACTTAATAATAGTCATAGGGTACAATAAACAATCAAATCATACTAGGAAACACTCAATATAAATCATAAGAATACAAGTGACAAAGTTACAGTGATACAGTCACAAGTGGGAGGGGAGGAGTGATAAGGAGTGATGAGAAGATTAATAGTAATAGTAGTGTGGACTTTGTATATAGTTGGACAGTGTTGAGGGAATTATTTGTTTAGCAGAGTAATGACATTTGGGAAAAAACTGTTCTTGTATCTAGTTCTGGTGTGCAATGCTCTATAGCATCGTTTTGAGAGAAGGAGTTGAAACAGTTTATGTCGGGGATGTGAGGGGTCTGTAAATATTTTCACAGCACTCTTTTTGACTCGTGCAGTATACAGGTCCTCGATGGAAGCAGGTTGGTAGTAATTGTTTTTCCTGCAGTCTTAATTACTCTCTGAAGTCTGTGTCTGTCCTGTTGGGTTGCAGAACCAAACCAGACAGTTATAGAGGTGCAGATGACAGACTCAATAATTCCTCTATTTATTTATTTATTTAATTAAATTTTTATACTGCCCCCTCTCCCACAATGGGACTCAGGGCGGTGTACAGCCAAGATAAAAACACACAATAAATAGAATTTAAAATAGATTTAAAAGAATTAAATTAGTGGCTGAAAGAACACAATAAAACAAGGTAAAAAAATTAAAAATTACCAAAAAATTTAAAAATTTTAAACCCTAGTGATTGATACTCTATAGAATTGTATCAGCAGCTCCTTGGGCAGTTTGAGCTTTCTGAGTTGGCACAGAAAGAACATTCTTTGCTGTGCCTTTGTGATGACGTTTTTGATGTTAGGTGTCCATTTTAGGCCTTGTGATATGATAGAACCTAGAAATTTGAAGGTCTTTACTGTTGATACTGCGTTGTCTAATATTGTAAGAGGTGGTAGTATAGAAGGTTTCCTCCTAAAGTCTACCACCAGTTCTATGGTTTTGAGTGTGTTCAGTTCCAGATTGTTCTGATTACACCACAAGGCAAATTGTACAATTTCCTTCTGTATGCAGATTCATCATTGTCTCGAATTAGACCAATCACTATTGTGTTATCTGCAAACTTCATTTTATCTGCAAACTTTATTTTAACAGATGGATCATTTGAGATGCAGTCATTGGTATACAGGGAGAAGAAAAGTGGAAAAAGCACACAGCCTTGGAGGGGGGCTGTGCTAATTGTACAGGTATCAGATGTGATCCTGCCTAGCTTTACCTGCTGCTTCCTGTCTGTTAGGAAGTTTATGATCCACTTACAAATATGTTCAGGTACTGCTAGCTGATTTAGTTTAGTTAGAAGAATGTCTGGAATGATGGTATTGAATGCTGAATTGAAGTCTACAAAGAGGACCCTTGCATAGGTATTTGGAGATTCAAGGTGTTGTAGGATGTAGTGCAGAGCAATATTAACAGCATCATCTGTTGATCTATTTGCTCAATATGCAAACTGCAAGGGTCTAACAGTGAATCCGTGATGGTTTTCAGGTAGGATAGCACTAGCCTTTCAAATTTTTTCATAACTACAGGTGTTAAAGCAACTGGTCGGTAGTCATTCAGTTCCCTGATGGAGGGCTTCTTTGGCATTGGGATGATGGTAGAGCATTTGAAGCAGGAAGGAACATAGCACATCTCTAGTGATTTATTGAAGATTCGGGTGAAGATGGAGGCCAATTGGTCAGCAAAGACTTTTAAGGAAGAAGGAGTTATCTTGTTTGGCCCTGGTGTTTTTCCTGGCTTTTGTCTGTGAAATAGATCTTGCACTTCTTTTTCTGTGATCACCAGAGGTTGTGAACCCAATGGGTTGGGGTCTGTTGTAGGACGCTTGGCTGCTGTTGGTGTGTTTGACATAGGGGTTGTGGAGATAGGTGGCTGGAGTTTCCTTTCAAACCTGCAGTAAAACATATTCAGGGCATCTGCTAGTTGTTGATTTCCTTCTGCCTGGGAGATGACAGCCCTTAAAGAAGTTTGTCGCCATCTTTATTTAAAAAATGAATCAGATTTGTGAGATTTTGTGATGTTACAATTTAGAATCAATAGTTTACAATGGTTTACATAACAGCCAATGTGCTCTTGAACAATTCTTTGGGAAGCTAAAAGAACCTGAACCTTCTGATTATAGCAAACAGCCCCTTTGTCTCCCTAGGAAATGCATCTGACAATTGGCATCTCCCAATTAACCCAACTGGTTAATTGGGAGAGAGGTGGAAAACTCTTCTTTCTCTGAGTGTAATACAAAGAATAGTGGGAGAAGGTCAGCCCTGGTGCTAGAAATGGAAAAACATGTGAAAGCATAACATGGTAGCCAATTTCAAATATATTTCAAAATATCTCTAAAGAGGATTGGTATTTTCTAAACCATGATAATTTCACAGAAATACTTCCTGGAAGCAATTTAGAAAATGTCAAAAATTGTGTATGCTTGACCTTAAAGGTATATTAGAACTGTCATATTATATATAGAATTATATATTACAGACAAGAATTGTAGAATCCTTGTATATAAAATGAGAAGGAAAGAGCACTAGAATAAACATACATCACTCAAACAACTGGTAAATATTCATGTAGCTGTTTCTCAGGAAAAGGTGAAAGTAAAATACATTTTTTCCCCATAACAAATTAAGGGTATCTTGCATCACTTTGATTTTCACTTAACTTCACATTTCCCCTCCCTTCATTGGATACAGGCTAAGTTAGTCACGTTTAAACTCCAAAGAAAACAGAGTAATGGATTTCAGTGGCAAATCAAGATTCAATTATCAGTATACTATATATAGTATATGAGACTGCATATTTCTTATTTTGGTTTAAATTTTTTTTAATTATATGTATTTATAGTATACATTACAGAAATATTTGAGCAAGTAAACAAAAAATAAATTGCTTTTGTATGCCATATATCTCATAATATCCAACTATCAGAATTAATGTACATTGCAGATATAAAAATAACTGCATAGAATATCAGCATTATTGATGAGAATTCATCTTTTCAAAAATATCCATGGCAATAAACATAAATTTTCCCCAAGATGCTTGTATTTGAACATCAAAGCCTACTGTGTAGAATGCAATAAAATTATAATAAAAAATTAAAATACACTAATAAAATAATAAATCAAAACAATATTTTACAAAACGTATATATCAAAAAAGTATATAAAAGAGATAAACTCACCCAACAGAATCCATTCAATATTTGTACAGAGAAGATCTCAGTGAAAAGGAAGATTTTCAAGAGGTACATAAAAGATATAATAAAAAATGTAGTATCAGCTGATCAACTTTGGTTCAGGAAGATAAAAACAAATGGACCTTTTAAATATTTGGATGAAAAACTATTCAGGAATGCCAAGGTTACGCTTTATCTCAGAGAAAGCAAATTATTTTCATATTGTTAAGAATATTATGTGGATGTGTCCATATAATTATATACTGTAGATTAGTTCCCTTGGTGCAAGAGCAGGTATTATCTGTGACTAAAAGGTACTTTGATTGTAAACAGCGTTAGCTATTTGGCACATGTAACCCCACTGCATTGGTTGTCAGTATAGTTCTGGGTACAATTCAAAGTTTGTTTGTTTGTTTGTTTGTTTGTCAAACATGTACAAGATAACAAGTATAAGTATGAACATAAACATGAACAAAGGAAGTAAATACAGATAAATGGGGACAGTAAGACAGAGACAGTAGGCATGCTGGTGCGCTTATGTACAAACCCTTTAAGCAGCTCTTAAAAATGGGATGAAGTCTCTGTATGTCTCCCTGCTGTGTGTGTGTGTTTGTCTTTCTCTATCTTTCTCTGTGTGTGTCTCTCTTTTTCTCTCTCTGTGTATCCCTGTGCCTCTCTGCCTCTCTCTCTGCCTCTCTTTCCCTCTGTGTCTCTCTCTGTCTCTCTGTGTGTCTTTCTTTCTTTCTCTCTCTCTCTCTCTCTCTCTCTGTGTGTGTCTCTGTCTCTCTGTTTGTATCTTTCTCTGTCTATCTCTATGTATCTCTGTCTCTCTCTCTCTCTTCTCTCTGTGTGTGTGTGTGTGTCCGTGTTCCTCTCTTTGTGTCCCTCTCTGTGTATGTGTCCCTTTCTCTGTGTGTCTGTCTGTGTGTTTGTGTGTGTGTGTGTGTGTGTCTGTATGCATGTATCATGCCCCTATCAGAATCTACTCGGAGGGGGAAGCCGAACAGCTGACAGGGAATGGGAGTGTTGCTTCGTTGGCTGTGGAAGAAACTGGGGAAGGGCAAAGTTCGACTGGGCAGAGCAGGGAAGAGGTAGAGCAAGGAGACGGAATTCAGGCCCACCCCCTCTTCATTCTAGGGCACACAGGGAGGAATGGAGAAGGGAGCAATGTGAGTTGAATGGCTTACAGGGGAGGAAAGGGCCCTGAGTCCCTTCATTAGCTGCAGCTGGGAACACAGTATATAAAAAAGGAAGTTGTGTGCAGCAAGCTGTTGGGAGCAAACGTGAATTTATCTTGTATCATTGTGGCTTATCTATGTTCCTGGCGTCTTCCCAACTGTGTGAGTTTTGCCATGCTTTCAAGTCTGAAATTCCTTCTCCTGCCCTGTCAAGTTAATTACTGCAGCTTTGTTTGTTTGGATTTTAAGTTATAGTCTGTATGTACCTTGTTTTGGACTGAATTTTCTACAGTTAAAGGGCTGTTCCTGGGAGTTTTTCTCCAGCCAAAGGTAACCTGGACATTGGGGGCAAAGTTGGAGATAATAAAGGGACTCTTCTTGCTTATTTGACTGTGTTGCCATTGTGCCATGCCCCGGGTCACCACACTGTGTGTATCTGTCTCTCTATATATATTGTGTATATAACAATATACAAGCCTGATGATGGCAGATGAGATTCTGCTGAAACATCGCTACAACTTTAAAAGCACAACTATAAAGACGTGGGAAAATACCCGAAGAAAGCTGAATACCATACATATATACATACATACATACATACATACATACATACATACATATCTGTCTGTCTGTCTCTCTCTCTCTCTGTATGATTCTGATTCTTTGGTGCCTCATCTTTAGCTGAGTCTCTCTGCCAGACAACCACCAGGAAACAGCGGGTGGCAACTTCCAGCCTTTGTTGGTTCTGGAAGTGCCTCAGTCACTCGGGAAGACATGCAACCTGCTTTCCATCCCAAGACAATGGCCCAAAATGCGCTACAGCTGATGCCACTGCTGTTGCATTGTGGCTCCACATTGTAATGGGCCTTCATTGCAGTACATTTGCACTCAAGGCAGTCCTTGACTCCCACCATTTCGAACTTGGAGCTGTAAGCCATATCCTGGAAGCATTGCAGCGAAGAGAAGCAGCTGGGGCTGATTCTCCAATGTCTCATCTCTTGCTGGGTCTCACGGGCACTTCTTCCAGTCCTTGTTGGTTCTGGGCACGCCTCAGTCACTCGGAAAGAGATGTGACTGCTGTCTGCCCCGAGACAGTGGCCTGACCTGCACTATAGCTGATATTGCTGCTGTTGCCAGGGATGAGTGGGGCAGGGTCAAATTGTGGGCCTGTGTTATAATGGACTCCACAAGGAGGAGGGAACCCCATCTCCCCCAGTGTGAAGCATGCTAAATATCACTTGCTCTGCAAGGCCCTGCAAGAGAAGCAGGCAGGCCATAAAGGTGGCGCGTAGGACCGGCCAGTGTCTTGAGGCAGAAAGCAGGTCGTGCATCTCCCCGAGCAGGAAGAAGCGGCAGGGGGCAAGGGCTGCCTTGAGCGCAAATGTATTGCAATGAAGACAGAATGCTGTTGCCACACAAAAGTAAGTACAGGGGCACTTCACTCCCGCACTAAATTTCTGGCCATTGACACTGCCACTTCAAGCCTGAATCACCTCACCTTTCTGCAACAGTGCCATTACCTCACTCCAGCCAGTGAGGACTGCGCTACTCCTTGCATCACTTCTTGTAGCACCCTCTACAATGGAAAATTCCAGCTCCACCATGAGCTGCCTGGCCGCTCTCTGGCAGGCAGGTTTATCCAGGTGGAGGAGCTGCTCCGGGATGACCAAAGGGTCAGTCCTGTGACTAGAGCTCTGGAATATGGAACGGACTTTCCCACTGACGTCAGCAGGCCACTGTCAGTCTGCCCGTCTTATGACGCATGGGCCGAATAAATTGCTTCGGTGGGATGTATCTGACATGGGGGGGGGGGGGCGTAGTTTGAGGATTCCTATCCCAAGGTCGATGTGAGAGCCAGATTTTAAAGATTTGCTTAAATAAGGCTGCAGGACATATGAATTTCTGAGAAATGTCATTCCAGAGTTACTGCTTTTTTGTCCCATAAGATGGCATTGTTTAATTGATGAGGTCCAGACCAAGTCTACTACATCATACTGGATAGATAGCAATCGATGGTCCCTCAGATAACCAGATCCTACTGTATGTCATGACTAAGTTTTTGTTGGCTTAATCCTCTGGTCCAGAGAAGTCATTTGCAGCAATGAATTAGGACTGAGATTTTCAAATGAACTTAAAATTAAGTACTATAAATGCCGTAATAGTAGAACTGCAGTAGTTGCTGTTTCCGAGGAAATAATTCTAACAAAAAAAACCTTCCTATTGAATCTAGTGCACAAGTACAGTAATTATCCAGAAAGTAGCTTTGCATTCTCCAAATGTGCTTTATTTATGTCATAGCAAATCTATAGTTATTCCCTCACAAAGGATGAGAAAAAGCATGCAGCATGAAAAGGAAGATAAGAGATTGAAGTTTAACCATCCTTCCCAAATTAAATTTGAAGAGGCTTTAAAGTACTGTAGGGAAAATTGGAGCTTTCTGTTTGACAGGTGGGGAGATTTCTGAGATGTAAAAGATGCAACCAATTTCTAACGAGCTGGAAAGCCATATGTAATACACCAGAAAAGTAATGATATAGGTTTATGGATTGGTTAATTGGTAGTTGGTGATTTGGGAGTGGGGGAGGAAGGGGAAATTGGGTAGTACTGGGAGCAGATCTCTCTACAAGACAATGTCACCCCAAATTACACCTTTAAAAGTTATCCAAAATTTCCAAAAATCACAGCAGCAAAGCAGTTAAATTCAATTATAGAAATTTGGTGCAATGGGGAATGTTAAAATTAGAAACTGGACCACTCACATTTCCATCCTTATTTTGGATGGAGTGTGTTTTTGTGTGTGTGTGTGTATGTGTATATACAGTATATATGTGTGTATATATGTGTGTGTGTGTGTGTATTGTTGTCAATATTTTGTTGATATAAATGACTAAATTCTCACATATGAAACAAAGTATATTGCAAATATTAGGTTCTTGTTAAGAATGCCACCAATAGAACCCTCTTCCTTGTGGCAGCCCTTAGATAATGAAACATTGTTATCATCTCCCCCCAGTCCTTCTTGTCATTAAACCAGACATACACAATTCCTGCAACCATTCTTCGAATTTTTATCCTCCAATCCCCTAACCATCTTTGCTGCTCTTCTCTATCTAGAGTCTCAGCATCTTTTTTTATATTGTGGTGACCAAAACCAGATGCAATAATCCAGGTGTGGTCTTACCAAGGCATTACAAAGTGGTATGAACACTTCATGTGATCTTGATTCTATCCCTATGTTAATGCAACCTAGCACTGTGTTGGTTTTTTTAAAGAGCAGGTTCACATCACAATGTTCCATTCACCATCTTGCCAATTTTGATCCTACTAGATGTTCCTCGTTGCTAGTACAGTTTACAGAAATTCAAACAACATGTTGATGCAATTTCGTATCAGTAGGATTGATGCAATAACATACTGTTAGTGTAATAAAGAAAGGAAAGAAGTAAAATATATTATAGAGAGAGAGTAGAGAGTTACTCTATAGGCATGTCTTACCTTGATGTTAGGCAGTTGTTTTTCCTATGTAGCTAGAAATATATATCTCTATAGGCATTTCTTATCTTGCTGTTGTGGAAAATATTTCTCTAACCTTTTGTAAAACACATGCCTGCAATTAGTTACATCTCTCCCTCATATGAAGACACATGATAATCCCATCTAAATCAATCTGAATGGAATGTACTCCCTGGGAAAGTAACTCCCTACATCTGGAGCAATATACACCTTTTGAGGTATGCTGTTAATAGCCCCCTTAAATGGTAAATTGTGATTGATTTACAGACAATAGGAGAAAGGATACTGAAAGATAAACAAGTGCCAGGAGGACATTTGTCTTTTTGCAGGAAAGATGTAAATCAAAGTTAGAGTGTTTTACAATGCAATTACTCTACTTCTAAAAGAATCTTAAGGTATAAGAAGAGTTACTGTCGTCTATATATTTTGTAACTTTCCTCACATATCTGTGTGTATGACAGGAGAGGTCTTACCCTTTTATTGATCAATAAAAGTTAGATTTTGTTCTTTAAAGCCTCTGCTTAAGTTCATTTTTGGCATATCGTGATCTTAAGTTATAGCTGAACCTTACAATACCAATAGGTTAGTATTAAGTATTCTGAACTTTTATTGTTGCATTTCTATGTCCATTCTTAGAACCTAGGATAAATATGTGCTCATTCAACAATTATTAAAAAAAATTAAATGCCTGAATACATGTAAATGTCATGCAGTCTAAAGCATTTGCTTGTTAACAATTATTGTCCAAATCAATGTGTCTGGTTGTTTCAAATGAAATGAGCATGGTATTCTGCTTCAGTAGTGCCATAATAAACAACTCGAGTGATTTGATCAGCCATTTATCAAATTTGGCATAATAAATTATTAGGAATCTTAAACATGCATGTCCTTGGTAAACACTTCCTAATTGTTATCACTATTAAAAGGAAACACAAGAATATATTGTGCAGCATCAGAAAAGAGGCACACTATTCATTCCATGATATATTCAATTATTTCATTTTGTTCAAATATTGGGTGTTCAGAGGATATGATTTCTTTCATTTTGTCAGTACTGTGTCATTTTTCTTCCAAATAGAAAACAAGATAAAGAAAAGGGATAGCAATAATTCACTTTTGGGATTAAAAAAAACCTAGGCAACCTATTCCTTTCTTCATAATCTAAAAGGTAGATGTTCCCTAAGTTTTAAAATAATTTCATATATTTTTGCCTCCCCTATTAATTTTTAGCAATAATGTTCCTTATTTCCACATTTATTCAAAATATGCATGTATAGTAGTCCTTGAATTACAACCGTTCATTTAGTGACCATTCAAGGTTACAACAGCTCTGAAAAAAGTGAGTTATCATGTTTTTCATACTAACCACCGTTGTAGCATCCCCATGGTCATGTGATCAAAATTCAGATCAGAGGTGGTATTTAGCAGGTTCTGATCAGTTCTGGAGAACCGGTAGCGAAAATTTTGAGTGGTTCAGAGAACCGGCAAATACCACCTCTGACTGCAGATTTTACAGTATCCTTCCCCTGCCACGCCCACCAAGCTACACTCACAAAACTGGTAGTAAAAGAATTTGAATCCCACCATTGATTCAGACTCTTAGCACCTGACTTCTATATAAGACCTTTTTGCAGTGTCCCATATGATTTTGTGACTTTCTGACAAGCGAAGTCAATGAAGAAACCAGATTCACTTAACAACCCTGTTACTAATTTAACAACTGTAGTGATTCATTTAACAACTGTGGCAAGAACTGTAATGTAAGGGGCGTGCATAAGCGCACAATCGTGCCTACCGCCCCTGTCCTATTGTCCCCAATTATTAGTTCCTATTTCTTGTATTTAAATTTATGTTTATTTTTGTTTCTGTTGTATTGTAAACTTTTGACAAATAAATAAATAAAAAATAATGGATTCTTTTCTGTACCTATTTTAGATTTCTGCATTTGAACTTTTGATAACTTTCAAGCTCCTATCAATCAAGCCCTATGTTCAACAATTGACTGCTAATTAGTTTAGATCCTACCTACCACTGAACAAGGGAAAACGGAATGCCTTCCATTGTCACTGTCAGACAGCATCAACAATATTGAGTTGATAGAGAATAAACTGGCTTCTTATAAGACAGGTTGTTATGTTCAAGGACAGAGTCATTATTACATAGCTAAATAAACTGATCCATTCAAGCTTCTTCCAAGGTCTTGGAGGAAGCACACCAATGTCCTTTACAACACTGACGACGATAGTTTTCCTGTTATAGTTTGTCATCTACTAAAAAAAAAATCACATGCATTTTAGTTATTTAAAACATAAATGAATCCTATCTTAAGCAATAATATGCAGGATTTTTAATACAGATGCTTCTTAATGATCAGTGAATGCTGACATCACTGTTGTATTGATTTTTAGACATGTTAATGTTTCCCATGATATTAAAGGTACGATTAAAATACACAGTTCTGGGCTGAATAAATTATAGGATACTTTATTCTTAGAAACCATGTGGACACAAGATAATTAATTGGGAAAATAAATATATTTATATTCAAAGAGTTAATTTCAAGAGGCAATTAGGTACGCAATGACTACAAGATAATAAAACATTCACACAGCTGGAAGGCTTTCAAGAAATTACATTTAGTCTGCAGAATACTCAAAACAAGAAAGAAGAAAATCTTATATTAAGGAGTTCATTCATCAAAAATTTTCTAGATATCTAGAAGTGAAACAACAAATTTCAGAGTCCCATTCCTTAATTCTATTGGTTGTTAGTTGTCATATTTTGAAATGGATTTTGATGATTTAATTGCAATTTTTGCTCATAGTAAATCAGTCAAATGACTCATTTTATGAATTTACTGTAGCTTATACTCATGACTCATTTTATGAATATACTGTAGTTTATACTGTATTGGCTTACATATTGGTTCATATTAATTCTATCTGAACTTCCTTTTCTGCCATTGGCAGTTAAAAATTTAACTACAATACACGTGATTAAAAACAAGTATTTTTTTTAAAAAAAGTATTATTACTAACATTATTATTAGTTAAAGGTTGAAGAGAGAGATCATTACTTTTCTGAAAATGAAAAGCACTTTCACGCTGTCTTCATACAGTAGCTGTGACATGCAACCATAATCTAGAAGCAACGAAAAAGTGCTTTCTCCAGCAAAATAGATAAATAAGACTTTGGGGGCATTGCAGGAGATGGCAATGTGAAAGTTCAATCAAAATATCTGCTACAACAGATAAACAGCCCTATAAAGAGAGCTCTCAGATGAAGCAATCAGAGGCAAGAGTGACTAAAGAAAATTGGGATAGAGGTAGAAATTTGAATGGATCCAAAGTGAAATATGGCAGAGGTGTCAAACTCATTGAATTTATTGGGGGAGGTGCATTAGGGTCATGTGGTTGGGGTGGGCATGGCCAGCTTGACATCACTTGTGTCGAGGGCACCTGTGGTGGCCCAAGTGCTCTGCCAGTGAAAACGGCTCCCGAATTCCATTTTTGGATGTGCTGGCCTCCTGCAACCCTCTGCCAATGAAAATGAAGTTCTGTTTTCACTGGCAGAGGCACAGCAGGCCGGTCCTTTACTGTTTCTAGGGCGGCCCCATGGGCCCTATCTAAGCACCCCATGGGGAGGACCCAGCCCATAGGCCTTGAGTGTGACGCCCCTGAAACATGGTAACATTGAAAAGAAGAATCTATTTAAATAGAGAACAGGAGTCTTGACAGTACTGAGTTTTGTTCTTTAAAGATGACTTCTCAGATATAATTACCACAGTTAAGTTCCCTTGGCCATGCATGTATGCCACTTAAGTGGTCTCAATATTTTGTATCACACAGAACACTCCTCAGTTTTGTGGAATGGTTCCATTTCTTGGTCTTTTTCATTATCATTAGCACTTCCTTGGGGCTCAATGGTGGATCCTGTTTTATTCTTTTATATACTCTTTTGTTAGGCTCTCTAATTTCTTCTTCCTAGTTTGCATGATTATTTTAAGACTTATTCGTTTTTAATTATATAATAGCACCTGTTTCAAACTATCTAGGTAGTTTTTACTGAATGGTCTCCTACTGATTTACATAAATCAGAAAAGAAACAGAGACTATTCTATTCCATACACTCATCTCATCTCATTTCACCTATTCCTGTTTCTCACTTTGGTTTACAAGGCTGCCAGCTGTGAGTCTCCCTGGTTATGAGAAACCTAGGAGTTTAAATTGAACAGCTGTCTTTAAAATATTTTATGCAAAAACTTGTTAAAATCTGAATATCTGTTTAAAGAATGTTGCCAATATCCATCTGTTCATAACTACTGAGATGGCTAAGCAGTTAGTTCATGCCCTGGTATGCCCTCACACTTAATGTGCATAGCAGCTTGCTGGCAAGAGCAGATAAGCTCTCAGCCTGTCCCTTGGTCTGGGTCCAGAATGCTGCAGTTCATACATTCTGAAACATCAGTATTTTACTCTATCCTCTTTTATCATCAGATAACAGATAATCAGAGTTGGAAGAGACCTTATAGGTCATCTAGTTCAACCCCCCTACCCAAGCGGGACACCCTACACCATTTCTGACAAATGGCAGTCCAATCTCTTCTTGAAAGTCTCAAGTGATGGCGCTCCCACAATTTCCGAGGGCAAGCTGTTCCATTGGTTGATTGTTCTCACTGTCAGAAAGTTTCTCCTTATTTCCAGGTTAAATCTCTCCTTGTTCAGTTTCGATCCATTATTCTTGTCTGGCCTATAGGCGCTTTAGAAAATAGCTTGACCCCCTCCTCTCTGTGGCAGCCCCTCAAATATTGAAAGACGGCTATCCTGTCTTTCCTGGGCCTTCACTAGACTAGCCATGCCCAGTCCCTGTAATATGTCTTAGTCTCCAGTCCCCTAATCATCCTGATTGCTCTTTGTACTTTTTCTAGAGTCTCAACATCTTTTTATTGTGGTGAACAAAACTGGATGCAGTACTCTAGGTGTGGTCTTACTAACGCTTTATAGAGTGGTATTAGTACCTCACTTGATCTCGATTATATCCCTCTATTAATGCAATTTAGGATTGCATTAGCTTTTTTGGCTGCTGCTGCATACTGCTAGCTCATATTTGGTTGGTTGTCTAAGATCCGAGATCCCTCTCCCAGTTATTGCTATTAAGCCTGGTTTCACCCAATCTATATGTGTACTTTTGGTTTTTCTTGCCTAAGTGTAGGACTTTAATTTTCTCTACACTGAATTTCATTTTGTTAGATATGGCCCAGTGTTCTAGTCTATCAAAATCCCTCTGGATCTTGAACCTATCTTCTTGGGTGTTAACTATTCCTGCCAGCTTAGTATCATCTGCAAATTTGGTAAGTTCCCCTTCTATTCTCTCATCTAAATTCTCAATGAAGATATTGAAGAGTACTGGGCCTAAGAGAGAAGCTTGTGGCACCCCATTGCTTACTTCCCTTCATGTAGATTTAGACCCATTAAGGACTATTCTTTGAGTAGGGTTTGTCAGCCAGTTGCGAGTCCATCTAGTGGTGGTGCTATCTATTCCACTTTTTTCTAGCTTACTAAGAAGTAGTTGTGGTCTACTTTGTTGAATGCGTTACTGAAATATAAATATATTATGTCCACAATCATGGCAATGGTTGAAAATTCAGGAAAAATACTAGGATATGTTGATGGTGTTGACACATTGTTATTGGTTTTCTGAAATATCTGTAGAAACTCATGTGCACCTGATCTGATTTTTGGGCTAGGTTGGTTATTCCATATATTAAAATAATTATATCAAGAAAGAGAGCCATTCCTTACTTGACTCTGATTCTTTGAACTGACTCCCATCAGAATTTTACTTGGTATTTTATTGTTTAAAAAGTGTTACGTTTTCTTCGTGGACCCATAAGATTTTTGAAGAATCTGTAGCATAGCATTTAGACTTATATACCCCTTCACAGTGCTTTATAGCCCTTTCTAAGCGGTTTACAGAGTCATCATATTGTCCCCAACAATCTGGCTCCTCGTTTTACCAACCTCAGAAGGATGGAAGGCTGAGTCAACCTTGAGCCTGTTGAGATTTGAATTGCCAAATTACAGATAGCTGGAAATCAGCAGAAGTAGCCTGCAGTACTGCATTCTAATCACTATGCCACCATGGCTGTGTATCTTAATTTGAAGGTGAAGATGTTGCCACTGTTTTATATTATTAGACTTAATGTAGAGAATCATATTCTGTATTATTTTGTTATAATTAATAACTGCTGTTTGATCTGTGTCAGAAATATGTTAAATTGTAAGTGCATGATAAATACTTCTCTGGCAGCCTTTCCAGGTAGACCAGACACAGAAACATGATCAGATGAACTCATTCTACTTCACTGTAAAGTTACAATAACAAGTCTTACAAGTCTCAAAGTACAAATCTCCTTCCATCTCTTTCTACAACCTTATAAATTAAGGGAGATCCTTTCTGAGTTTTTTTCTCTACCCATTATACAACTATGGTCTCTCCCCATAATTCCTTAGGCAGATCTCTTCCCCCATCTTCCAAGGTCCTTCCCACACACCTTTACAACTGATGCTACTAGTGTTTGTATGTAACTCATGAATCACTTGCTTATATATAATCAACAATTTGAAGCTAATGTAATAGTGGGATTCAGAATTCAACAATAATCGGTTAAGAGCTCCATTCTTATGAAATATGGTGCTACAACAATAATAGGCAGGACCAGAGCTAAAAGTAGTTGATACCACATTTTCAATATAATTTGCTCTTATGGGGCTTTGTAACTGGCTACTTGGAAAACCATTTTGAAATTAAACTGAAGGCAAATGGGCCTCAGACCACAAGTTATTCATCCCTATATTTAAGGCAACAAGGCAACTTACTTTGGAAGAGGTGTTAAAATTTATTAAGTTTATTAATTGTATCAATACAATTTCTTTCCATATCTTTTTCTACTATGTGTTAGAAACAATTGCATTGTCATTCAAAATTGAGCTTTGAAACTGGCTCCACATGGGACATGTGACTCCAGCTAGAAATTTTGATACATTGGCCTGATATTGGAGCATTTGCTCATATGAATGCTTATATATAATCAGCAATTTGAAGCTAATGTGTTCTGTATCCATGCCTGATGTGAAGCTTGGAAAATGGTTCTGGGAATGAACAATATTGTTTCCATGATGGTATTTACTTTAGCACATATAGTCTCATACAAATGAGAAAAAACACTGCAACAAATAATTTGGATGCAGTCATGTAAATGCTTTAAAAGAAATATATTTGCAGAAAGGATAATGCTATATTGCATTTATATTAACATGTTCATTGATAATTTAGAATGGTTGGGAAAAATTAACAAAAGTACTTTAGGGAAATGTCACATGGTTTTAAAATCCTGTCAAAAATATTTAATATCTCCTGCTTACTATGAATGTTTTAATAATGCTGAAAATTAAGAGGTTTATGTATGGATTATAAGAACCTTTGATATTTGTTACACATCAATAACATATTCAAATTGTTATATTTATGCCCAAAACTGATGATATTCAGAAAGATAGTTACTTTATTCTTCTTTCAAAATTATAATGTGGATGCTGACAGTAAATAAATTGCCATTTTTTTCTGGCAAGATTCTTGTATATTTAACAACTGCAACACATTTTTCCTAAATTTCTATAGTGGGGAAAATAATACTGGATTATTTTTCTATTTCATTTTATGAACATGTTGAAAGTACAAAAACTTCTCCAAAAATAGCAGTAGTTATCTGAAGTGAACAAAGATTATTGAAATGTCCTGTGAAAAATGAAACAGAAGTCACTTGTTATTCATAAACTCAGGTTCTAAATCTAGTTCAATCTAGTGTGGTTGCTGTCAGAGAAAATCTTGCACCTTAAAAAATGAATGAGATAAGAATGAATACTTAGATCTGCTTCAATCGGGCTTCAGGCCCGGATACAGCACAGAGATGGCGTTGGTCGCATTGGTAGATGATCTGTGGAGGGCCCGTGACAGGGGTTGCTCCTCTGTCTTGGTCCTGTCTCAGTGGCTTTTGATACTATCGACCATAGTATCTTATTGCAGCAGTTGGGGGGCTGGGAGTGGGGGGCACCGTGTTATGGTGGTTCTCTTCCTTCCTCTCCAACCATTCGCAATTTGTGTTGGCAGGGGGGCAGAGGTCAGCCCCGAGGCCCTTGATTTGCGGGGTGCCTCAGGGGTCTGTGCTCTCACTCCTGCTGTTCAACATTTATGTGAAGCCACTGGGTGAGATCACACGTGGTTTTGGGGTAGAGTTCCATCAATATGCTGATGATACTCAGTTATACATTTCTACCCCAGGCCACCTCAACGAAGCTGTTGAAGTGTTGACCTGGTGCCTGGAGGCCGTGCGGAGTTGGATGGGTGCAATCTTGGTGTCCTCCTGGATGTACGGCTGTCGTTGGAAGATTATATAACGGCCGTCGCCAGGAGGGCTTTTTATCAGGCCCGATGGATCTACCAGTTGCGGCCCTTTCTGGATCTGGATGCGCTTCGCACAGTCACTTCTGTCCTTGTCATTTACCGTCTAGATTATTGCAATGCTCTCTACATGGGGCTCCCCTTGAAGAGCATCCAGAGGCTCCAGTTGGTGCAGAATGCGGCCGCGCGGGTGATTCTGGGGGCTTCTCGTAGCTCCCATGTTACACCGCTCCTGCGTGAGCTGCATTGGCTTCCGGTAGCCTTCTGGGTGCGATTCAAGGTGTTGGTGATCATCCATAGCTTGGGACCCAGGTACCTACGAGACCGCCTTCTGCCACCATCGGCCTCCCGCCGGCCTGTGTGCTCTCATAGGGTGGGCCTCCTGGGGGTGCCGGCAGCTGGACGATGCCAGCTGGTGACCCCGAGGGTACGGGCCTTCTCTGTGGGCGCACCCTCCCTTTGGAATGAGTTACCCCCGGAGATGCGGACTATCCCTGACCTGCGAACCTTCCGGCGTGCATTGAAGACTTATCTCTTCCAACAAACCAGTCTGGCCTAGAAATATTGGAAGGTTTTAAATTTGTTATTTTATTTACTCTGTTTTTATTTTTTATTATTGTCTTAATCTTTCAGCCATCGATTTAATTCGTTTTTAAATTTTATATTTTGTATTGTATTGTTTTTAATTAAACTGTACACCGCCCCGAGTCCCAAAATTGGGAAAGGGGGTGGTATATAAATTAAATAAAACTCAAACTCAAGATAAGGCTTTATCTATGTACTACTAAAACTACTAAAATCGGGGGTGGGGGAGAGAGTATTGAGTCCTAAAGCACTCCACAAAGGACAGAATGTTGGCTGGATCTCTCCTTCCTATCAACACTGACTGGAACAATCTGTGTAGCACAGAGAACCAGCTCAACATTCTGCCACATTACCAACTTCTAAAGCCAGTTTAGCAATAGGAACTTTACAGTGTACTAGAAATATACAACCATTGTCTTGAGTTTCATTATTTTCTCTCTAGTGAAAGGAATCTGAATATCATTTTCAACAGTGTCTCTGACTAATTACAGCAAACAGAGTTGAAATTTTGCCTTTTTTAAAGCCCTTTCAGCATTTTCCACGGTTGAACATTTTGTACTGCACTCCTTCTACAAGCACAGTGATTGTGCAACTGGGTCCCTTTGTAGTGTATTTACTTTGATAGCTTCCCTGAAATTTGCCAAAGTGAAACAAATAATTCAGAGCACTGCGTCCCAACAACAGAAACTAATTTTCATTCTTTCATCAGAAGCTAATATGCAGCAAAATAACTCAATTTTGTTTTGGATTTTTTGGGCTTGCCCTTGGGCTGTGCAATGCTTTAAACTGGTGCTTAGATTTAACAAAGCTTCAGTCAAATTACTTCTGTGAAGCAAATTTGTAAATAGAAATGGGTATTTACTTCAACACTGTGAATTAAGTCTGATTCTATTAAGCCCTTTCGAGATTTGATGGCCTTTCTGCTATTTGTAGGGTTCATACGGCAATTCAACATTGCAACTTCACTTCCATATATGATGGAGGAATGGGTGACATCATTTGTTCTTCAATATTGATGTAAGCAGCCAGCCAATAAAGAATATTACCTTTGGCCATTATAGCTCTTCTAACTGGAAAGGCTTACATTATGAGGGATTCAATCACTTTCTCAGCTTTCTTTAATGTAGCCTTTTTTCTCTCTTGTGTTGATGGAATAATACACTTGTGTGTTCATCCTAGCAACATAACTGAGACCTTTGACTCAGGTATCAGCAGCACAAATAGAATTCTTAGTCAAACCATATTTTAAATTTATTTTATTTAATTTTTTATTTATTTGATTTGTCAATCGCTTACAAGATAATAGGTGTAAGTATATACAGTACATAGTTATGAATACATGAAATGGGTACATATAAGAAAAATAAAAGAAATGATAGGACAGGGACAGTAGGCATGTTGGTGAACTTATGCACGCCCCCTACAGACCACTTAGGAAAGGGGTGAGGTCAATAGTAGACAGTCTGAGATTAAGGTTTTGGGGGTTTGGGGAAGAAACCACAGAGTTAGGTAGAGTATTCCGGACATTGACCACTCTGTTGCTGAAGTGGTATTTCCTGCAATCATGTTTGGTGCGGTTAACCTTGAGTTTGTATCTATTGTGTGCTCTTGTATTGTTATGGTTGAAGCTGAAGTATTCATTGACAGGTAAGTCATTGCAATGTATGATTTTATATACCATACTTAAATCAGACCGAAGATGGCGTAATTCAAGGTTTTCTAGGTCTAGAATTTCAAGGCTGGTGGCATAAAGTATTCTACAACGAGTAGAGGAGTGGAGAACTCTTCTTGTGAAATATTTCTGGACTTTCTCAACTGTGTTAATATCAGATACATAGTGTGGGTTACAGACTGATAAGCTATATTCAAGTTACTATGCTCTAGTTAGTAGTGTGATATTACCAGAGAAGAAGCTACATAAGATTAGGTTAACAACTCTTAATGCCTTTTTGACTATGTAGTTAAAGTGGGCTCTAGCACTTAGATCATTAGAGATAAGTATTCCAAGGTCCTTTACAGAGCTTGAATCATCAACAAGTGTGGGATTAATTGTTCTGATTAATGATGCTCAATGTACGTGCAACCTGACCTTGGCTGATGGAACAGGGAGTTTGCTTCATGTAGAGCCAGGAATGTGGTCTTATCTGGAACAAAGAAGTAACGGAATGAACTGATTTTAATGAACTGACTTTGTGTTATTATTGCTTGGCTGAGAATTCTGTAACCTTGCTTTTTCTAAATAAAAGAGTGCTTTGGACTTCGGTTCGGGGCATTTCATCTCGAGGAAAACCCTGTTTCCATGTCTCATGATTTGCCGGGTTAACCATTTAATTGCCTCAAACAAGGTCTTGACTATTCAGCTTGTATTTTATTTTCTGATTCCTTTTGCCAATATGTAAGACAGAACATTTATTTATTGAGATTTGAAATTGCCATTTGTTTGACCATTCTGATACATAGTCAAGATCATTTTGAAGGATAGCAGTATTGTCTGTGGTATTGAATAGCTTTACATCATCAGCAAAGAGAAAGCAGTTGCTCTTAATATGATCACAGAGGTCATTCATGTAGAGGATGAAGAGAGTTGGTCCTAGAAACTGCCTTGAAGGACACCACTGTTGACAGGTACAGAATTTGATAGGATATTCCCAATTTTGACCATTTGTTGTCTGTTTGACAGGAATGCTTCTATCCGATTATGCAATTGTCCAGAGATACCGTAAGATTTTAGTTTTAGGAGTAGTTTGTCATGTACCACTGAATCAAAGGCTTTACAGAAGTCTATGTAGATTGCGTCTATTGTTTTGTCCTGATCAAGTTGTGTAGTCCATATGTTTTTGCAGTGTAAGAGTTGCAGATTTACAGGATAATTTTTTTCTGAAACCAAATTGTTTATTAGAGAGTTGGTTGTTTGTCTCTAAGTGGAGGATAATGGATTGGTTAATAATTGATTCCATGACTTTACAGGTGACGCAGCATAAGGAGATTGGTCTGTAATTTTCAACTAGGCTGGGGTCTCCCTTTTTGAAGATGGGGATGACCGTGTCTTGTGACCATAGGTTAGGCAAGGAGCTGGTCCTGAAAGATTTTTCAAAGATTATGCATAATGACAGAAATTCTCAACAATGGGTGAAGAATGAGGGCTAGATCAACTCAAGGCCTGGCCTAAATATGTATTGCTTTTAAGAATGGAACCAGCATTAGGACAGGGGCAAATATTACTTTTTCTATAACTTCTATAATTTTGCATCTCATTGTGCTGCTCTGGTTCTGAATTCTCTGTTAACTAACACAGAATGTAGTCAACAAGTTACCTGTCTGAAATCTGCTCAGAAAAAAAAGGCCATTCTTTGCCAGTGAACTCTATTCAGTCTGGCACTTCGAACAAATCACATGATGAAGATGTCTTTTCTAGGAGAAGACAATCTTTCTAACTAACTATAAGTATCCATCAAAACACCATGGAGTAAAGTTGCGCTGTATCTTAAGGACAAGTCCATGGGCATTCCTCAGTGCCATACCAAGAAAAGTTAATGAAAAAGCAAAAGCATTGTTTTTAAACAGCTTTTGGAAAATATATTGTTTAGGTTGGAGTAGACTTAGTTTTGTACTAGTTCACAACAACATTTTAATATGATCTTTGCTGGATCATGTAAAGTTACCCCATGCCTAGTATCTCTGCCTTAAAAGAAGTGCAGAAAAATTTTTTGATGATTAAATCTTTGAACATCTCTGGCTCAAAATCAGCAGAGTTCAAAAGATCACTATCATGACTACTTTAATCCTATTTTATTTTTAAAAAGATGTTTTCCTTTATAGTATAAGATTGAACATTTTAAAAAACAAATTGGTAAGTACAAAGTGTCTAAAATTGAATGGGTTTGCCATCAAATTTCAAAAAACAAGCTCAATCAAATCCTGCTGTTTTCAAATATCAGATCTTCAATTCAAACAAATCAGAGCATTCACACAGACTCTACAGCAATGCTTTACTTGGAAATGCTTATCATAATAGAATACAGGATAACAAAGCTGAAAGGGGCTTTGGAAGTCTTCTAGTCCAGCCTTCTTATCAGAAACCCCTTTTATCACCTATCAGTAAGTTCTTATTTAAATATCCCTGTTACAATTAGGTAATGAATTTGTGTGCCAATTTGTGTTACAAAATTTGGGGTGATTTACCCAGGTTGGAGAGTCATTTACTCTAGAGTAGTGGATAGTTTCTCTAATTTCTAAATGTTTCCCAGTAATTGGAAGAGGCTTTTTGGTTACTTTCTTCAAAACCACTAGATGGCATTGTTATATTAAAACCATGGTTCTGAAATGTCTATTCTTACTTGGTGATAATGAGTCTACTGTGAGTTTCACATTTCTTTTTTTTAATGAAAATATAAATAAACAATTAACTGTCACCAGTTAAAACTTTTATGAATCTTTTTAAAAAAATACTCTGCTTTCTGTGGCAGATAAATGTCGTCCTAGAAGAGGGGTATCAAACTCATGTCGTCATGGCGGTGTCACATGATGTATCAGGATTTTTTTTCACTTCACTAAACCGGGTGTGGGCATGGTCAGCATGTGCTGCATCCAGCCCACAGTTTGCGAGTTTGACACCCCTGTCCTAGAACATTTAGCAAAAGAATAAGGATCAAATTGTGTTGGTTACATTTTCAGACTAATAATGGCACCACTTCCATCTATGTAGATCCATAAATTAATATGTTAAATTCTGGTAGAGCCAGATAATATTATTTTAAGTAAATCTGATGGAAGACGTGCTATATGTAAGGTATTCTGACCAGTATCTGCATTCTTCTGGATATTGTGGAATCAGGAATTGTGGCATTTTGATGAATTGTGGCATTTTGATCCTTTGGAATATGCATGCAATGATATAATATATGCAGAAGGGGTGGGATTTGGATTACAATGGTGATTTCATCATTCTAGCCCTTGTAAACATCTTGTCTTCTCAAGTTGTGTAAACTTCAAATTCTGTGAATCTTTTTAAATATGTGTTCAGATACCATAGAACATTTTTTGCAGTGGGGCAACTTGTAACTAGAGATATTAACTGCAGTTGCTTTTAACAAAAAGAGGGGTTTACATCATATAAAGCTGTTACAATTGATATCACTCAAAAGGAGTGTTTCAGTAAATGGATTTAAACAGCCAAGAATTAGCAAAGCAATTTTAAAATGTTCTGATTCTATTTGTAACTCATTTTCATTAGTTAAAAAAAATCAGTGGATAGCAGTCATACACTTTGACTAAAATATGCTTCAGTAAATGAATCTTTAAATAATTATAATTTATGAAAGACTGTATTGTGAATGTATAAGCTTTAACAAACTGGAGAACTAATTTTGAAATTAGTTCTGTTCTGATGTGTCTTTTAGAAATAAATTGAATGTATTTTACAGAAGATATCTATAGGATATATAGTCTCACAACTTACTTTCCACTTAGATTGAAAAAAGCTATTCTTGATGAAATATAAAAAGATAAATGTGTGAGGAGAAATAGGGGGGCAGGCCGAGTCACAAAAATGGGTTTCAGGAATGCTACTTTATTGTTGTATGGCTTAATAATAGAATCTTCAAGGCCTTTCAGAGTTTTTCTTTTCCACTATTATTCCAAATAAAATATAGAAAAAGGTTTTGGTTATCATCTTGGGTTTTAACTGAAAAACTTTTAACACAAAAAATAATAAATCAGATGTAAGAAATATACACTCTCAAGCGGTCATAACAAAACCAAAGCTCTTATAAAAGGGACACAAAGAAAGAAATGCCTTTCCTTTTGCAAGTCTGATATAGTTTATCCTGTTTCGTACTTGTGTTACCTATAATAATTTCTCTTATTATACAATTACCAAGCCATAAATGGAACATAGTATGTATGTTTGTGTATGTGTGTGTTTGTGTATGTATGTATGTATATATTTATATATGACTCTGAATATTATGTTTCCAGTGATTTACAACTGTGAGAGGTTTTATATCAAAATATATTTTATTCTTATACTGCTTCCATCTTTCCTTAAACATTAACAGAATCCATAATGGACTTATAATTAGTGTCTCCCCTAGATAATTGTTAGTCAAGCTGTCACGTACAAGTTAATCAAGTACAAATAGCAAACAGGGTAAACAATTTTACTCAAACTTCCTCACACCCCCAAATAAGCTACCCAGACCTAATCCATATAGCAAAAGGTAAAATCTGTAAACAAAAGATTATTAAATTAGACATCCCAGTGGAAGTGCATGCTCACAACAATCATAGATGGCATACCTACACACACACACACACACACACACACACACACCTACACAAATCCTCAAGTGTCACCTAGAATCATCACACATAGACATTTCCACACTCACGATAAGCTCTCCTATAAAATTGTGTCACTGTATTCTATTTCTCTACAGCTTCCCCTTGAGGAAAACTCTTTTGCTTTTAGAAATTATTATTTCTTCTTTGCTGACAGATGTCTGGATCTCATTTTTATTTATTCTTGTACAACTCTGGCTTGAATTGGAATATCAAATTATTCTTCTGACATAGCATAGTGGCATCCTATAAAAATTACCTTGAGTGGAATTTTTTGAGAAAATTGCAATCACATGTATGAACAACTCAGAGATTGATTAGAATAATGCTGATCAGCTAGGAAAAACAAATTATTACTATTGCTAAATGGTTAAATGAACCTTCGTGGTGCAGTGGTTAGAATACAGTACTGCAGGCTATTTCTGCTCACTGCCTGCTGCCAGCAGTTCGGCAGTTAGATTCTCACCAGCTCAAGGTTGACTCAGCCTTCCATCCAAGTAAATGAGGGCCCAGATTGTTGTGTGCAATATGCCGACTCTGTAAACTGTTTAGAGAAGGCTGTAAAGCATTGTGAAGTAATATATAAGTCTAAGTACTGTTGCTATTGCTAAATGATATGATGTTATCTGGCTGCAACATGTCACTCCATTACTAATCAGGATTCAGTCAGCTGATCAGACTCACCAGGTGAATGTTCCATTTTTAACTCATCACTCAATGTGTGTTATTTCCAAAACTGAGTGGAAAAGAATATCCACCCCATATGGAAGGACTACTGTATCCTACTTTTCAGTAATATTTCTATAATAATATTATGTATCTTGAATTTTCAGTCAAGGTCATAATGAATATTTTGCTTCATTTAATATTGCTACTCCGCTATTATTATTTTGTCCAATATTGCAAATACTTTTTGATAATTGCTTTCCTTAATTTAAACCTATATTAAATTTTCAAGAATTTATTCTAAAGAAACCAACTGGAATTCTAGCACAAACATTGTGTATGCGCAAATTATTTACTTATACTTTGGATAATAGGAGAAAATACAAATGTTCTATTCATTTTAGTAAATGGGGAAAATGAAAATGCAAAAATGTATTTAAACCTAAAGTTCGAGTGTGGCAGTGAAAGGGTTAGGAAAAAAGTTGATGGAGCTCCTCTTCCTTTCTTTGTGATTACTTTGCTTAATAGTTAATCCAGGATTGCACTACATTATCTGAAGACACACAAAGCAACAAATCGCCCTAAAGAGTCTAAGAAAGTCCTCACTGAGTCAATATTTGAATTGGAGATTGCCAAAAAACCTTAGGGAGGTTGCCTTGAATTCAATGATCAAAGGAAAGTGAAATTAAATAAAAATAACTAACAATAAATGATATTGTATTATAAATAATAATCCAAGTTGCCAAAATAAAAGGTATACAATTGATGGGTAACCATTCCAAGATAACCAAGATACTTCAGCAACAGAGTGGTCAATGTCTGGAATACTCTACCTGACTCTGTGGTTTCTTCCCCAAACCCCAAAAACTTTAACCTTAGACTGTCTACTATTGACCTCACCCCTTTCCTAAGTGGTCTGTAGGGCGCATGCATAAGCGCACCAATGTGCCTACTGTCCCTGTCCTATTCTTTTGTTTCTTTTTATTTTTCTTATATGTACCCATTTCATGTATTCATAACTATATATATATTTATACCTGTTATCTTGTAAGCAATTGACAAATAAAATAAAATAAACTCATGTTTCACACTTGAGAAGTGATGTATTAGTCTAATGGAGACAACAAATCAAAAGGAGTTTGATGGGCTCTTTTTCCAGCTAACAATTTTATTAAAAGAAATGACCTTTCAGGAGCTATAGCTCACTTCCTCAGATGTATTGAGTGGAAATCCTAATAAAATTTACCAGTCAGAAGCATGTTACAGGACTTCTGATTTCTTGCTATTGCAAAGTTTGTATTTATAGCTACTGGAATTTGTGAATTGTTGTGCATATTTGTGCATTGTGGACTGCAAAGTAGTGCAATTACAGGTTTTTTTTACCTTGAATGCCATATTGTATTTTGTGGCATATACTGAATTTTCTTTTATACAGTCTGGGTCTGTGATCTGTAATACAGTTTGATTGATTGTCATACAGTTTGATCAATCAATTGATTGATTATAAAAGACAATACTGGCTAAACATAAAAGTACAGTATTGCTATTGATAAACTGTAAATGTCAGCAAAACAAATTTCTGCCTGTTATTTTTCCTTATCCTTTGTCTCTAGTATAGGTGTGAGTCTTTGAGTCAGTGTTGACTCCTGATGACTGCCTGGATAAGCCCTTGCAATTTTCCTAGAAAGCTTTTGTAACCCACAATCTCCTGGTTTCTAGCCTGATGCCTTAACCATGACATCAAACTGTACTTTTTATTTCTAGCCTTATTTTATTATGCACAACTATTTTAGATAGATATTTCTCCTTGCCAATGTTCATCCAACCACTCTAAATGTGGTTGACTTTAAAGATGGTATGTATTATTTTCCTATACATTGCAGATGATTGAGCTAGATAATTCCTGCGATTTCTTCCAGCACCATAATTATGTAATTGTAATATTCTGCAATTTTGCATAACAAGGAAATAAAAATCAATATGGTTCATTAATTATTTTGGGTCCAGTGAATATTGGTTTATTAGTTACCTTTGCAATGCTGCTTCTAATCCTTTATTTCCTTTCATTGTCCCCATTTAATACAGAACTTTCTAGTTTTTTCTGTCCTCTTCAAACTATGGATTACAGAAACTAATCTGACTCTGGATTGCAATGTGGGCTTATTAGGAGACACAATACATGAAATGAATTGTAATGAGCATTGATTTATTGTACTGGGAATATTATATTATAATGGAGGCCATCTGCTGCATTGCATTGACCCAGGAAAGATCCTACCTATGAGTAACTCCATTAATGGAAAGTTACCTCTGTAAATTCTCTCATTATGAGAAGCAGTAATAAACTCTTAAGATCACATATTTTGAGAATGAGGTACAGCTAATGTTGCAGACACCAAGTTTGTTTTAAAAGACACCCAACCTATTTTTATCACTTATAGAATCCTTTCCTGGTAATTATCCTTGAATTACAACCACAATTGAGACCAGAGGTTCCATTGCTAAATAATGCAGTCATAAAGTGTGATATCATATAAACCATGGCTAAATATGTTATTAAACAAGCACTTTATATGTATGCAATTTGAAAGAATGGAAATCCCAAGCAAGAAAACTAGTCAGTGGGTAAATGGATGGGTGGATGCCGCAATTGGATACTCTAAAGCACAGGTGTCAAATTTAATTTCATTGAAGGCTACATCAGGATTGTGTTTGACCTTGGGGGGCTGGTGTGGGCGTGGCCAGGTTGATCTCATTTGTTGGTGGCGCCTGTGGTGTCCCAAGTGCTCTCCAAGTGAAAATGGGCTCCCGAGCTCGATTTAAGGCTGTGATGGCCTTCTGCAACCCTCTGCCAGTGAAAATGAAGCTCAGAAAATGGACCACACAGCTCTCCTGAGCTCCGTTTTCACTGGCAGAGGTATTGCAGGCCAGTCCTTTGCTGTTTCCAGGGCAGCTCCGTGGGTGAGATCTAAGCAACCTACAGGCCGGATCCAGGGCCCAGGCCTTGAGTTTGACATCCCTGCTCTAAAGAATGGAGGCAAGTAAGTGCCACAACTCAGTCAGAGGTGCTATTCAACCAGTTCGCACCTATTCGGAAGAACCGGTAGTGGTTATTTGGCATGGGTCACCAAACTGGTGGCAACACCTGGCTGGCCACGCCCCCCAACCCGGTCGCCCGGTTGCTCACTTGTGATCGCTCTCCTGGCTTTCCATTCTCCACACTCTTTCTCCCTGGGGGAAAGGAAGAAAGGCTTGGACGCTGCAAGTATCGCTTTCCCCGTGTGAGTTAAAGTGCTTGAGTGAGAAGGAGTGTGATCTGACAGGGGGGGTGGGGGTGAATCGAGCCTTGGAGCACTTTTGCAATGTAAAAGAAATGCATTTTGAAAGCAGCAAGTCCTTTAAAAACTTCTGCAAGGATTCCCCATGGACACTGCAAGTATCGCTTTCCCCTGTGAGCTAAAATGTCTGAAGTGAGAAGGAGTGCGGTCTGACAGAGGGTGTGGGGGTGAATCGAGCTTTGGAGCACTTTTGCAATGTAAAAGAAATGCATTTTGAAAGCAGCAAGTCCTTTAAAAACTTCTGCAAGGATTCCCCATGGACGCTGCAAGTATCGCTTTCCCCTTGTGAGTTAAAGTGCTGGAGTGAGAAGACATGCGGTCTGACAGAGGGGGTGGGGGAATCCACTCCAGCCTTGGAGAAATTTAAAGGAGCTGCTTCCAAAATGCTTGTCTGTATGTGTGTGTGTGAGAGAGAGAGAGAGAGAGGAAGAGAGAGAGAGAGAAAGGAAGGAAGGAAGGCTGTTGGCTGTTCACTGCCCTGAGTCCTTCGGGAGAAGGGTGGTATATAAAATTACGAAATAAATAAAATAAAAGGAAGGAGGGAAGGAAGGAAGGAAGGAAGGAAAGAAAGAAAGAAAGAAAGAAAGAAAGAAAGAAAGAAAGAAAGAAAGAAAGAAAGAAAGAAAGAAAGAAAGAAAGAAAGAAAGAAAGAAAGAAAGAAAGAAAGAAAGAAAGAAAGAAAGAAAGAAAGAAAGAAAGAAAGAAAGAAAGAAAGAAAGAAAGAAAGAAAGAAAGAAAGAAAGAAAGAATAGGAAGAGAGAGAGAGAGAGATAAAACCCTGTGCTATTATTTTTAATTGTTCCATTATTTATCATGTGTTAATATTTTACACTGTCCCTACACATAGAGTGATTTTTCTGCCTTTCTTTTGCCCAGGGCTTTACCACATATTTCTCAGGGTTTACATGCATTCAGTGTCAATAGTTCAGAGCATAAAATACACATGTGTTTAACAAGAGTTGAAAAGGCACCTTGGAGATCTTCTAGTCCAACCCCCAGCTCAGGCAAGAAGACTGAGGATGCCAAACTCTGAGTAGAAATCCTGGGAAAGGTGTCAGAATAATACTTAGAAGGAATCTTGGGGTGAACCCTATACCATTTCTGAGAAATGGCTGTCCAGTCTTTTAAAAACATCCAGTGATTTGAGCACCCAGAACTTCTGGAGACATTCAGTTACACTGGCTAATTGTTCTCACTGTCAGGAAGTTTCTCCTTAGTTTTAGGTTGCTTCTCTCTGTTCAGTTTCCATCTATTGCTTCTTGTTTGCATTCTGCTTCTTTGGAAAATACATTGTCCTTTCTTTGTGGCAGCCCCTTAAAAGCTTGTTGCCTATCACACTCTTGGGTAAAGCATGTCAGCCATTTCCTCCTTTCAGTGCAGATAATAAAGTCAAAAAAGGTGAATAACATTTTTACAGAGCTATAGATAAGTTGAGGTTGGGTGACAAGGAATGGTTGGGAGGGGAAGGGCCAGGTGAGGCACACCTTGATGTGAGTGACATGGAGTTGGCCACGCCCACCCAGTCACATGACCACTAAGCACGCCCACCCAGTCACATGACCACTAAGCCACATCCATGCAGTCACATGACCACCAAGCCACGCCCACCAAATAAGCCATGCCCACAGAACCGGTAGTAAAAAAATTTGAATTCCACCACTGCACAGCTGGGCACTATGGAGTATGGGCAGACCAACAATGGAAAGAATGGGAGTAACTTGCCACCTCCTGCCTGTATTCTTATTGACTTTGCTTTGGGAAGCTGGAAAGAAAAGTCACAAATAGTGATTGTGTCACCAAGGGCATTGTAATTGTGAGTTGTTTGCCAAGTGCCTTATCACGATCATGTGTCATTGCATGGGAACTTTGGCATCTACAGATTTACAGATTAGTCATAAATTCCCTTCAGTGTCTTTGCAACTTTGAACAGTCATTGAACAAGTTATCATATCCTGAGGACTACCTGGCTCTGCTGCGGCTGCGAATTTATAAGCTAAAGTAATCTCATCATCCGCCCTCCCCACACACACAAATTTCAAAACAATTCCTACTATTTTCTAACTAAAAAGTTAAAACTAAAACATAAAATACTAAAATATGGGAATAAGTGATTCTCACAAAGTTTTTACACATCAACAATTATGACAGAAAAAGTAGGAAATAGACTTTTATTTTTTTACAAAACAAAATATTAAAATAGGGGAATAGAAATAATTCAGTGATTTTGAAACTTATCTAAATTCCAATACGCATACAGATGTTTTAGACACTGAGCCTTCAAACTAAATTCACGCAGAGGAAATAAACACATCCCTTGCCAATTTGCTTAAAGAGAAGAATAGGTCTGCTCATGATAGAACATGAAAATTGAATCCTGAAATCTAGCATTCAGTAAAAGGTGAAGCATTTTTAAATGACATATTTATCAATATTTTGGAAACAAAATCAATATTTTGCAAACAAAATATTCTATAAGGACAAGTATGAATATATCATGCCCTTGCTGGAGTCTGATTCTGAGGGGGAGATTGGTAGTGTGACAGGGAGTGGGAGTGTGGCTCTGGTGGCTGTGGAAGAAATGGGGGAAGGGCACAATCCAACTGGGCATTCAGAGGGAGACCCAGGGCCACCCCCTCTTCATCCTAGGGCATGCAGGGAGGAATGGAGAAAGGAGCAACATGGCTTACAACAGAGAAAAAGGCTCTGATCCCTTTCATTAGTTGCAGCTGAGGGTTGGATATAAGAATGGTGTTTGCACACAGTACCTTGCTGGAAGCAAAGTGACCCATACATTATCTTTGTCAAGGCTTATCTGGGTTTTGGCATCCTCCCAACTGTGTGTGCTTTGTTATTTTTTGGAAGTCTGCAATTTATTATCCTGGCCTGTCATGTAAATTACTTCAGTGTAGTTTGTGTTGAGTTTTTTTTATTTTTAATTTATCTGTACTTTGAGTTCGGACTGCATTTCTTAACTTTGTAGGCTGTTTTTGGAAGAGTTTGATTTCCAGCTGAGGATAACTGGACATTGGGAGACAGTTGGAGGTATTAAAGGGAATTTATCTACTTTGGTGACTTTTTGTGCCACGCTTCAGGTCATCACAGAATATAATATTCCTAGTTAAATATCAAGGGTCACTAACCAAAAAGATTCTATTCATGTTTCACATTTCTAAAAGGTGTCTCCATCTGCTGCATATCACACTAATTTTATTTGCAATAATTCATCCCATTTTAAAGGCTAAAAAAGGTGGGATAGCATAGCTACTTGCCAGGTGCCACTAGAAATAATAATATGCTTGGATGGCTTTTTAAAAATTGTATGTGAAGATGGAACTTCTCCACATGAAATTTATGGCAGATAAATGTATTGATGCTTCATACTACATTAATAGGTGAGCAGCTCAACTGTACTTCAGGTCTCTAGTAGTCAAGGAAACCTATAAAAAGTCTGACTGTAGAACATTAGTACACAACAGTGGTGGAATTCAAAATTTTTTGCTACTGGTTCTGTGGGTGTGGCTTATTTGGTGGGTGTGACTTGGTGGTTATGTGACTGTGGGCGTGGCTTGATGGTCATGTGATTGGGTGGGTGTGGCTTGGCCATGTGACTGGGTAGACATTACTTGATGGTTATGTGACTGGTGGGCATGGCTTGGTAGACATGTGACTAAGTGTGATTGGGTGGGTGTGGCTTGGTGGCCATGTGACTGGGTAGACATTACTTGATGGTTATGTGACTGGTGGGCATGGCTTGGTAGACATGTGACTAAGTGGGTGTGGCCAACTTAACATCACTCATGTCAAGGGCTGTCTTGCCTAGCCCCTCCCTTCCCAGTCATTTCTTGTCATACCCAGCCTCAACATATCTATAGTTCTGTAAAAATGTTTTTCACCTTTTTTTTACTTTATTATCTACATACTATAGATGTATTTTCATGGACCACTGACAGGGGGAAATGGCTCACATGCTTTGCCCAAGAGTGTGATAGGCAACAGGCTTTTAAGGGGTTGCCAGAAAGAAAGGGGGGGGGAATGTATTTTCCAAAGCACCAAAAGGCAAACAAGAAGCAGTGGATGGAAACTGAATAATGACAGAAGCAACCTAGAACTAAGGAGAAACTTCCTGACAATAAGAACAATTAACCAGTGGACCTGCTTGTCCTCAGAAGTTCTGGGTGCTCAATCATTGGAAATTTTTAAAAGACTGGACAGCCATTTCTCTGAAATGGTATAGGGTTCCCCCTAAAGTCCCTTCTAAGTATTATTCTGTTATTCTGACACCTTTCCTAGGTCCTCTATTCAGAGTTTGGCATCCTCAGTTTTCCTGCCTGAGCAGGGGCTTGGACTAGAAGACCTCCAAAGTCCCTTTAAACACACATATGTTTAGGCTCTGGACTATAGATACTGAATGCATGTAAACCCTGAAAAATATATGGTAGCCCTGGGCAAAAGAAAGGCAGTAGAATCATTCTAGGTGTAGGGACAGTGTAAAATATTAACACATGATAAATAATGGAACAATTAAAAATAATAACACAGAGTTTTCTCTGTGAATCTCTTTCCCTTCCTTCCTATTTCTTTTTCTTTTTTTCTCTTTGTCTCTTTCTGTATTTCTCTGCTTTCCTTTCTTTCTCTCTCTCTCTCTCTCACACACACACACCACACTATCTCCCTATTTCTTTTTTTCTCTCCCTTCCTCTTTCTTTCTTTCTTTCTTTCTTTCTTTCTTTCTTTCTTTCTTTCTTTCTTTCTTTCTTTCTTTCTTTCTTTCTTTCTTTCTTCTCTCTGTCTCTCTCTCTCACACACACACACACACACCCCTGTCAGTCTTCATTCCCTCTCACTCCAGACACTTTACTCAAAAGGGGAAAGGAATCTAGCATTGGGAAAGTTTTGCAAGTTAACCAACACGCATTTGCACAGCTCATTCAAACTTCTCTGTGGCTGGATCCCCCCCCACCCCCAGTCTTCATTCCCTCTCACTCCAGACACTTTACTCACAAGGGGAAGTGATATTTCTAGTGTCCATGAAGAATCCAGCCTAGGAGCAGTTTTGCAGGTTAATGGACCACTGCTCCACCCACAGTCATGTGTTTTCAAGTGGCTGATTGAAAATGCATGGCTAGGGCAGAGAAGCAGTCCTCCTTTAAACTGGGACAGCAAGCATCGGGCGGGCGGGGCAAGCAAGTGAGTGGAAACCAGGTGACCAGGTTGCGGGCATGGCCAGCTAGATGTTACTACCGGTTCAGCGACCCATGCCAAATTCTTGCTACCAGTTTGCACGAATAGGTGAGAACCGGCTGAATACCACCTCTGGTACACAAGCTTATTTCTTTTTAAGTTCCCCAGCAGTGTCATTCAAAAGAACATTGATTCTAAGAAGGAACAATAGTTCCTTTTCTCCAGAAGATTTCAAGTATATAAAGTCTTAGTGTCTACTTCTCAGCCCAGTTACAAAATAAACAAATTCTGGGTCCATGTGTAATCACTATTTTTTGGCTTTCTTTCTTGTGACTTTAATGAGCCGGTAAACTATTGCTTTCTTTTCTTTTGTTTTTCCATTTTTTTCTAGTCTCTCCTCCCTTCCATTCATGGCTATCTTCAAAGAGGACAGAGGAAAGGGAGCATGGACCTTGGAATGATAAAATATGAATTGTGATATAATCACACAAAAGCCACAATTTATGTACTTGTATCAGACATTGCATGTCTGTTGTTATTTTGGCATCAGCTAGGCATGCAGCTGTTTCTACAAGTTGTTTCTTCTGTTCATTGGTTTTATGGAAACAGTCTTAATACTTACTGAATTCAGACTAATACTTGCTGTATAGTCAGACATCAGTAATAATTCTAATTAAATATCAAATATAGAAACTGATAGGCAGGATTTGCCATATAGATTAATATTATTTGCCAATATATCCAACTTCTATACTGCCAGGGAATGGAACTTAAAGGCATTCTCTAAAAAGATACAATAGTAACCCATTTTAAAGAGGCATTCAATCAATCAGTCAGAACAGACCTGGAAGGGACCTCAGAGGTCTTCTAGTCCAACCACCAGCTTAAGCAGGAGATCCTATACCCTTTTATTGTAGAGAAACAATGTGAAGCAATAGTTGAGCTAAGACCAATGAGTCTCCATGTCTATTTATGAAAATTTTCAAACCAATCTTGGGTAATTACTCTCTCAGTCCAACTTATTTTACAGACATGTGAGCAGGCAGAGTGGAGATGTAAGAGGAAAGTATGTCACATTGATCTCCTGGAAATATAAATCTAAATAGTAAATAAGATTAAAATGAAAACAATATTAGAAAATAGTATATGACTGAGGCAGACACAATAGTTATTTTATTTTAGCTAGATTTTTCCCCATGAAGTATAAATGATAATCTCCCTACCACAACTCCATTGGGAGATAGGATTAATATGCTGTCTTCAAAAATCTGAGAATCATTTCCATTAGAAGAATGCTATTCCCCATTAAGGAGTATGAAATATATTTGCAGCTATTCCCATTTCAAAGAATGCAGAGTGTGAGCCTATGAGAAGCTCTAGGCAAAGTTATCATAAACATTCTTTATTTACAAGCTTCAGACATAAATTCAGAATAACCTAATCCTGTTAATCATTTTGAAGGCAAATTGCATAGAAAGACTGATATGGTATCCCCCCATATTATAAGACTCTTATTTTGGTGGAAGGAACATATTTTGCTCTTTTTTTGTGACAATTCCCCTACTATGTAAAAAGTTAGAAACTTTTAAAAATACAGCATTTGAGAGAAAGTGGATTTTTGTCATAAATCTCTATGTAAGAATACACAATTCTTCTACCAAGATGAAATAGACAGACCTCTTTGTTGCTGAAACACGTATAGAAAAGTCATACATGCAAACACTGATTATTCACACTAAGTTATACAGACAGCTACAGGAAAGCTGTAATTGCTTTCCGGAAATTCTCTGCAAGCAAGTAGAAGTTATGTTTGAAAGTAAATTTTCTATGCTTCTATGGGCAGTTTTTTATAGGCATTATTCTAAAGGTATTAATAAAATTCTAAAATGTCCAGGATTTACATAGTAAAATTTGGGAAGAAATCTATTGATTATGTCAATAGCACAAAGCTTATTAGTAGCAGAAACATTTTTTACATATTCTTTAAGAGCCCTATTCTTACAGCTCATGTTCCTCTAATATAAAAAAATATTTGACTATAGAGAAATATTAGATAAAATTACTTGTAAGTATTCATCCTCCATTAGACTCCAGCAAGAATTTTATATTTTACCAACTGCCTGGTTTTTTTTAGAGCTGAATAATTAATGATACAGTTATAATTTTATATTGGGAAAACAAATTTTGTTTTATGAATTTGGATAATTTAAAAGAGTAATATTTCTCATTTTCTCAATCTCTGAAACTATTTAAATGTGGAAGTTATTGAAAGCTAATTATTCTAAATTAATGCACAAATCTTCCATTGGTCTCAGTGGTTTCAATTCATTAATGCAAGCACCAAGGGAAATGTGAATGAATTTTCATCACTTTCTTTGGCTATATTCATAACATTTGTTCACTCTACTAAAAGCACTTAATAATTATCCTAAGTACTCTTAAGTACTAAAAGCACTTAATAATTATCTTGAAGTATTGACAATTACTTTAGAAGAATCAGAAAAAGTAGTTAACTAATAGCATTCTACTCCTAAGTCCTTAATGATCAGTTTCCAGGTGAAAGTTTCAAGAATAATAGTTCCTCTTATTCCCCAGCTTGCCTAATTTCTCCTGTTGATCAAAAAAAGAGTAACAATTTCCAAAAGGCAGAACCAAAAAGAGCTGTGAAAGGAGTGTTATCAAGTAAGAACCAGTTTGGAGAAGAACCATTTTACCAAGTAAGAACCTCTTTGGTATAGAGGATAATGTGTTGAGGAAAACTAGTTTCAAGTCAGCCATTAGTTATAGAAATTGAATGATTTGAGAAGATACTACTTTCATATCTCATAGAATTATTGTTGTGAAGGAAAATGGAAGGGAGCAGAGTGAGATATAGTTGGCTTACGTTTCCAGGAAAAGACAGGTTTAAAAGCCAACTATTAAAAGGAAATAAATAAATAAATGTTGCGAAATTGGAAATAAGTCTTTGTGAGCACATAGACATTTTCTAGAATGACCATCCCAGTTTACCTATCACCACTCTGAATTGAATCTAGCCATTTTATTGCTGATTATTTTCATCTTCTCTTTCCTCCCACCTTTCAAAGTATGATGAATTTCTCAAAGTAATCTTACTAATCTTATGTAGATTTCTCTCTGGTAATATTACACTAATAACTAGAGTATACAAAACATTTGCTAGACCAATACTCGAATACAGCTCATCAGTCTGGAACCCACATTACGTATCTGATATTAACACAGTTGAGAAAGTCCAGAAATATTTTACAAGAAGAGTTCTTCACTCCTCTACTCGTTGAAGAATACCTTATGCCACCAGACTCGAAATTCTAGACCTAGAAAACCTTGAACTACGTCGCCTTATATCTAAGTATAGTATATAAAATCATACATTGCAATGTCCTGTCAAAGAATACTTCAGCTTCAATCATAAGAACACAAGAGCAAACAATAGATACAAACTCAAGGTTAATCGCACCAAACTTAATTGCAGGAAATACGACTTCAGCAACAGAGTGGTCAATGTCTTGAATACTCTACCTGACTCTGTGATTTCTTCCCCAAACCCCAAAAACTTAAACCTTAGACTGTCTACTATTGACCTCACCCCTTTCCTAAGAGGTCTGTAGGGGGTGTGCATAAGCACACCAACGTGCCTTCCGTCCCTGTCCTATTGTTTCTTTTATATTTTATTTTTCTTATATGTATCCATGTATTCATAACTATGTTATACCTATACCTATTATCTTGTAAGCAATTGACAAATAAAGTAAATAAATATATCTTTGAGTCACGGCAGCACAGTGGTTAGAATGTAGTACTGCAGGCTACTTTTGCTGATCGCCGGCTGCAGTTTGGCAATTCAGGTCTCATTGGCTCAAGATTGATTCAGCCTTCCATCCTTCTGAGGTGGGTAAAATGAATACACAAGATTGTTGAGGGAAATAAGCTGATTCTGTAAACCACTTAGAGAGAGCTTTAAAGTACTGTAAAGCAGTATATACATCTAAATGCTATTGCCATCTTCCCATCATATATTCAAAATACGATAATTTAACTCTAATTTATCTATGATTCACTTGTTGTGGCAATGGAACTTTGGTCGAGACTCATGATTTAATTGGGGTAACTGCCGGAATTCTGACATATTGATTCAGCAACTATCCAAAGTTACAGCAGCTTTGGAAAAAAAACAAACTTATGATCTGTTCTTAAAATTCCAGCCATTGCAGTGTCCCTATAATCAATCACATGATGCAATCTGAGTGTTCAGATGCTCAGATCATGCTTATAATATTGCAGTGAGACATTTGCAACTGTCCTTGCCAACTTTCTCAAGCAAAGTCAATGAGGAAGCCAGCAAGTCAGGATCATACCTCATAGTGCTCCCTTCCTGCACTCTGCAATGTGTGCCTGCCCACACACCACCTCTCTGCCACCTCTGCCTGACCCTAAGTGCCCATTCAAGATACACTCACCCCTCAGCACCCACATCCCCACTGTTCTCCTTATCTGGCAGAGGTTGGGGTTGTAGTAGCCAAGATTGTCGTATTGCAGTTGCTAAGCAATGCTGTTATATAACATCATAACTATTTTACTTAGTGACAGTAATTGTGATCTCAGTTGCTGTTGTTTCCTGAAAACTACCTCTGTAGGGTTTGTTCTATTGTCTATAATTGCTGTTTTGCAGAACCATGTACAGTTCCACCATGCCCAAACTCCCTCTTGCACCAGTGGTGGGATTCAATTTTTTTTACTACCAGTTCTGTGGGATTGGCTTGGTGGGCATAGCAGTGGAAGGATACTGTAAAATCTCCAGTCAGAGGTTGTATTTGCCAGTTCTCCGAACTACTCAAAATTTCCGCTACCGGTTCTCCAAAACTGGTCAAAACCTGTTGAATACCACCTCTGTCTTGCACCCATGTAAATCTAGTGACCCTTTGTTTATCTATTTTATGCTGTTCAAGATAACTTTGCATCATAATAGTAACTCTTTTCTGCTAAATGGATTTTTGAGGAATAAATTACTCATGATTTCCCCAATTTCTCTAGATTCATTCTTCTCTTACTCTACCAATTGAGAGTTTCTGCAGTGGAAACAAATTCCTTGCATGTCTAATTACACTTAACCAAATAAAGTATTCTATTATTTTGTTTGTTTATCAAATTTAGATATTATCCCATCTCACTCTCAGAGTGAGACTGTACCATGGAATCCTTCAGGGATTTCTCAAAATCTTCATGTTTCACTGATAGACAAAAGACATGATATTTAGGTATTTCAAGTGTTATAGTTAAATAAGTTTCTTATGACCTTAAGGTATGATTAATTCATATATTTTTGTAATTTTTTAGAGCCTGCAGCAGCAGCTGTTGCTTAACTAAAAGTGCAACAAATTCAAATTTGGCTTGCCTCTGATTGGTTTCACCCTGGACAGATGTGTGACAGATGTTAAAATTGCACTGAAAGTAGTTATTTATGACCATTTTTCACACTTACGATGATTGCAGCATCCTCGGACAATGTTATCAAAATTCAGACATTTGGCACCTTGCCTGTACTTAGGATGGTTGCAGTGTCCTGGGGTTCCAACCTTCTGACAAACAGTCAATTCACTTAACTAGTCAATTCGCTATTCATTTAGCAGCTATTTAGATAGCATATTAACAACTGTAGTGATTCACTTAACCATGGCAAGAAAAGATTACAAAATGGATCAAAACTCAATATCTCTTTTGCTTTGCAATAGAAATTTTGGGTTCAATTGTGGTTATAAGTCAAGAATTAACTGTATGAAATTTCCAAGTTTGAGACACCAAGAAGGAGGTTACAGAAAACACATGTTTTTAATGACATTCTGAATGAGAAAATCATTTCTGTTCATTCCTTCCCAGATACTGAGATTAATTTACAACCCAATTACAATGGCATTAACAACTTTGTTGGATTTTAATTTCCTTAATAAGGACAGAGGAGACATGCACTCAGGCCTTCACAAATAAAATGAACCATCTCTGACACATAGGCCGCAGCAGAATGTCAGTCAAAGAAGAAATGAAATTGTACATAACAAAAGAATCCCAGTGACATTTACTGTAAGGAATGATAATGTAGCTGAAATTATGTTGTAGGCAGATATAGGCTTTCGGCATTGACTATGATGAGAATGAGACATTAAAACCTTTAAAAATGACAGGAAATAAATTAGTTCTGCAGTAATCTAACATAACATTAGCTTGGCATTGTTATACTAGACATAGTGATGCTTTGCAGAAATAATCTAAAGTGACCAAAATAAAAGTGTCAAGAAATCATAAGTGGTATAATTAAATCATCTGAGGTCATTTATACAAATCTTGGTTTAGAAAAAGGTCAGGCCACAAGTTAGCAAGAATGTACATAAACCAGCAATGTTCCTGGCAGTGTTGGTTTGCATATAAAAATAACAGTATGAAAAAAGTTGGACCTTCCAGTTGGCTTTGTCCAGTGAGGGAGGACCTCTTGAATCTGCACTTCTTAAATCTTCTTTCAAAGCAACTTATCATAGACAATCTTAGTCCCGCTTAAATTTCTTTAAGTAAAAATAAGGGTAGGATTAATAATCGAGAACACATTCTACCTACAGAAGCTAACAAGTCTGGAATCTCCACAGAGACAGTAGTATCCAAAGGAGTGTAGCCCCATTTCTACATCTATGGGATGGAATGTCAATCATGCATCTTAACATTTTTGACCCCACAGATGCCACTAATGCATTCATTTAAATGTGCTTAAATTGCCTGATTTTTTTTTTTTTTTGAAAATTTTAGTTCCTTCTCTTGAAGAATTTTATACATTTCAGTGTTGGAGAAACCTTAATTCATTTCATCAACTTGGGAAATAGAAACTGTCCAAATCAACTTACATCATTTTATAATCCCAGCTAAAGGCTACCTGAGGATCAAACCTGTTACCTGATCCTTATTTCTAAATATTACTCCAGTCTTTCTAGAAAATTTAGGAATACTAAAGCCAAGACCTGCAAGATATTCAGTATGTACTGTACTTATTCAATGAGTAAAGGGTTGTTTTTGGCAGATAGCAAATTATAATCTTGCTAAATTGTCTTTTGGAAAAATAAAATAGTTTTCCTACCTTTTATATATTCCACAATTGTGGAAAACTTTCAAAAATGTATGTTAGCTTGAGATTATTATTATTTTCTGTGACAAGTAAGTAATAATTAATTCATGAATGAAAATAATTTCTCCAGCTGGAAATTTACCTAACATTATTTTTAAAAATAATTTTATTAAAGGTTACAGTATACAGATAAAACTAATAAAAAAATTAAAATATAAAAAAGAATATTTTTCAGGAAAAAAAACATAAAGAAGGGAATCTATTCCTTCATCAGAATGAGTATAAATAACGTTTACAACTTATCAACTTATCACCATTTCTTAAAATACAATACAGAATTTCTTCTTCACGTATCCTACTCCATTCTCTATATTCTCATCATTGTGTCCTAATCAGCAAAAGTCAATTAAGGATTATCAGAAATAAGAACATATATATTACAGTCTAAATCTAATAAACTCACTTAAAATCCTTCGTTTTACATTTATATCCCACTTTTTATCATTATCATTGAAATCTAAACATTGAAAATCAAAGTTATATGAAATAACAGCATTATTTTAACACTATCTTAAAATTAAATCAAATAAACTTATAATGCAACAAATGAATTTTGCCCATATCTCATCTCTTAAAGAAAAACAAAACCTATAAAACATCATCATCCTAACAGTAAGAATGATTAATCAGTGAAACAACTTACCTCCTCACAAAGTTGTGAATGCTTCACTGTTGGACGTTTTCAAGAACACCGATTTGTCTGGGAGGGTATAAGGAGTCCTGTCTTGAGCAGGGAGTTAGACTAGAAAACCTCTAAGGACTCTTTTATCCTTGTGATTGTATAAACAGTTTTTTTTTATAGAAAGGATTATTTCAATTAACTCCAAAGTACTAATTAAATTCTCTCTGAGCCCTTAATTCATTTAAAACTTTTTAAAATTAAATTATCACCTTTTTGCTATAAATTATTTTTTAACAAAATATTTTTTGCAAACTCTTGTAGTTAATCTTATAGCTCTTTCTTAAAGGATGGATGACAACATACCAATTACATTCGACAAAACTTGCCATTCTGTAGGTTTACAATCTTTAAAAGGCATTTATTTATTTATTTATTCGAACTTTTATACCGCTCCCTCTCCCAAATAGGGACTCGGGATGGTGTACAGCCTACTAAAAACACATAACTTACATCACGAATAAATATAATTTAAATACAGTTTAAAAATATATTAAATACATAGGTCCGGCTGTATCCCATCCAATTGAAAATTTAGAAATAAAATCAGGGATTGAATTAAAAGTTAAAAATATAAAATTTAACAGTTAAGACCCAATTAAATTTAAAACCCGAACCCATTACTGGGCCAGGCCGGCCTGTCTAAAAAATAGGGTTTTCACTGCGCGCCGGAAGGTCAGGATATCTGTCATGGCCCGTATCTCCGGGGGGAGATCGTTCCATAGGGAGGGAGCTCCCACAGAGAAAGCCCGCACTCTTGGGGCCGCCAGCCGACAACGATCAGGCGGCGGCACCCCAAGCAGGGCAACCCTGTGAGAGTGTACTGGGCGGCGGGAGGTTGATGATTTAAAAAGTTAAATCCAAAGTGATTAAGAGGTGAGCCTTGCTTAAACCTTGAGGCTATATAGGCTAAATTAACAGTTATAAGCTTGATGGAATCCCACAGTTGCCAAGCCATTCACAAGTCAACTCAAAAATGTCAGTTCCTGCTATCTGCTCACAAAAAGCAGCTATTTGGAGTATATATGGGTCATCTTGAGGTATTTCCTTTCTCAGAGATATTAGTCTAGATGCCAGTTCCCAGTCTAGATGCCAGTTTCAACTGTTGACCAAGGATTTTAGTTCGCCATGGTCCCTACCGTAGCTTTTTAGAAACATACCAGTTTACAAAGATTGGCAAAAATGAAACAGCCAGGGGAGAAGCAAATTAATTTAGAAAATAAATTATTCTAAAAGAACAAGAAGGATGTTTTCAGAGTCTTAATAATAGTATATTGGGTCTTAAATCACTTTGTAATTGTCATGTGGCCATTTATAATTATAATAATCAGATCAAAACCTTTATAATGGTCTGTAGACAGAACCACAAAGTATAATCTCTTCTCCATTGAGCTGCTCCGAGCATCCGTAGGTAGGTTGCGAAGTGCTTTGTCAGCCTTCAAGATTTCTTCCTTTATTTCTTTTTCTCTGCTTTGCATCTTTCGGCTGCCATAAGTAACGGGAGGGGGGAAATGGGATAAGTAACGGGAGGGGGGAAATGGCCTATGATATATTTGGGAAGCGTGCTGGAGTGTGTAGGAAACGGAACTGTATATCTAGGGGGAGGGGGAGTTTTACTTAAGTTTCTATTCCTTGCTTTTCTATTCCTTGCTATGCGCAACTGCGACTCCTTATCAAAACTATGCCAAGGTCAACGGACAGAGGCCTCATCACCACCTGAAGATGCCCACATGATGCTATGCATATTTCCTCATTGGAGGAGCAATATGGACTGTTGGGGGTGGGAACGTTGCCATCACTTTGTATATGTGTTTTTCGCGCTCATTTCTTCAGATTCAGAATTCTTTTGTTGCTACCACTTTGATTTCTAGTAAAAGATATCTTTACTCTAACAAAATGGAGTTTAAGTGTTTCTTTCTTGGATATTGAATGGAGCACCAGCTGACATTATTCTGAATCTCACTTTTACCAGCCCACCCGGAGAAAACCCAAATTTTCTTCCGAGGGGGTTTGCTAACAAACAATGTCTAGCCCAGCCAGCGACCGAGAAGACCAGGGAGCGACTGGAGGACCTGAATCCCTGCTGATGGAGGGAGCAGAAGAGACTGACTTCTTAGCAGAGCTAAGTCTTGGCGAAACCCCAGCTGTGAAGCCTAAATGGTCCCTGGGAGTCGGTTGGAAGGATCCTGAGGAAAGGCCCCCTCCAGGAGTGACCACAACCCGTCGCCGAGGGAAAGATGAGCCATGGCAGGAGAAGGAACGGAGAGGCTTCTCACTAATGCAAGCCGAGCAATTTTCACATGAAGCTGCCAGAGAGGCTCCAGCTGATCAAAGGTACGAGGGGGAAGAAGGGGGGGTAGCCCCAGGCAGAAGAATCAGGGCAGCCCCCCCCATAAATCAACCCGGGCCAGCGCAACAGGCAGCAGCAGCAGCACAGGGCCCCCGGCTGGGGGGATAATTGCCAGAAGGCGTAGAGCTGCAAGAGTGCCTCCGTTGGAAGTAAAATATGGAGGGGACCCCCAGGAATTGGGATTTTTCCTAGCACAAGTTTGGAGCCACATGGAGGAGTATGGGCAGGATTTTTCCTCAGAAGCGGCCAAAGTCAGGTGTGTGACCAGGGCTTTGGAGGGAACGGCTGCAAAGTGGATGGTAACTTTGCATAATGATAATGCCCCTCAACTGCTGAACTATAACCAGTTCATGACAGCATTGCGCACTAGATTTGAAGATCCCCTAGCTGAACGCAAGGCTAGAATCAGGATGAAAACCATAAATCAGGGGCGAAGGTCAGTAGCTGATTACACCCAGGAGTTTAGAGAGCTGGCGTGCCATATCCGCGGCTGGTCCCAGGGAGCCCTGATAGAGGCTTTTAAGGATGGGCTAAATGAAGATGTTTATCAATGCTGCGTGGCCAGAAGAGACCCTGGGGAGCTGCAGCAGTGGTACGTGCTGGCAGCAGAGGTGGAGATTGACCTAACCCGAAACAGACGCCGGGGGGGTTTTGTCTTGAGGAATCCCCCCCCACCAGGCCTCAAGAAACCTTAAAACCCCTGAAGGGAAGACCAGCGGCAAAACCCAGAACCAGAGCGTGTTTCCGATGTGGGAAGGAGGGCCACTGGGCTGCAGACTGCCATGCCAAGCTGGAACCAAAAGGGGCGCCAGGAGGAGGGAGAAGGTCTGAGAGGCCTCCAGCCACGCCTCGTGGATCGGCGTTAAAAGCGGAAGAGGTTGTAGAGGTCACCCCTCTAAAAAGAGGGGGGTTGGGAACTCCAACCTCTTCTGAAGGGAGTGAATCCGAACTGGAAGACGATGCCCTGGTAAGTCCGAACCAGGGCCCTATGACCATTCCAGTGAGATTAAGGGTATCCACGTCGGGGGCTGAAGGGGACATGTTGGCTTTGTTAGACTCTGGATGCACAAGGTGCGTAATCAGTGCAAAGATGGTAGAGAAGCTGGGATTAAGGCTAAAGACTCTGAAAACGCCCATAGCTTTTTGCCAATTGGATGGATCGGTAGCCGGGGGTGGACCTGCTCATTTTATAACGGAGATGGAGATGACAATGGGGAACCATAAAGAGACTCTGTGTTTTATTGTGGCCCCTGGGATGGAGCGCCCTTTAATACTGGGTTTGCCTTGGCTCCGGAAATGGAACCCCCATGTTAATTGGAGGAGGGGATTACTACGCATACGCACAGACCAACCCCCAGAAAAGGAAGGGAAATCCAAGCGGAGACCCAAAGCTCCCATAGAGTTGGCTTCTACTGGCACCGAGACTCTGAAAGGGGAGGAGAAAATTCCAGAGGAATACTGGGACTTAAAGGAGGTGTTCAGTGAGAAGGCCTCGGATGAGCTCCCCCCTCACCGCTCGACGGATTGCAGTATCGAATTTTTGCCAGGAGTGAAGCTCCCAAAACCCAAACTGTATTCAATGACCCCACGGGAATTAGGGGAATTGCGGTTGTTCATTGAAAAAAATTTAGAACGTGGTTTCATCCAACCTGCTAGGCCCCGGGTGGCGGCTCCAGTGTTGTTCCGGGAAAAGAAAGATGGTTCCTTATGCTTGGTGGTAGATTACAGAAATCTGAACGCTATCTCGGTGGAGAACGTGTACCCCCTTCCCCTGATGAAGGACATGCTGGCCCACCTCGCTAAAGGAAAGATTTTTTCAAAACTCGACCTGAGAGAGGCATACTACCGAATCCGAATCAAGGAAGGGGATGAATGGAAGACTGCTTTCAACTGTCCGATGGGGTGTTTTCAATTCAACGTCCTGCCGTTTGGCCTACAGGGGGCGCCTGCGGTATTCATGCAAATGATAAACCAAGTGTTGCAAGAGCATTTGTACAAAGGAGTGTTAGTTTATCTTGATGACATTCTTATCTACACAGAGACTCGTGATGAGCATGTGAAACTAGTGCGGTCAGTCCTGGAGAAACTTCGAGCGGCCCAGTTGTATGCCAAGCTGTCAAAGTGTGAATTTCACCAGGAGAAAATTGACTATTTGGGCTATCGCATATCGCACGACGGCATAGAAATGGACCCGGGGAAGGTGCAGGCGGTTTTGGAATGGGCCCCTCCCCGTACCAGGAAACAACTGCAAAGCTTCTTGGGATTTGCAAATTTTTACCGTCAATTTATTCCTGCGTTTGCGAAGATCGCGATGCCTATCACGAATCTCCTTAAAACCAAGGGGGAGGTGAAACCGAAGCCCAGTACGCCACTGAAGTGGTCCATGGAATGTCAAGCTGCTTTTGAGAAACTGAAACGTCTGTTTGCTGCTGAACCCGTACTTAAGCACCCAGACATGGACGTTCCGTTTGTAATCCAAGCTGATGCAAGTGACGTAGCCGTTGGGGCGGTGCTACTTCAGGTAAATGAAAAGGGATACCTGCAACCATGCGCCTATACCTCCCGTAAACTAACTGAAACCGAGAGAAGATGGGCCATCTGGGAAAAAGAAGCTTTTGCAGTTCGATGGGCTTTGTTAACGTGGAGGCATTTCCTAGAAGGAGCCAAACACCCTTTTGAGGTTTGGACAGATCACAAAAATCTGGAAGCTCTGAAAACACCTCGAAAACTGTCTCCCAAGCAAGTTCGCTGGGCGCAATATTTTAAGCGGTTCAATTTTTCTTTGAAGTACATTCCCGGGGGGAGAAACTTCATGGCAGATGCTTTGTCCAGATTACCTCAGTATAATAGTGCCCGCCAGGAAGTGATAAGACCTATCATCCCAACTGAACAGTTGGCAGCTCCAATGGTTACCAGAGCCCAGAAGAAAAAAGAGGTTGATGTGTCAAACGATTTATCGGCACAATTGAAAGAAGCTCTAAAACTGGATGATTGGTTCCTGACCCACTCGAATGACTGTACTATCAGAGATGGGTTGGCCTGGGTGGGGGCCAAATTATATGTACCGGGAAAGCTAAGGCACGAAATTTTACATCAAGCTCATGATTCTAAACCTGCTGGACATTTTGGGTTCGTGAAAACCCTACACTTGGTCAAAAGGCAATTTTGGTGGCCCACGTTGAAAAAGGACATTGAGACCTATGTCGCTAGTTGCCCTATTTGTGCTTCGGCTAAGAGGCCGCCTGGTAAACCAGCAGGCTTATTGCAGAACGTGGCTAGACCAACGGCCCCATGGAAGGAAATCTCCATGGATTTTATTGTAGAATTACCTGACAGTGGAGGAAATACAGTCATTTGGGTTGTGACAGATCTGTTTTCCAAACAGGTACACTTTATACCCTGCGCGAAGATCCCGTCAGCGAAGACGTTAGCTAAGTTGTTTATTCTGCATATTTACAGGCTACATGGAGTCCCTGAACGCATAATCTCTGATAGGGGTGTCCAATTTACCTCAAATTTCTGGAAAGAGTTCCTGAAGTTACTAGGCTCCGCCCAGGGGTTAAGCTCCGCCCATCATCCACAAACCAATGGGGCCTGCGAGAGAACTAACTCGGTACTGGAACAGTATCTGCGGTGTTACATTAATTATCAACAGGATGATTGGACTGATTTACTGCCTTTTGCTGAGGTGGCATACAATAATTCGGTACATAGCAGCACCGGATTCACTCCGTTTAAAGTGGCCTCGGGACAAGACTTTGTACCCATACCCGAGCTTCCGCAAGAGGAAACTAATATTCCCTCGCTGGATGAGTGGATAAGGCATCTCCAGATGACTTGGCCAGTTGCCCGCAAGGCATTGGATGATGCTCATCAAGCTCACAAAAAGTTTGCAGATAAAAAGAGACGTCCACAGGAACCATACCAAGTTGGTGATAAAGTGTTTTTATCTACCAAATTTTTGCAGACCACACAGAAATCGAAAAAGCTTGGCCCTAAGTATGTGGGACCTTTTCCGGTTGAACGAGTTGTGAATCCTGTGGCGGTCCAATTGACATTGCCAAAAACTCTCCGTCGGATCCATCCTGTTTTCCATGTTAGTTTGTTAAAACCTGAACGTACATCTGATCTGAGGCCTACTCAGGTAGCCCCCCCTGTGCCATTGCTCATTGAAGGTGAACAACATTTTGAAGTTAAGGAAATTTTGGATTCTAGGAAGAAGCGGGGTCGAATCCAATATTTGGTGGCGTGGAAGCATTTTCCTTCTTCCCAGTCTGAATGGGTAGACGAGAGAGATGTTAGAGCCCCCCGACTGGTGCAGGCGTTCCGCACCATGTATCCTGATAAACCCTGAACAAATATGCTGTTGTTATTTGTTTGTAATATCTTGTCTTTTACTCTTATATTTTTTAGGACTAACGTCTTTTTGCAGGAGGGCCGAATGTCAGCCTTCAAGATTTCTTCCTTTATTTCTTTTTCTCTGCTTTGCATCTTTCGGCTGCCATAAGTAACGGGAGGGGGGAAATGGGATAAGTAACGGGAGGGGGGAAATGGGCTATGATATATTTGGGAAGCGTGCTGGAGTGTGTAGGAAACGAAACTGTATATCTAGGGGGAGGGGGAGTTTTACTTAAGTTTCTATTCCTTGCTTTTCTATTCCTTGCTATGCGCAACTGCGACTCCTTATCAAAACTATGCCAAGGTCAACGGACAGAGGCCTCATCACCACCTGAAGATGCCCACATGATGCTATGCATATTTCCTCATTGGAGGAGCAATATGGACTGTTGGGGGTGGGAACGTTGCCATCACTTTGTATATGTGTTTTTCGCGCTCATTTCTTCAGATTCAGAATTCTTTTGTTGCTACCACTTTGATTTCTAGTAAAAGATATCTTTACTCTAACAAAATGGAGTTTAAGTGTTTCTTTCTTGGATATTGAATGGAGCACCAGCTGACATGCTTAGTCTGGGCACGATAGGCTGAGCTTAATTAATAGGACGCCGTGGCTTCTCCCCGTCTGCTGCCCAGTGTGCCCAGTTTTTGCTCAGCCTGGAAGACGTTAGGCAGCTTTCCTTGCTCGGAGCAGGACAACGTGAGATGATCATTATTGATCCTTTGGAGTGGGTTTCCCAAATTAACCTCAAAATTGCCTCAGCCAGCTGCTATTAATCATCAGCAGTCAGGGCGATGGCGGAGCGTCCCAGACGCTCCATTCATGATCGCACGGATAACGCGACCAAGATTACCATCAGGCAGATCGCAAACAATCATTCTTATAAGGAGACTTTATTTTGCTTGCCATTTCACGAGAACTGAACTGCTGTGATCACTTTTCCTCCCCAGATGCAGGGGCAAGAGCGCTGTAGCCGTTCCCCCCCCCCTTAATCGATCGCAGCAACGTGTCTCTGCTGTGGTTCCTTTTGGCGCCAATTGACTCTGCGCCAAAGGCTTCAGGGACAGTCCGCCATTGTTGTGCGTGCGTTCCCCCGATTACAGGCCTCAGCACGTGCTATTGTGCGGCTTCTCCACCAATACTACAAACTGCTGAGAGGCCTTTTTCTATTTAATTGCTCCCCTTCTAGGTAAGGGAGGCAGCTGGTATCTATTCTTTCGACTCCGGTTGACAGAATTGTTTTCTTGAGCCCAATCAACCTAGGGCTTATCCAGAATAAATTGATTTACCAAGGCCTGAGGCCTGTGGGATATCTGTTGGGCCATTACTGATATCCCCAATCTTTTCCAGGTAGAGTTCTAATTTTCGATTTGTACAGATTTCTTGTTGAAAAAAATTTCCAGTTTATTTTGCATTTAATCTTAAAAAATTTCAAAAAAAAAATACAATACAATAAAATACAATAAAATAACATAAGACGAGATATAGGATATATATATATATATACAGGATACTCATGTACCTTTAGATTTGTCTTTACCTCCCAGTACTTCCAACCGTCCAAGGAGTGTTCCAGAAGCTACATTTACCCCGACAGCAGCTGGCTTAAAACAACAAGAGGTTCTCCCAGAAGAAGTCCCTCAAGCATTTAGGTCATGGATGGAGCTGGTGATTACCAGAGGTATAGCGGCTGGATTTGAACAATCCAACAGGACCTGACAGGTACCACTGTCAGACTATGACAATCAATCACTTCGATCCTTAGATAGATCGGACCTTCAGTACCCTGAGGTACGTCCCCCAAGGGAGCCCTCCTTGGTGTCTCATGCACATTATGTTCCGGAGGGAGGTGCTGGCAAGGTTAATTTGGATTCTTTAGATTCAGTTTCCATGCAAGATAGTGTCCTTCCACTGGAGGATGAGTCCCCAGAAAGTGGTATGTCAGAAGATGAAGAGGTTCGGCCTGACCAGTCTTCTTTTACGGGCCTTTTTCATCCCCATCTGTTCAAATCCCTTCTTTACAAGGCTAGAGCTACAGCTCAACTTGACAAACCTTCTCCTGCTCAACACCAGGATCCTCAGGAACAGGCGGATGACCTCATTTTTTCTCAGCCGGCCAATGAAGTTGAGGTTATTCCGGTTCCCAAAATGTTTTTGGATCTACTCCAAAAATAATGGTCCTCTGCCTCAACACATCCTCCACCCACAAATTTCAACAAAAAGTTCTTCAATTTAGATCCAGAATTTTCAGACCATCTCAATACTTCATTGGTCGATGATCCCATCATTTCCTTGGCTTCCCCATTATCTGTTCCCACGGAATCAGAAGATGCCCTTAGAGCTGAGGACAAAAAAATTGAACTCATGCTTAGGAAGGCTCATCTCTCAGATACTTGGGCAATAAGGGCGGCTACTGCCACATCTTTTTTCACCAGAACTTGCCTCAGATGGCTTCGCCACCTGAAGGACACTATTCCGAGTGCCAATCTCAGAGCTCATCAGGATATTGCCAAGTTAACGGTGGCAGCAGATTTCTCCGCTGATGCCACCTTCAATTCAGTAAAATTTTCGGCTCGAGCCATGGTCTCTCAGATGGCGGCCCGTCGGTTGCTATGGCTCAAGAATTGGCAAGCAGATTCCAAAAACAAGTGGAAGCTGGCATCTTCTCCGATTTCAGGAAAAATGCTGTTTGGCGCCCTTTGGATCCCTTGTTGATTGAAACAAGGAATAAAAAGAAAATTCTCCCCTCTCTCCTCCATCATTCAGACCCCAGACCTTACCAGCCCTTTCGGAGTAGTTCCTTTCGTCCCTATTACAGGGGATCATTCGCCAACAGGTTCCAGAGGGCTTCTGACTTTCGGGAGGTCTGATAGCCAGAGGGGTCCGACTTCGGGGATAGATCCCGTTGTGGAGGACAGGGGAGGAGATCCTTCCAGGGCCTGGGAGGAAAAGGGTTCAGGCGTCCAAGATAGCTGCAATCACTTCCCATTGGAGGTCGATTGAAGGGGTTTGCAGATAGTTGGGATTCCATTACATCAGATTCCTGGGTCCATGACTCGGTTAGATTTGGCCTGGCACTGGAATTCTCCTCCACTCCCCCGAATTTCTTTATGAGATGCCCTATCTCCAAGGATCCTATTAAAAGGAACCTTATGGAGGCAGCAATTACTCTTCTTGAAATCAAAGCCATTCAACCTGTCACTAGAGAACAGCAAGGCCAGGGATTTTACTCCCTTCTTTTTGTCGTCCCCAAGAGTTCGGGGGGATGGAGGGCTATATTGGACCTAAAGCGATTGAACCGCTCCCTGGTTTATCGTAAATTTAAGATGAACATGTTGCAGTCCATTCTTCTTGGGGTAAGGGACGGAGATTTTTTATCTTCCATAGACCTAACAGAAGCATACCTACACATTCCAATTCGGCCCTCTCACTTCAAATTTCTCAGGTTTTGTTACAATAACAGGCATTTTGAGTACCTTACCTTTTGGATTATCATCCGCCCCAAGGACCTTCACAAAGGTTTTGGCGGCTGTGGCCGCTCATTTACGGAGCCTCTCCATTCAGCTACATTGCTATCTGGATGATATTTTACTATTATCTTCCTCCATGGAACAGGCAGAATCAAATTTGCAACTAACCCTTCAGGTTCTCCAACAACAAGGTTTTTCAGTCAATTGGGCAAAGAGCCATTTGGTTCCTTCTACTCGATTATCCCACCTAGGCTCAATAATAGACACAGTGCAGGGGTGAGTTTTCCTTTCTCCTGAGAGACTGGAAAGCATCAGGTCCTTAGCTCAAAGTGTCAGAACACTGAAATGAGTTCCCCTTGCAGATTTGTCCAAGCTATTAGGAAAAATAATTCCCTCTATCTCTATTATTCCTTGGGCTCGGTTCCATGCCAGACCGCTACAATGATTTTTACTTCCTTACCAAAGATCAGGTCGCAGCAATTCCAGAGTCAAGGTGTTGGTTCCGACCAGAGTTCATCTCTCTCTTTATTGGTGGACCGTTCTGACTATCAACAAAGGTTTTCTTCTGAAAGAACCTAACAGGCTGACCATTACTACAGATGCCAGCCTGTTGGGTTGGGGAGCGCACTTCCAGACCGTTTCAACTCAAGGACTCTGGTCAGTACCCGAACAATTACACAATATCAATTGGCTGGAGCTAAGGGCAGCTGATTTGGCCCTTCGCAACCCTCACGTGCACATGGGTCATATTCTCATTCTTACGGACAATGTCACAACCAAGGCCCACATCAACAGACAAGGGGGTACACGTTCGAGACAGCTCATGACAGAATCAGAGAGGCTGTTCCATTGGGCGGAAAGGAACTTTTTTGAGTGAGGGATATCTGCCCGCCACCTTGAAAGAGGCGGTGGTGAGACCCCTCCTCAAGAAACCGTCCCTGGACCCAACTTTGTTATCTAATTATCGTCCCGTCTCTAACCTTCGTTTTGTGGCGAAGGTTGTTGAGAGTGTGGTGGCAAAACAGTTTCCCCAGCACCTGGATGAAGCTGTCTATTTGGATCCACGCCAATCGGGCTTCAGGCCCGGACACAGCACGGAGACAGCATTGGTCGCATTGGTGGATGATCTCTGGAGGGTCTGTGACAGAGGTTATTCCTCTGTCCTCGTCCTCTTAGATCTCTCGGCGGCTTTCGATACTGTCGACCACAGAATCTTATTGCGGCGGTTGGAGAGGTTGGGAGTGGGAGGCACCGTTATGCGGTGGTTCTCCTCCTTCCTCTCTGACCGCTTGCAATTTGTGTTGGCAGGGGGGCAGAGGTCGGCCCCGAGGCCCCTGGTTTGCGGGGTGCCTCAGGAATCAGTGCTCTCGCCCCTTCTGTTCAACATTTATATGAAGCCGCTGGGTGAGATCATCCGTGGCTTTGGGGTAGAGTTCCATCAGTACGCTGATGACACTCAGCTGTACATCTGTACCCCGGGCCACCCTGATGAAGCCGTCGAAGTGATGACCCGGTGCCTGGAGGCTGTGCGGTGTTGGATGGGGTGGAACAGGCTTCAGCTCAACCCATCTAAGACTGAGTGGCTGTGCTTCCCAGCACTCAGTACTGCCAGTACATCGCTGGCTGTGGGGGGGGAAACTCTTGCCCCCACAGAGAGGGCCCACAATCTGGGTGTCCTCCTGGATGTGCGGCTGTCATTGGAAAACCACATGGCAGCCGTCGCCATGGGGGCTTTTAGCCAGGTCCGTTGGATCTACCAGTTGCGGCCCTATCCCGCAAAGCGGGATGCGCTTTGCACGGTCACATCCGCCCTGGTGACCTCCCGCCTATGCCAATGCTCTCTACATGGGGCTGCCTTTGAAGAGCATCCGGAGGCTCCAGCTGGTGCAGAATGCAGCCGCGAGAGTGGTAATGGGGGCTCCTTGGAGCTCCCATGTTACGCCACTTCTGCCCGAGCTGCATTGGTTCCCGGTGGCCCTCTGGGTGCGCTTCAAAGTCTTGGTTATTATCTTTAAAGCGCTCCATGGCTCAGGACCGGGATATTTGCGAGACCGCCTCCTGCCATTAACGGCCTCCCACCGACCGGTATGCTCCCATAGAGTCGGCCTCCTCAGGGTGCCACTGGCTGGACGGCTGGCGATCCTGAGGATGCGGGCCTTCTCATTGGGAGCACCCCCTCTCTGGAATGAATTACCCCTGGAGATGAGGGCCGTCCCTGATCTCATGACCTTCCGTGGTCTATTAAAAACTTATTTATTTCGGCAAGCCGGACTGGCCTAGGGTTTTTTAAATTTTAATCTGGTTTTTAATTTTTCTTAATTCCTCTATTTTAAATTTTAGTAGAGCCAATTGTATTTAATTCTTTTAATTTTTAATATTGTAATACTGTATATGTGTTTCGTATGTCTATTTTTACTTTAGATGTTCACCGTCCCGAGTCCCTTTGGGAGAGGGGGCGGTATATAAATTTAACTAATAAATAAATAAATAAAATAAATAAATAAACTTGATTCCATTGTAGCGGAACACATTTCCGGGACGGCAAACACGACAGCAGACTGGCTGAGCAGGGCCACGGTCGATCAGTCAGAGTGGCGCCTGTATCCGGATCTATTCCAGGAGATGTTTGGAGATTCGGCCTCCTGCTTGTGGATGAATTTACCAGGTTCATTTCGAGGTATCCAACTCAAGGGGCGGAGAACTTCGATGCCTCTGTTGTCGGTGGCCCCAGGGTCTTCTCTATGCATTTCCACCTATTCCTCTGATACCCAAGGTAATCCGCAAGTTGTTGGAGGAGAGATCGGAATTGCTCTTGCTGGCTCCACACTGGACCAGGAGGAAGTGGTTCGCGGACCTCAAGAAACTATCCGTAGCCGAACCTTGGAGAATCCCACCTCGGAAAGTTCACCTTACACAGGGACCGATCCAGCACCCCGAGCCTCAATGGCTGCAACTAACCGCCTGGAGGTTGAGCAGAAACATCTGACTCAAGAAAAGTTTTCTGACCAAGTGATCACTACCATTCAGGTGGCCAGACGCCCTTCCACGAACCGCATATACAATGCTACATGGATCATGTTCCATAAATGGTGCACCAAAATTAAGATAGATCCGTGCTCGGCATCACCAGCACAGGTTTTGGAATTTCTGCAGGCCTAGATAGGGGGCTTTCCTCAAACACTTTGAGGAGGCAAGTGGCAGCCATTGCCTCGGTGGTGAAGTGGGCAGGTTTTACATCTATTTCTCATCACCCAAGGATAAAGAGTTTCCTGAAGAGCGCCATGAATCTACGCCCTCCCACGATCCACCCGCTATCCCACCTGGGATCTCAATAAGGTACTTTCAGCTCTCACTGGGAGCCCATTTGAGCCCCTGAGAACTACAAGCCTCCACTATCTCACTTACAAGGTGGTATTCCTTGTAGCAGTCACATCTGCCAGACGCATTTCGGAAATAGCAGCCTTGTCGGTCCGAAAAGACCTCTGTATTTTCCATGCGGACAGAGTGGTTCACTCCTAAAGTAAACTCGGCCTTTCATAGATCACAGGAACTAATTCTCCTGAATTTCTGTCCCAACCCTTCTCAGGGCCTGGAGCAACAATGGCACCGCCTGGACGTCCACAGGGCCATCCGCATATACATTCACCAGACGGCTTCTTTCAGAAAGACGGAGGCTTTGTTCGTGTCTTTTCAACCCTCCACTCAAGGATAAAAAGTATCACCATCGACTATTGGCAGATGGTTGAAGGCCACGATCGCCAAGGCGTATGAATCTAATTCATTACAGGTGCCGAAGGGTATCACCGCACATTCCACAAGGAGTGCGGCAACCTTGGCAGCTTGGGCCACACAGGCTCTTATCACCGAAATTTGTAGGGCGGCTACATGGCTATTTCTCCATCACCCTTTATTAGGCATTACAAGATTGATACATTTGCCTCCGCTGAGGCCTCCTTTGGCAGGAGGGTGTTGCAACAAGTCCATTCTGACAGAGAGGGAGTTCCAAATCAGACGGACTCCCTCCCATAGGACAGCCAAGCTATGGTATGTCCCAACTTATGGATGCTCGGAGCAGCTCAATGGAGAAAGGGCGTTGGTACTTACCTGATACGCTCGTTCTCAGTGAGCTGCGATGAGCTTCCGTCCCCTCCTAATGTCCATCTGTTTGTTCCTGCTCCGACCAACAATGTGATTATTGTTGGTTTCTAATGTCAATTAGTTTGACCTTACTATGCAATGCTGGGCAGCAGACGCGGAGGAGCACGGCATCCTGTTAATTAAACTCAGCCTATCATGCCCAGACTAAGCACTTCCCAACCTACCTACAGATGCTTGTCGCAGCTCACTGAGAACGGGCGTATCAGGTAAGTACCAACACCCTTTCTAGTAATGATTTCTTTTCCACATAATATTTATGTTATTTACCATTATTTTATTTCAGTTAGCAATAGATTATTTCTTTATGTGTATTTTGATGATGTTTCAATTTTAATTATGTATCATAATTTGATTTTATGTAACAGTTATTCATGCCCTGTTCTGATGAAAATGAGTCCTTCTATTATAGCTAGCTTTCACAATGATTCTCCGTATATACATTAGATTTCTGTGTTAAGGTTCAACATTATTAAAGAATATAAATTTATATATCTCATAATTCAAGTTTTATTTCAGTAACTTTCAGAATGTTTTTCTAAAATATTTTTTAGAATGTGCTAAGAGTCTCAAGCTAAAATGAAGACAGCATTAGAAGACACATATTCTTTGTTCATTAATAGCATAACAAATTCTGCAAATTAATTCCATTTAGTGAAGGATTTTGAATCACCCAACAATCTAAACACAGCCTGCTTATATCATTTCATTAGATGTTCTGTTCCTAATAGCTGAATAATCAATCTGCCAATTTTCTATTTTTCTGACTGTGTGTGTATAAGAGACAAAGAAGAAATTTGACAATTATTAGCTTAAGGTTGTTGAGCTTTCATACAACAGCTGACATATACTATTTGAATAACTGGTAAAACTAAGGCCAACATTATAGGGGAAGAATGCAATGGCATAGTCAGTCAGTGGCACTAATTAAAATATGTTGATTTTGTAATGATTTAGATGAAATTTTGTGCTCATGAAAATGGCTAAATTAACAGAATCTTGGAAAGGATTAAACTATTAAACTGTCACATTTAGTGCATTTTGCTCCAAAGAAAGCATTTCTACACAGAATTTCTTCATATAATATGTAGGAAAACACAGTCTTCTAAGAGGAATTTCAAGATATCTTATTTTTGTTTACAGCTGAGCAGATGTTTTAGTAATTATACTAGCTGAAGAATTTGGAGTCAAAGTACCAACAATCTTAAAGTCAGCGGCCTGTGGAAGTTAGATCAGTTGTCTTAGACAGCAATAAATTTTTTAAAAGGCAGTTTCCTGTGTACTTGGGGGTCTCTGGTGACATAAAACATGCTCTTTCCTAAGTTTTAATCTTTTAAAATATCTTTGCAATCCTTCCCACAAACTCCAGTGGTTGGGAAATTGCAATAACAGTAAGGAACAATGCCTGCAATTTATCACCTATTCATTTTGGTTTATGCATATGAAGATACCAGTAATTAATTTCTTGTTTATTCTTATACTTTCTGGCACCTAAACATTATTATATCCTGCCTTCTTTCACAATGTAAGTCAACTTCTACTATCAGCTTAGGGTCTATGATGATTCACTGCAGCCAGGTGGGCATGATTCAGTGGGCGAGGCCACTACAATGATGTAATACATATCAATTTTACAGAAGACAATGTTGAAAAAGCACTATGCAATCTAAAACCATCTCTATCTATTGGATCACACGGAATATGTGCCTACTTCTTAAAAAAGCTATCTACTGCCATAGCCGAACCTCTAAGCATAATCTTTGAAAAATCTTTTAGGACCAGCTCCTTGCCAAAACTATGGTCACAAGCCATCCCCATCTTCAAAAAGGGAGACCCCAGCCTAGTTGAAAATTACAGACCAATCTCCTTAAGCTGCGTCACCTGTAAAATCATGGAATCAATTATTAACCAATCCATCATCCTCCACTTAGAAACAACAACCTACTCTCTAATAAAAAAATTGGTTTCAGGAAAAAACTATCCTGTAAATCTGCAACTCTTACACTGCAAAAACATATGGACTACACAACTCGATCAGGGCAAAACAATAGACGCAATCTACATAGACTTCTGTAAAGCCTTTGATTCAGTGGTACATGACAAACTACTCCTAAAACTAAAATCTTACAGTATCTCTGGACACCTGCATAACTGGATAGAAGCATTCCTGTCAAACAGACAACAAATGGTCAAAATTGGGAACTTCCTAACAAATTCTGTACCTGTCAACAGTGGTGTCCCCCAAGGCAGTGTTCTAGGACCAACTCTTTTCATACTCTACATAAATGACCTCTGTGATCATATGAAGAGCAACTGTGTTCTCTTCGCTGATGAGGTAAAGCTATTCAACACCACAGACAATACTGCTACCCTTCAAAAAGACCTTGACTATGTATCAGAATGGTCAAACAAATGGTAATTTCAAATCTCAACAAATAAATGCTCTGTCCTATATATTGGCAAAAAAAATCAGAAAATAAAATACAAGCTGAATAACCAAGACCTTATTGATTATCCAAACTCTATCAAGGACCTTGGAGTACTCATCTCAAATTACTTAAGTGCTAGAGCCCACTTTAACTACATAGCCAAAAAGGCGCTAAGAGTTGTTATGCCCACCTAGCTCCTCTGGATCAACTCCATCAACCTGGCCACACCTACTCACCCAGATTGACCTTGCGGCACTTAGATGGCCACGCCCACTGAGTCATGCCCATCTGGCTGCAGTGATTTGTTCCATTCCCATTAGTTTACCTGTTTTCCATCTGAAGGAGCTTTCTTCTTCCATTCCAATACCTATTGACTAGTGGTGGAATTCAAATTTTTTTACTACCAGTTCTGTGGGTGTGGCTTATTTGGTGGGCATGGCTTGGTGGTCATGTGATTGGATGGGTGTGGCTTAGTGATCATGTGACTGGGTGGGTGTGCTTGGTGGTCATGTGACTGGGTGGACATGGCCAATTCAATGTCACTCACGTCAAGGCATGCCTCACCTGGCCCCTCCCCTCCCAGCCATTCCTTGTCACTCAGCCTTAACTTATCTATAGCTCTGTAAAAATGTTATTCACCTTTTTTGACTTTATTATCTGCATACTTTCATGGACCACTGAAAGGAGGAAATGGCTGACAAGCTTTACCCAAGAGTGTGATAGGCAACAAGTTTTAAGGGGCTGCCACAAAGAAAAGGGGACAATGTATTTTCCAAAGAAGCAGAATGCAAACAAGAAGCAATAGATGGAAACTGAACAGAGAGAAGCAACCTAAAACTAAGGAGAAACTTCCTGACAATGAGAACAATTAGCCAGTGTAACTGAATATCTCCAGAAATTCTGGGTGCTCAAATCACTGGACGTTTTTAAAAGACTGGACAGCCATTTCTCAGAAATGGTATAGGGTTCACCCCAAGATTCCTTCTAAGTATTATTCTAACACCTTTCCCAGGATTTCTACTCAGAGTTTGGCATCCTCAGTCTTCTTGCCTGAGCTGGGGGTTGGACTAGAAGACCTCCAAGGTCCCTTTTCAACGCTTGTTAAACACGTGTATTTTATGCTCTGAACTACCATGTTTCTCCAACAATATGGCCTCCACCAATAGGAAGACCCAGCATGGAAAGCGTTTCTGCCGCCGCTCGGGTGTGTGCGGAACTTCCGCACGCACCCGAGCGGCGGCAGAAACGCTTTCCATGTTTCCGCCGGCATAGAAAGTGTTTCTGCTGCCGCTCGGGTGTGTGCGGAGCCGCACACACCCAAGTGGCGGCAGAAACGTTTCCACGTTTCTGCCGGCGCCGTTGCTGTTGTCATGCCGATGGAAGCGTTTCTGCTGCCGCTCGGGTGTGTGCAGAAGCTCCGCACACACCCGAGCGGCAGCAGAAACGCTCACACACTCAAGCAGCGGCAGGAACACTGCCACTGCTCGGGTGTGTGCGGAAGCCTCCTCTTCCGCACACACCCGAGCAGCGGCAGGAATGTGTGGAAGCCTCCTCTTCCGCACACACCCGAGCAGCGGCAGGAATGTGTGGAAGCCTCCTCTTCCGCACACACCCGAGCAACGGCAGGAACGCTTCCACGTTCCCGCCGATGCTGCTGCTATTGTCGTGCCAGTGGGAACACCGCTGTCGCCCACCCACTGATGGGGGGAGAGATAAATTAATTCACCTCCGAAAAGACGACCTAGCCGTTTTTTCGGGGCTCAAAAAAAAATAAGGTCCTGCCTTATTTTGTGAGAAACACGGTATTAAAATTGAATGAATGTAAACCCTGAGAAATATGTGGTAGCCCTGGGCAAAAGAAAGGCAGAAAAATCACTCTATGGGTAGGGACAGTGTAAAATATTAACACATGATAAATAGTGGAACAATTAAAAATAATAGCACAGACTTTTATCTCTCTCTCTCTTCCTTTTCTTTCTTTCTTTCTTTCTTTCTTTCTTTCTTTCTTTCTCTTTCTTTCTTTCTTTCTTTCTTTCTTTCTTTCTTTCTTTCTTTCTTTCCTTCCTTCCTTCCTTCCTTCCTTCCTTCCTTCCTCTCTCTGTCTCTCTCTCTCTCTTCCTCTCTCTCTCTCTCTCTCACACACACACATACAGACAAGCATTTTGGAAGCAGTTCCTTTAAATTTCTCCAAGGCTGGAGTGGATTCCCCCACCCCCTCTGTCAGACCGCATGTCTTCTCACTCCAGCACTTTAACTCACAAGGGGAAAGCGATACTTGCAGCATCCATGGGGAATCCTTGGAGAAGTTTTTAAAGGACTTGCTGCTTTCAAAATGCATTTCTTTTACACTGCAAAAGTGCTCCAAGGCTCGACTCACCTCCACCCCTTCTGTCAGACCGCACTCCTTCTCACTTCAGACATTTTAGCTCACAGGGGAAAACGATATTTGCAGCGTCCATGGGGAATCCTTGCAGAAGTTTTAAAGGACCTGCTGCTTTCAAAATGCATTTCTTTTACATTGCAAAAGTGCTCCAAGGCTCGATTCACCCCCACCCACCCCATCAGATCGCACTCCTTCTCACTCAAGCACTTTAACTCACACGGGGAAAGCGATACTTGCAGCATCCAAGCCTTTCTTCCTTTCCCCCAGGGAGAAAGAGTATGGGGAATGGAAAGCCAGGAGAGCGATCACAAGTGAGCAACCGGGCGACCGGGTTGGGGGTGTGGTCAGCCAGGTGTTGCCACCGGTTCGGCAACCCACGCCAAATAACCACTATCGGTTCGCCCGAGTAGGTGCGAACCAGTTGAATAGCACCTCTGCTACTAACATTCTTAAAACAAAACACATTTTAAGCAGTAATTTTATCTCATTTAATGCATAACAGGCATTCATCTGCAACATAAATCTTTTTTTATTATACTTATACTTTTATCTGTCAGAATTACAATTTCATCGCATATTCTCATTTCATCATTTCAAAAATTTTACCTTAATTCAAATACTTTAAAACAAAAATTTCCCCTACAAATACCAATTAAAGTGTGCCACCCCTACAGCTTATACATTATCTAATGTGTTCCTTTTAAATCCCAATAATAATTTAACTTGATTATCCCTTAAACATTTATAACAGTCATCTTCTAGCAACTCCCTAACAAATATACCTTTTGTATCAGATTCTGCATAGTGTTTTCCCCTTCAATTACATCAGAAACATTTATGGTATAACAAGAAACATTAATTTATTCAATTCATCATAAAGAACTGATATTAATTTCAATACAATAATTCTCATGTTTCATTTCAACTGTATTCTATAAGATCATTAAACATAGTTATTAAATTTATCATAATTTCTCTTTGTTCACATTTTTCCATCCCCCCTTATAATCTCATTACAACAATCTTCGTAATTCATTTCAATTATATTCCATAACTTTATCAAACTTAGATAATAAGTTTATCATAATTTCTCTTTTATCACAATAGTTCCATTTATCTCTATATTTAGCTTAACAAAAAAATGGTATTCCAATAACAAAAAATATCAGTTCCAATCTTATATTTTAATAATCTATGTTTCCCTACTTTCTAAATAGTTTGATACTTCTAATATATATATACTACACCTTAGCACCTTGCAGTATCCTCTTTCAAAATTCTTAGTTAAATCATTATCTCTATGTCTTTTAAATAAACAATTTCTTTTCATTTTTGTACGATTTCCATATTTATTTATTTCCTGGTTCTGTTTTTTATTGCTTCTTTTCCCCCTTCATTTTTTCCCTCCTTTTCTTACTCCAATTTTTATCCCTTCCTTTTTTAAAACTTCCTTCTGCAGTTCCCTTTTCTGCTCTTTTCTTTTACTTTGTTTAGTTCTCAAAATATCCCCCTTTTTAATTGCCTCCTCAAATCTCAAATTTTTAATTCCCATTCTTTTCCCTTTTTGCTTTAAACCTCATTGCTCCAATTGCTCATTGAAAATGGTCTCTTCTTTAACCAACTCCTCTTCTTCTGACAATCCTTGTTGTTCTTCATGCTCTAAAATCGCCATTTCTAGAAATTGTAGGGCAAAGTCAAACAATTTGCCTCTTTCTTGTAGCTTTTCTTTCATGTTTCTCAGTTCTATTTTTAATTCCAAAAAAATACTGCCATCTTTGACAACTTCTATCCAGTAATTTAGTTCAGCCAATGTCTAAAAGATGTATTTCAAATGATTAGATTTTATTAATTCTTCTTTAAATTTTCAATTCCATCAAGTAATCCAATATCCATAATTTTAGGTATTTATACCAAAATTGCCAAACAATCCCAAATCAATTTCTTCCTACTTCTTTCTTTTTTTTCTTCCAAAATTCAATATTCCACTTTTACTTTCCAGGGGTTCTGTTTTGTTGTAACAATATTTCACTTATTTTGTAACTAATCCAATCTTTAAAGAATCCAGGTTATAGAAATTCACGACTAATTCCTTTTACCACTAGATGGCATTCTCTGTTATGTCCAAGTTCTACCCCTTTTCTCATTTTTTTTCTCTATTTAGGGCTTCTAAATCCAAATTCCAATAAATCCAGATATCAGTTATTATATTTTGATTTTCCCTTTGACACATTCAAGTTCAGCTTTAAATTTGCCTATTTAGTGTCAAGATAACATAATCTCCAATTTGAACAAATATCTTCTTCAGCTTCTCTTTCAAAATTCAAAGCCACTTTCAGCTGTCAAAAGTTTTTTTTCTTTTTCCTCACTGTCTTTATCCACTTGTTTAATTAATTCTCTTAAAAATTCTTTAAAATTTAATTTTGGGGTACCTTGTATTCAATTGTTGCATCAGATTAGCCCAGTTGTCCAAGCTTCTTCATCGCTCCTGCACGATCTTATCCCGGCTAGCTCTTCCTCTTCAGGATGGCCATTTTAGATCACCGCTACAGCCATCTTTGGAGGGGAGTATTTGCCAAGCCAAGGCTCCCCTTGACCCAGCTGGCAGTCTCTCCTTTCTTCATCACCCCTACAGGGTGGCTCCAGCCCCAAATCAGGATGATCAGAGCCCTCCGATGGGAGAGCACAGACCAAACCCATGGACGATCACAGTCTTCAATCTGTCAACGAGGATGATGTCACCAGAAGCTTCATCTGCAACATAAATCTTACATTAGCACTACAATATTAATTTTAATGGTACTTTTGTAAAACAAACAGAATCTCTTTCCCCTCCTACTCCCTCAATGTTAGTGTCACCCGAGGCTTAAAGAAAGAATGTGTGACAGTCCAATTAGAATAGGTACATAATGCAATTGAAGTAAGCCATCTAGTGTAATCAAATGTAGGTCTCAACTTACAATCACAATTGAGATCAGAATTTTTGTTGCTAAGCAAGTGGGTTATTATGTTGTTAAGTGAGTCACATCTGATTTTACAACTTTTCTTGCTATGATTGTTAAGTGAATCACTATAATTGTTAAATGAATCATATGGTCCTTAAGTATATTTAGCTTTCTTTGCTTATCGGAGGCAACTGGGAAATTCATAAATGGAGATCACATGATTTTGGGAAGTTGAAACTGTTGTAATACAATAGCAGTTGTCAAGTGCCTGAATTCTGATTACATGGTCGTGGGGATTCTGTAATAGTCATAAGTGCAAGAACCAGTTGTAAGTCACTTATTTCAATGCCACTGTAACTTTGAGCAATTAGTAAACAAATCACAGATTACCTCAAGTGAAACAGAAAGAACACATAGCTAATTTATATATTCTATTGCCATTGGATGGCAATATCATGAATGGCTCTAATGTCATGAATTAAAAGGGTTCTAGAGTGAAACTTGCCAAAGTCATGAAGAACTGAATTATCCAGGGTAATGGTTTAATAGCTGTTCTCAATTGTGAGCAAAATAATTTTTAAAGCTAGGTTATAGATAGTTATTCAGCCTTGGTGCTTATTGGTATAGCTAAACGATCACTACACAACAAAGATTCCTGGATTAAATATGCCTTTGAACTGATCCAGCAGAATTCTTAAATTATATTCACTTTCAATCCTGGATGCATCATAATCTGGTTTTCATTCTACCAAGAGGTATTATTCTTGATATAAGAAGTCATCTCCTGAGACGTACATATAATTCTGTTTCTTAATAAATAATTCCAAGAAATATTGGATAACATACGGTTTAAATAGATGTATTCTCTAAAGAAAGAAGAAAATTTCAAATAATGATCTCTGAAGTATTGATTTCCTAATGAAATTCAAGTAAACTTTAGTTGACTAAACTTTGGAGGGAATAAAACTGCTATCTCCTGGCTCTCTGTGACAGCCTAACTCTAAAACTAGGCAAAACAAATCCTTTTTAAAAAAAATCAGTTTTGTTTTAAAAGCATACAGTTAATAGGAGTCTTGCAAAAATACTTTTTTAAAAAAAACATTGTTTTTCTTTTTCTTTCTTCTTCTTTTGTTTTGAACTGGGATTCAGATAATTCAGATAATAAATTTGGTGTGTTAGCTACAGCATTCCTCCAGTTATCATACTGAATTTAGAGCCCAATAGTAAATAATCTAAAAATGTAAACTATAAATTAATGTCTATTATATCAAGAAAAGATTCACAAAAGAGCTGAAAATTAATATTAGAATAATAAAGTATTCAAGATCATCTACAAAGCCAGAAATCAAAGATACCATTATCTAATGGCAACAAGATTTTATCAGGTCACAAGAAATCTATTCTCCAGATCAAGCTTCATTGCAAATAATTTGGAGAGAGCCATACCAGTAGTTTCAAAGAAGGTGTCAGTAACAAGATATGAAAAAGATGCAATGAACATTTTAGAGTCATTTGACAAATAATTCAACATCATATTTGTCAGTGAAACATGGCTCAATGTATCTCTCCCTGACTCCATTACCTCAATAAGAGATCAGATCGTGAAATCTGTAGAGGAGGTGTGTTGCTTTCTTCTATAAAAAGTCCTTACATCTAAAAAACATCCAAGTTACCAAGCAGCTTGCTCTTCCTGAGGCCATCATTTGTGAACTGTCCTTAAATATCACATTTCGATTCTTACTATGTTACAGAACCCCTGATTATGACATTGAACATGTAAACAAGCTAAATTCACTATTAACATGGGCAACATCCTGCCCACATACTTTTATCTTTCTTGGTGATTTCAATCTACCTCCTATTAACTGGAACCTAAACGAATGTAACACTGAACCTATGCATACAACCTTTTACAATGCTGCAACAAATCTGGGACTGGAACAACTAGTAACCAACAATACCAGATTTAACAACTGTCTTCTGCAATAGTTTGAATTCAATTTACAGAACACAAATTATAGGACCCTTTTCCAAGAGTGACTACAACATGATTGACTTTTGTCTCAACATACGTCCACACAAAAATCACCACAACAACGTAATCTCCAATTATAACTTCAAAAAAGGCAACTACGATCTTATAGACAACGATCTCTCATCCCTTAATTGGCAATCTCTATTCACTGGATGCAATATTGTTGAAGACCATATTACAACGCATTTTTACTTGAAGTCAAAAGAGTTATCAAACTATATGTACCAATAACAACTCCCAAAACCAAAAAAAAAACAGATTACCCATAACAATAAGGAAGGTTCAATCCAAAAAGAGATCATTTTGGCGGAAAAATAAATCTGGTCACGTTGCCAACTTCAAGAGCCGATACAAAAATTTATGCCACCAGGTAAAGACTGAATGCACCAATTATCACATTAAACAAGAGGAAAACCTTCTACGCACCAATTCCACCCGCGCTTTCTTCAATTTTGTAAACAACAAACTAAAAGACTCAGGGTTCATCCCACCCCTGAAAGGGCCTAATGGTGAAGACTATAATGACGACACCATTAAAGCTAACCTCTTTAACACATTCTTTGGCTCAGTATTTGTAAACAGCAATGGATCGTGCCTAGTATTTCCTAGTCGAACCACAGACAACTACAATGATCTAATATATATCGATTTTACAGAAGACAATGTTGAAAAAGCACTATGCAATCTAAAACCATCTCTATCTATTGGACCAGACGGAATATGTGCCTACTTCTTAAAAAAACTATCCACTGCCATAGCCGAACCTCTAAGCATGATCTTTGAAAAATCTTTCAGGACCACCTCCTTGCCAAACCTATGGTCACAAGCCATGATCATCCCCATTTTCAAAAAGGGAGACCCCAGCCTAGTTGAAAATTACAGACCAATTTCCTCATGCTGTGTCCCCTCTAAAGTCATGGAATCAATTATTAACCAATCCATTATTCTCCACTTAGAGACAAACAACCTACTCTCTAATAAACAATTTGGTTTCAGAAAAAAACTATCCTGCAAATCTGTAACTCTTACACTGAAAAAACATATGGACTACACAACTCAATCAGGGCAAAACAATAGACGCAATCTACATAGACTTTCTGTAAAGCCTTTGATTCAGTGGTACATGACAAACTACTATTAAAACTAAAATCTTATGGTATCTCTGGACACTTGCATAACTGGATAGAAGCATTCCTGTCAAACAGACAACAAATAGTCAAAATTGGGAATGTTCTATCAAATTCTGTACCTGTCAACAGTGGTAACCCCAAGGCAGTGTTCTAGACCAACTCTCTTCATACTCTACATAAATGATCTCTGTGATCATATTAAGAGCAACTGTGTTCTCTTCGCTGATGATGTAAAGCTATTCAACACCACAATAATTCTGCTATCCTTCAAAAAGACCTCAACTATGTATCAGAATGGTCAAACAAATGGCAACTTTAAATCTCAACAAATAAATGGTCTGTCTTACATATTGGCAAAAAAAATCAGAAAATAAATTGCAAGTTGAATAGTCAAGACCTTGCTGATGATCCAAATTCTGTCAAGGCCCTGGAGTACTCACCTCAAATGATCTAAGTGCTAGAGCCCACTGTAACTACATAGCCAAAAAGGCATTAACAGTTGTTAACCTAATCCTATGTAGCCTTTTCTCTGGTTATCACACTACTAACTAGAGCATACAAAACATTTGGTAGACCAATACTTGAATACAACTCATCAGTCTGGAACCCACACTATGTATCTGATATTAACACAGTAGAGAAACTCCAGAAATATTTCACAAGAAGAGTTGTCCACTCCTCTATTCATTGCAGAATACCTTATGCCACCAGACTTGAAATTCTAAACCCAGAAAACCTAGGACTACGCCGCCTTCGGTCCGATTTAAGTATAGTATATAAAATCATACATTGCAATGTCCTACCTTCAATGAATACTTCACCTTCAACCATAACAATACAAGAGCACACTATAGATACAAACTCATGGTTAACCGCACCAAACTTGATTGCAGGAAATACGACTTCAGCAACAGAATGGTCAATGTCTGAAATACTCTACCTGACTTTGTGGTTTCTTCCCCAAACCCCAAAAACCTTAACCTTAGACTGTCTACTATTGACCTCACCCCTTTCCTCAGAGGTCTGTAGCGGGCGTGCATAAGCGCACCAATGTGCCTACCATCCCTTTCCTATTTAGAATTTATTTGATTTGTCAATTGCTTACAAGATAATAGGTATAAGTATATAAATAATTATGAATACATGAAATAGGTACATATAAGAAAAATAAAAGAAACAATACAATAGGGACGGTAGGGACGTTGATGCGCTTATGCGCCCCCCTACTTTTATTTCTTTTATTTTTTTTATATGTATCCATGTATTCATATAGTAACTATGTTTATACTTATACCTATTATCTTGTAAGCAATTGACAAATCAAAAATAAAAATAAAAAAATAACAAGAAAAGAAAAAGGTGCAATGATCATTTTAGAGTCACTTGAGAAATAATACAACATTCTTCCAAAAGTTGTTAAGTATGTACCAGAGGTGGTATTCAGCAGGTTCTGACCAGTTCTGGAGAACCAGTAGTGGAAATTTTGAGTAGTTCAGAGAACCGGCAAATACCACCTCTGACTGGAGATTTTACAGTATCCTTCCACTGCTATGCCCACCAAGCCAATCCCACAGAACTGGTAGTAAAAAAAATTGAATCCTACCACTGATACCTACCATTTCTTTTGTCAAAACCATACTATCAATTCCAACAAAATTAATTTTCTTGCCATCAAATTAGGGTATCTATCGGATATGGTCAAAAAAGTTAAGAAGACTGATGTGATAGTGTAACTATCAAATTCTTTTTCAAGTGGATTGCATGTACATGCCTGATTTGCCTGCCTGCCTGTTTGTTTATTAGATTTGTATGCCGCCCATCTGCCTGATTAGGGTGACTCTGGGTGGCTTATATCATATAAAAAGATAAATAGAAAAGCATGCAGTTTTAAAATTACACACATTGAAAATTTAAAACTATGCAAAGAAAAAAGAAAAAAAACCAGAACCAAGAAGATGGATGACACAGAGAGACAATCTTTTTATCCCGTCAGTCATATCCACCACCCTTGTGGCCCCAAGCCAAGCAGTCAAACCAAGTTTAATGTTTTCATTTAATAATGCTCCTCTTGCTCTTCACATTCATGCTCCCTGGCTGGGTTCAGTGGCTAGTCCAATGGTGGGATTCAATTTTTTTTTTACTACCGGTTCTGTTGCCGTAGCTTGGTGGGCATGGTTTAGTGGGTAGGGCAGGAAAAGGACACTGTAAAATCTCCATTCCATATCCATCCCATTAGCCTGCATTCCAGCTCTGTTCTCCTGTGCAGGGCAACAAAAGAAGACCCAGCCCATCAGCTGGGACTTGGGAGGCAGTGAATAGATGGGAGCAGGGCCAGTCAGAGGTGGTATTCCAAACTACTCAAAATTTCTACTACCAGTTCTCTGAATTACTCAAAATTTCCGCTAGCAGTTCTCCAGAAATGGTCAGAACCTGCGGAATACCACTTCTGGGCTGGTCCCTATATGGGGAGGTCTTCTAATGTACTGTAAACATATTAAACTAAACAACTGATAATAAATTTAATATTTCATGACATATCAGATATTCTGGCAGAAGTTCATATGCCTATATGTACTAATCCTTGCTTTTAAAGTCCTTTATACTCATTGTACCATCTCAGTTTTCAAAATGTTGTGCCTACAATCCTGTAGTAGAAAAATAATAATATTCAGATCTGTTAGAAAAAGTATCCACAAGCTGCTCTGAATATTATATTAGAAATGCTGTTGTGAAACTTTAGCAATTTAAATAATTCCAGAGCGCACCATAGTGTACTATTTCCCCCTGAATTTAGTTAACAAGTCTGTTATTGAATTACAGTATAAAAGATTGAGGGTCACCATGAACTATATTGATAATCTTTGAAAAGAGGCATTTTCTTTTATTAAAATATGTATACAGTATTTTTTTTACTTTTGAAAGTAAGTATTATTTTGAAAGAAAAGGATAAAGGGTTGTCATTTGGCCTAAGTGATTTCTGTTCATGTCTCAGAAGCACATCTGAAGGTTAACAACTAATTAGCAGTAATAAGTCTATAGTTACACATCTTGCAAGTACAGTAGAGGCTAAATGTGGGCTAATTTGTGGTTCACAGAAAATTTTTCTGTTCCATATAAATACATAGTGCTCCTGAATCAAATTCTAAATATATTTAGAATCTGTGATTGAGCTAGGTTACAAATGGTTGTTGGATAATAAATGAGACTATACTGCTAATGTTACGGATATATTTATAATGATTCTGAATGTTTGTCCTTACAACCACCATAGCTATTGGCATAATAATATATGGATACCAAAACACAATGGTCTATAAACATTGTACCAGAAATTTCCCACAAAAAATAAGTGAGAGCTATATTAGTGTACCTTCACAATATGCTGCCCCATCCTTTTACTGCAGGGTATTGGGCCACAGCTCTTTGTGCATTGGACTGTGCAAGTGAGTGCACAAGTGTGCAAAGCTCAATTTGCACAAGCAGCAGGTGCACATGTGAAACCATTCCCTCTGCCCCACCACCACTGCTGTCACCAGTTCACCAAGCTGGAAAGATTAAACACCACTGCTTTACTGAATAACACATTCAGACATTTGTCCTAGCATTAAAATTCTTTTTTTTTTCTATTATTTTTTCTGTATGAAAGTTTTCTTCTCTTAAGTCAATGGAGAAACTTCCAAGAATACAGTTCTATATAGGTCCATAAAGGAAAAGGTTCTTTAGACTCTGTAATGTTTATACTCTAAATTCTCTTGCTTAGCAACATTGTTTTGGTATCAGATTATTAGTTGTAACAGAAATATAGTAATTGAAAACATTTATGTGACATACCAATTACAACCTTACTTCTCCATAAATATATATCCAATTCAGATCAGAGTAACTGGTCTGAATTGTAACTAGTTTAATCGCTGACAACTCGTGGTGTCATCTTGCCATCATGTGATGTTTTGTGATGTTTTTCCCATTCACGGAGCTGGAGTGGGCGTGGCATGTGTGTGATGTGTCTGACCCGTGGGCCACTAGTTTGATACCCCTGACTTAGGGCGAAGGAACTATATTTCCTACTGCTGGAGCACTTTGCCTTTTGCAGTAACTATATGTATGATCTGGATAGATGGTGCACTTTGTGATAATCATGTTGACCACTTGTATATCCAGGAATTACACACACTCCAGAATATATCATTCTAATGATTCCTTCAGAGAGATGCTTCTTAGGATGGGTGCAGGTCTTTAGGGAAATGATTAGTTCTGAGTACAGCAGGTAGAAATGTGATAGACCTGTAGTCTTTCTATCCCATGGTTGAATCATGCCACAGGTACGCCCTCCCAAAGTTAGGGTGTGAAATAGAGCCAATTGTTACAGTGCTCATTTTGTCATTTTAAATAAAAGGTCCAAATCTAGAAAAGAATGAGGGTTTTTCAAGAAAATATTCTTCAAATAGACTATTCGTCACCAAAAATATTGTTACGAAGCTCATAGATTTTAGCCTGTAAAACCAAAGATGCCTAGAATACTAAACAAAAACAGCTGTGTTTGTAAATTGCCTGGCAGGACTGAAAATGACTAATGCCTGGCCCTAGTCCAAAGCACACACATTGCTGCTAGATGACACTATGTGCTGCTGGCAATTATGCCATCATGGTTGGAAACTCTATTGCAGAATCTGGAATGGCTTTGAAGAACTTTATTGGATTTATTCTAAAATCCATTCACAATATTTCACTTAAATGGTTGGGAAAAAAAAGAAATTTCCAGTTCTAAGTCTGCCTCCTACTGAGAAACAGGTGGTTTATTTAGTCCATTTTTGCACTAGAAATAGAAAAATTCTGATAATAGTCAAAGAAGCTCTGGGCAGTGTTCATATTCTACCTATGTTTTCCTGAGTTTCCCAGAAATCTCACCACAAGACAGAGAACAAGATCAAGTGTGTTGAATCCTGAATTAGGATTTGAAGAATTTGTTTTTAAAAACAAGGATTCAAATAGAAGTTTTGTTAGCCTAGAACAGCGGTTGCCAACCGGTGGGCTGCGGCCCACTGGTGGGCCCTGAGAAAATTTTGGTAGGCCGCAGAGAAATCTCACCCCCAGAGCATTCCCCCCCCCCCCGCCAAAGCAATTAATCCAGACTGTGCAGAAACACAAGGCTGCTCAGCCCACATGGCCCACAGGAACCCTCCCTGCCCACTCACTCCTTACCCGGCAAACTTGTCTGCTAAGTTGCTATTTTTCCTTTTTCTGACCATCATCTGTTCTGCTGCGCAGGGAGATTTAGATTAGCTAGGAAGGAGGAAATGGTTGGATTTCTTGCTTTCTAGTTAAGCACAGCCAAACCTCCCTTAGGATTGGAGGTTTGTTTGCAAGCAAATTCAGTGCAGACTCACGGCAAGCAAATTTGAGAGACTGAGCTAGCCGATGGTAGATAGACCGATCACTGAATTATTCTGTGAGCAACTCAATCTGCCTGCTTTGCCTGATTTTGGATAAAAGTTGCTTTTTTAAAATAAAAAATTCAATATTTACATACATGGTGTGTTGTGAGTTAATTTTGTGAGTTTGCTTGCTAGCAAATTTTATGTGATAGACTGAACTAGCCAATGGCAGCTAGATGGATTTCTGAATAAATCTGTGATTCTGTGAGCAACTTAATCTGCCTATCTGCTTTGCCTGATTTTGGGTAAAAGTTTCTCTTTTTTTTTTATAAAAAAATCAATATTTATATAAATATTTATAATATTTACACACAAGCCATGCCCAGCCAGTCACATGACCACCAAGCCACACCCACAAATTAGGCCATGCCCACAGAACCAGTTAGTGGTCCCTGGGATCTAAAATTATGAGTTTGCTGGTCCCTGAGGTCCAAAAGGTTGGCGACCCCTGGCCTAGAAAGCTCAGGCCTGCTTCCTGGAATAGCCTCTCTCCCATCCTGCCACATCTTTCTTGCCAATAGAGGGAAGAATTTCTGTAGTTCTCACAGGTCAAGTCAAATTGTTTTAGGTTGTCAAAGAAAAAAAATCTTCAATGCTGGCCTGGAAAGAGATCTGAAACTGCCATGGTAACAAAGATGAAAAGAACTGCTTGGTTTGCCTTCCATCTAATGGGAAAAGACCCCTTCATTCTTTAATCAAAAAGGCTCTGCAGAGAAACAGCAAGAAATCTTGACTTACGATGTCTAACATGTTCATTTTAATCAAAGTCACCCAGAGATCATTACCATGCTGAAGATGCCACAGTAAACAAATAATTAACATGTTGAGTGCTTTTTTTTAAAAAAAAAAGTATGTACCAGAACACACACCAGAGGCATGCGCAGTCTGGAACTAATTAATTGTCTGTATTATTTATCTGCTTGTTTGATATATCAGTATTTCAATTTTCAAAGGTGTAGATTTGAATAGTATAGTATAGTATTGCTGGGTTTGGGCAGAAGCACACAAAAATATATATAAGCTGTATTATATGTATATGTATACACACACACACACACATACACACACACAAACTGAAGTCAGCAACTAATATTCCATTAGATGGCAGCAAAGATATAGGGAAAATGTGTTTTCTCAGAAGTCGGCCAAAATCAGGACTGTCTGCAGGTTATGGTCAAAAAAGTCAAGATTGGGTGGCCAATCTTGCAATCAAAGTTCCATTCATAAAAATCAGGCAGAACTTAGATACACCATAAAGATCTTCATCTTATGTTTTTGATTATACCCTGCAGACACTCTGTGCGTAAAGGCTGCCAAATGGCAATGTTATATCCATGTCGACCCAAGGGCCTTGAGGAGTCTTTCTTATTTTGCTAACAAAATATAAGCTCTTTTTTTTTTCTTGATGCCTTTTAAGTCAAAGCTGAGTCCTGGCAACCACTTGGACATGTCTCTATAGTTTCCTTGGCAAAATTCTAGCAGTTATGCCTGCTTCTTAGAGCTGAGAAACAGTGACTGGCTCAAGACCACAAAACAGCTGGTTTTGTGTCTAAGGTAGAAATAGAAGTCATGCTTGCCCCAGTTTCTAGCCTAGTCACTTGAACCCTACACTAAGTTGGTTTTCATTAAAGAACCTTTGGGTACATTTTAATTTTTGGTTAGGATCATAGGTGGTATTCAGCAGGTTCTAACCAGTTCTGGAGAACCGGTAGCAGAAATGTTGAGTAGTTCAGAGAACCGGTAAATACCCCCTCTGACTGCCCCTGCCCCTATCTATTCTCTGCCTCCCAAGTCCCAGCTGATCGACTGGGTCTTCTTTTGTTGTCCTGCACAGGACAACAGAGCTGGAAAACAGCTTAGTGGAGTGGGGAGGGAATGGAGATTTTGCAGTATCCTTCCCCTGCCATGCCCACCAAGCCATGCCCACCCACCAAGCCACACCCATCGAACTGGTAGTAAAAAAAATTGAATCCCGCCACTGGTTAGGATTATATTTAGTAAATGAATTGCAGTTAATAAGATCTGAGAAAAAGACTAATTATAGAAGCCTAAGTATCCACAACATCAGCTATAAAATTCAGTGGACCTTACTTTTAAGTTGGCATGCACAGAACTGCAAGTTGAACTATTTAGCTCAAATAACAAATTTCAGTAATTACAAATATAAAATTTTATAATTGTTAGAGCCACATGCTTCTTTTTTGCTCTCTTTATAAGGACTATTTCTATCTGTCACTTCTTCTATTTGACCAGGATTTATCTTATTATTTTGGGATCAAGATACCATGAAATACAAACCATAACACTGAGTGCTAATACGTCAAATAATATGTAAGAGAAGAATGAAACAAACTTTGTACAGCAGTTACCAATTGTACCTTTTTAACTCTGTAACACATTAGATATTGAAAAGAAATCCAGAGTTCAAGCATAATGTCAGCTAGGCATTGCAGTTCAACTGTTTCTTTCTGAGACCATCTTCTGAAGTCTTTTTACTGAACAATGATGACTTCTAGGTCTCCAGGAAACAGCCATGCGTGACTGAAACATTTTTGGGCTGTTTCCATATTGCTAGTGCTGGGAACAAATCCATACCCATTCTCTGCTTCTCTGATACAAACACCACAAGATGTCTATATCAGAATACAACACATGGGAGGATAAATAGTTTAACATTGCTGCTTCAGTCCATACATCTGAAGGCACTCTGACAGAGGAAACCTGGGAAATCAGCTATTTACAGGAGTTTTGTTTTTGTTTTTAATGATCCCTTCTTAAAGCTTAAGAATACAGTTCTCTTGTCATTTGTTAATATTTTAAAATATGTTTTTCTCATACAAATAGCAAGTTTCAATCTTGTTCCTTCTTTTCTAGGGAAATCTGCAAGTGGCAAAGAGTAGGGGGGGTTGCCAAATGATGTGTAGGAGATAACCAGGCTGAACCTAAGGGAAGGGTCAAACATGTCATAAATCACAAGTCTTTGCATGCCCACAAGACATCTGAGTCAGAGGTGGTATTCAGCAGATTCTGACCTGTTCTGGAGAACTGGTAGTGGAAATTTTGAGTAGTTTGGAGAACCGGCAAATACCACCTCTGACTGGCACCACCCCCATCTATTCTCTGCCTCTGATCGGATGAGTCTTCTTTTGTTGCTCTGCACAGGAGAACGGAGCTGGAAAGCAGGTTAGTGGGGTGGGGAGGGAATGGGATTTTGCAATTACCTTCCCTCAGGAGTGGGGAAGGAATGGGATTTTTACAGTATCCTTCCCCTACGAAGCCCACTAAGCCATACCCACCAAGCTACGCCCACAGAACCAGTAGTAAAAAATTTTGAATCCCATCACTGATCTGAGTCCAGCTCAGTTTGAATTCCTTTCTTAACTCCCGCACATTCCCTTAATGGTCACTTGGTCAGATTCTTGTAGAGAATTAAGCTTGCAATAACTCTTTATACTCATTTGAATGCCTGGATGTCCTGATTTCGCTTGACATAATGTTACAATGCAAATAGTCCTCAATTTACAAATGGTCACTAAGCGAATGTTTCAAGTTTTGACAGACCCTTCTCCCAAAAAGTATTAACAACACAGTTCTGAAATTCCAATATCCCATTTCAGGTAGTCAGCAACTAGTTCACATTTGCAGTATCCCATGGTCATGTGATGGCGATTTATGCTGAAAACTGGGTTTTCCTTCTGGTTTTCAACAAAAATACCCCATAGCAAAGAATGGGTTTGCTTAACAAACATGAGTCACTTAATGACCATGGTAGTTCACTTAAGGACTACCACAAAATAGAACATACAATCTTGTCAATCTTGCAATGATCCACTTTAAACTTACAACTCTAACGAGCAGGCTAAGGCTATCTGTACATATGTCCTTATATCATCAAACAAATGATATACTTCAAACAAGTTATATGATGATGTCTTGATATACATGTCATTATGACTTGTACCAACTTCTGTATTCATGCCTGGTGGTGTGCAAAACCAGTGTCCCCCATAATGCAACTGGTCAGCCCATTCCTAAATAATTAATGGGATTCCTGAATGGGAAAGATGTAGCAAATGATTAAATTCATAAGGGGAAAAGATGAAAATGTGAAATCTTCTCTCCTAAAAGATCTCCACAACCTGATCTTTCTTCTTTGGGGAAACTCCTGGATAATTCCTGCTACTGCTATATCTCTTCCACAGTTGCTTCATCTCCAAGCCATACTGAAAGAGATCACTACTTGGGAAAACATTCAAAGGTAAACAGAATCTGAAACCACCATAAGTTATCATCATAGCTACATGTTGCCATAACAATGACCCACACATTGCCTATGTCAACATGTTTCTATTCACCATCAAGAGGCTGCTATTCAAATTATGTTTCTCCGTGAAAAATTGCATTGTCAACTTCCTTTCTGCTAACTACCAATTCCTTTTCAGGCAGGGCTCCTCCACACATTCTTTTAGATTGACACCAAGCTTTGTTTTCTTTGTATACTAAATCAGCACTTCTCTGGCTCAATCCATAATCAATGTAAAGTTGGAGGTTGTGTGTAGGATTTTTCTCCCCTCCATAATTTGAATTTGTGATAATCTGCTTTCCTGCTTGTTCTCCTAATTTATGGCTGGAGCACAAGACCTTGCTCAGAGGCTACAAGTAATCTTCAGTACATAATCAAACTTAGATTCAAAATTTCCACTGTTAAGCAAGGTGGTTATTAAATGAATTACATCCAATTTTTGACTATTTTGCCCTGGTTGTTAAGCAAATCACTGCAATTGTTAAGTGAATCTCACAATTGTTAAATGAAATCACCTTCACCCCATTGCTTATCACAAGTTAGCTGAGAAATGGAAATTCAAATAGCACTTAGCAATAGCAATAGCACTTTATAGCGCTTTACAGCCCTCTCTAAGCGGTTTAGAGTCAGCATATTTCCCCCAACAATTTGGGTTCTCATTCTACCGACCTTGGAAGGATGGAAGGCAGAGTCAACCTAGAGTTGAACCTAGTGAGATTTGAACTGCCCAATTGCAGTCAGCTGGCAGTCAGCAGAAATAGCCTACAGTATTGCACTCTAACCACTGCACCACCATGATGCTACAACATTGTAAATATATACAGGTGCCAAAATTTTGGATCATGTGATTATGACGTTGCTGCAATGATTGTAAGTGCAAGGACTGGTCACAAGTCACTTTTTTCAATGTGGTTATAACTTAGAGCAGTTGCTAAATAAATGTTGTAACTCAAGGACTACTTATATTGCAACCTACTTATGTTAGAGATGAACTAACAACCTTAACAGCAGATTCAATATGCCAGCTCTTCAAATTTGGAAATCCCATGAAGGTCAATACTACCTTTTTTGTAAAATTCCAATAACATAATTTTGCAAGTTTGAATGTGTTTCTTCCCGTCCCTCCCTTTTTCTTTGTGTGAAAGAGTGAAGGACCAATACTCATATTTGAATCTTGGCCTGGACTCAGACCCCTTTTATCTGACTGCTATCTTGGTAGCCACTCTTCCTCCTGCCATTCAAGGCCATTTCCTCTGTTCTCTACACAAATCTTAGCACTTTTAGTGCCTTCCTAGTTAGTTTCACAATCTCTGTAATAATCTGTCCATCCTAATTTTCCCTGCCTGTAGAAACAGGTTCTATTAAACCAATGTCCCCTCCTAGTTCTCAGCCTTTGGGCACAAGTATGCCATTACTTTCTTCTGCAATTGGTGGGAGCAATTTAAAGAATGCCTATGTGCAAACTGTTAGCAATTAACTAGCAGAACACCAAAATTAGCAGAGGCTTTTTAATAAAATTAAAGAACTGGTACTTTCACAGCAGAATAGCTCCTCTTACAAAGGCCACTCTGGGTTTTTTTTTATGTTCAAAATAACAAACCTCTCCTGAAACATGGAAAGTGAGCATAATAGCATTTGTTTTTTATGTGGAGTGACAGCAAGATTTTGCTGTTGTTGTCATTTCTTCAGAAGCTATGGAAGTTCATGGGTGCAAAACTGTTTTTGAGTCCTGCTTTGCTCTTTGCAATCCACAGGAATGAATGAATGAATCCACAGGAATGAATGAAGGGGCTCATGACTGTCTGCTCATCAGCAGAAAGTTAAGCAGAGTGGAATCAAATTTGGTATAACAGAAATTGGCAGCCAAAGAAAGATCAGGTTTGGAAATGGCCAGAAAATTCCTCCAACTGTCCCTATTGGAAAGGCAGCTGGGCATGTTTGGCATTTGCCTTCTCCCTTGTCTTGGTCATGTGATTCATAGCGTAATTTATACAGACTGTCTTACCCTTCCTAGTTCTCATGTATATACAAACAGCACACAGAAAGACACAAATACCCTCTAACTTTATTACAGAAGAAAATAGAGGCACAGGCAACTGTTAATAGAGCAGGCTTAGAATGCTTTGCTTCCATTTAGAATTGAATCTTGGCAAGAAATTGTACAATGAGCCTCAAGATTTTTGTCTGTCCATATGTCTGTCAGCAGGAGCTTTTTTTTTTTTCCAAAACCCAAACAGATGTCAAAAGAAGATCCAGTTTGAAAATGGATCAAATCAGTCCAGCGGCTGTGGAAAAAATTGTTTCTGAAAATCTCCCCCAAAGTACATCAGTGGAGAAAGGCATTGGGCAGCAGCTCACAAGGTTGGCATTTTCTTCATTCTAAGCATCCTCTTTTCCTGTTCATGTGCTATAATTGAAGGGATTGGAAAGTTTTCCAAAAACTGTACTCTGCCTAGTTTCCCTAAAGCGTTTTGATTTGCTTTCCATCAGATTGAGGAAGAAGAGATTGGCTCTCTGTGAAGTGAAGGCAAAAGCAAACTGGATTGATGAAGATGATGAAGACAGAGCAAAAGAGTTATGTGGTTTTTCTCCTCTTGCCAAGGGCAAGGAAAAAAACTCTTTGAGAACTATTGTACCTGGATCACTACAATCTTGCTTTCATATTGGGCTGACTGCATGAACCACATTCATTAACCTCAACTGTATTTCAAAATTACCTTTTTTGAAAACATCTCTTGTAACATATAGCAATAAAATATGATTGTTGTCTTTATACAAGTATCAGATGATGATAATTTTAATTTAATAAGACCCACGGTGACGCAGTGGTTAGAGTGCAGTACTGCAGGCTACTTCTGCTGATCACCAGCTGCCAGCAGTTTGGCAGTTCGGATCTCACCAGGCCAAGATTGACTCAGCCTTGAGGTCAGTAAAATGAGGAACCAATTTGTTGGGGGTAATAGGTTGACTGTGTAAACTGCTTAGAGAGGGCTGTGAAGTACTGTGAAATGGTATATAAGACTAAATGATATTACCAAATGCTATTGCTAATTTGAAAGTTACCACTGGAGAAAATGCACCTGATATTCTTTTATAAAATGACCTTCAGTCACTTGTTATCTTGTTCAAGTGATTAAAATCTTTGTTTCAGCACATCTGTATCTTTTTGTGTTTTTTCCCCTCTACTTAACAGTGCACACATCTTGCATTAGTCAGTGTTATTCTGAGTCAATAAACAAGGACAAATAAGAAAATACATTTTTCCTGCCTCCAGAATCCAGTGGATATTCACTTCAATGCACCTGGCCTGGATAACTTAGCAATACTTTAGCAGAGGAGTTAAAACACATCCTCCTCCTTCGGTCTCCACATACATTAATCCCCCACAGATTTAATCCTGCCTGGTGATTATGGACAAGAAGGCACTGATTTCATTTGCTCCATTTCAAGATGAATTTACTAAGTTTGCAATTTCCAAATCAGCACTTGCTTGTCAGGTCCTTGATTATAATAGTTGTTTATGTAAGTAAAAGAGTTTTAAAAGAAAAATATCTCTAAGAGACTGTTTGTGACAGAAAGATGGTGGACATAGAGACACTGGGTCATCAAAAGCAGAAAAGGTGGACAGAATCCGAAAGCTCTGTGGGCAAAGTACTCTGCGCAAACCCTGCATTGTTCTGAAACGATGGACAGAACAATTTGAATTATCTTAAGGAGCTCCTGTTAAAAACAGAATATAGCTTTGTTGCAAATAACATGCTCTATGCTTATCCTGAAAAGCATTAGCACTATCCTAACAATGAAAGAAATAGAAGGAAAAAATTGTATCTTTCTTTTGACATAAAATTTCAGCATGAATAATCATAATAATTTGACTTCCACCACCACCCCCTTTTTATTCTTTTCAGATCTGCTGAAGGAAGAGTTTTCTACTATGAACTCTACTGCTTTTAAACGCAAAGGATAAGATGTCCATTAATTCTGAGCTTTGGTTCGCTTGAGACTCTTTAGAAAGTCTTGCTTCTTGTCTCACTAAAGATGCTATCACTGTAATTCTGCAAAAAAGCATTTTCAAGTAAGAATCACTCTGCTGCCTGAATCAATGAGAAAGGACCAGAAGGCAAAATAGAGTGTAAGCATAAAAGCCACATGGCATGTTAATTCAAACCAACAATCCACAAGTTTCTATGATAGTCTCCTCAACCTGATATCCTAGGGATACATTTTTCACTGTTCTCAAGCAGTGTAATCTTTGATCATGACAGCTATGAATTCTGAGAATTACTACAATCCCTATACATCTGGAAGGTGTCAGGTTGGGGAAGAGGATAATCCTAGCTCAGAAGTTGTAGTAACCAATTTTTGCAGCTGTCATGTTGCAATGAAGCCAGCTATTTCTCCAGATACATATTTTCTGAGTTGATCTGGGAAACATATTCTACCATGTCTCAGATTTGCCAGGATGCTATGGGAATTTAATAGTGTAGCCAATTCCCAAAGCCAGCCAATGCTGGCAGGTATAAAAATAATATTGGCATTGAACAAAATACATACTTTGTAACGTATTTTAAGTAATGCATTGGATTTGCTTTGCCATTTCTCAATAGTTGTCTTCTCCAGTAAACAGTAACTTCTGTATTTTTATCATATTCTCAGGGAGCTTGAAAAGTGACTCAGAATTCTTAAGATTTGAACTTACTTTGTTAGTAGTCATGATAGAGTCACTGCTGACATCTCTGTCTTTATTACACCTATTTCCATTATTCTGAGGTCTACCTGATTGCCCTTACTTTCCAATTTGGAGGGGAAAAAACATTGATAGAAGTATTTTAGGGACTTGCTCTGTTTAGCATCATACTCTGCAATCCCCAAAGAGATTATTATACAATGAAGGACAGGATATTTGCACACACATGGATGTATCTTGGCCTCATGATATTAAATAATTGCAGTAATTCTATATTTTACACATGAAAAATTACCCAAAGACAAATTTCAAAAGCAAATGTTCTTACATTAAATTGATTGGGAATAGTAGAAAATTTTGGGAGACATTCAGATATAGACAGTTATAAAAATGTTTTCAAAAAATAAAATAAATACATAAATAAAAATGCAGAAGTTGGATTTCTCAATCTCATTCTTGAGCACTTAATTCTTTGTGTCAGAGAAATAGACATTAGATAACAGTTTACAGATTTAACAAAATGCCCCAACTCTAGTGGTAGATGTCATCATATTAGGAAAGATACTGGCTTGGATCTCAAAAAAAAATCTTCCCTATGAATTGTGATGATACATGTGTCACTAGATTTGGCCTTTAAATTCTAAATCATTTTAATTTCAGAAAATTCTCTACAATGATCAGATGTTTTTTTTTTCCCTCCAGGACATTTCTTGAGACCAGCCTAAAAGATCTTACTTCATACAATATCTACATACTTTTTAAAATCCATGTGAAATTATTGGTCTGGAAATAAACAGACCAAATCCTGTAGCAACTGTGTTGATTCTATTTGCTAGTTAACATTTGATTATTTACAGGGTCTAGATTTTCATTCTTCTCTGTGGGAAGTATCAAGTGTCTAATTTACAGATGGTTCTTACAATTACTTTTCTAAGACTTTTCCCTTGCCATGAAGCATTATTGGCACATAAATAAAATGCCACACATTTTATTAAATGGAAAAAAAAAGAACAGCAAACTAAGAAAGCTGGGGAAGATGGGAGTACTTGAGACTTTATTTGCACATATTTGGACTGTAGTTTGATTATCTGTTCCAAGGATTTTCTATGTCTATAACTATTTGATACTAAAAAATGATACTCTAATAATTATAATTCTCAAAAGAATGGGATAAGTTCTAAAATATTTTTAGACTTGAACTTCAGATTACTATTTATTTTAGAGATTGATCCCAACTCTTACAAAATCATGCAACTGTTCCATAAAGGAATTGGTTGAAAACTGACTTATTAAACAAAAGATAATTTATTGGCATCCTTTTTTCTCTGGCTGTGACTTTAAGGCAAGGCAGATAGCAAAATCCATTTTTATGTACATCTGGAGCCAACTGCTATTTGGAGAAGTTTTCTTCCAGAACTTCAAGCTTAGTGGACATTCCAGATGGCCAGTATTACTCTTAAAATTTGCAAGTAATGATTAAATTATAGGCAAAATAAGACCACTGAAAAAGGAGGAAGAGCAACTTTTTGCCAAAGTACAAAAAAAAAAAACCTTTTTAAAAAAATTAAGATGCCAGAAAGGAGAACTTTTAAACATATAGTCAAATGAAAATATAGCATATGTTGTACTCGATAACCATAGTATACAGTGACACCCATATAATGATGATGATGATGATGATATATATGACTTTAAGGATCCAGTCTATCAGGATTGCCTATCCAGTCTATCTACCATGCGTAGATTTCCCTGATATTGTATGTCATATGTTAAAAAAATAAACTTTAATGATATGAATTTGCTTCTTTTTCTTTCTTTTTTTTCCTACCGTTTCCATCACTGTTTTCTTTTGTATTAAATCAATTACTTTATAATAATTTAAATAAGAATTTCTAAATATCTATATATTAATAATTGGTGGGTGGGTGTGCGTGCATGCGTGCGTGCGTGCGTGCATGGGATGAGAGAGAATCTGCTCCTATAAAGGTGATTTATATGAAAATGACTTTTGTTGTTTTTTGTATCTATACCTAATTTATGAAAACAACCATATCTAGGAATAGGGTTATCTTTTGGTTCTCTGGGACCATAGAATCATATAACAATGTAAGGGGACATTTAGGTAATTGCATTCATATCCTTGCACAATGTAGCACCCGTGTACCAAGAGCCCTCTAAATTTCAAGAGTGAGTTGTACTTCACTCTTAAACCATAAAAATTAGAAGAAGGAAAATGTAATTTGGAAGAACATAATATTCTTTTGTATTTGGAAGCTCTTGCTCCTTCTTTACCTCTTCTTGTTTATCAATGGCATGTGAAATATGAAAAGAGTTACTTACATCTCTTAATTAATTAAAGGTAAAGGTTCCCCTCGCACATATGTGCTAATCATTTCTGGCTCTAGAGGGTGGTGTTCATCTCCATTTCAAAGCCAAAGAGCCAGCACTGTCTGAAGATGTCTCCATGGTCATGTGGCTGGCATGATTAAATGCCAAAAGCATACAGAACACTATTATCTTCCCACCAAAGGTGGTCCCTATTATTCTACTTGCATTTTTTACATGCTTTAGAACTGCTAGGTTGGCAGAAGCTGGGACAAGTAATGGGAGCTTACTCCGTTATACGGCACTAGGGATTCAAATCTCTGAACTGCCGACCTTTTGATCAACAAGCTCAGTGTTTTAACCACTGCATACCTTAATTAATTACTTACTGTTAATTAATCCTTAAGGCTGATTTAGAGTTGCCTGCAATGGCCCATAACCATCATCACATACCCTAGTCAAAGAGTTGATAGGTAAACCTAGGTTGCAGATAGGTGAGGATGGATCAGTACAAACACCTACCAAATCCCAACCGTGCATTGTACAAAGATGCAGGTTGATTGGTTGATCCAACTTTCTGTTCTGTGCTTTGGTGTTTGAACACCCTTTAGTCAAAACATTAAATGGAACACTTATGCAACCATCTCCAAATGACAGATATATAGGTGCCCTTCCTTGCAGAGCTGGAGAAATCTGTTCAACCCCTTTTTTGTGTCATTGTTTCACAGATGGGATTTTTTTTGTCTCCTCCTCCCATTGAGCCTTATTCTTTCAGAAAAAAATGCTTCATTTAGCAAGCTAAATAAAGAGGCAACAATCTTGAACTTACATTTCACTACATGATGTTAGAATTAGATCTAGGGTAACAACTTGCCCCTTCCTTGTTCATAGAAATGTAAAAATAAGCATGGCAAAATTTGTAGATATTTGTTAAGCAGGTGTGTCCAGAGAAAAAAAGTCAAGACTGCCTCACAGTGGCTCAGTGGCTAAGACACTGAGCTTGTCAATCAGAAAAGTCAGCAGTTTGTTGGTTCGAATCCCTAGCATGGTGTAACAGAGTGAGCTCCTGTTACCAGCTTCTGCCAACCTAGCAGTTTGAAAGCATGTAAAAAATGCAAGTAGAAAAATAGAGACCACTTTGTTGAGAAGGTAATAGTGTTCTGTGTGCTTTTGGCGTTTAGTCATGCCAGCCACATGACCAAGGACACGTCTTTGGACAGCACTGGCTCTTCGGCTTTGTAATGGAGATGAGCACAGCCCCCTAGTGTCAGAAACTACTAGCACGTATGTGTGAGGGGAACCTTTATCTTTAGCTATTATTGGTTTACCTACACACACACACACACACACACACACACCCCTATATATTGTATATTGTATATACACACACACTATCTCTATCATCTCTATATCTTGAATATATTGAATCTATATAATATAATATTTAATGTATATTTATATCCCCCACATTTATATTGCCTTTATCTATAACTTATAACTTTATCTACACCATTGGAATTATGAGAGTCTTGCCTATTTCCACTTTGTATAAAACGATTTCTTGCTGCATTACATGCAAAAGGACTAAATTGTCTGCTGCAATTAAAAGATACATTCTCAAACTGCCTGTAACTGATAAATTAACTTAGTCTCATTAGTGGGAAAGTGGATATCCGCTGCAGGCATTTTAGGGAAGGAAAGGTGGGTGGATTCAATGTTGTGCATAAGGACAATTTCAAAACAGGAAATTATTTCTAGATTGGCGTCAGTTATGTGAAACTTGGGAGGTTACAATATCTTGTCATGTTTCCCTGCCCAGAATGGTTATTTATATGTCAAGGACTTAACAGAATTTAAAAAAGAAAGAAAAAGAAGGAAAGAAATCCTGTTCTAGGAGGGTTATATTCTCCTTCTTAACTAGCTATAATGCATCCTAGAGAAGCCTGGATTCACATTTTAAAAATCTACAGTTTTCACTGCATAAAGGGTTTTGATGAGGATAGGCAGTGTCATCTTTTGATTCTCAGTGGGCAAAAATGTTGAGTTTTGGAAGAATTAAGACAAACTATAGTTAAATTAGGCAATATGTCCTTCCACAAATAGACATGGCTCTGTGATCAAAGGTTAGCGCCAAAGACATAATGTTTTCATGTATGCCAATAACTCCTGCTTAATGATACTGATATAAAATGTGGTCGCCTTTGTTTTTGCAGTTGTGCAAATGAGGAGGAAAATGTAGGGAATATATAAAGATGGTAAATGCTATTCAAAAATTGTGTTTACAGATTTCCTTAGGATTTGTTGAATTAATACTTGAGCATCAGAAAAAATGTTGTGGGTCAGGCCAAAGGCCCACTTGGTTCAGCATTTCATCTTATACAAAGCCAACCAGATACAATCTCTAAGTCCACATAATGGAAAAATGGTAGACTTCTATTGTTGTTGCCAATTAGCTGTTAGAAATAGTCCTTGAGTTAAAACCATTCATTTAGTGACCATTTAAAGTTATAATGGCGCTGAAAAAAATGATTATGGCTAGTTTTCACAACCATTGCAACATTCCATGGTCACATGATCAATATGCTTGGCAAGCAGCATGTATTTATGATGGGTGTACTGTTATGTGCAACCAGGTCATGTGATCACTATTTGCAAACTCCCAACCAGCTTCAGAAAAGCAAAATCAATGGGAGAAGCCCAAGTCACTCAACACCTACATAATTTACTTAACTGTAATGTTTTGCTTAACAAGCATGGTATTTTTTTAAAAAGGTCATAAAATGGGGTGCCGTTAATTCAACAATTGTCTTGCTTAACAATGGAAATTTTGAGCTCCATTGTGGTAGTAAGTTCATAGATATTCTGCCTGTACATAGATATTCTTCCTATGATACTGGGCCTGGCCCAGTAAACGGTTTTTTGGGGGTTTTAAATTAATTAGGTTTTAAATTTTTTAAAATTTTAATATAATCCTTAAATTTTAAATTTTAGTAATATTTTGTACTTATGGGATTTCGGCCGGATCAATTCTGTTTAATTTGTTTTTAACTGTACATATTGTTCGTTTTTAGTAGGCTGTACACCGCCCCGAGTCCCTTTTTGGGAGAGGGGGCAGTATAAAAATTTAATAAATAAATAAAATACACAAAACATTCTACATCCATCAAGATTGGTAATTATTGATAGCATGGCCAAATCCTCACTTGAATAAATCCAGTCCCTGTTTAAGATCATTTAAATTGGTAGCCAATTGATGGCAGCAAATACCTGATATTCTCTATCTCACACACATTCAATACATTATCTATACCAGGAGTATCAAACTCGACTTTATTGAGAGCCGCATCAGGGTTGTGTTTGACCTCAAGAGGGTGGGGAGGCATGGGCAGGGTGGAGGTGGTCAGCTCAATGTTACTTATGTCAGGGGTGCCTACGGTGGGCCAAGTGTTCTGCCAGTGAAAACAACTCCCATGCGCCGTTTTTGGGTGTGATAGCCTCCTGCAACCCTCTGTAGTGAAAACGAAGCTCGGGAGGAGGACTTTCCTGAGCTCCGTTTTCACTTGCAGAGACATCATAGGCCCAGTCCTTTGCAGGGTGGCCCCGTGGACCAGATCTAAGCACTCCATGAGCTGGATCCAGCCCACAGACCTTGAGTTTGACATTCCTGGTCCATAGCAAATCTGAGCATTTTACACCGCCAGGCCATACCCAGCCCTTTGGCTGTTCCTGTCCAGCCCGCATGAAGTGAATTGGAAATTAGAAATCTAATGTAAACATGAGCACCATTTACACTATTGTCTTAAGAAGCCAAGTTATGTCTGCCTCTACCCAGTCACTATGTGCTCTTTCAATTAGCTGGTGGTTAGGGAAGGGTGAGGAGAGAAAGCTTTTCTCTGCTCCTGTGCAACTCTTGCCCCTTGCCAAAAGCAGCCTGAGGAGTTGAGGTGACCATGTCTGAGGACATCAAATCAGATTACATTGGTCTGGCCCTCTACAATAGTCAGTTTCTCAGACCATCTCTTGGAAAAATTAATTACCCATCCCTGGTCTATACTGTACAATATTTTTATAGGTCTATTACATCTCTTTTTAAACCATATTCACTTCAAGCCAAAATTTCTTCAAATTATTACAATAATGTTATGTTTCAAATGTTATCCACCCAACCTGCAACTGGCTAAAAATGCTGGGTAGATGTGGTTTATAACCCACTGAAATACACATTTGATGCGACTATTATATATACACAGACTTGGATGCACTGTATATTTGAGAATTCATACCATTGCAGCTATTCTGATTAGAAATAGAGAAATCCATCTCTTTTGTGCCCCCACCTTCCTCTTGAAATCACCTTCGTCCACAACAACTATAACACAATGTGGTTTTAAACTAGACTAAATTGAAATTTCTGATGTGAGCAAAGTTGTTACATTTTGCTGAAATGGACAATAAATTAAGGGCTGGATGCCCCTGAGATTTCCGCTGCATAAAAGGTCGCTTTCTCAAAGTACACAAAAAACCCACCATTTTACAACATATTCCAGCAGCGAAACTCTGTAATACCAAGAGGAAAATTGTTGATCTAGTTATAGATAGTTCTCCCTGTCACCTCTGTAAGAAAAGGACAACTGGATTATCAGTGCACCAAAATTGCACACATAATATAAGTATTGCCCTTTCATTTTTCCAAGTCTTATCAGCTATAGAGAAAACATCTGGAAGCTAGACACTGCATAAGCTGTAGAAAAAGGATTTGGAACTGCCAATTTGAGCTTTAATTGCTCCTGGAGATTAACCAAAAGCATATCCCTTCTTTACCAAAGGGCCAGTTTCTTCATTCCAGTTCATTGTTAATACAGTATTAAGTATGAACAGCACTAAGAACACATAAATTCATAAACAAGGCACATACACTAAACTAGGTGGAGAGTATATTGCTATCTCTTAAACAGGTCACTTAATGGAAATTAGTGGAGGTTGTTCATATTTCATTCCCTAGGAGAAAAGAAAGTTCTTTGGGGTTGGGCAGCATGTACCCTCAAATTCCTCCCCCTCCCCCTTTTTTGCAATATCTAAAGATCTATCCAACCATGATGATGAAAACTGCAGTGCAAAAAATAAAATATATAACTAAACCTTTTTATATGTTCCTAGCATCATCAGGTACTGGTGATGTTACCTACTCAGATAATGTAACATCTGAAAGTAAACAATTCAGCTCAGAGAGCACCAAGGACTCCAGAGTTCATGCCTGAGCTACATATATTATTTCTATTAAAAGTGTTTTTATTATGTTATGTCCATGCTATGAAAAGTCTTTCCTTTTCTTCTGCTGTCAGGAAAGAAGTCAAGGCATTCTTCAGCCAGGTCACTCAACTCCCCAGTGTTCTTCCTCCTGTTTCTCCTAATAGCCTAAAATTGATTCTGAGAATGTTTATATCCTTAACAAAGAAGGAAGCAGGAAGAATGTCCACCAGAATTTTATTTGAATACAACATAAACTGGATTTCTGATTTTGATGCCAGACTTCAACTTTGGACACCACAGAACAAATTGTTACTTTAAAGTGTAACTTATTGCTCCTGACCAATAAGCAATTAATAATGTGAATTCATGTTTCTAATTGCATTGCTTTTGACCATGTGCAAAGGACTTTATTGCAACCATAATAATTAGTCCCTTAATGTTTGTGATTAAAGGGAAATAAAAAATTCTGCTTTGTACAATTTTCCAAGAAGGCTTGAATTCAAAGATTACTAATTTTTAAAAATTTGCCTGAGGACAATCTGTCCTTCTGAATTATGGAAAAGTAGAGCAAATCGTGGTTTTTATTTCCTGCTTTTTTAGAAAAATTTCTACATCATTTTCTCACTTTGGAATTGTTAGCCATAACTCAATGAACATAGAAGGCGTGATTGCATTATCAAAGGGTTTCAATACAATTACACAGCATTCTAAATATCTGTTCTAATTATATTCCATTCGACAAAGCAATAGCCCTCCAAAAAAACTACAGTCAGAATAATTTTTCACTGCCAAATTTGAGAACAGAAGGTGAAAAGGTGCTTTTTAGATATTTTATAAAAGTCTGGCTGAACTTCCTATAATTAAAGTGCCACACTACCTGAGAAATAAACTAGAAATAGGTTTACAATTAAATCTTATTTCAAGTAGTTGGCTTTAGCCAATCTCTTGCAAATCTGTACTTCACTTTTTACTAATTATTTGGTTTCCTGGAATTTAGGATAAATGAATAGCAATCCCTTCCTTCATACCTACTCATATATTATTTGCGTACACACACACACACACATGCAAATAAATAAAGACATAAATGTGAGATTTGCATAATACAGCTTTAGTGAATTGAGAATTTCCAAATTATCTGATTTTCTCTCAGTCATTAGTCAACTGATTTTCAAAATGTGTAAGAACTGAGCTTAGCCCAAATCAGTTGCTCAGCCTAGAAAGGAAACGGCCAAGGGCTGGCATAACTGGGCAGTTGCCAATCTCCATACTTGCTACCTAACACATTATTGGATCTTCTAGAGCGTGTTCCACAGTAACCTAGAATGAGAAGACTTAAAGAGTTGAGCCCATTTGAGCAAGATAAAATAAATGATAAAGGATATGAATTTAAAAATGAAAGAAAGTAGAGAAAAGGTATTTTGTGTGTATATAAAACTAAGAGAAAATGAAAGGGTATAATAGATTTGAAAAAAGGAGATTTGCTTTGGTGGAATGGAGCTGATGAATACATTCATGGAAATGATAGTGTAGGTGCAATTTTGAATAAAATGTTAAGCTGTTCAATATATTTAATAAATATGATTCTGATCCATGTATATATGCATACATGATAATATGAATGAAAGATGGGAGTGAGATAGGAGATAAAGAAAAATGATTAAGCTATTCAGAAATACAAGAATGAATGAGAAAAGCAAGATCTTCTTGAAAAGCTATTTCTTTCAAATTTATTCATACGTATACATGGCAAATGAATAAATATAAATATGTAAGCATGATAGATTTGACTCATTATAATAAAAGATTGAGAACAGGGATGTCAACAGGGAGGAGCTAAAAAAAATACAATACTAAAAAAAATACAACAGTTATTGTTACCATCTTGACTTTGGATCACCTACTATTAAAAAGAGAGGCTTGAAGGCCAGAGGAGTAAAAGATAATGATGTAGTATTTACTTTGTACTTGTCACTTTCTCCTAGGCCTCCACAACATGTGAAGTTGTGCCTTGCAATATCTCCTTCTTCCTAGGTTCATCAGAGCTGACCCACAAAGTGTTATCAATACAACTGAAAAATTGTCTCTGACAGGTCTTTATGAGAAAGATCCATCATAATGCAAACACTGCCATAAAAATACCCTTTCCTTTGTTCATCCACTGTTGTATTTCCCAAATTTGGAAGTGATAGAGAAGCTGAGATAATGAGAAACTAAGGCTTCATTCCACCTCAAATGAGAACTATAACATTTTCCATGTTGCTTTTCTGATTAGGTTTATTCTCCAACTTGAAGCATCATGCATTTTTCTCGCAACTTAGCTGCTTTCCTGAGGTTTCTATTGTCATTATTTCCATGAACTGTTGTTTATGATCACAGTGAGATGAAAGCAGACCAAACACCTTGATATGGATCTAGAAAGATTCTGAGTTTTGATGATTAAGAAAGACAAGTCAGGTAAAATCTACCACTGCTCTCTGGTTCCTGAGCGAAAAATTGATCAAAGTCCTATCAGAGGGATCACTGAAGTTATTGAATATGAGAAAGAAGTTAAAGGATATTAACATGGCATAGTCCATCCTCAGTATGAATCATATATGCCCTTCCCTTAAGCACTTATACATATAGCACAAGCAGTTAAAGAGAATAATTTTTGAATATTTCTGTACAAATGTCATTCCTATAAGTAAAATCTCTGGCCTGAAGAAACTCAACTGGTTAACAACGATGAACCAGATCAGTTACAATTTATTCAATTCACTATACTTGTTTAATCCCATCCTTAACATGAATCCTTATATTTGGGGAATCCATTGAACCAATTTGGGATCCAAGATTTTGCAGACATTGGTTAGATCAGCATTCAGGTTAATTAAATGAAATCAGCCACTGAATAGTTGGATGCTTTGAGAATAGGCTAATTCCATTTTTGTTGTGTTTTAAAGTAACCAGTTTAATAATACTGTGTTGGTAATTAGCAGCTCCCAGAGATATAGCTATGCTACTAGCATAATTATTTTTCTCTAAGAACTCACATTGCATTCAAAAGAACATACTTGCTTACACGTCAAAGGCAAAGTAATGATACAGTTGTCTTTTGCAAACTCTAGGAATCTTGCTTTCTCTGTACATGTCTTCCAACATTTATATCCTGAATGTTTTTCTCTTGCTGTTTCATCCTAGCAAACTGCTAGCAACCAATTTCTCATCCTAGCTTCCTGATTATACCTGTACTGCATTTATATTAAGGTCTCGTTTCTTGTTTTTTTAGCTTCAGTTCTTTTAGCAGTAGAGACTACAACCATTCATCTTTAGATTTTTATGAATGAAGACTTTTGAGGAAGGGGCCATGGAAAGATAATTCTCCTGGATTCTCCACAATTGCTTCATCCAGTTTCAGCATTTGAAATTATCTGATGGACCAACACTTTTCATCCAAGGCACTCAAAACCAATCATTTAAAAAACAACCTCTAAAATTACTTGCACCATTGATTACAAGGAGAACATAAACGGAGAGAACAATGATACACAGCATGTATGTATATATGTACATAACAGAGCCTGAAGAAGGAACTGGAGAGGATGTGGAAAATAAAAGCCAAAAAAGTCCAAGGTGGTAGGAAAACTCAGGACTATGACTGCTAAGCTGGGAAAATGACTCCAACAAATCCCAAGACCAACATCAAAGCTCTCTGTCCAGAAGAGTGTAGGGCTAGGAACAGCTAAGACCCTGCACAGAACTCCCAGATTGATTGGAGACCTGAGATTGAGGAAGACACAGACACCCATAAGGGTGAGAAGCGAACATATATGTTAGTTAAAGTTCTCTTGATCCAAAAAAACAGAGAGAAAAACTGTAGACTTGAATGCAATGCACAAACACACACACAAGCACACAAGCACACAGACATACACATAAGCATAGCTTGCTTTTTGCATTAAACAGTAAATAGATAATAGAAAACCAATCTTGTCTGCAATAAAATATACAGTATCTATCTATCTATCTATCTATCTATCTATCTATCTATCTATCTATCTATCCATCTATCTATCTATCTATCTATCTATCATCTATCAGGTTTATATAATCCCTATCTCATAAAAATGACTCTGGGCAGTATACAATAAACCTCTAATTAAAATAACAGTTAAAAATCATTAAATATAAATATAAATTAAACCATGGGAGAACAGATAGGCATCCTACACACATTATAACCATCAAATAAACAGATCTAGCTGTGTAATGCTTCTGAATTTACGCTATAAGCAAATTCCTTAGTACTAGTAAAGACTCTGGAGAGTCAATGTTTATTGCCATGTTTGGTGTGAGTCTGACCCAGTGAATGAGAGAAAAGTTCAAGAAGATTAAATGAATGCTCTGACTCCAGACCTTTTGGACTTTTAAGACTGATTATGAAACATTGTCTTTATTATCTACAGGGAAAGGACCAATATGAGTGGTTGGCTCTTTCCGGCAGCTGTTACAAACCTGTTAACAGTAGCCCTAAAGGCAAGATCTGAGAAATACTTAAGATCAATATCTTGTCAAACGGCAAGATCTGTGAAACACTTAAATTCACATAAAGCCTGTATTGGGAATTTCCTATCGTTTTGAGAATTTTTTTTCCAGCTGCTATCTTCTAGTAATCACATCTACAAGATGTTGGGACCTCTAATATAATTTGGAATGTGAAGTGGAAACAACTTCAACCTGGAACCATCTGTCAATGAATACTTCAGCTTCAACCATAACAACGCAAGAGCAAATAATAGATACAAACTCAAGGTTAATCGCACCAAACTTGATTGCAGGAAATACGACTTCAGCAACAGAGTGGTCAATGTCTGGAATACTCTATCTAACTCTGTAGTTTCTTCCTCAAACCCCAAAAACTTTAACCTTAGACTGTCTACTATTGACCTCACCCCTTTCCTAAGAGGTCTGTAGGGGACGTGCATAAGCGCACCAATGTGCCTACTGTCCCTGTCCTATTGTTTCTTTTTTATTTTTGTTATATGTATCCATGTATTCATAACTATGTTTTTACTTATACCTATAATCTTGTAAGCAATTGACTAAATAAATAAATAAAATCTCTATGCTATTTAGTCTTGTTAGGTATATCTGTAAATTGGTGACCGATTGCTACAGCAAGTACAGTGGTTAAGGTGTTGAATTAGGAGCAGAGAAACCAAGCTTCAAGTCACTATTCAGTCATGGAAGCTCATAGGTGACTGAATTAGTCACTCTTGCTTTCTCTGTCCAACTTCGTCTGTAGGGTTATTGCAAAGATAAAAGCAGAAAGGATTGCATTGGGTATCCTGCCTTAAATTCCTGGGGAAAGGCTAGAATATAAATTTAATAAGTCAATCAAGTTGATCAGCTATTAAACAAGTATTAATCCATTCTCTGACACATGTGGAAAGGCTGAGAAACTTGAAATGGCATCTCTTCCCAGGTTTGTAGAAAGTTTAAATTATTCATATTCTGAATTACAGAAGAAAAATATTAGCACAGGACACACAGGTCACCATAAATTATATACCCTGAAAGATTTGGGAGTAACGCATTTCATGTGTTCCAGGTTGCTATCCTGTTTTTCAAGTTTCAATGACAATCTAAATTAAACACAAAAGATGAAAATGCTTGTCAGGGAATCAGACTCCTTGAACCAGAAATGTTTCCTTTTGGTTTCTATGATTTCAGCTGGCCCCATTTCTTTCCTAGGATTGGATTCCATGCCTAATTTGGTGTTGTGCTTTGGCTTCTTGTGTTGCAAATTAAAATCAACAATGAATAATGATTTAATCAAACAGACTACAGCAGCAGAACAAAATGCACGCCCAAAATGACTCTGTTAATATAACTTGAGTTCCGCTGGTTAGCCAGATTAAAATGAGGAAAGCATCCTGGTTTGATTTGTATATTTCAATATATAATGACTGGTAAGAGATGTTGTATAACAAAATCCTAAGAGGAAATTAGCCAAACAGATAAAACAAAGGTACCAAAATTCCTTTAAATGGAGTCTGCCAAAGAATTGCTAATGCACATATTAGAAAATCTAACATGGTTCTCTGCAGGAGAACCAAGTAATGTTACATGCATTATGACATTATGCAAATGACACAACTTACGTTTTGCAATTGTGCAAATTATACAATGTGGGCTGTATCATTTACATGGTAATGTCATGATGAGCATGGTTACATATATCAGGCACCAAAGTGATGCTCCCTTCCAGGTAAAACTGATTACAAGCTTTTACAAGGAGGTACTATAGTTCATGTAATATTCTCATGAAGGCTTAAAATATAATAAAACACATTTATGCCTTTGTGATAAAAAGTTTTCAAAAAGGGACAGCCATTTATTGCTGTAGTATGGATTATTTTCTTGGTAATGTGTTACTTGTTTATTAGTAGGGTTGAATGAAATACTGGCAGGATTTGAATCCTATGTGAGAATTATATATTCTCTTTTTTTCTGTCTAAAATCCACACCCATATATTGCCTGTTTCCATCCTTCACACACTTTTTTTTTCATTTTTCCCAAAAAGGAAACTACCAGACAAGAACTGTTTTGGCTGCTTGTTCGGAGCTTTTGAAGTTAAATGAACACTATTATACTATAATGCATTGGGCTGTTTTATATATTTTCAAGGCAACGAACATATGCAACAAACCTTCCTCCTCCTATTTTCCCCACAACAATAATCCCGTGAGATAGGTTGGGCTGAGAGAGAGTGATGGCCCAAAATCACCCACCTAGCTTTCATGGCATCAATCAAATAAATCCAAACATTGTCCAGAAAATCTCATTCTTAATCTATTTCAAGAAGCTACTGCTGGAGGTTAACTGAACTTCAGTTGGAAGGCTGTTCCATATAAAATAGGCACTTTCCCAGAGGGCTTCATCAGACAAAAAAAAAAAACAAGCTACTCCCACAGGGAAATTTGGAGAATAGAAGATCTAGAGATGTTCACTTGAGAAAGAGGATGTAGTAGGCCTCTTTCAAAACTGCAAAAAATACTATCTCCTATAACAAATCATGGACCGTAAACTATAGACCCAATTCAGTTTGTCACATCTCTTTCATCCCCATAAAGGAGCCAAGAAAGTCAGGGGATCAAACCTGTAAATAGCAGAATCATATTTGATAATAGGCTTCCTAGAGTCTACAGCCAAGGAATAGCTCAAATAAAACAGCTAGGCATTGTTCCCATCAAATCATTTGATCCTGCTATTGGAGATTGAAGATTCTGTTAAACCTAAGCTACTTTGCTAGCAAAATATTATACAAATTGGTGACACAGGCCAAGATTGATCTAGTTACTCAATTCTCCCCAATAAGGAGTTGGCCATCCAAATATGGCTACCATCTGAACATCCACAGATGCAATAAGTAAAGAAAAGTAAAGGTACTTTCTCTCCCTTATGGGCATGAACTCAGATATGAGCTCTGATACATGCTCTGTCAGGTTCAAATTTAATTTTTCTCTACAAATACTCCAGATATGTCCTCAGTAACCCAAGATGTTAAGGGTTGGTAAACAGAGAATTAAGGTGTTTGGGAACAATCTTGAGAGACCAACTAAACAATTAACTGAACTGCCTACCACCGTGATGGCGAACCTATGGCACACATGCCAGAGGTGGCACATAGAGCCTTCTCTGTGGCCACATGAGCCATCACCCTAGGTCAGCTCCACCACGCCTCCTGCCAGTCAGCTGGTCTTCGGATTTGAGTCATGCATGCACAAGGGGTGGGGCACATGCAGGGGATGCATGTGTATGCGCAGGTACATGCACAGGGGTGGGGCACATGCATGAGGATGTGTGTGCATTGCATTTTGGGGTTTGTGCATGCACATACACATTTGTATATGCACACTTTGGGCACTCAGTGCCAAAAAGGTTAGCCATCACTGGCCTACCACAACACCGGGAATGACTCAATCACCTGCCAGAATACATACAGTCAAAGGATCTTCAAAGTAACTAGGATCACAGAATGATATGGCCTTAATTCATCATTTAGACACCTACTAAATGAGAATGAACATTGAGCAACAAATGACAATAATGTGATATGATCTATCAATAAAATTTCTAATACAATATTTGTTTTGGACATAGAAGTGAATTTCTAGTCAGGATAGCAACATCAGTGATCATAAGCTAATGTTAATGCTAAAAACAGTAGTGGCTGTACTTCAGATAAATGATTCAGTCTGCTTTCAAATTCTCCAGTGGCAAAGTCTACAAATATAAAGATCACAGGATATTGCTAACTATTTTTCTTTCTTATCGTCAGTGAGATTTTTTTTTTAAATGAATGCCCCTTGCTAGTTAGTTCCTTCAAACGATATCATAAAAGTATGATTTCATTCATCAAGATGAACCCATCAATATTATGTAACATATAACATAGAATGCTGTTTTGTTTGTTTGTTTTACAATATAACAGTAACTGTATATCATGTTGGCATGATAAGAAAAATCTGAAGTGGGAAGTTCCTATAAACATTTTAAAGGATTATATTATTTTTTATTTCCTATTCAGTGATCCAAGCAAACAAGAATGTTTTATGTTGAAGTAGTTGGTACAGTAAAAAATCGGGTGAAGTCAATGTATTTCTTATAATAATTGCCAAAAGAATTAACTGGCTGTAGATCATCCACTGAAATACACACATACTTTCTCTACTAGAGTAAATTTTTATCATAATTACACTGGTATCATCCAATTTTAAAAGTATTGTACAACTCAGCATAATTAGTAGGTTCTTAGTAGCCAATTACGAATAAGCAGTACATTGGGTTGAAGGCCTTTTTCTAACCACCATCAATCATTGGCTCCCACTCAGATATTACATTTATGTCATCAGAGCTTTCACCATAATTTGGAATGGAATTTCTCTGGAAGTCAGTTCATATAATACATTTGTACGAAAGGACATTCACTGAGTTTTCTTAGGTTTATCAAAAGAAAACTTTACTTTTCTAAGATGAAGCAACTTCTGTCAGTCCGTCTATTATGAAAGAACTAGTGCCACAAAGAGTGAGTCACCGCTTTTTTAGCATCCTTGAAGTGATAAACATGGACTTTTTATAAAAAGCAGTTCATTTTCTCCCTGGTCAGACAGTAAAGGAGAACTGTTATATCTGGACTGCAAAGTTCCAAACAGCCTGTTACAAAAATCCATATCTTGTTGCTCCTTCTATTGGTTGCCCAGTTTTCTGCAAGTCAGGTCTCATTCTCCAATTATTTATTATTCCTTGTGAGAATATGCCACAATGACAGGATTTTAACATCTTTTAAGTGTTTGCACAAAGTTTTATTCTTTGTCACTAGTCAAAAGATGGACATGATGTTTATTGAACTTCAAATTATCTGAAAAGCAGATTGTTGCTCAGCTATGAAAGGGCTGCTCAAAATATATACAGAAAGAGTTGACACTCTTAATTAGCTCCAAGATTATTACAGAATTATTGTTGTTCTTATGATGCACGGTGGCATCATAGATAGATGTTTGTATGAATAACCTACCTTTAGCCCATAAGATATGGGCTAAAGCACATGCACAGTAGTTTATAAAAATTCTGTCACAATTGGATAAATTATGAGTGGCATCAGTTCTGACTTCCTTTAAATGTCTTTGTTGTTTCTTTCAGCTATAAGCCAGTTACCTTTCTGCATACATCTGAATTGTTTACATGATGCCCATAGAAAGAAACATGGAAATTACATAAATCATTTTAGTATATTCTTTAGTTCTATGGAGATTACAATTCCATAACTTCTGAGGCATTGTGAACAAAGGCTGGAAATTGTGGGACCCAGAGTCATCCATGGAGGGTATTTTTTAAAAAGTTGAAATGATGGCCATGACCACGTGATCAAATCCTCAATATAAGCACAGTGTACATAAAAGAGGGGTTGGGTTGAAATATACATTTTTCTTGTAACATTGATCAAATCAGATGAAATAAATTTATGGGACACTGTTTTATAAGGATGTTTCACTTTAAACTACAGAGAAAGCAATCCCAGGGAATTTTTACTTTGTCCTGCATCAGGAGAAATATTTAAGAATCAGACAAAATTTAGTAATTATTATTAGTAGTAATTATATGTTTTTTCACTAAAGCAGAATTGATTAACATGCTCTAAAACCCACTTAGCTATTACTAGACTGCTTATAATACATTTATATGCGCTACAACTCTTCCATTTTATCCTTTTGAGAATCAAATCTAATTCCTGAATGTCATGTAATGAATTATATTGAAAAAGTTACCTGCCTTCAAGCTGTTTTAGGTTTTCAAATTAGTTTTTTTAACTGTTTTTCTTGCTTTTCAAAAGGCAAGAAATATGCTACATTTTTTTAGTTTCAATAAATTGGAATACTTCAAAAATTATTAGATAAGCTTGTGTTATTATTGTACATTTCATAGAAGAAACATAATAAAGAAACAGATTTATCTGTGTTTAGGGTATAATAAAATGCTTAATTCTATAGAATGTTTCAGACAACCAGATACACATTTAATATATTGTAAGAAAAAATATATGAAGAGATTTGAATTCTAATATTAAAAACGCAATTTAGAAAAAAACCAAGTGAAATATTAAGAACTTGCTTGCTTGCATTGTATTAATGCAAGCACCAATATAAACATAAACATTATGTATTCAAGTATATCCAGCTGTAGATAATAATGGACATCACTTTTGGGAGTGTGCTGATGTTTAAACCCTATAAGTATTTGATTACTCTATGCAATGTTTATGATTCATTTTACCTAACACATTTTATACCTTCCTTTAAAACCTGTTTTTATCACTGTGTGTCTACTATGCAAAGAACTGTTACCTTTTTAACTTCAAATTTCCAAAAAGACAGAGTCTATACTTATTTTTTATTTCTTTCTAGATCTAGAAGAATTAGAAGCATTCTTGGTATAACATAAAACCACTTCTAACGCAAATCTCATTTTAAATTTCTACAGAATATTCCATTATCCCTTCTATGTTGTAACTTAGATCAAATTCAGCTTAAACATCTTCAGCTGGGTTACTAGTAGTATAATCTTAATATGCATTTCTTGTCTCAGTAAATACAGTACTGCTTACTTATTATTATGTAGGACATTATTTAAATATGCTGTATAGTAATATGAATTTCCTTCACATTAACTAAGGTGACCAACCATCCTCCTTTAGGAAGGACAGTCCTTCTTTTGTAAGTTCTGTCCTCCCTCAAAAAGTGACCTCCTACATGTCCTCCCTTTTAATATTTGAAGACTAATCTGTAAATCTCCGTATTTGATCGATGCCGAGCTGATCTGTTGTGTGTGATGTGACATATTTGTATTTGACATGGCGATTCGTCAAGGCTCAGTACAGTGCAGTGAGACGCGATTATGAGATGCATGCACTCCACACAGGAGAATTGTTTTGAGAGAGTGTGCCACGCGCAAGCGGTTTTGCTTTTTTTCTTCAATTTATTTGTGTCCCCCTTCTCATTGTAAAAAAGTTGGTCACCTTACATTAACACAGACAATTTGTTTGGCTATCAGCATCATTTAACCTGACTGCCTATTGATGCTCCGGATCATGGTACTGAACCAAGAGCTTTGGTATCCTAAGATTTTTCTCCATTCCCCTAAGTACCTGGAAATAAGCGCAGAATAGATTTCTCAGCTGGGTATCTCTGGATGTAATGGATCCCAGTTCATATGCTTCACATGGGACCGGAGATAGTCAGATCGAGGATGGGGGAGGTTTCTAGGGAGGGGGAGAAAAGGGCCATCTCTACGATCGGTGGGAGAGGCAGGTATGGCATTGACAGGGGGCCTTATCAAGTTATGGGAGCTCACCCCCATTGTTTACAAGCGGTGGTGTGCTCCGGCCCCCAGGTCATGTCTCGCTCCCTGAGTTGTTTGAATGATCAGGTCCCAGGCCTCCGGTTGATGTTATGCAATGCTAGGTCCGTAGTGAATAAAGCTCCCCTTGTTTACGATCTTGTTACGGAGGTGGGATGGACCTGGCTGATATTACCGAGACCTGGCTGGGACAAGAGGGGGGTGTCTCTCTGGTGGAGATGTGCCCAGCTGGGTTTCGGGTCTTTCATCGGCCGAGAGCCCAGGGGAGGGTGGGGAGGTTGCAGTGATTATTCGGGAGGATCTGGGTCCTAGGGAATCCACTGTTCCTCAGGCGACCGGATGTGAGTCCCTTTTTGTAAAGTGTGGTTCCGGGGTTTAGATGGGCCTATTGATCACATACCTGGCTCCCTGCTATGTGACATCGGCTCTGCCTGAGCTCCTCGAAGTCATAGCCGGCCTGGTGGTTGAGACCCCCAGGGTTGAGACCCCCAGGTTGATGGTCATGGGGGATTTCAACCTGCCTTTGGCTGGTGGGGCCTCGGGGATTGCTCAGGAGTTCTTGGCTTCCATGACAGCCTTGGACCTGACCCAATTAATTAGGGAGCCCACTCACATTGGGGGTCACATCCTGGATCTGGTTTTTGTCTCTGGACAGTGGCACAATGATCTTGGTGTTGGGGACGTTTTTGTTGAGCCCTTGTCATGGTCAGATCATTCGCTACTTAGGCTGGACTTCCAAGCCGGTCCCCCCATCGCAAGGAGGTGGACCAAATTCGTTGGTACTACCCCAGGCGCCTGATGGATCCAGATAGGTTCCTGATGGAGCTTGGGCCATGTTCCGACTTTTGAGCACATGACTCGGTTGAGCACCTGGTCGCCACCTGGGATAGGGTGGCGGCTGGGGCCCTGGACTGAGTCGTGCCCTTGCGGCCTCTGATCTGGCGCCGCTCTCACTCGGCCCCTTGGTTCTCCGAGGAGCTGAGGGAGATGAAGCCCGGAAAAGACGGGCGAGTATTTGGAGGACTACTCGCTCCAGACCCGACCAAACACTATTACGGTCTTATATTAAGACCTATTCAGTGGCGATAAGGGTGGCAAAATGTTCTCACTTTTCCACCCTTATTGCGTCTGTGGGAAACTGCCTGGCTGCCATTTAGAGTGACCCGCTCCCTCCTGGAAGGGGGAGCGTGGGAAGACTCCTTGCAGGGACGGGCTGAGGACTTTTCAAATTTTCTGCTGGATAAAATCGCTCGGATCCGGGACGGGTTGGACTCTGAATGGGCAACTCTGGGTGGGGGGTCGGGGGCAGAATTTGGGGCAGTCATTTGGGAGGAGTTTGATCCTGTGACCCCCGAATACGTGGACAGGTTGCTGCGGGGGCTAAATGCTACCACATGTTTATGGGACCCGTGTCCCTCCTGGCTGGTGTTGGCCACTCGGGAGGTTGGTTTCAGGGTATTATTAATGTTTCCTTGAATGAGGGATATCTGCTCACCGCCTTGAAAGAGGCGGTGGTGAGACCACTCCTCAAGAAACCATCCCTGGACCCAACTTTGTTATCTAATTATCGTCCCGTCTCCAACCTTCGTTTTGTGGTGAAGGTTGTTGAGAGTATGGTGGCATGACAGCTTCCCCAGCACCTGGATGAAGCTGTTTATTTGGATCCACACCAATCGGGCTTCAGGCCCGGGCACAGCATGGAGACGGCATTGGTCACATTGGTGGATGATCTCTGGAGGGCCCATGACAGAGGTTATTCCTCTGTCCTGGTCCTATTGGATCTCTCGGCGGCTTTCGATACTGTCAACCACAGTATCTTATTGCAGTGGCTGGGGGGGTTAGGAGTGGGAGGCACTGTTATGCAGTGGTTCTCCTCCTTCCTCTCTGACGGTTCGCAATTCGTGTTGGCAGGGGGACAGAGGATGCTTGAAGAGCATCCGGAGGCTCTAGCTGGTGCAGAATGCAGCCGCGAGGGTGGTAATGGGGGCTCCTCGGGGCTCCCATGTTACGCCACTTCTGAGCGAGCTGCATTGGCTCCTGGTGGCCCTCTGGGTGCGCTTCAAGATCTTAGTTATCATCTTTAAAGCGTTCCATGGCTTGGGACCAGGATATTTGCGAGACCGCCTCTTGCCATTATCGGTCTCCTGCCGACCGATACGCTCCCATAGAGTCGGCCTCCTCGGGGTGCCACCGGCTGGATGGCTGGCGACGCCAAGGATGCGGGCCTTCTCATTGGGGGCACCCTCTCTCTGGAACGAATTACCCCCAGAGATGAGGACCATCCCTGATCTCCTGACCTTCCGCTGTGCATTGAAAACTGATTTATTTCAGCAAGCCGGTCTGGCCTAGGAGTTTTTAAATCTTTTAATCTGGTTTTAACTTTCTTAATTCCCTTATTTTTAATCTTTTGAAAGGGCCAGTGTATTTAATTCTTTTAATTTTTAAATATTGTATATGTATTTTTATATGTATATATTTTATCTTGGCTGTTCACCGCACCGAGTCCCTTTGGGAGAGGGGGGCGGTATATAAATTTAAATAAATAAATAAATAAATAAATAAAATGTTTGTTTGATAATTAAATTTTGATTAATTAAATTTATATCACCGAAACCTGGTTGGGCCCAGAGGGTGGCGTCCCTCTGGTAGAGATGTGCCCACCAGGTTTCCAAGCATTCCATCGACCGAGGTCTCAGGGAAGGGGTGGTGGGGTGGCGGCGATTATTAGAGAAGTCCTTTGTCCTAGGGAGGCCACTGTCCCTCAGACGGCTGGTTGTGAGTCTCTCTTTGTGAAATGGGGTCGGGGGGTTCAGATGGGCCTTTTGATAATGTACCTGGCTCCCTGCCACGTGTCATTGGCCCTGCCCAGGCTCCTCGAGGTGATAGCCGGGCTGGCGGTTGAAACCCCCAGGCTTCTAGTCATGGGTGATTTCAACCTGCCTTCGCTCGGGGAAACCTCTGGGGTGGCCCGGAGTTCCTGGCTTCCATGACGGCCATGGATCTGACCCAATTAGTTTCTGGACCCACTCACACGGGGGGACACACACTGGACCTGATTTTCGCCTCTGGTCAGTGGTTGAATGATCGTGCCGGGGACCTAGTTATAAAACCCTTGTCATGGTCCGATCATTCTCTTCTTAGACTGGACTTCGGTGCCGCCACCCCCCATCGCAGGGAGGCGGAGCCGAGGAGATGGTTCCGTCCCAGGCGCCTGATGGATCCTGAACGGTTTCAGATGGAGCTTGGGCCATTTCCTGAAACTCTGGCTCATAACTCGGCCACAGACTTGGTGGCCACCTGGGATAGGTTGGCCGCTGAGGCTCTGGATCGAGTTGTGCCTTTGCGACCTCTGACTCGGCACAGATCCCACTTGGCTCCGTGGTTTACGGGGGAGCTGAGGGGGATGAAATGCCAGAAAAGACGTCTGGAGGGCATCTGGAGGGCCAGTCGTGCTGAGTCTGACCGGACACAGGTGAGGTCCTATATTAGGACCTACCTAGTGGTGATAGAGGCGGCGAAGAGTTCACACTTCTCCGCCCTTATTGCGTCGGCAGAAAATCGGCCTGCTGCCCTGTTTAGAGTGACCCGCTCCCTGCTTGAGCCGAGAGCGCGGGAGGACCTCTTGCAGGGTAGGGCAGAAGAATTTTCCCGATTTCTGCATGATAAAATTGCTCAGATTCGGGATGGGCTGGACTCCAGTTGGGTGGTCCCGGGGGAGGTGTCCGGGGCAGGTCTTGAGACGGTTATCTTGGAGGAGTTCGATCCTGTGACCGCCGAGGGTTTGGACAGATTACTGGGGAGGCTGAATGCCACCACATGTTTACTGGACCCGTGCCCTTCCTGGTTGGTTTCTACCTCCAGAGAGGTGACACGAGGCTGGCTCCAGGGGATTGTCAATGCTTCGTTGATGGAGGGGGCGCTTCCGACCGCCCTGAAAACGGCGGTGGTGCGGCCCCTCAAGAAGCCTTCCCTGGACCCGGCTCTTTTGAATAACTATCGTTCTGTCTCCAACCTTCCCTTCGTGGCGAAGGTTGTTGAGAGTGTGGTGGCGCGTCAGCTCCCTCAGTATCTGGAGGAAGCATTCTATTTAGATCCGTTCCAATCGGGCTTCAGGCAGCACTGAAACAGCATTGGTCGCGTTGGTAGATGATCTCTGGAGGGCCCGTGACAGAGGTTATTCCTCTGTCCTGGTCCTTTTAGATCTGTCAGCGGCTTTTGATACTATCGACCATAGTATCCTATTGCGGCGGTTGGAGGGGTTGGGAATTGGGGGCACCGTTTTGCGGTGGTTCTCGTCCTTCCTCTTGGACCGCTCGCAATTTGTGTTGACGGGGGGGAGAGGTCCACCCCTAGGCCCCTCACGTGTGGGGTGCCTCAGGGGTCAGTCCTCTCCCCTCTTCTGTTCAACATCTATGTGAAGCCGCTGGGAGAGATCATCCGTGGTTTTGGGGTGAAATGCCATCTTTATGCTGACGATACTCAGCTTTAATCTCCACCCCAAACCACCCCAACGATGCTGTGGAGGTTATGGCCCATTGCCTGGAGGCTGTGCGGAACTGGATGGGCGAGAACAGGCTTCGACTCAACCCTTCCAAGACCGAGTGGCTGTGGTTTCCGGCGGCCCGATATAGTCAGCTGACTCAGTCGCTGGCTATTGGGGATGAGATCTTGACCCCCACAGAAGGGGCCCGCAATCTTGGTGTCCTCCTGGATGTACTGCTGTCTTTGGAAGATCATATTACGGCCGTCTCCAGGGGGGCTTTTTATCAGGTTCGCCTGATACGCCAGATGCGACCCTTTCTCGATCGGGACGCCTTACGCACAGTCACTCATGCCCTGGTCACCTCCCGTCTGGACTACTGTAATGCCCTCTACATGGGGCTCCCTGCGGGGAGCACCCGGAGGCTTCAACTGGTACAAAATGCGGCCGTGCGGGTAGTTATGGGGGCGTCAAGATACTCTCACGTAACGCCCCTCCTGCGCGAGCTGCATTGGTTGCCAGTGGCCTTCCGGGTTTGCTTTAAAGTATTGGTTTTGGTCTTTAAAGCGCTCCATGGCATCGGACCAGGATACTTACAAGACCGCATTCTGCCAGTAGTCTCCCACCGACCGGTGCGCTCCCACAGAGAGGGTCTTCTCCGGGTCCCGACGCCTTCTATGTGCCGCCTGGTGACCCCGAGGAATAGGGCCTTCTTTGTGGGGGCACCCGCCCTTTGGAACGGGATGCCCCCGGGACTACGAACGACCAATGACCTGAGGGCGTTCAGACGTGACCTGAAGACCTGGCTCTTCGAGCAGGCCGGCCTGAGCTGATTCAAATGGGATTTTAAATGGGGTTTTAGATTAGTTGGGATGGGGTACAAAGTTTTAATTTATTTTAATTGGGGGTTTTAGATTTTTATTGGGGCAGCCTAGGATTTAATTCTTTTTTAACAATATTTATATTTGTCTATATGTATTTTAGTTGGCTGTTCACCGCCCTGAGTCCTTCGGGAGAAGGGCGGTATATAAAACCTATTAATAAATAAATAAATAATACCACCCACATAATTACTCTGGGAAGCTTACAGTATATTCCAAAACACAAATATAAAAGTATCTTTAAAAACCACTATAATTAATAAGAATTAAATAAAACAAGGAACCAAGTATATAACATAGTCTAAGTATATTATGAAATGGGGATCTTCTCTTTTACTATCAGCCGCCTCTGGCATAAAGTAAATCCATCTGGCCACAAGCCAATTGGCAGCACCAGATTTGGAACGACAAGACAGTGGAAGGCCAAGACAGTGGGGGTGGATAATGCTTCATAGGGCAGGGACCAGCACAAAAAAGCTCTGTTTCTAAATCCTGCCAGATAAAATTCCTTGACCCACGGTATGTCCCTTGTAATGGCGTAAATAGGATAGGCCAAACCACCTGGCGCAAGACATTAAGGCAACATAAGTTACCTCAGGTAATTTAATCCCATGTCTGTTCTACACATACACCTAAAGAGATAAAATAGTATGACACTGCAGGATGATAATTGATGCGCAGCTCAAAAGAATGTGCAAATTATTTTGAGTTATAATAATTTATTTTTTTATTTTTTTCCTTTCCTTCTTTTTTACTTTAAATAAAAAAGCACAAAAAAGCTCTGTCATTTTATGTCCATACATAAAATGTTAAAATTGAAGATAAACACCCTGAAAAACAACCTGTGACTTAATTTTATGTAGTAGCTATATTACAAATTGGTTGCAGGGTTTTTAACATTATTTATATAAAGTTTTTGTGACCAGATAAAATATTTAACAAACTATTTCTACTGAAAATTCTTCTTTCCTCTACTTCTATTCCTGGGTTTTATTATAGAGTTCGTGGAATGTAAATAGTTACCATTTCTTCTCAACTTTCCTTTGATGATAAAAAAGAGCAATTTGAAAGTAAAAGGCCCTAAAATGTTTGGCCTCAGCAGGAGATAACCATAATCAGTTTTTTCAGTCATTTCTGTCCAGGATATAGAATTATCCTACCTCCAACATTTTGTAGGCCTGCCCTTGTCAACAATCAAAGCCACAGGTAGAAAATATGTACAATTTGACTGCCAGAAAAAATACTAGAAATTGTATTCAAAACTATAAAGTTCTTCAAAATAGCTGGCCAAAACTGGCTGATTTACTCAAATAAAGAGTCACAGATTTTTCTTAATCATCTACAAGGGAAAAAATATAAAGCTCTTTATGGCATGGGTCAGGATATCTGAGGAACCATCTTTTATTCCATTGGGACTACTTCTCCCTATCCATTCTAGATAAAGGGTCCAACTTTGGATCCCACTGCTCAAAGAATTTTGGCTGGCAGGGTCCAGATAACAGATAATCAGAGTTGGAAGTGACCTTGTAGGTCATCTAGTGCAACCCCCCATCCATGCAGGAGACCCTATACCATTTCTGACAAATGGCAGTCCAATCTCTTCTTGAAAGTCTCAAGTAATGGCACTCCTACAACTTCTGAAGGCAAGCTGTTTCATTGGTTGATTGTTCTCACTATCAGAAAGTTTCACTTTATTTCCAGGTTAAATCTCTCCTTGTTCAGTTTCCATCCATTATTCCTTGTTTGACCTTCAGGTATTTTAGAAAATCACTTGACCCAGGGGTGGGATTCTACCTGGTTGGACTGGTTCTATAGAATCGGTTGTGCAGTTCGGAGAACCGGCAAATCGCTCCACTGGTTGGCCCCACCTCTCCCTGCCCACTCACTCCTTACCTGGCATGCATGCCATCCAACTTGTCTGCCTTGTGCCTTCACTTAATTTTTGGTAAGTTCCTAATTTTCTTCCCTCTCCCCCCAATCGACCATTAGCTATTCCAACTATCAGCTCTGATGGGATATTTAGATTAGCTAGAAAGCAGGAAATCATTGGATTTCTTGTTTTTTAGCTAATCTAAAAGCAGAGCTTCTATTTTTCAGTGCAGACTGAGACAATAGATTGCAGAAAGGTAGATCTCTGAGTGAATCTGTGATTCTGTGAGCAACTCAATCTGCCTGCCTGCTTTGCCTGATTTTGGGTAAAAGTTGCTCTTTTTTATAAAAAATTCAATATCTACATACATGGTGTGTTGTGAGTTAATTTTATAAGTTTGCTTGCAACCAAATTTTATATGATAGACTCAGGCAATAGATTGCAGAAAGGTAGATCTCTGAGTGAATCTGTGCTTCTATGAGCAACTCAATCTGCCTGCCTGCTTTGACTGATTTAGATAAAAGTTGCTCTTTTTTTAATAAAAAATTCAATATTTATATATTTACAATATTTACATATAAGACATGCCAACCCAGTCATGTGACCACCAAGCCATGCCCAGTCAGCAAGCCATGTCCACCCAGTCACATGACCACCAAGCCACACCCACAAATTAGGCCACGCTCACAGAACCGATTGTTAAGAAATTTGAATCCCACCCCTGGCTTGACCCCCTTCTTCTCTGTGACAGTCCCTCAAATATTGGAACACTGTTATCATGTCTCCCCTGGTCCTTCTCTTCACTATATTAGCCATGTCCAGTTCTTGTAACCGTTCTTCATATGTTTTAGCCTCCAGTCCCCTAATCATCCTGGTTGCTCTTCTCTGTACTTTTTCTAGAGTCTCAACATCTTTTTTATAATGTGGTGAACAAAACTGGATGCAGTACTCTAGGTGGGGTCTTACTAAGGCTTTATAGAATGGTATTAGTACTTCCCTTGATCTTGATTGTATCCCTCTGTTAATACAACTTAGGATAGCATTAACTTTTTTGGCTGCTGCTGCACACTGCTGGCTCATATTTAGCTGGTTGTCCACTAAGACTCCAAGATCCCCCTCACAGTTATTGCTATTAAGCCCAGTTTCACCCAATCAATATGTGTACTTTTGGTTTTTCTTGCCTAAGTGCAGGACTTTACTTTTCTCTACATTGAATTTCATTTTGTTAAATATGGCCTAGGGTTCTAGTCTGTCAAGATTCATCTGGATCTTAAGCTTATCTTCTTGGGTGTCTGCTATTCCTGCCAGCTTAGTATCATCTGAAAATTTGGTAAGTTCCCCTTCTATTTCCTCATCTATGACATTAATGAAGATATTGAGTACTGGACCTATGACGGAACAGTGTTCATGCCTATGTCCATATGTATGCACCTGTATTTACACACACACACACACACACACACACACACACACACACACACACACACACACAAGACAAGATAGATTAGAAAGAGAGAGAGATACTCAGGCTGCCTTATCTGTATATATAAAGCTTCAAAGGCTGATAATTGATAATTGACAAACTTCATTAAGATAAACATTTAAAGTTGAATATGTAGACCAGTGATGCAATGCGTGCACGACCCCCCCCCCACTCTTTGCACATGCACATGCATCTCCGCATGCGCATCTCACCCCACACATGCATGGCAGATATCCAACAATCAGCTAGCTGGCGGGGGGCGCAAACCATGTGCAGTAGGGCTCTTCAGGGCAACCTCTCATGTGCTGGAAGAAATGGCTCTACATACTATTTCTTCCTGCACATGTGCCATAGGTTTGCCATCACGGATATACACCAACTCCAAATCTCCAACTCTACACTTTTTCTATGAGTACATAATCAGATTATTTTTACACAGCCCAGGTATGATACATTCAAGATTTTTCATAAATTTAAGAATTTCTATATTGCAGAATATAATTTAGCAAAAATTTTGATACTTTCTTAACTGTCTTTGATATTGAATTATTTGATATGAAATTTATTACATCTCATTTGCAATAGAAAAGCTACAAACATTTCTAAATATTTTCTGAGATGCCAAAACACCCTAAATAATTTTTTTTGCTGAACTAGCCAAGAATTTATGTTAGAAGAAATATATCTATTTGTTTTTTAAAACCCAAAGCCATTAGCACATTGTTTCTACATAGTATAGAATATCCCAGTTTAGTATCCACATTGTTTCAATATTATCAAAATGTACATATTTGATAAATAAGTAGCTAAATGTATTTTAATTGATTTTAGCATTTAGCAATAATAAATTATTGATTTGATTTGTATAAAGGCCACCTCTAACAACTTTAAAATGTCTGGAGTTTCTGAAACTAAAAGGGATCAAGCTCAATAATTTATACAGCAAGTACTCAACTCTAAGTACATGTAATTGTTGTTTAGCAACCGTCCAATTTAGCAACCATTCAAAGTTACGACGGTGATGAAAAAATAACTTTATTATCAGTCCTAGAATTTACAACCCTCACAGCATCCTGTGATCATGTGTTCACTATTTGTAAGCTTTGTAAACAGTTCCTGAGAAGCAGAATCAATGGGGAAGCTAGCAGTAAAATTGCAAACTGTGGTCACGTGGTGCCTTATTTTGACAATTATAAATGTTTCATTTATTTATTTATTTATTTATAAAATGCATTGGCCACCTATCTTTTCATAGGCAACTCTGGGCAGTTTATAGTTACATAAAATGTAAAACATAAGATGTTAAAAACAAGTATTAAAACCAAAAACATATCAGGGCAGAGTAGGAGAGAAGTAGGATCTGTTATTACTCAATCAACCACCTCCATTGCACTGATCCACCACTGAAGCCCAAAGCCATGTCTTTAGGCCCTTAAGAAAAGATAGGAGAGTTGTGGCCAATCGTACATTGAGGGGGGCAAGATGCTCCAGAACATCTTGCAGAAAAGGTCTGCCAGACAAAATACTTGGGCTGATGGGAATTGCAGCATCCTCTGCCAGCACGAGTGGTATGGGTCAATCCCAGTGACATGAGACAGCCCTTCTAGTAACTGGAACCATGCCATAAAGGGCTTTAAAGGTGATCACCAACACCTTGAATTGCATCCTGAAGCAGACTGTAACCAATGCAGTTCTGGAGCAGTAGTGTCAGGGACCATTTTGGGGGCCCTCAAAACTATCTGTGCCGCCGGTCTCTGAACCACCTATAACTTCTGAATGCTTTTCAAGGGTAGCCCCATGTAGAGGACATTAGTCGTGAGATAACTAGGGACTAAATGACTGAGCTTCATTTCTCATGCTTCCCACAATAGAACTGACACTGTAAGTCTGGCATGGTCAGTAGATGCCTTGCATAACGGCTGCATTGTTTGGTGATAAAAGTTGTCAATCACAATTGTGATTAAGTGAGGATTATCTATAATGCATTCAGCCTTTCTAGGTAATGTCATTTGTAGATTTTTCATTTGTAGATTTTTTGGGAATTTTTTACAATAATTATAGACTCATTATTCTCAACATACAATTATTATTATTATGTATGTCATACCTGGGGGTTCCAAGTTTTTAAAGTCTCAGAACACCAACCTGTGGCTTACATAATAATGTACATAATTAGTCCATGTTTTCCAGAAAATATATATTTCTGTCCATCTTCAAATATAATAATTATTCAAAATAACATATTTTCATTTTAAAAAATCAGATTCAAATTTTCTACTCAGTAAGACCCGGATATGTCTAAATGCTTTCAGTGCTGGCAAAGTAATCAAATACTTACTATAATTAATGTCCCACATTTGCCAGAATTGCAAGGATATTAATTAAGAGCTCTCAGGTTGAGCCCACAATGGTACATATTACAGTATTATTTATGTTTCAATACATGCCTGAACTTAATAATTTAGCCCCAAAATACGACTGGAACTCAGGAAAATTAAAACCAACATCTTCGTATGAAAGACATAATTTTTGTAGCATTAATTCTTTCCACACAGACTTAAAGATTTCTCATTTTACCGGTAGTATACTCTTTCATCACGGTAATAGATTTTGAAACTTTCTTATCAATTAAACCTGATATTTTCCTAAAGGGAAAAGAAACTTTAAAAAGAAAATAAACTCTAACTACCTGATTAAGGATAATCAGTGGTCACAGAATGTTTTTTCTGTCTCCAACCTGGGGGAAATTGGAATGGAATGTCATATAAAATAATACCAAGGACAGATGGGTGTTATCTTCAGCAAAAGTACCTCTATAATATTTTATTGCATATTCCCAAAGATAAATATTTCTATTTATTACAAAATTTAAAACTAGAATATTGCCTCACTACATTAGTAATAAGGAGCTAAATTAAGTTCTCTCTTGGTTAGTTCATAATGTTGTCCTAATACCTGGATGAAATCCATATATTCTCACAAAGCTTCATACCAATTATTTGCACGATAGCTCAAATATCTGTGTGTGTGTCTGACACTACACAATTAGACACTGGAAGAGACCATAGATGTGAAGTCTTGAAAGGCAAATAAAGGGAACATTTTCTTCAGATTTATAAATACAAACTTTAACTACCTCAACTTACATGGAAAATATATTTTTTTGATTTAGTAGGACAAACATTTAAGCTATCAGGATCAAGGAAATCCTATTATCTTTTCCTTTCCAATAGTTAAAGAAGATTTCTCTGTGATGCTAGTACAATAAATATGACTTTGTATATATAATTATGCTGATAGTTATTTCATTAGACCTCAATCTGATCCACATTCTTTACTTCCATAGTTGTACACGTGTACTTCTTGAGTTATTCTGATAGGATATGTCATTTGGTCAAAATCTGATTATAAAATCTGACTACAATCAACAGCAGAAATTATACAATCATAACATTAAGAACACAAATAAGTAACCAATACCAAACATCACCAACATATTAATTTGTCTCCTTCTGAGATATCAAATTTGTCAATAATACATGTTAATTTACCGATAAATTCTCATATTTTTCTACTTCTATTTACTTATGTCTAAAAAACTGAACGAATAAGTTTATACTTTTCTCTCAGAGCGTGCTGAAGAATTAATTAACTAATAATGAAGATAAAAACCAGTGTACAACTACCATAATCATCATAATTAAGATATCTCCTGAGGCTTCTTCAGTAAACTTCAGTTAACGTATTGTGAAAATGAAACAAAAGGTATATTGCATTGTTCAGGACCTGGTTTTACTGGTACTTGGAAGAAATACCAATTAATTCTCTATTTTTGAAGACATACAGATACATGCACACATGTTTTGAGCTATAGTAGAATTATAATTGGGGAATTGAGGACGGAAACAAGAACCATCTGTCAAAACATTTTTAGAGAAAGAATATTATCAACTTTTAATTCGCTTATAATTAAATGCATAATTTATATGCTTCTCTTGTACATGAACACCCATAATGAATGAGTCCACATATTGAATCAAAGTAGGAAATTCTCTCTGGAATATATTTACATGTTTGACAAATAACTCAGCAGGGTATCCTTGATTCGAAATGCTACCTCGTGATTAATCAAGTTATACCCTTTGAAACAGTTTTGATCAGTCTTGCAAAGTTTCTTTTATATGAACCATGAACAGAGAAATGAAATGTTCTTTTGATGAAAGCCTCAATATTTCACATGTCCTGTATTACGCTAGTACTAGTATTTAGCTTTTCAAAAGAGAGTCGTCATAACTTTAGTAATCCCGTTTTGATGAGACCTGAAAGCTTTCATATTTACTGCAAATTATTAATATGTAAAATTAGATATGTATTACATCTGTAGGGGGCGTGCATAAGTGCACCAACGTCCCGGTCCTATTGTTTCTTTTTTTCTTATTCGAATCCATTTCATGTATTCATAACCATGTTTATACTTACACCTGTTATCTAACAATCACGTGACAAAATAAAATAAATAAAATGTTTATTCAGAGATTAAATTGCATTTAGCCTTGTCCCCCTTAGAAGGCTGCTAAGCCCCATTTGGATAAAGGCCCAGAAAAAAGATTCAAAAGTTAAAAGCCTTGTAAACAAAACTGAGGTATTGGGAGACAAAGCCATCAATTTTATGATTGTACACACTCTTCAAGGCAGAAACTTGGGAAAATAATATATTTCCAAATTCCAATTGAATCCACTAGTTCAAAAATATGGAAACCCTACCTTAAAACTATGGGCCTGTTCTAGCTAAATATTGCATTTCCTATATATTATGCACACTCTTATAAATTATGTTTCATTGCACTTTGAGTCCTTGCCTAATTCCCCGTTCCCCTCTCTTTCCCATCTACCATTTCAGATGGAGGGAAAACAAGTCTATGCATCAAATTGGAAATCTCTCTTCCATTACCCTCAAAGCTAGAAAGCTTGGCTAGACCTTTTTTAATTCCAATAAAAAACCTTTCTTCTCTTAGAAAATCCAGTCAATATCCCCACTACCATCCAACACACAAGCCGTGCATTAAGATCAGCTGGGAAGGCCATACAGTTGATCTGGCTCATAGCATAAGGACTTTCTTGATGAGAACTTTCAGAACTTAATGGGCCTTTCCTTGCAAAGGTGGCAATAGACACAGAAAAACAAGACCACAGAGACTTTCATAGTCTTTTATTATTTACAGTGGGGATATTAGCAATAAATATTTACAACACAATCTGGTATTTATCTGGTGTTTTCTCCTAACTTCTCCTTATCAAGGGGTCAAGCTCAGGGGTGGGATTCAAATTTTGCAACAACCGGTTCTGTGGGCGTGGCTTAATTTGTGGGTGTGTCTTGTTGGTCACATGACTAGGCGGGCATAACTTGTTGGTCACATGACTGGGTGGGTGTGGCTTGATGGTCACGTGACTGGATGGGCATGGTTTGGTGGCCATGTGACTGGCACACCAAATATAAGTGGTCCTCGCTTAATGGCCAGTTGCTTAGCAAGTGTTCTAATTTATGACTATCCCCAGAGTTATTTGACCTGTTTTTGGAGTTTTGATAGACAGACAGACAGACAGACACACATACACACACACACACACACACACACACACACACACACACACACACACCCTTCTAACCTGCTATTCTTTGATTCTGTAAGAATCTCCTGCTGAAGCAGGGGGTTGGAATAGATTACTTCCGAGATCCCTTGCAGGCCAGCCCTAGATTGCTGTGCTGCTTCAAAGTCTTCTGAAGCCAGGGTTTATGTCCTTCCTTCCTCTCCTTTTTTCCCTCTCCCTCCCTCCCTCCTTCCATGTATTTATCTATCCATTCATATATCTCATTTACTTTCTCCTTTCTCCCTTTCTTTCTTTCTCTCTCTCTCTCTTTCTTTCTTTCTCTTTCTTTCTTTCCTTCCTTCCTTTTCTTTCTGCCCCTTCCTTCCATCCCCCTTTCTTCCTTTCATTTCCCTTTTTCTTTCTTTTCTTTCTTGTATCTTCCTTCTCTTTTTTTCTCACTTTCTTTCTCTCTCCCCCCTCTCTCTTTCCCTCTCTTTCTCTCTCTCTTTCTATATACCCCCTCTTTCTCTCTCCCCCTCCCTCTCTCCCTCTTTCTCTCTCTTTCTCTTTCTGTCCCTTCCTTCTTCCCTCTCCTTCTAAAGCTAGGAAGCCCACCTGAAACACACACATACACACACACCCAGAAGTGGGATTCTCCCAGTTGCCCCTATTCTATTGTACTCTGCCTATCAGAGAATAAGCCTACAGGCAGGGACTGTGCTTTTTAATCTTTGTGCAGGGTCTTCAAAAAGAAATACATACAATCAACAGAAACAAACGAGGCAGCTTAGAAACAAGAGGATGCTCAGAACAACCCCAGTTCTACAGTATCATAGAATAAGAACAGCCCAGAAGGAAGGCAATAACAGAAAGGAAGGAAGGAAGGAAGGAAGGAAGGAAGGAAGGAAGGAAAGAAAGAAAGAAAGAAAGAAAGAAAGAAAGAAAGAAAGAAAGAAAGAAAGAAAGAAAGAAAGAAAGAAAGAAAGAAAGAAAGAAAGAAAGAAAGAAAGAAAGAAAGAAAGAAAGAAAGAAAGAAAGAAAGAAAGAAAGAAAGAAAGAAACCATCCTACTGAGGGCTGCAGAATCATGCAGCCTTTAACGTTTCAGATTGGTGACCCTTCCTAGACCCAACTGGTGCTTCTTATTGTATCTACAATACATGAGTTTCAGTCCCAAAGATGCTCCTTCTCCCCAGGAGCCCAACTTTCAATTCTGGATAAATACTTCTGCACCCTTTCACTCTTTGTACCTCAACATACTTCTTACATTGGATCACAAGCTATTGAACCAGATCAGAACCAAGAACAACAGTTGTAGTTATGTAGATGTAAAAGAGACTGGAGACTATACAGCCTTCAAATCCCAATCCAAGATCGCAGGCAAAACAGGAGCTTCAGGATCAATACTTTTATCCCCTGACACTCATAGCCAGATATTTTTTCTCTTCATTTGTGTCTCTGTATGTGGCATTGTTGCAGAGAACTTACACAAAAAAAACAAACTTTACAAGAATACCAGACATTAGGAACTGTGAATGGAGAAACTTTATTATTTACTTAGACTCCATTTAATCTCAAGAATTCACCTGAATATAATAATCAGGCAACCAAAGACTGACAAATCAAAGTTAACGACTTCCATGAATGCACACAAAAAACATTTCAGAAATGTAACACTCAAACATCTCATGCTCTTAACAAAAATGAATTTGTAGCACAGACGGGAACTTTCCAAATTTACAGATATTGTAAACAAAAGGTTCCTAATACAACCTGGATCGGATGCCTGTATGCTGATTTTCTACATGACCCCATTATTCCTTCCTTCTCTGTAAATGGGGGGAAGGGAGGCGGCAGCCACCCAGGGGTGGGATTCTCTCTTTCTCTCTCTTTCTTTCTCTTTCCCTCTTTCTCCCCCCTCTCTTTTTCTCTCCCCCCTCTCTTTCACTCTCTTTCTCTCTCCCCCTTTCTCTCTCTCTTTCTTTCTCTCTCTCTCTCCCTCTTTCCCCCCTCTCTTTTTCTCTTCCTCTCCACTCCCTCTCTCCCTCTTTTTCTTTCTTTTTCTTTCTATCCCTTCCTTCTATCCCCTTTTTTCCTTTCACTTCCTTTCTCTCTCCCTTTTTCTTTCTTTCTTGCTCTTTCTTTTTCTCTTTCTCTCCCTTCCTCTTTCTTGTCCTTCCTTCCTCCCTCCCTCCCTCCCTCCCTTCCTTCCTTCCATCCTTCCTTCTCTCTCTCTCTCTCTCTCTCTCTCACACACACACACACACACACACACACACACACACACACACAGAGAGAGAGAGAAAAAGAGATGAGCAGGCGGCGGGAGAAGAAGAAAGCGAGCAGCCTTGCTTTCAAAGCCCCTTTGCTGCCACTCACCTCTCCTGGGCAGCAGAGGTGCTCCAAAAGGAAGGGCGGGGATTCCCAGACTGTTCACTTCACCCAGTGCCAGGGGCGGCAATGGTGGCAGGAAATAGGTGGCTTTTGGCGTGCAACAGCAGCGCACCCCCCACCCTAATCCTATGATAGGAAACAGGCGGCCTTCAGTGTGCAGTGGCAGCAATGGTGGCAGGGGACTTTGAGTACCCCTACCCCCCAATCCTCCCAAAGGAAATGGCCGGCTTTTGGTGTGCAGCAGCAGGGCACCCCCACCCCACCCCGATCCTATCATAGGAAATGGGCACCTTCGGCATGTGGTGGTGATGGTGGCAGGGGGCTATGAGCACCCCCATCCCACCTCGATCCTCCCAAAAGAAATAGACCTCCGCGTGTGGCGGTGGCCAGGGGTGGCTGCTCAAGCATGTGGAGGTACTTTGGGAGGGCCAGGGGGGACTGCTCAAGGCCCGCAGCTTGCTGTGCAACATCCGCCATGTGGTAAGGAGAGCTGGCTTGCCACATGGCAGCTTAACCAGCCAGCCGAGGCCAGGGATGGGTGTGGCAGATAAGTAGGCTGGGCGAGGCCCGGGAAACCCCCAAAGATGGCAGCGGAAGGCCCTGGAAGCTCCAAAGATGGCAACGGGAGGCCCTGGGAGCCCGGAGAAGGTAGCGGGAAGCCCTGGGAGGCCCAGAGATGGCAACAGGAGGCCTGGGAGCCCCAGAGATGGCTGCAGGAGGCTCGGGGAGGCCCAGGGACAGTGGGGGAAGGGCTAGCATGACTCGCAGGCTTATCTGTGGGCAGGCAGAGTAGCAAAGAGGCTCATGTCACAGCAAAAGGCAGACAGCAATGGCTGCCATGGTAGGCAGGCAGAAGCAGGCTGCATGTATGTCATGCATGCTCATGATGTTGCACATGTGCAATAACAAAAACTGGTTCCAGGAGCGAAGGAGTGGGCGGAGAGGGGCAGGGCCAACCAGGGGTCCATTTTACCAGTTCTCTGAACTACCAGGAACCATAACAACCGGTTCTATAGAACCAGTCCAACCAGGTAGAATCCCACCCCTGGGTCAAGTGATTTTCTAAAATACCTGAAGGTCAAACAAGGAATAATGGATGGAAACTGAACAAGGAGAGATTTAACCTGGAAGTAAGGAGAAACTTTCTGACAGTGAGAACAATCAACCAATGGAACACCTTGCCCTCGGAAGTTGTAGGAGCACCATCACTTGAGACTTTCAAAAAGAGATTGGACTGCCATTTGTCAGAAATGGTGTAGGGTCTCCCACTTGGGCGGGGAAGGTTGGACTAGATCAGGGGTTGCCAACCTTTTGGGCCTCAGGGACCACCAATCTCATAATTTTAAATCCCAGGGACCACTAATTGGTTCTGTGGGTATGGCCTAATTTGTGGGTGTGGCTTGGTGGTCATGTGACTGGCTGGACATGGCTTGTATGTAAATATTATAAATATTTATATAAATATTGATTTTTTTTTATTAAAAAAAGAGCAATTTTTACCCAAAATCAGAAAAAGCAGGCAGGCAGATTGAGTTGCTCACAGAATCACTCATTCAGAGATCTATCTATCTGACATCGGCTAGCTAAGTCTGTCACATAAAATTTGCTTGCAAGCAAACTCACAAAATTAACTCACAACATACCATGTATGTAAATATTGAATTTTTTATTTAAAAAGAGCAACATTTACCCAAAATCAGGCAAAGCAGGCAAACAGATTGAGTTGCTCACAGAATCATTCAGTGATCTATCTATCTGCCATCGGCTAGCTCAGTCTTTCACATAAAACTTGCTTGCCATGAGTCTGCACTGAATAATATAAACTTCAGTCTAAGGGAGGTTCAGCTGTGCTTAAAAGCAGAGCTGAAGATCTAAAGACTAGCTAAAAACAAAAAAAAATCCAACCATTTCTTGCTTCTTAGCTAATCTAAATCTCCTGGCACAGCAGAACAGCTGATGATTGTGGGAGGGAAGGAAAAATAGCAATTTAGCAGGCAAGTTTGCCGGATAAGGAGTGAATGGGTGGGAAGGGTTCCCGCAGGCCATGTGAGTAGCACAGCCTTGTGTTTCTATGCAGCCTGGATTAATTTTTTTAGGGGGGTGCTCTGGGGGCGAGATTTCTCTGCAGCCCACCAAAATTTTCTCGTGGCCCACCGGTTGGCGAGCGCTAGATGACCTATAAGGTCCCTTCCAACTCTGATTATCTGTTATCTGTCCTAGTTGTTTTCATTTTTTTCCACCTTTCCCTCCAATTGCCTCCCCCATTTCTGGGCTTAACAAGAAAGAGGATGAAAAGGAATGGGATGGATGTTAGTGTAGTTTGCTCAGCATAGCTTAACTTTTTCTGGGATCTGCTTACCTGAACACCTCTGTTTCTCTCTTGAAGAAGAACCTCTGTCAGAGTCTTCTGCTGAGTCCTTCCTCAGAAATCATTAAACCAAGCCTTACTTCTTGGGTCCCTCCTTACTTGGATAGATCTGGATTTTGTGGGTCTTCACTAGTGGTGGGATTAAAAAAATTTTTATCGGTTCTGTGGGCCTGGCTTGGTGAGCATGGCAAGGGAAGGATACTGTAAAATCTCCAGTCAGAGGTAGTATTTGCTGATTCTCCAAACTACTCAAAATTTCTGCTACCAGTTCTCCAGACATGGTCAGAACCTGCTGAATACCACTTTTGTCTTCCCTTCTTCCAATTAAGCTAACCTTGGCCCTTTGTCTTTCTGATCAACAACTGGCACTTGTTTCACAGTTAACCTTTCTCTACAATTTTTTTTTCTCCAGCTACTCCATACATTCCATTTGTATAGACTTCTCTCCTCTTCTCTCCTCTCACCCACCCTACCCTACCTTAGCTATCTATCCTCTCTTTCAAGTTTTAAGTCAACATGTTTTTAAGGAAGGATGTGTCCAACAGCCATATGCCAAACTGAGCCAATGAGTCTGCTGTCTCAACATCATACCAACCCTCGGTAGCATAACTGCCATTCAAGGCCAGAAGGCACTGGCTGTTTCCTTTTATTTCCTCCATTGGTTGGTTCATGCTAGCAGAAATGCAGCGAAACCAGGCCACTAGAAATCCATACACCACAGAAAACATGCTACTTATCAAATTTTTTTTATACATCATTGTCTTGTGTTTAATAACAATTGAAGACCTGCTTTTATTGTCTTTTTTATTCACTGCACTCTTTCTCCCTTGGGAGAAAGGAGTAGAAGGGAATCATTCTGCTAAATATTTTATTTCATCTTTAATCCATAATAGTTAAAATATGAAAATATCATTGAAGACATAACAAACTAACAAAAAGTGAGATTCAGCTATTTTAATACCTTCATGCTGCATTCTTATATCTCAGGTATATTTGCCATAAATATTATATCCTTTAAAATAGCTAAGAAAAAAGTTAAATATTGTGCTTTTTTGGTATTTAAAAATGAATGAAAACTCTATTAATAATTTAATGCATGGTTACTTGGGATTCAATTATTAATGCCTAATAATTTTCTCATACCTTTAAAAATATGTACATCAGTGTTAACACAATGGCCACTCTATACACACTGGGAATTGATCTTCTCTGTTAGCCTGAACAGATCCTGGGTGGAAGGTCTTTGAGCATTTTATACTTTGATAAAAAATTAATAATGTATTCATTGCTTTATAGTACCAGAATGCCACCTAGAGGTAATCTAACAAAGAAATTCTTATTCTTTATCAGACAGAAGGCTGAAATGATCACATTCTCAAGGTCCTGCATGAATTATGAAAGAAGAAAAAAAGGATTAAGATTCTTGACCATATTTATGATCTGTAACTCTCTCTTTGCAAAATAACCACTATTCAAGGATGTCTGAAGAATTAAATCCAATGCAAAGTAAACTAATTTACCTGTCTAGCAAAATATAGCTACCCAAACTTTATGTTTTCTGAATGTTAAAATGCTGCTCTATATTTAAAATAAATACATAAATTCTTCTTAAATTAAATCAATGTATTATCACATACAATTAATTAATTTGGGCAATTTAGAAACAGAAGAATAATTAAAACCATATCACATTTTTTAAAAAAAATCAGTTATAAATAACAACAAAAATAACATATAAAAAGATTAAGAATAAAACAAAACCCCAAGATAGAGGGAAACAACCAACATTTAGTCTCATTCAACCACTTTGTAGGCTCATTATGGGATCTCCAGGATTGAGTGAAGAATCACATTTTCAAAGCTTTCTGGAAAGCTAGCAGATGGGGCTCATTCATAATTCAGGAAAAATGATATGCAAGGGAGTTGGGGCTTTAGCAGGAAAGCTACATGCCATGAGTCCAACTCTTTTGCACACAGGATGTAGACAATATCTTTTCTATGGAACAGGTAGATGTAACTGGGATAGATGGTTCCTCAGATAATCTGGTTCCATGGCTCTAAAGGTCAAAAGCAACACCTTGAATTTTATTCAGAAGCAAAGTGGTCACCAACTCAGGTTTGGAACAAAGGCTTTGCAGATTCAGAAATCCTTCTTCAGCCTCATTATTACAAAAGCTGCCTCAGCAGGTACTTAATAACACAATATAACATCACTTTTATAATACCTCATTGCTGCAAAGACATCTCTGTTGTCTATTCTTATTTGTCTTATAAATATTTTGGATTCTTGAATCTCAGAAGAGTTTCTGGATTCTTCCTTGCATTGTTCCCATTTGGAGTGTTGGTTATTGTCCTATGAATTTGTCCTCTGTATTGACCTCTGCATTTTATTGCTAGTTCAGCCATAAATCTAACACTGTAATGGACAGTGCTTAAAAGTCCAGTATGTGTATATATTTCTAGTAAGTAGAAGAATATCATTCTTGTTGTGAAATCTGACTTTGCCTGATGCTTTATTCCTTGTTTGGAAATTTGAATTTGACCTTCTCACACATGGCTGTGTTTGGAAACTGTGTAATCTCTTGGTCTAGCTGGGTACTTCCCAAAGGCTTTCTGTTCTGTAGCATTAGTATTCTGAAATAGGACACAGCTTAGGGAACCATCTGGCAGTCATCCAAAGTACACATTCTAGAACTTGGCTATTCCATTAGCTGATTCCATGGTGGCCAAGCCAAACCCAGGGGCTCAATAATGTTTGTGTGCCACAGGTGAGGCCATTAATTCATGACCTTTCATTGGAAACAAGGGAATAGAGAAGGTTTTTGTGCTTACGGCACATAAGCGATGGGTAGCATAATTAGCGGTTTTGGAAATAATTGTTTTGTGTTGAGAATAATAAAGCACAATAGAGCAATTACAGAGTTATCTGTTTTAGATATATTTGCTTTGTTTGGTTGACCTCTGTTGCAACAGGATGACTAATAATTAGCAACAAATAGGAATGAATTAAATGTCAAAAATATAATTAAAAGACATGTATCTGTACAGTGCGCATTTTAACAAATTCCTCTAACGTTGCTTTAATCTAATCAAAATGTAAAAAGCAAACACAATTATTAATAAATATTCTGCTTCTGTGATATAGTAGTTAATTTATTAGATTAAGTGGGTATAGTCCTTCCTGAGAGAATCATACATCTTTGCTGGTGACATAGGATTTAACAGTTCATAGATTATTCCTTTCTCCTATGATGCCAATAGTTATAAAATTCTGCAGGCTTTGATTTGGCAACCATAACGGTTTCATTGCTGAATATAGTTTAGGTCTGGGGTCATGAAAAATGTTGCTGCCACAATCACACAACCATGTGATCAACCACAGCAGGGTTTTACTGCTTGCATTCACAAAGGTGAATAATTCTCATTGCCTGCAACACATTATTTGTCTCTCTTATTTCAACTGTAAATAAATGAAATGTGCCTGTTGGGGTTCAGGAAGTTAAAACAATTATCATACAGTGGAAGTAGAAGACTTTCTACCCAAAATGAGTTCTTGAAGAATGAAGAGAGGGCTTCATCAGGAAACTGTTTACTAATAACTACTTAATTAAGTACTGTTGACTGTATACATCCTTGTAAAAGCTGAAATATACAATTTATTGGAGGTGGATCTTATATTTTGTAATATATTGTAGTAATATATTTTGTACAATTTGATTTGTTCTGAAACCAATGGAGTATTCTTCATGCCTGCTTAGAGGGTTGAACGGAGGCTCTGCTTGCCACACCCATACTCACTACACACACACCATTATAGTTTTAATGGGCCTGTGTGATGGATAGATTCTTCATATATTTTCCTTAACTATTCTTCTGTGATGGGTCTGAGATCCTCCTTGTGCTCTGTGTATACAAATATTTTATGTGAGTTAACTGACTTAACATGAAATGATAACACATTCTAACAAATAACTAAAGCTTAAGACAGAGAAACCTCTAAATTGCAGTTAATCCAACTTTAGATTCCTCTAAATATATTTTCTAAAATATGTTCCAAAAATCTGCAGAGAGATTTTTGCATTTTGAATCTAACTGCCTCTCTAAAGCTCTTGAGTCTTACTACCTGGGAATTATACAGCCCATCTGCTGGCTATCATACAATGTAAGCTTCAAAGAAATATCGGTGGAAATACATATTCTACTCACTGTTGAAAAACCAGTTTTTCTCTCTCTATCATCTCAGTAAAGATGAAAGTCACGTTCAACCATCATATTGGTGGGAGTATAGAATTATTTGGGGACTCTGCCAAAGCTCCCAATTCTGTCCATAGCTATCTCCTTCTAAACAAAACATTCAATGCCCTAAAGTGCAGGTATTTATTTGTTGATTAGGTTTTTATTCTACCTTTATACAAAGATGATGAATTTTCACACAACTCTATCACATGCTAATATAAAAATAGATATGTTCAAAAATGTGTCAGCAGTGAGATCAATTATATCTCATACAATGTATATACCTCATTCAATGTATAGGAAACATTACCAGTCAGAGTTTAAAGTTGGGTAATGACAGGAAATGGTTCCTAACCCTTTCAAAACACTTACGCTTAAGACTTATGAATGACAAGATAGGGTGAGTAACTGAATTTGTTCCATAATGTTTGTCTCAGAAGCCGGCAATTGTTGTAAGCCTACTTCCATTATTAAAGATTTGTGTATTTTATGCATCACTACCTTGTCTCACAGTATTTTAACATATTGTGAAAAGAGAAATATGAATCCAAAATATTTTTCCAAAGCTTATGGACTTTCATCATTTTAATGCATCAATGTTCCTTCAAAAGCATTATAGTACAGCAACTATAAGAATTTCAATCTAAGATTTAATGAGTCAAATCAATATGTATTTAAAATGCACTCTTCTTGAATCCTTTAAAAAAAACACTTTTCCTGTTTTTTTTCCCCCAATTATCTTCTTCTGAAATTTTTTCATATCACTGCATTTCCTTATATTCACTCTCATGGCATATCCAGGACAAGAGAAGGACTGGGGTGCACTAGAAGATACAGATGATAACCAAGTTATGAGCCAGATTTCACTTGCTACATCTGTAGCTGCAAATAAGAGTACTAAAAAGAAGTGTAGAATTTTCCCTTTTCCTCTCAGTGAAATGATCTGATCCTTATATTTCCTTCCCTCAATTTTTCTGTTATACAAGTGGACAATTTTGACAGATTACTTGCATACAATTCTAGAGTGTCTCAAAGATGCTTTTCCAAAAGGCAACTGGACTTTGTTTTTCCCTGAAGACATTTTGCTTCTCATCTGAGAAGCTTTTTCTGTTCTGACTGAATGGTAGAGGATGGAAGGATTTAACATCTTCAATGAAAAACAATTTTAAAAAGCACCTTTGGGACAACCATGTCCTGGATAACTGAGAATCTCTATAGACAATTTTAGATAATTGATTTTGTTTAAGTAGATTTCACTAATTAATTTTTTTAAATTATTTCAGAAAATCTGGACTTGGTTTTTCTGTTTTCTAGTTTCTTTGTAAGATTTCAGCTCTCACCAGATGTTCTCTGGGGGAAAAAAAACAGTTACAGGAACTAAAACAGAAACATGTGTTCAGAGTCTACAGCAGCCAGGACACATTGTGCTGGACATAACTCATTTTTATTTTCCTAGCATTTTAATCATACTGTATGTCCTAATGTAATATTTAATGTAGTAATGAACATGATGTTTATAAACAGATATCACAATTTCAAAATTAAGGCACATAATAATACCAAAAATAAATAAAATAAAACACAGCTTTATCAATCATCTCCATGACATTTATCTCCTATAAAATGTCTGCAATCTGAACAGGCAGTGAACTTTTCATACATACATACAAAAAATCTTACAATTTATAACCTTATCATTCTAGTATCTTTTTTCAAATATTTTTCTTTACTGGGCAGGAAGTTGGTAGGAAATAACAATTATTGGCTTTCTTTAAAATGTCAGTGAACCCACATCCTGGATTAGATTTCAACTTAAAATGGAAGAACAAACTTCCATTGCAGAAGAGCAATGGGTCATCTATTGATGCTTACAGTAGGCTTCTTGTCAAGATCGCATCAATATGAGTTCAGAAGAGCCTGCCTGTCCTTTGAAACTATCGATGCCATAGCAGGGTAAACATTTTCTGGTAAATAGGGTTACTTCTCCAAGAGAAGAAGGGCTCGGTTATGTTCTGCTTCAACTACCTCTTGTAATCTTATAATCTCCTTCAAGGTGAGCACAATTCCCAGTTTTCAATTGAGCCTTAGTATAACTCTCTTTCACAGTATTCACTAGAGTTTAACATTATAAATATCCAGTGAGTGACATATATGTCTGCTTCGATTCTGCATGATCACATGACTGAGAAGCTGGTGAGTCCAATTTACTAATTAAATCAGATTAAACCATCTGATTTTTTTTGCATAAATATTTCTCCGTTACATGCATTTTACATGCAACCTTAATAAGCATATTTACACTTATTTTTTTCTGTATGTTCTTACATATTCAGAGATTAAATTAGAGATAAATTTGTTCACATATAACCATTGATAGTTTTACATTATATGTAAATAAAAAATGCAAAATAAGCAACATAGCCAAAAGATTTTAAGCAGTAATTAATGAATGGTGTTTAAATAAACAGATATCACAGTTGGACAACTATGCAACATAGATAAATAAAGACAAATATAAAATAAGTTATTTATATATATAGATAGATATAGATTCCTATGTTTGGTCATCACTTTCACAGGTAACAATCATTGTTTTGTGAAAACTTAGTTAAAGTTTATTCCTTATACCTTCGTGAAGCTTCTTTATTTTTCATACACACATTCTGATTTCTGTAGATATAGAACAAGTGTTTAAAAAAATCAATTTTGTTTCTTCTTAACTTGCTAGGATGAGGAGGCCAGTGGAGAAGTAGAATGAAGAAACACTGATATGATTATATCAAAAGATTCTTAATGCTATCTCCAAATCTAATGAATGTTGCCTATGTTTATGACCCATTCCCAAACCAAGGTAGACACATGTAAAATCATACACTTAGTTATTTGAAATCTTCAAGGTTTTGTCCCTACTGAAAGGACCTCTACCATTAGATGGTACGTGCGCATGTCTCACCTAATTCTGTCTTTGAAAACAATGCAGTTGCAGGAACTTTTAATCTTGGAATTTTAGTTCCAACCTTTTTCAAAAGGGTATTTCAACAACATTACAGATTGCCCTATATAATGGAATATGGTTTCTTACTGTGCTAGAAAATTATGTCAATTTGGTAATATTCTGTTTTATTTCTTCTTTCTGAAGATACATAAGATCTAATTTTCAGATAAATCAACTCTTAACAAGCAAAACTATTTAATTAAGATTGTATAGAGCATAGGTTTGTTTTTTAATCACACAAAAGTTCCACTGTGAACTTGAAAATATGGAAAAGTTCACCAAATGTTAGGAACAGACTAAAAATGTCTGTATGTAGTTTAATGACTTTGCACATGTGTTCATAAATAAAATCTCTGAGCAGGATTGTGAAATAGCAATTGCTAATAAAAAGTTATTAGAGGATCCTCTAAAACAATTCAGAATAGAATTGTTGAGCCAATTTGAGAAACTGAAGCATGACGGTGCAAATAAAATACAATAATTAGATATTAAGAAACATTTCCAGAAAAAATAGTTATATTTACCAGCAACATATGCTAGATATTTTCTCATTAATCAGTTAATTACAATTCATTGGAAACAGCCAGATTAGAAAGAACACAAATAAAAAAGAATGCTTTATTTGTTTTCTTGTGTGTTTGTTGTGTTTGAAGGCTATCCAATTAAAAAATTTTCACAAATAAATATTCCCTCCACTTTTTCAAGTTATTAATAAAAATGTTTAATCCCAGTTCTATGAGGAGCCATAGATTTCTAAGCCATCTATGTATCTATCAAATTGTCATATCTTCTAGCCCAGGGGTCTCCAACCTTGGCACCTTTAAGATTGATGGACTTCAACTCCCAGAATTCCTCAGCCAGCAGACCAGGGGTCTGCCAGCAAAGCTGGCTGAGGAATTCTGGGAGTTGAAGTCCACCAGTCTTAAAGGTGCCTAAGTTGGAGACCCCTGTATCTAGCCTACCTTAATTAATCCTGGTATTCTTTTTTTAATCTCAAGATATATTATGTCTTCAGCACTTCCAATATATACTAAAGTTCTTCAGTATTATATTCAGAGAATACATCAGATTTTAGCCAAGCCATCAGCATGTTCCTTCACTGCATTTCTTCTTCATCTTCTTGTGCCATATTCATCATCGGACATTGGCGATCCTATTTTTATCAACAGTCGCACAAGAAAATGCTGCTGAGTTTTGTCCAAACCAGTTCTTTATATGTTGAAGCCATGCTGTTCTTCTTCTGCCTGGACCTCATTTGCCTTCAATCTTTCCTTGGAGGATTAAGTAAAGTATGCCATTTTTTTCCAGGTGTCGCATCACATGTCCAAAATATTCTAACTTTCACTTTTTTATGGTTTTGATGATTTCCCTTGGCTTTCCCAAATGGTTTTTCCCTCCTCGTTTCTGATTTTGTCAACCCAACTTATACATAACAGTCACCTATAAATCCACATTTCAGATGCTTCTAGTCTGTTCAAGTGACTTTCTGTCAGAGACTAACTCTCCACTCCGTAAGAGCAGATAGAAAAGTTGTAACATCTGACAAGCCTGATTTTCAATAACTACATTTGGATTAAATTAACCTACTTATTTGAAATCTAAACTTATTTGCGTTAAATAGGTAATGCCTATGTTTTTACATCGGGATAGGAATTTCTATATTCCAATCTATTCTTCATTTGACTATATTTGAACATACACACAATTTAGACATGAATTTTTTTTGTTTCCAGATAAACCAATGCTGATTATTAATTAACATTAATAATTAAAAATATCTATTATTCTATGTTTACTTGCTTCTCTTACATCAGTGAAACAAAAATCAAAGTACCAGACATATATATAACTCACCAATAGCCCTTTTGTGCTCAAAATTATTTCTGCATCTGGGGACATAAATATTAAATTGAATGCTTAAGGTTTTGAAGGCATTTAAGGCAGGGTGGGGTTCACACCGGTTCAGTAGATACGGTTGTTACAGTTCCCAGTAGTTCAGAGAATGGTAAAACAGGCCTCTGGCTGGCCCTGCTCCTCTCCACCCCCTTCTCCGCTCCCTGCCCAATCAATCCCTATTGCACATGCGCAACATCACTGCTGCCTGCCTTTCACTGCGGCAGAGAGAAAAGCTTGCAAGCCCACTTCCCTTCGGGAAATGGCTCCTGGGCAGCAGAGAAGCAGCCCGGTTGAATCCTGTTTCTCTCTGCTGTCCAGGAGCTGTTTCCCGAAGAGAGGGGGGCTTGCAAGCTTTTCGCTCTGCCGAGAGAGGTTTTCCCAGCAAAGCAGGTGAGAGAAGCAGCCCAGAGCCAACATGAGCCTCTCCACTGTTTCTTCCAGCTGAGTAGCCCTGATCTGCCTGTTCACGGGTAAGCTAGCCCTTCCCCCACTGTCCCCGGGCCTCCTCGAGCCTCACCCAGCCATCTCCGGTGCTCCCCAGACCTCGCCTGGCCTACTTACCTGCCCCCCCAATCCCCAGGCTCAGCTGGCTGGCTTCCCCACTGGCGTAGCCCCATCCCGCCAGCAGCACCAGCTAGGGCCTACCTACCTGCCCCTTCATCCCCGGGCTCGGCTGGCTAAGCTGCCACGCAGCTTGGCTGGCTAAGCTGCCACGCAGTGCTCTCTCAGCTCCCCTTACCACAAGGCGGCTGCGGTGCAGCAAGCTGCGGTGCTCCGACCAGAAGAGTAGCAGACCCGGCTGCCTCCCATAAGCAAGGCCATCACTGCAGTGCCTCTGCAGCCTCTGACCACTTCTCCTGGAGGCAAAACAAAAGAAAGTGGGCAGAGACAGCAGAGGTGCTGCTTACAGGAAGCAGCCAGAGCGAGGTCCACTGCCTCTGCCACTCATGGAGGTGTTTGGGGAGGGCCGTCGCCATTGCTTACGGGAGGCTGCTACATAAAAAGGTTCATATGTTATGGAGTAAAACACTTGTAAATGCATGTATCTTTCACCAAAAAACAGATTTTTTTTAATTTCAATGAGGAAAGGATAACTTCCTTTAGTAATTTCTGGAATGTCAAACTGAAAAAGTTGAGAATAAACATCCTACCTTCAGGATTATTTTCCTTCTAAATAAACCTGTGAGCTGCAGTTACCCACCATTTTTTAATTTCCTAAAAAGGCTTCAGGGGCCTATAAAAAAGTTGTTAGTTTTTTTTATTGTGCCAGCTTTGCATATATTATTAAAAAATAATAAAAATAATTTGTCTTTCTTGTAAGACAAATTCAACTCCTGGTAACCTTGTGGAAACATGTACATAGTTTTCTCAGCATTCAAAATTATTTGTCTCTTCCTTCCTTCCTTCCTTCCTTCCTTCTTTCCTTTTGGTAAACTTTCCAGACTGGTCAACAGACTTGGAATTTGCTAGAGGCCTACCACAGAAGTATCAGTTAGTCTACTAAGCTTAGTTTAGCAAAGTATCATAGAAAATTAAGATTGGAAAGGATCTTGTGCAATCACTGCCTAGGGCAGGAGTTCACTGTAGAACTATAGCATCCTAAACAGATGGTCATCCTGCCTTTGTTTGAAAATCTTCAATAAGGGAGAAACCACCATTTCCGAGAAATTCTATTCAACTGTTGATTAGCTTTGTCATTGGGATTTTGTTTTCTTTTATTTCTGATCAAAATCAACATCCTGTCCATTGTTTCTTGTCTCTTTTTTGGAACAACTGTGAAAATTCTGCCTTGTCTTTTCAGTGACAGCTCTTCAGGTATCTGAAGACAGCTAAAATGTTTTCCAGCAATTTTGTCTTCTACATCCTAAAAATATCCTGCACTTTTATTCCTTCCTTGTAAGTTTTTTTTCCTTTCAGTCCCTTTGCTATTTTGGTTGCTTTCCTTTGGATATACTTAAACTTATCAGTGTCTTTCCTAACATATGCATTCAGAGCTGAATACCATATTCTAGGAATTTAGAGAAGGAATTAACTATCTTGTTCTTGACATTATACTTCTGTTGTTACAAACTAGGACTGCTGTTTCTTTTTTAGTGTATGACATCTGCATCACATTATTAATTAATCTACAGTTTATGATCCACCAGATCTTTTGGACATGTACTTCCATCTAGTATGGTCACTCCCGTCCTATGCTCATGCCACTGATCTTAACAACCCAAACTTGGATTTTTTTTGTGGAAGCCATCTTGGCAGTTTCAACTCATTGTTCTAGTTTGTCAAGCTGCTGTCCTGTCATCTAACCGAACAATATATCAATTAAAAGAATCCAAAAATATTAAAGTCACAATAGACAGTGGCTTTGAGGTGAGTCATAGGATATCCACACAGCACACTGGTGTCTATGAGAACTGAGTTGCTTATTATTGACTTAATGCAACTAAATAATTTTCATAGCTATATGAAAGCAAGGAGGCACAGTTGCTCTCTAAAGCAAATTTAATCAAAATCTTACCACTAATTGGTAATATAGCAAGGACAGCAACATTAGTTGTCTTAACTAAACTATATATTTATTAAATTCACTGGAAAAATCTAGTCAGTAATTGGTGAGCATACCATTATGAAATAAGCAGAGCTTGCCTTGAATTGTTTCCAGTTGCATGATCCCTTGGCCTGGGAACAGTCAAAATTCTAGATTATAATCCTGAGGTTGACTGCTCACAAAAACTACTTCAAAACCAGCACTACCCCTGAACCTTATTTCTAGTGGTCAGTTTTTTGCCAAGCCCTTTGGCAAAAAGCTTTCAGAAAAGCCACTATTTAAAGAAACTATCTGTTGTAAACAAAATTTCCCATAAAGAAGGAAATAAAAAATTGAGTAAAAGATTAACTATTTATGTAAGGGACTGGCAAAAACAGGAGTATTTTACTATAACCAATTTCCGCCCTTAATTATCAACTACAAAGAAGTTAGAAATCTTATTTAAAAACTTTTAAGACAGAAAGTTCTTCTTAATACTTTCCATTGGCATCATCTGAGAAGCTAGAAGAGAAGAATTGTTTTTAAAACTGAGAGGTTGGTAAAATTTACATCAGAATTCAACATGAATATGACATCATGGCACAAAATATATTTTTGAAGTAAGGTCCAACATGGAGGCCTAGCAATAATTTATTTAAAAAAAAAAAACCTCAAAATATATACTTCTTGATTTTAGAGTTGTGAGGAATAACCTCCAGGAGTTGCTGTAACTTCCCCAAAATTAATAGCAAGGAGAACTTCAATTCTGTCCTTTACCCAAAGGTAGGGGTGGGATTCTACCAGTTCGCACCTATTCGCTAAAACTGGTTGTAAACATTCTAAGCAGTTCAGAGAACGGGTTGTTAGAAGAAATTACTGGCCTAATCCTGTAAGGAAGGCAGGAAGGAAATATTCTGGTGTTGCTTACAGAAACTGCCTCTCCGTTAATGCTTATTACATTCTTGACAGGACTAGACTTCCTATCTCTGGAACTTTTCTGGAGTATTTTTCCCCTCCTTTGCTAGCACTTTTATTGTTTGGAATAACCATTCAAAGTTACAATGGCACTGAAAAAAGTGACGTGGCCATTTTTCGCACTTACAACTGTTGCAGCATCCCCACAGTCATGAGAGGCCAGGCGAGGAGATGCATGCCTTGATGTGAGTAATATTGAGTTGGCCATGCCCAGCCAATAATATGACCACCAAGCCACATCCACCCAGTCACATGACCACCAAGCCATGCCCACCAACTAAGCCACGCCCACAGAACCAGTTGTTAAAAAATTTGAATCCCACCCCTGCCCCAAGGGATATAGATAACCCTAAATAGGGCCACTGCATACAACTCTACAAACAAAATAGAAGCATACATGCCTGTCATTCTCTCAGTCATGATATATTCCTAAACTTACTTATTTACTTACTGCAATGTAATGTACATGGTAGAAGTCCTGGCAGACAACAGTCACTAGTCTGTTTGTCACACCAGTGCACCACAAGGGCCGAACTAACTTCACACCAGTTGGCCTACAACCGTCTCAGTGGAAGTCAGCTCATCTGGGACTTTCCTCCTCTGATCCTCCACCTATCGTTTCTGAGTAGATCCAGCCCCTGTTCCAGTTCTCCGTGTAGAGCTCAGCTAACATATTCCCACCACCAAAATGGCAATATTGATCTATCTACTTGCAAACAATGCTTTCAAACTTCTAGGTGGGCAGGAGCTAGGGACAAGAGATGGAAGATGACCCCATCCCACAGAGCTGGATTTGAACCGGAATGCTGGCAATTGTTTAGCACAGGGCTGCCCAACTCCCGGAGCGTGGGCCAGATGAATCATGTGCTTGCCACGCCCATGCCCAGTCTAGCAAAGGGGGGGGAAATCCCAATGTGTCACATGACACTGCCGTGATGCCATGAGTTTGACACCCCTGGTTTAGCACATCCAGTATCATTAAGCCTCTGTGCCACTGCATTCCCTTTCCTAAACATAGATACACAAAACATAGATACACATAGATTTACAAAGTCTGCACTACTATTACTATTAATCTTTTCACCACTCTTTATCACCTAACCACTCCCACTTGTGACTGTATGACTGTAACCTTGTTGCTTGTATCCTAACTATTTTTATTGACTGTTTCCTACTATGATTTGATTGCTTATTGTACCCTACGACTATTATTAAGTGTTGTATCTTATGATTCTTGACTCTTGATGAATGTATCTTTTCTTTTATTTACACTGAGAACATTTGCACCAAGACAAATTCCTGTGTGTCCAATCACACTTGGCCAATAAAGAATTCTATTCTATTATTATTCTTTTAAAAAATGGATCATTAGAATTGAGAGAGTCATAGGCAAAATATTTTATGAATATTTCATCCTAACTACTGCTGTTGCCATTCTTATACTTAGTTGCAGTTTTTATCTGTCTGACAATGAACCATATACCAATAGAAGGGAATATTTGTGATCAAATATTAAAAGATTATGAGCAAAACCTTGACTATTTCCTCACTTCTTTGTTTCCACAGAGTCACAAAGCACAATTATTGCTTGCACCTTATAAATTTACCCTAGCAACTCCATTAAAGTAAAATATGTACACATCTTCACCAAAATGCCAATATAACATTCAATCCTGTATTAGGAAACGTTAGGAGATGCTATTGTAAGGCAATGTAAAAGATTACAATGTGGAAGGAAAAATAGTGAGTTGTTGTAGAGCAATAGTTTAAAAGTCTTGCCATTTTCTTTGCATTCCCTAAGCCAAGAGTCTCCAATCTTGGTAACTTTACAACTTCCTTGCTATCCTCAGATGAATTGGAGGTATAGCTTCATCTCTTGAACTGACGAATTACCACTGGGATTGATGACTGTGTATAACATACAGCAAGAAATATTTTGACAGAGAAACAATATACCCCAAACTATTTTTTCTATGTTTTCCACTACAGTTTTATACATCTCTTAATACAATAACATTTAAAAGCTGTGCAAGACTGACTTCAAGATCTGAAGGAGTCAAAATGCCCTGTTTAGCATTATATTACTGATCGTGTCCTATTTCCAATTCCTCACAGTTCTTAAATTATTGCAACCCAGCTACAGAGCTGCAAAAGTTGGGAGCAAGTATGGTGGGTTTTAATTATATCCAGAAGGTGATAATCTATGTTCCACCATTGTAACAGAGAATATATAATTCTCTTCAGCAGGCCCTAAAATCTAGCAATGTTGGGGGGGTATCCCATATGTTGAGAGGCAACACTAAAAGAAGATATCTTCATCTCAACAACTTTGAATCAGTAAAAATGCAACCATTGTTAAGCGGCAGAGAACAGCAATTTTGCATTTCATATTAATATTTACCCTGAGTATAGGATAAAATTTACTGAGGCTTTCTGATTTGGAATACTCAGCTGAAATAATTTCTTTCCAGCCAGCCAAGAAAAATAGATTACAAATTAAAGCTGCACACATTCAAAAATAACATCAAGACGTACTGTTATAGTAAATGTCATATATGATAAAATGGAATGTTTGATTTTCAATGCATGAATTATCTTTTGTCAATGTTTGTTTTTTAAAGATGAAATGCATTACAGGTTTTATTTTTAATGTACCTTCAGTTATAAAGTTTCACAATATCCTAACTCTTTAAACAATAAAAGTGTAAATCACTAAATTAGTTTTCAGAATATTTTAAATTGTTGATTATTTTTAACACTGCAGGCTTTCATCAGTATGTTATCAGGTTTAATTGATTCATCAAAGAATATACATTTTAATTAGTGTGAAGACAGAGTTAAATTCATAGGACCAAAAGCAAAGTATTTTTTAAAGTTTGTTGTATTAATGTAACAACCATTCAAAAGAAAATCTATAAAAGATGATCATTTTTCTTAATATTGACTAGAAGGTGTTGTTTATTAAAAATTGCAAGCAGGCTTCCTTGTAATATTTCAAAGTCATCAATGTTGATATACTGGTTATGTGCATATGTATAATCATTAATAATTAATCACTTAAAGACAGGAGATTAATCAACCAAAATTCTACACAAAGTTTAAAAGCCTTAATGAATATCAGCAAATAATTGCATGTGTAAACCTATTCAGATACACATAATGAAATTTGTGTGCACATGCAGGAGAAAGGGAATGTATGTATCTCTTTATTTATGAAACAATTACTAGAATTCAAAAACAATCATTCTATTACATTGAACTACATACTCACACTTTTCAGTTTTCATTTCAGTTGTTACTTTCTTATTGATTTAAACAATTACAATACTTTGGGAAATCAACCTTATTATTTGCTTTTCCCAGAAAGTGAAACTGGTATTTTTATAGAACTTCAAAGAATAATTTATAATGGAAACATGGGAGTCAGATCAACAGCCCATCTCTAGTAGAGATCTATAGTTAGCAGCACATTCCTTTTTTTTTGTGGCGGGAAAATGAGACACTCGCACTCCAGTTGATCGGGTTCTTTCTGTTTATTTTCTAAGACGGAGCACCGGCAGAACCACGGCAGCTTCTTTTATAGCGGCTGCTTGTGACTCGTCGGCCAATGACAGCTATCCAAGATTCCCGCTGTTGGATCGACCAATTGCGGGTGAGTATGCAAATATAGAACACCCCTCCCCACTTGGTTTAGTCCGACCAATCAGGAACTCCCTAGGTTACATAGTCACGTAAGTAGGCGGGGCTCCTATGATTCTGACTAGACCTGTGCAGGTCATTTGTGAGTTCGCCAGCAGCCGATGTGGACGGACCTGTTGATCTCTCCATCTCTTCCCATGGAACCTCCTGGAAGGTAGAGTCGGCCATGCCGTTCCTGCCGGGCCTCGCTCGGTTGGTCGAGTTGGCTAGGCTGCTCCCTCCAAGGTTTCTTTCTGGCAACAGCTTTTCTCGTGCCTGTTCCACATCGCTCGAGGTGTTTCTTTCTTCGGCTGCAGGTGCGTAGTTGCGAACTTCGAACGGGGCTAGTGTCAGTGGTGGTTGTGAAAGTGATAGGGTGTTTTCTATTGCTTGGGGTTGCTCATCCCCTTGTTCTTGGTTTGAGCCAGAAGGGTCTCCCCCTTCCTGCCTGTGTTTATTTGTTTGTTGTTGGTATGTGTTTGAAGGGTCTCCCCCTTCATGTGTTTTTGAAGGGTCTCCCCCTTCTTCTCCTGGTTTGTCAGTGTTTCCTCGTAATGTTCGTGATCTTAATTGGTCTATGTGTCTCTTCCAGTCCCCGTTGTCTGAGGTGACTAGTCTGTACGACTGGGGTCCTGTTACCTGTGTGATAGTTGCTGGTATTCACAATGGTTCCCCTGAAAGGTTCTTTGCATATACTAAGTCCCCTGTATTAAATGTCCGGTGTTTGCTGGAGGAATCTGTTGGTTTCTCTGTGCAGTAGGTGGGGTGTAATCTGTCTAAAGGTGATCTTAGTTTCCTACCCATTAATAATTCTGCTGGGCTTTTGTTAGTTGTTGTGTTAGGCATCCTGTGTTGTATGGTTAATAGCTTATCTATTTTTCCTTGTATTGCTCCTGGGCCCAATTTTTTAAGCGTATCTTTTGTAAAACGAACCATGCGTTCCGCTCGCCCATTTGCTGCCGGATGTGCCAGAGCGGTTAGAGCATGCCTTATACCCAGGCTAGCCAGATACCCTTCAAATGACATTGACGTGAACTGTGGGCCGTTATCAGATACTAATACATCCGGCAATCCGTGTGTTGCGAATAATGTTCAGAGTTTCTGTGGAGGTGGAATGCATGATGCTCACTTCCAACCAATTTGAGTAAGCATCCACAATTATTAAAAACATATATTCCCTTGTTGGTCCCGCAAAATCGATATGTATTCTCGACCATGGTCCCCTGGGTATTTCCCATTCTGTAACTGGTGCCTGTGGGGGTGCGGGTCTGGATTCCTGGCAACAACTTGCTACCCACTCCCCTATGTTTTTGTCTAACCCCGGCCACCATACATAGCTTCTGGCCAACGCTTTCATCTTCACTATACCCGGGTGTCCTTCATGTAAAAGGTCCAATATTTTTTTTTCTTAGATTATTTGGTATAACAACCCGATCCCCCCAAAGTATGCATCCTTTTAGGAGTGACAGTTCAGTTTATCTGTTTTTAAAAGGTTACATGTTTTCCTCGGTCCTTGATTCTGGCTATCCCTTGCTTATCCATGCTGCAATTTTGTTAAGCGTGTAGTCTTTAGTAGTTTCTCTGGCAATGTCTCTAGCTGTTATAGGTAGATTTGGTAGCGTTTCGATTTGGAGAATCGATGTGCTCGGTGCAGGGACATTGTCTATATCCGGTAACGGGCAACGGCTTAATGCATCAGCATGGGTTATGGTGCTTCCTGGCCTGTAAATTAAATTGTAGCTGTAGGCGGCCAGGAACTCGGACCATCTCATCATTCATGGGGACAAAATATTAGATGTTGCTTTATTCCCTGCTAGGATCCCCAATAGCGGCTTGTGATCAGTGATTAATGAGAAGGTTCTCCCGTACAGATATTCATGAAACCTTTTTATTCCCGAAATTGCGGCCAATGCTTCTTTATCGAGTTGGCTATAATTTCTCTCTGCTTTGGACAGGGCTTTAGAGTAAAAAGCTATAGGAGCTTCCCTTCCATCTGGCAATATGTGGCTGAGAACTGCCCCCATGCCGAAAGGTGATGCGTCGCAGGTTAAGGTTATGGGAAGGGTTTTGTTATACTGGATCAGTACCTTTCCGGATGTAATGAGGTTTTTTATCTCTTGGAACGCTGTGTTTTCCTGCCTTCCCCACTTCCAAGATGCCTCTTTGTCGAGCAATCTATGTAGGGGTTCCGCTACCGTCGCTTTCTGCGGCAAGAACACATTATAAAAGTTAATGAGTCCTAAAAATGCTTGTAATTCCCCTTTGTTGTTAGGAATGGTTGCCTCCTTGATTGCTCGGATTTTTCCTTTGGTGGGGTGAACGCCATCTCCATCTATTAGGTATCCCAGGAATTTTATCCTGTTAGTTATTAGTTTGCATTTTTCCTTTTTTCCTTTTAGTCCTGCCTCTTTAAATTTTGTGAGTACTTGTCTTAAACAGTCTTTTAGCTGATCTTTGTTTTTGGCTGCTATTAGCCAAAATAAGGTATCGTCGAAATAAGGTATCACTCCTTTTATTCCCTGTAGAAGGCGTTCCATTAAGCATTGGAATATCCTGGGGGCTACGCTAACCCCAAATTGTAATCGATTGCATTTAAACGCTCCCCGATGTGTTACAATAGTTTGTGCTTCGGCCATTTGATTATCCACCGGTAGTTGTTGATAGGCTTGGGCCAAATCTAATTTTGTAAAAAATTTTCCCCCCTTGATAGAATGCAATAAATGTTAGACTACTGGAACTAGGTATGAGCTTTGTTGTAAAGCGTGATTCAGGGTTGCCTTGTAGTCCCCACAAATTATTATCGATCCATCTGGTTTAATGGGGGTTACAATAGGGGTTTCCCACTTTGCATGGTCTATTGGTTCTAATACCCCTTGTTTGTCTAACTGCTCATCGATTTTTGGTTTTAGAGCAAAAGGAACGCTCTAGATGGTATACCTCTCCTTTGTCATCCTCCTCACTTCTGGTCCCCGATTCGACGTCCTCGTGGTGTGTGGTGGTTTTCTCTTTGTCCACTTCTGATTTCGGTGACTCCTTACTGTTATTCCCTGCTATTTTATTAATTCTTTTCATCGTTGCAGCTGATTTGTGGGTGGCTTCTGCGGCAGTGGCTTCTTCTATTGCCTCCTTCATGGTGATTTTAGGTCGGGTTAGCAAACAGCCTTGTAATGTGAGGTCTTTTAGTCCGAGGACCACGCGGTCTCTCAGTGCCTCGTCGAAATTTAGAAACTCACATTCTCCGCCAATATTCCGCAGGGCTGCACAAAATCGGCGATGCTCTCGTCCTCCTTTTGATTCCTCAGATAGAATCCGTGTCTCTTTATTAGGCTCGACACGGTGGGTTCATAGTGAGCTTCTCCAATTCAAGCCACGTTATTGTTTTAACATCCGTGGGTGCAGCCAGTGCCTTTGCTATCCGGAATACTGCGGGTCCGCAATGGGTTAGGAAGACAGCTCTTTTTCTGTGTTCCGAGACTCCGTTTAGATCGCTGCTCTCCAGGAACATTAGAAATCGGTCTACGTAGGATTGCCATTCTTCTTTGGCTGGGTTGAATTGCGCAGGTGGCGAGTTGTTGGACATCGTGTCTCAGTCGAGTTTCGTGGCCACGTGCTCAACTGGATTCTTTTGTCTCAAATCCCATCCTCGTCACCAGTGTTTTGTGGCGGGAAAATGAGACACTCACACTCCAGTTGATTGGGTTCTTTCTGTTTATTTTCTAGGACAGAGTACCGGCAGAACCGCGGCAGCCTCTTTTATAGTGGCTGCTTGTGGCTCATCGGCCAATGACAGCTATCCAAGATTCCCGCCATTGGATCGACCAATTGCGGGTGAGCATGCAAATATAGAACACCTTTAATTGCTTCCACCTATGTTGAAACATAATCTATTTTTAAAAAACTCAGTATCTTGAAAAAGAAAGAATGAAATCCTTGGTATCTTTGGCTTTTAAAACTGATATAGTGAATGGCCTTATCACAGACTTATGTCCTTTTCCAAACACAAAAACATAGATATGAAGTGCAACTGTAGCTGTTTCAGCATACAGGTAATCCTTGACTTACAACAGTTCATTTAGTTTAGTTCATTTCACAGCAACAGAAATTGTGGTCATAAGTCAAGGATTACCTGTACTTTCTGCCTAGAAAGCAATTATCTAAGAAGGTTTGGTTATATTCATGTGACTCAAACTAAGTGTAGCACATCATAACTCTTTGCTGAATATGAGGTTGCAGGAGATTGTTATATAACAGAGTTGTGGTTATGGTCTCCTAAGGGCACCATTTCAAATCTGAATGAAAAATTAATAAGTAAGAAAAAAGAATGACAGTTGTAGGAAATATTAAATATTCAACTGTTACAAGTTGCAAACTTTAACACTACCCAGTCTTACATTTTTCTGCAAAAAAATATCATAGTTAAGGCATGGCAACTAAAGACCCACACTTTTTGAAGGAACCAAGGGCACAGAGTTCAAAATTAATCTTTCTCTATTAGACTAAGATATCTTACATGGTTGTTATATGGATAAAATTAGAAAATGGAACTATAGTTTTTATCTTGAGCTTTTGGGGTGGAGATTGGAATATAAAACAGCATCACAGTAAAAGCAAACAAAACCAAAGGAATAAATCGCACACAAGCACATACAGAAGCCATGTTTCTTATCTCATGGAAGACAGTCCATTTAAAAAATATCTGCTGTTTATAAAGAGTTTTGCAGTCTAATAGTAATTCAGGTGAAGAGCTACAGGAGGAGGGAAGAAGGATTTTGTCTTCCATTGCAGTATGTACATGCCTCTTGTTTGCAAATTACATTGCAGCTTATAGAACATTGAATTTCTACTTAAAACTATACTGGTTGTTCCTAAATATGCATCTGTATGAAGGGTTCCCAATATTTTAGGCTGATACCTTTGATGGAATAGGGGAACATTGGTTTCTCAGGATGGGGGTGGGGCTTGATGGTCCACAGAATGCCACAGAATACTAACCTATGTTTTCCTTTTGGGGAGGGGGAGTCATTATCATTTTAATTTTATAAGAACTAAACAATACAGTGGCAAAGAGTGCTGTCAGGCATCAAGAAAGTGACACACAACTGCCTACAGGAACCAGGCTGGAAAATTAATTATACAAATCAACACATCTCAGTGTGAAAGAAATGTGCATTCTCCTTGGTCTTTTTTCTAAACAACTCTCTCCCTTGAAAAACAAGTGGACTGAAAAAGCAAACAGGATTGTTTTTGTGGTCATAGCATTGTTTGATCATATTTCAAGTGCATAATAGAAGAGGAAAGATTGAACAAGAGCAGGCAAGGCACCTTCCTCTCAGTGTGGAGGAAGAAACCCTGATTAAGCCTTGCCCAACAATTGAGAAAGGGATTTTCCCAACATCATTGTTGGGAAATACTGTCTCCATTCTTAAATGTACAGGTTTGCAAAATCAGAACTCTTCCCCCATTCACCTCCCTTTCCTGTCTCTTCATTTCAGCTGATATATGGCCAGGAATCATTACGGACCTCCCCACTCTGTTCCAAGTCAGAGGAAGTTGATCTGTGCCTCCAGGCAGATGCTACTGCAGCTGGACAATCTTTATTGACTCAGAAGGAAGGGAAAAGGTTCAAGGTAGGTTTTCATTTGAAACAGAGGCAAACTGTGTAGACTTTCCCACTGAACTATTCTACCTCCCAGGTCAACTTTGGAATTTTTTTCCCCAAATTAATCTTTGTTGCAAAGCCATCACATGTGGCAGAAGGAATGATTTTACTTCTGGTGAGTAATGCAGAAAAAAGGAAAAGTTTCCATCTGTCCATGGCTCTGCAAAATATGAAAAGCTGACATTAAACTATGTATTAGACATTATGCAATTTTAAAAGTTTAAGCTTTATTTTTATCTTTTTAATGATAAAGTTTAATTAAATTACTATTAAAAAATTATGTAAAATTGTGTGATTAAGAATCCTGAAGTATCTTACAAAGATACTTTTAAGGATTGTTGTCAACTTCATCAGATGCATGCAATATTATTCTCACTGCACTTTTGAAATAGAAAAAAGCCTACAGAGAATTGAAGAGAGACAACAAGGCAACTTGTTCTGTTGTCCTACGTATCTAAATTAATTTGTCCATAAATTGGGTTTCACCATCTAATTTTAAACAAAAGTCCAAAGATAAATTCATTAAAAACATGTTTTTAACATCTCTAAAAAAATAGCTCATTGTCTTAATAAAATTGATAAAATCTCTTTATATTTGAACATCTTCAGTAGAAATCCCATAAGCTTTTTAATTCTTGAGAAATGTGTCAACATCATGACACCTAAGCAATAATAATAATACTGATAATAATAATAATAATATAATGTAACATACATAATGCTGTCCAGAATTGTCAACTCTAGGAATATCTACTTTTCCTTTCAGAAAAACCTCATAGTAACATTGCATTTGTCTGCAAGAATGCTGTTTTTATTTGTTTGGTTGCCAAGACACAAACTTTAATCTGCTTTGTTGCAGAGAATAGAAAAGAATAAATGCTATCAGTTCTTCTTAAAATATTGAAAGGTTAAAGAGAAAATTCTCAATTAAAACTATCCCTTTTTCCCACTATATGCCAAGAAAAATGTAACTACCTTTTCTTCATTATTTTTGAGGTCCACTTGAGGTCAAGGGTCCAAAATAATGAAAAAAGAATGGGATTAGTTTTATTATCTTGAATGAAAACTGTTAATCAATCTATTTATTTCAACACTGAATAGCCAGTTCCCTGCCCTTATTTGCCATGCTTCCCATGAATAGTGAATTCATATTTTCCAAAATTAGGACCTATATTTGAAGTGTATTCAGAATGGTTGAAAAGGGCCAATTAATTATTCTGAGAAGTCCATTGGGCTCCATCCAATGAGATAGAATAGCCAGACTTCTCTTTTATATGCTAGCCAAATGTGTGGTTAATTTGACCCAAGGATAGTTCATTGTAACCTGGCAGCATATTCTTTAAATTTGTGGGGTGTGCTGCCCAAACATACTTAATTTCTTTGCCATCAGATTAACCTGATCAAAGCTGTGCTTTTTCAAGTCAGTCTCTTTGGATTGATTTGGGCTTCTACCCAAATAAAATGTGTGCAGGTTGGAATTCATCCTAGAATAACAAGTCTAGCTATAGTTTTCTGAAAGCTATCCAGAGAATTTTTGTTCCTGTAAGCAAACTGAAACAGGTACAAGTCTCTTTCTGAGTTGGATTCAGTTAAAAATAGATGCTCTTAATTTCCATTGTAAATGGCTGGACTTAAATCAGAATAAAGCTAGGTTTTGTCCCATTGTGTTCACAAGGACCTATACTGAGTAATTCAAATCAAACCCATCCCAGATCTTGAAGAAGTGAAAAGAGTCTTCTAAGTCATAACAAGAAAAAAAAAACAAGAGAAAAATCAGTGCAATTTGGAGAAGAAATTATAATGTGGTACATGTTTCTAATGGATAAGATGTGATATGAGTGCCCTTGGGTACCTTAAGTCTCTAGATTTTGAGACATTCATATCATCCCTTAAACCTGCCTCAATTCTCTAGCAAAAAATATTTCAGTTTCACCCTACTGGCAGTTCTGGAGAATGCAAAAAAAAAGTTCTAGGAGAACATAGGTGATCCAAGAACCACTTATTCCTGTTTGCTCTCAGCTGTCTTATATTTCAAGGACCACTTCACAACTGTACTTGAAGTGAATGGAGATGATATTGTTGGCTGGAACTTAAATTTGCTATTAATGTTAAATAGATCGTAAGTATTGTAGATCTTATAATTTATGCATCAAAGTCCAAGGGAGATATGAATGCAGTGGAATTGAGTGAGATTTAGGATCAAAAGTAGATTATTGCTGAATGAATGAAGAATTCGCTGAAATCTAATTCACTGAATTCAAAATGGCAAGTAAAAAGAGTTTACAATTATTTGTATAAGCAGAGAATAAACGAGAATGGAATTATGGAACAAATACATGGAGATAGAATAAATAAATCAAGATGAAAGAGAATACCAAGAAAGGCATACCTGGATAAAATTAATGAAAACCTTAAAAAGTTTAAATTTAAAGGACAAAAGCCAATATATAAAATCATGTATGGATGCAATAGTAGCAATGCATCTTTACTTTACTTTATTGATTATTGATTAGTCAGTTGACCATATCAGTATCAGCTACAGTAAGGTACAATAAAAACAGATAAGGTATAATGCAGTAAAATTATATAAAATATTACAATGAGATAAAATAGAATAAGATATAATATATACATATAAATCTAGAATAAAAATATGGATAAAATAAGATAATTATATCTCAATATCACCCCTACAATCTACCTGAATCATCTCATGTATGCTGATCTCAACTAGATCATTTTGCCCAGCTACTGTGCCATGTTCACTGTTATTTTCAAACTCTGGCTGCACATAAGGTAAGTTGTTTTGATATGGGGTTCCCAATGGGTCATTCATTTAGTACATAGACTGTCTCTCACCTCTTATACAAACAATAACCAAACAGATTGTGAGCTAGGTCCTCTACCTCTGCCACTCGAAGTTTACAAAGATAAAATGTTGTTGTGAGGTGTTGTGAATGGTAATGGTATAAACTAGTTCTAGCTAACATTTATTTTTCTTATCCATTTTGGGGGGCTTATGAGTTCATAAACATTTTCTGACTTCTCCATAATGTTCTGGGAGACAATAGCTTAATAGGTATGTATACCTGTGTCTGGAGAGTTTGATACCAAATCTTGAAGTTTCCACATGCAGAATATAATTTTTACCACTGAACTACAGTGATAAAACTGGTATTTGATGGTCTTCAATTTTTCACCCTGGGCAACCACAGAAAAATATATTGGAGCTTTCCTTCATAAGTCTCTAATTTAATCTGTCTTCTTTTTCTGTTCTTCTAAACTCACAAGAAATACATTTCAAATATTTGCAACAATATTAATAAAGTAATTTTGAAAAATAGCAGAGAAGATTATGTTATTTTTCAGAAGGGAAAATTCTGACAGGTATGACCTTTCTAACACCTAAATGAGTTGCCAGGGTGATTTAGCATAGCCTGAAACAATAATAACAAAGCATTCTAATTGCGTACTAAAATATTCATATGCAACGTCAAGGAATAGTCATGACTCCCTATGTACAAAAAGTCCTTAACAAGTACATATTCTTTAGACCAAAACATTTTTCAAAACTACTTCACAATGAATGCTTAAGGAGATTTTCAAGATGCTGGTTTTTAGAAAGTTCTGTGAAGCACAAAAATGTTCAAAACACTGAAAAAATTAATAGTATCTCTATAGTTGGATGGTGAGTTTTTAGATTAAACCCTGAACTACATGCCCACTACAAATGTAAGCACGTAATAAGCATTAAAGAGGTGCATTATAAAGTTTACCTTAATTAATCAATCATATAGAAGAGAAAGCAGAATTATATTGAATTTGTACCTGTATTGTTGAATGGTGGAGTTTAAACCCCAGGCCCATTGCACGTATAAATATGTGATAAGTACTAGAGAGATGCATTGTAAAGCTTACAATGTTTATATAATTAATCATCTATATGGAAGAGAAAGCAGAACTGTATGAAATGACAGATAGCACCTTTTTAAAATCTAGTCTGCAGGATGTAGCCCAGATGTTTTGCTACCTTCACAAAAACCAAAAAGGAGACCTTCTTATTCCACAAACAGAAGTAGACATTCCCTCAACATTGGAGGAAATAAGCTAATTTATATAAATGCCATACTGTACACTGTTTGGCCTGCAACAGTAGAGAAGTAAGAACAGAAACTGACACCCTAATTTTCCAATGATTGCTCAATGATGCAAATGTATAAGAATAGAACAAGTCTTATGAAAACAATTGCAAACTTAATTTACATTAGGTAAACAGAGGACAAATAGCTATACCACCTTGTCTTCTTCTCTCTCAGGAACCCACCCTTCCATCAAATTGGAACAA